>CM055195.1:19553978-20221478 GCA_029224185.1 Karalla daura
GTAAACAGGCGCGCTCGGCACATCCATAAACAAACACGCCAGTTTCAATAAATAAAACCCTGCAATGCCCCCTGGAAGAGAAGAGGCAGGGGTTGGCCGACCGGCAGATCTCACACAAGCAAACCCTCTCGCACACATGCACGCACACACACACCCCAAGATGTGCATAAACAGACGGTCCCCCCCCTAGCTCACTCCTGCAGCCACCGTTGGCCAGTGAAGGCCACCTATCGTGACCTGTGTGCGTGACTGGTGCACTGCTGTGTCACTGGGTCGCTTGTGTTTGTGTGCGTGTGCGTGTGTGTGTGTGTGTGTGTGTGTGCGTCATCGTGGACCCCGGGTGGTTGTGACCGGGGCTCGAAGAGGTGGATGGGGAAACTCACTGGGAGTAGAGCATGCGGGAGCGGACGATGAACTTGAAGATGTACTCGAGGGCCTTGAGGGTGCGGAGGATGGGCTCGCACTGTTCCCCTCGGCTGGACACGTCCAGGTACCTCTTCAGCACCGACATCAGCTTCCTGCCACGGGACGACGGGGGGGGGGGGGCAGAGGGAGATAGGAAACAAATCGGGAGGGAAGAGGTCAGAATCACTCAGTCGGGGTTGTCATTCCCTCTCGGCGGCTAATCAGCAACTCCATTTCTCACTTCCATAGAGCAGAAAGCCTGGGCGCCAAAAGGAGAGAGCGCGAGGGAGACCTAGAGGCAGGTGGAGGTAGAAAAACGGTGAGACAGCATTTCACACCTCGACAGAGGGGCCTTCCTCACAGCTCACATTTTCATTTGCCCTCAGATAACATGTAGAGCCCAAAGGCATCTTTAGACACACGCATGAGTATAGCACTGCAGTGTGTCAGAGCTGAGAGTGGGGTGTGCGTGACAGAGCACGGTCCACGTTCCGTGTCCTGGAGGGATTTCAGAAGTAGCATATTCACAACACACTCCGCAATGCTGCGGGCCTGCAGAGGGCTAGGACTTTTGGCTCGGAGAGGGCTCCGCTTCCACGAAATGCCGTCAGGGGATCACCCGTAACAGGTTTAAAGCAATCAAATCCTCTTAAACAATAAAAGTCCCCTTCCAAATAAAAAAAAGATGAACTCTGATCTGGCCCCGGTAGCGTCGCGGCGGCCCTGGCAATGTGACAGACGCTAATAGCGCTCGGTTTTCCCAGGCTTTGTTCCGGCGCGCGGCTTAAAGGCGGGCGCAGGAGGGGCTACTCTTTTTGAAGCGCTCCGCGAGACAGGGAGGGAGTTTGTCATGCAGCGGGCGGGAGTCGGAGAGTTCTACATAGCGGCCCGCGGACTGACAGGCGCTAAGCTGCACTGACCCCCCCACTAAAGAGGGCCGACACCAACACACAGGCCCGGGCGGGGAGACTAATGAACAGACGGGAGGAGAGCACTAAACGGCCCAGGGAGGAGGAGGAGAGCGCTGGAGATAATTGGGAAACGAGGGCTGGGAGGAGGAGGAGGAGGAGGAGGAGGAGGAGGAGAAGTTGGGAGGGGGGGGCAAAGAAAAGATTCAAGGGGGGGGGCGGGAGGAAGCTGTCATGCTTTTAATTTCCTAACCGGGGCTTTGGCAATGCAAACAAATGCCCCTCCGGAGCAGGCTAGCGTCGGCTGCCCACACACACACACACACACACACACACTGACCCCCGGTGCCAGCCGGACGCACTGCAGTGGCTGGTCGCTCGGCGTCCAGGACACACCTGGGGAAGCCGTGTGCCTCCGAGTCTGAGAGGGAGGGGGTGGGGGTGGAGCGTGGCTGAGATCGTCTCGCAGGGATTTCCCTCAAGATCCCTCGAGTCCCGAGGGGTGGGAGAGCCGCCTCGTAACAAAACGCCACGTCATCCTGCATTTGAAACGCTAACAGGGAGAGCCTGGCGAGACGGCGCTAACGCCTACAGTCACTGAAAGGAAGCGTGGCGTGCTTGCTGACACGCGGCAACTATCCAAAAACAAGTCACTAACGGCTTGGTCTCCCGTGACGGACTCCGGTAAGGTTCCCCTGATCTGAAACGTGCGTTTCATGTCTACGATGCTCCTCTTTGCCTCGTTAGACGGCGTGTCTAGGAAATGGGAAGGCACCCACTTGTAGGCCAGCGTGGCGCTGAAGTGCTGCTTGATGTAGGCCTCCAGCACCGTGTTGAAGTGCTGGAACTTCCTGTCGGCGATCAGGCCGATGATGTAGATCTGGCAGGCGGGGGGAGAGAGAGAGAGAGAGAGAGAGGGACCCAGAGAGGGCGGCAAACATTTAGCAGGCAGGTGAGATCCATCTGATCGCACGCACACACACGCACACACGCGCTCACCAAGGCGTCAAACACGAGGATGTCGTAGTCGTCAGTCTGAGAGTGCTCCATCATGATGTTGAACAGGGCGTCCAGGGTGTCCTGCAGGAACTGCACACACACACACACACACACACACACACACACACACACACAGTGTGGTCTTTGTAACGTACTAAGCAAGCATCTGTTGATCTGTTTGATCAACAGACGATTCCCCTGCAATGGACGTTAACAGCGCACATCCGTAGATCGAGTAACACCGTCTGATGCATTTGCACTTTCACTTGGTGGAACGCGATGAAGAAAACTCTTCAACCCACGTTGGATTCGACGCCGTCTTTAATACCGCGCGACTGATTGAATTTCTTTGAACCGCGATGAAATTGATTCCGCTCCACGTCAATCCCGTCAATTCATGTTTCCACTCGGCATCCTGTGTGGTGGAGCCGGCCCGTTTCAAATATCAACCTGTGCCTTGGGCCGAGGCCAGGACTTCCAAAATTCTGGACTTTGCAAAGCCCTGCTACACATACACACGCACACACACACACACACACACACACACAGACATTCCAGCCTCTGACCTTGACCACCTCCTCTCCGTCGATGATTTTGAGCTTCTCCAGGTTTTCTCTCAGGAGCTCGGGCCGAGTTCTCCATTTGAGCAGCCCCAGGAGGCCGACTGAGGGGGGGGGGAGAGAGAGACACAGAGAACATCTCTAACTCAGCCGTTTTAACCACTGGCGCGCACCTGTTGTGGATGCCGACCGGAGTCCGCAGGGCCGCCGGTGCTCAGCCCCACAAATCGTTTCTCTCTTTCTGCCCTCGAACGTCTCGCAGCGTGTGGTACACAGAGGACACACAGGCCGCTGAAGCCAGGCCCTCTGGAATACTTTACGGCATAAGCAGGAAGGTAAGAGGGGTGGGGAGAGCTGGCGCTGCGTTGAAATGGAACTGCAAGGACTTTGATTCTTGTGCGGCGTGTTTCTACATAGCCCTAATCAGAACACCGGGCGGGGGTTTGTATAAAGAATATACGCACTTACAGCTCAACGCAGCTCTCTGAAGACATCATGCATTTTTCATTTATTTCACATTCTCCTCCATTCTGTGTTTTCCCGGGACGCTCTCTGACCGAGACGCCACCCGCCAAAGTGGCAATTTGTCAAGCGATGATTTGTCACGCGGACAGCTCCCATTCCTCGGCCGGCAGAGACGTCGGGTCGCGCATTCAGATCCACACTCCCCGTCATTAATTCTGCTGCAGTTTGACACGGGGCAGATCTCCGCGTCTCTGTGGACCCGCCCGCTCGCCGCCTGCTCGCCGCCCCCCCCCCCCCCCCCCCCCACACCGTTTCTGACTCCTCGAGCCAAGCCGCACATCTGGTGGGAGGCCCCGGACAACACTGTGAGCCTGCCCGTCTGAGAGCCTGAGTGTGTGTGTGTGTGTGTGTGTGCATGTGTGGTACAGGTGATTAATACTGCAGGATAATGTTCATTACGGTGATGGACCGGTTTCCTCAGTAACAGCTGTTGCGCTGCACCTGTGTCGCATGCGCTTCGCTGTCTGGAGTGTGCGAATGTGTGTGCGCACTTCGGTGGATGTGCTCTCTGATACGCGCGTGTGCGTGCGAGTGTGTGCGTGCGTGCGCGCGTGTGTGTGCCCTCGCATGGCTGCCAGCCAGAACGTGTGGGACAAAATGGCGAGACTTCCGACAATCGTTTGCTCACTATCCTATGTCTGTCACACGCACGCGCGCGCACGCAGTCGCAGACACATGTACTCGCAGCTCGAGCGGTGTTTAACTGATGAACACGCTGCTGAGTCACCACAATAGGCCGGACCTGTTTCCTCCACCCTCAACCTCGCCTCACCCTCAGCTCTCCTCTCCTCTCCTCACCCTCCAAGCTGCTGCTCACCTCGTCGTTACTTTGAACCCTGAGGCTAAAAATAACCATTTTAATCAGAAAAACTGAAATAAACAGGACGGTCTCGGGAAGTGGTGGCTCCGTCCTCCAGTGGCTTCGCGGTGACTCATCGTTTCACCCCGCCCTTATTAATCTGTTGAGGGAGGATGTTAATTAATGTTTTTCCCCCCGCCGCCACGTCACTTCAGCCCTGGCCGCGCCGTCTGTGTGTGTCTGTGTGTGTGCGCGCGCGTTAAGACTTGTGGGGGGGGGGGTGTCAGGGGCCTACCGTTCTGGGTGAGCTTGGTGGAGCACACCAGCGTGGAGATGGTGAAGCTGTCGCGGGTGCTGACGGACAGGCCCCCCCCGCCGCCGGACACGCTGCTGGAGCTGCGGCCCAGCGACGAGCCCTTGACGCTCTCGCCGTGCTGGTGGCGGGTGGAGGGCAGCGCCAGGTAGCAGCTCACGTCCTCCATCCGCTTGCTGTCGCCCTGAGGGGAGGGGGAGGGGGAGGGGGAGCGGGAGGGGAGGGAGGGAGGAGAGCAGCGCTTCAGCTCGACGGCCCACAGTCGCTTGTGATGCTACGCATGCTGGGCGGTTTGGAAGCGGCACCGGGGACCGTGATCACATTTTCCTTTTGTTTAGTCGGAGCGTCTCCATGCAAATGAGGCTCCGGGGTGTGCGGCGATAGAGCGGTGATATATGGGGCCGGGCCCCGCAGGTGAAAGTGACAGCGGCTCAAATGGGCGGCCTTATCTCCCGCCGCCTGAATCAGCCTGGCTGGCGGAGCCCATAACTCCGGGAACCAGTGGCGCCGGGACGGCTCGGAAAGCTAAGAGCGCAAACTAAGACGTCGAGACGAGATGTTTTGTTTCTGCATGTCTGTTTGCTCCGCGCCATCATTACCATGGGCGAGCGTACAGCCCACCCGGGCCCTCGGCTCCAGCCGGAGGAGTGAGGGCGTGAGCGGCACCGGCGTCCAGGACAACGCGAGATAATCGAGGGAGAGGCCACGGCGGGGGCCTCTTTGAGCGGATCGCAAGTCGTTAATCTTCATTGCGTTTGGCACGTAATCGATAGGGGGATTCAATCTTAGCGCCGGGCTCGTTTGGCAGGAAATCCATTTGGCTACGGTCAACCTGTCCACGTACGTGGCCATAATCTCCCGGCCGGAGCTGCCACGCTGTATGTTTTGGTCGGCTCCGGGGATGCCCGCAACAGCAAGTCCCCGTCTGCCCTCTCGGTTTACCTTCAAAGGCGTCCCGGCAAATGACTGCAGATGTGAGGAACGGCACCGACTGTTGATTCGAGCAGAATGAAGTGGACTAAGGTGCATTCCCGTCCGACCCTGAGCGGTGAGTCTGCAGAGTTTTGTGATTTGCCAGCGATGAGTGGGCCGCCCCTGTCATTCAATAAACCAGTCGTTTCCCGACCAGCGCGGCCCAGCTAATCCATTCAAAGCCAGTCAGCCCAACAAAGGAGATGAGCTGTGACTCCTTCTCATCACAGAAGAATCACCACGGCATGTATTACTCTCCGAGGGGGAATCGTTGGCGCATAATGGTTTTCTGCACATCGGCTGAGGAAAAAATCCTCTACTCTTCACCGAGCTGATTCCCGTCCCGTCGCCCGTTTTGATTTACATTCAAATGAGAAGACGCTTTTCTTTCCGTTCCCTGCTTTCTGGGGCTGACCTTGAAGACCACCAGCTCGTGCAGCCCGTCTTGGAGAACCGTGCCGTCCTCCTTCATCAGACGCACAAAGGCCATGGCGAAGTTCTTCTCACTCTTGTCCTTGGCTGCAGACGGAGGAGGAGACGGAGGATGGGTAAACAGGCTGAGGCAGGGGGCCAGAGGGGAGAAACTACTGGGGGGGGGGGGGGGGGGGGTTGCAGAGACTGGTGGGAGAAAACTGCTGATTTGGATAATCAAGTGTGCGTAATGACGCCTCGGGTCATTTTCCAAATTGCGGCCAATCATTCACGCCTTTATTCGGTGGCATTCTGCTCGGAGGAGAGGGATTAAGGAGTGAGGATGCATGCAGAAAGCAGACAGGGGGAGGGGGAGGGGGTGGGGTGTGGGGAGGGGGGGAGGCAGATACTCACACTCCTGGGAAGAGCGGTGTCTGAACATGAAGCGCAAATGAATTCTGTGCATTTCTTCCAGGGGGACCGCCACCTGGGGGACGGCAGCCCTGGTTATTATGGAATATTCACACACAAATCTTTAACCAGCGGCGTGACATGCTGGAGTCTGTGTGCCGGGCACCTCTGGCTGAAATGAGGAAGGCAAACACCAGATGCCCTGGCCGCCACCGAGAGATGACTCCGGTACGGATGGAAATACAGTCTCATGACTTTTTCACAAGGAAGCTGTGCCACCCAACACACACACACACACACACACACACACACACGCACACACCTTAATTGTTTCCATCCAGCGGGGCTGCTTGATTTGGTAGTAGATGACGGATCTGTACTCGCTGACCGCCTTATCCCCGGCTCCCAGACAGATGGAGTTCTAGGAAAGAGGGGCAGAGAGAAAGAGAAACACTTGTCGTGCCCAGCCCGAGGATCTCGCGGCTGTGTGCGCGCGTGCGTGGCGTGTGCGCGTGGACGTGTGCCTGAGATGGATTTTCACTCTGGGATGAAGCCGCCCCAGCGCGCCCCGGCTGCCAGGCCGAGAGCGAGAGAGCTTGATCGGAGCCGCGGCTCCTCGCTGCTCACGCGTCGCCTCGATCTTCTCGCCGGTGACTGACCTGTATGACCTTGCCCTCCTCGTCGCAGACCCACATGATGACCTCCACGTTCTTCTGCGTCGTCTTGTTGTACTTGTCGAAGTCGCCGCCCTGCAAGGTGAGGTAGATGTCGTTCCGGACGTCCCCCGGCATTATGATCTCCGGGAAGCCCAGCTTGCGGGCCACCACCGTGCTGCGGTCCACCAGGTGAGGGTATTCCTTCCGGATCTGGACAATGTCGCCCACCAGGGCTTTCATTGTGACCCACAGACCTGCAGAGAGACGGAGGGAGGGAGGGAGACCGTGTGCAAACCTTCGTTAGGTGGGGGTATACGCTCCAGGTGAACGATTTAGCAAATTAGCTGGAGCAGATGTTGTTTTTGTGAAACTTCTCTTTTCCTTTTTCAAACAAATATTAGGCTGAGAGATAAGCAAATGCATGACAGATTGCTCGGGCACTGCTACAGTAACAACAGTCAATACCCAGCCATCATTATATACATTATCAGGGTCAATAATGTGAGGTATTGAAAGGGAGTCTGAACGGACAGAAAGTGATGCATAAGTCAAGACGTTGCATCTCTGTATCTCAGTTATCGATCAGATCGGGAAAAAGTTGCTAACCTCTGCTGTTTGGCAAGCAACCTAAAATACTGTGCGAAACAGTCTAAAATATAGCCATACCTGCAAAACAGCATCTGTGGCATTCCAAATGAATATGAATACTCCGCACCTCCCATGTTAAGCACCTCAGGTCCCCTTTAAGTTGGTAGGGGACCAGCCTCCTCTGTGGGCCTCTTGGCATTTCATTTACATTGTAGATATCATAGATATATGGCTCCTTGATAAGTAGACGAGATATTGCCCACATAACTCTGCACTGTCACCGGCTTGAAAGGGGGAAATATTTTCCTGTTAAACACTGACAGTGACCAATTGAGACAACTCGGCAGCAAACCACAGGGGACGTGCTGTTCAGAGAGACACCTGTTTAATGTGTTGCACTTCAAAGGATGAGCGAGCGCATTTACTCTGACAAACAGGGACCGCACCAGCCGCCGAGAATCAGGGACATTTTCATCTCTCTCTCTCTGCTCGTAGGTAAACCCGGTAAGTACATTCAAATTACAGCCAAATGAATGAATATGAGATTTCAAGGCTCCGTGCCAGCAGACTGAATTGAAGCCATCCGAATGCGTTTCCGGGTACGACAGAGACTCCTAAACACAGGGCTTGAATTAAATCAGAGTGAAATCCACTTTGCGTCCAAACAAAGCGGAGTGCGCACAAAAGGGGAGCATAAGGTATTCAAAGGTAAAGCAGAGGGTGTCTTCTGAGGCTACAGACGAGACCTTCATCCATAGACCCACATATCTGCAGCAAGGCAGTGAAGGGTACATCCATGTACACTTTCTATATTCTGAGTAACCTTATGGTATCTTTGCTACCAGAGCAACTCAAACGCTGGTTCGGGGCAAGTACGGATATTTTTTATCCTTTTTTTTGTTTTCTGGCATTTAATGATGCGCCTCGCAAACGGGGCTGACTTTGAACCAGCACCGGAACAAGCGCTTTAATTGCTTTGGTGCAAAACGGCGGGCTCGTGCTGTTGTCTTGCGCCGGTAATTTATGTCATCTGCACCCCGATTGTTTTCTGTACCGATCACCGAAAGCCAATCCGTCACGGCTGTGGAGCCGAGGTAAACGAACCCGCTTCCAAGCGAAGGGAGGAACGAGCGACGTGCGGATGCAGCGCAGCACATGGAATGTGGGCCAGCACACATTTAATACAGGGGGACGAGTGAGGAAAACGCCGGCAGAGAATGGGCAGTGGAGCAATAAAGGGGCGAGCTATTTTGGACAATCACATAGCGGGTGAAATCTAAACCATGTCACAAACCCAAATTTTCAAGGCCAACCGCACATCTCCAGGGAGGAGAGGGAGAGAGAGAGAGAGAGAGAGAGAGAGAGAGAGAGGGAGGGCGTGCATGTGTGCGTGTGCTGGGCCGAGGCAACTCAAAGTGTGAGGAGGCAGAGATTAGGAGTGAGTAATGTCAAGAACAGACATCTGGTGGCCTCAGGTGCTCCTTCCATATCAGCTCGTCCCGGTGCCCCTTTCATATCTGGGTTACGCCCGGGGGCCTTCAGGAGCGGGGGGCGAGTTAAAAGCCCGGCGATAGGACGGTGCAGTCCACCACACCATGCACGCAGGGAGACGGCGCTGTCAAAGAGGGCTACAAACGCAAGCCAGCCCGAATGCAGGCTGGTGGCGAGGGGGGGTGGGGGGGTAAAGAGTAAGTAATGTGAAAACATCTGCTCAAGGGCGCGTGTCATCCATCAGGATAATGACCTTCACTCTCGCCCGCAGAGCAGAGGGGGAAGGGGGGGGGGGGGGGGCGGGCTGAAGCCACACAGGCGGGGTGGAACGCTACCTTGGCCGCCGCTGTCTCCTCTGGACGCCGTCACTTTGTTCAGCAAGGAGTGGAGGAAGTCGTTCTCGGCCACAACGCTGGAGGAGACCGGGCACACACACACACACACACACGCACGCACGCACGTGAAAACACAGGCACACGCAGGCTTCAGATCGAGCACGCCGTCGCGCCGAGCACAGGACGTACGGGAAGAAGGGAATGAAGAACTGCTTCTCCTCGTCGCACTCGATCTTCCCTTTGATGAGGTCGCTAATGTCCATCACTGCCAAAGACAAGAAAGCAAAGAGCGTCTGTGGTGACGGAGTCAAAGCAGATCCCGGTGAGGGCTTATTCCTGATGTGGATACATGCGTGTCAACGACAGCTCGGCTCACAGAGAGGCCCACGCTACACGCAAAGCTGCTTTGTGTGGTTGGGCGAAGATGTAAGCAAACATTTCCAGGCCGCAGGGCAAAACAATAGACTTGAGGCAAGAAGGAAAACTAGTGGGCAGTCACGATCAATATTTTAGCGTGTTTGTGCCAGAGATGACTGGTTACACGAGGTAGCTCACAGGTGTACGTATCGGTAAGAAAACCTGGGCAGCTAACCAACATGACCCTGACCTCTACCAGAGCGAAAGCAAACGCGGACGCAGGTAAAGGTAGGGGTGTAGACTCTCCCAGGATTCTTCCTGGAAGTCTAATTACAACCAGTCATACTTCGAGCACCGCTTGACCGCCAGGATTGACAGTTCAAACACTTTTAGCTACGGGTTGATGGCGGCTGTTCTTCAGGTACCTGCCACACCAAAGGGGCGTCTCAGGCCCTGAGTGCACTTCTTGTTGTTCGCCTCTTTCAGGTCCATCCTGCCCACTCTCACTATCTGACAGACGAGATAAATCTTCTCCCTGCTCAGGTCCTTATTCCCCAGGTCCTGGTTGACAAGACAAAAAAAAGAGAGGGATCGGAGAGAGAAAAAACAAAGAGAGGAGCAGTGTAGAAGGTGGGATCAAGAGATATGAGCACGGAGAGGTGGAGGAAAGTGAAATTGGGGACAAAAGTTGAGTGGGAAAGAGAATGGGCAAAAAAACACTGCAATTTGTAAGGGGGGGGGAAGAAAAACCTGCTCGGTGCAGTGTCCTTGATGCTCAGATAGGGTGATGGTGCCCCCGTGTGGCCACTTACTGTAAAGACAACCTTCAGGTTGTTGAGCATGTCTATCTCCTTGGGAAATCCTTTGCTGCCCCAACGCACCAAGTAGTTCTCACTGCAGGGAACATGCACAGGAGTTACGCACCGCTCAGCCCCAATCTGTCACCCTGCTCATCGACAAAAGCACTCGCATCTGACATCCAAGAACTGAAGGAGCCGCTGCGCTCTAAGATTCCTCTCTGAAACGCTACACACGTCTAGCCCTGGTGATCAGTGAAACAATGACAGGGACGGGCTCGGTCCAGACGAAGCCGCCCAGGGGAGGACGGTGAGGCAGACTGCCGTGAGGTGTTGATTCAAACCCTGACGCGCGGATCGAGCACCCGTCCCCGGCGCGGCTGCCTAATTCTGGCCCAGGTGTTGAAATTACATCTGTCGCACTCCCAGGCAGATCCCCCCCCCCCCGACGTGTTGGCCCGCGTCAGACGCAGAATAAAGCTGAGAAGAGGTGCATATCTTCCTCAAACACTCGTGTGATTAAAAACCTAACACCTGCCACTTTATCAGAGCGAGAGAGAGAGAGGGAGAGAGAGAGAGAGAGGCCAACGGGGGGAAGAGGATCGCAGAGGCAACCAGATCTACAACAAGAGTGGAGTGAAAACGGGAGACAATCGAGGTAATGGGCAGAAGCACAAGACGATTAAGATGTGGTGCGTATCTGCTGAGGGAACGGCGATCGATCCGGGTCTATCTTGTAGTTTCAGCTGCACCGGCACCGACACTGATATACACACAGCGACAAGTGAGTGACAGGACTTAGAATCAGCCCTGGCAGGCACCACACAGTGCTGCCACTCACTATCTGCTGCCCTATAATTTATGTTTGCCGTATTCTTATTTTTGGCATGCCATTGTTCTGATACAGTGGGGGCTGGGGGGGGGCGAGCGAGGGTACAGGAGAGGGAGAGGTTCAGAGACACGAGGATATGGAACAGAAAGGGTGTGTGAGTGTGTGTGTGTGTGTGTGTGTGTGTGTGTGTGAGTGTGTGTGTGTGTGTGTGTGTGTGTGTGAGTGCCGAAGCATGCTTATGTGTGCATGTGTTTAATACGCTTCGTGGATGGAAGTGAGCGGGAGGAGATCTAAAACAGGGAGACGGTGGAGGGTTATATCCACTTCATCTCACTCTTCCTTCTTTTTCATCGAACCTAATTGAAAAATTCTTTCAAACGGTGAACGGGCCGAGTGCGTCATTGAATCCTGCAGACTTCGGCATCTCCATTCATGATTCAAACCGTCAGACCTTCAGACTTGCAAATGAAGCGGCAGCTTCGAATCCTCCGATCGGCCTGAAAGGAAATGAGCTGACCCCCACTGTCCGAGGCGAAGGGGAGGGAGAGGGACGAGCAAAGAGGCACCTGATGATGGCCTGCTTGATGGGGTCGTAGAGGGACATGAAGAGCTCGGAGTCCTCCCCGATGCGACAGACGAAGTTCCTGACAAACACGTAGAGGCTGTGGGTGGGCGAGGACTGGATCCGGGCTGAGATCCCGCTGTGGTCCGTCTGGATGTTGGACTGCAGGAGGAGAGAGGAGCAGGAGTTGTTGAGGGGGGGCAGAACTTCGGAGGAGACCTCAGCAAGACAAAATGACAGCTGAAAGGATTCATTTCGAGGTCTGGTTAGCTGGTGCAACATTTAACGGCACTGTAACTGGATGCTTGACTCAGGGACTGGGACTCTGAGCTGCCTCGCTGAGATACCTCATTTGGAAAGGAGAAAAATAAGTACAGTGTTAAAAGAGTGGCTTCTTTCTTTACTGGTGAATCAATTTTAAGAGGAGGAACAGGGCGTACGGACTTCACAGAGTGAATCAAGCCAGGAGTGAGATGAATTCGTGATGAGGGCTGGCAGGCAGATGAAACCGGACCGTAAAGCTTATATCGATGGTATAAATGGAGGTGTAACGGTAGGTGCTGTTGCAAGTAGCGAGGGGTTTGTGGGTTTGCATCTGGCTCTGGGAAATGTTTACAATAACACAGAGCTTTGCTCCTTTCAGAATCCGAGAGATGGCTACAATTTACCAGAATCCTGTTTCTTTTTTTTTTTTATTTGCACAATTGAGAGTGAAAGCTCAATCCCCATGGGGCATCGCGGAATTAGCCTCTGGGGCAGCATCCTTCTCACATGCTCATAACAAGCGGAGGCACATCCAGGGGCTCTGTTTCTATCTTTTACAGCCTTCTTCTTGAGTCCTCCTACGAGGTCCTCGACTCGAACAGGCTACGGAGAAACGATGTGCCGGAATCTAACCAGGATATGGACCGGGGCCTGCTGTCGTGTGTTATTGCTTTGTGTTTTATTTCATTGTCAATTTCTGTCTCAGTCCTAGCACACATAAACTGAAAGCAAGGACTATTTCCTTGACACACACATAGAGTGTAACACTCACAGTTAGGGGCCAATATAGAGGCTCTTAACCAGAGTACCCATAGAGAGCACACACACCTTCACATAGAAAGGCCACAGCATTAACCACCAAACGACCGCATTACCTGGTTTCCTTCCTTCCATAGCATGAACAGTCTGAACATTTTAACAGTTTTAGAATATCATATGTCCATGGTGACAGGGGCATGCCTGTAACTCACCAATGAGATATCAGGTGCTTTTCAGTATTTTCAGCTTTTCGGTCAATATTTTTTTTCATAACTCTCAGGGGCTTCAACAGCTAAAGTTTTCCCGTACCTGCGTTTAACAGGTGGGCAATTTGCAAATAATTCCACGGTTAATAAGATATCATAATTGAAAGAAATGGACGAAAATGGGCGCGTCCATTCGGCTGACAGGGGAGCCTCACAGAGGCGAGAGTGCAAGTCACATTAATTGGACGAACAGTCTGTGTTTACCTCATTCGTATGGCCGTGTTATTCTCCAATATCCAGCATGGATCGTATGGATCAGCGGGTGTGTTGAGATAAACGGGGGTGAAAAGTTGTATCCGTCACCCCCCCCCCCCCCCTCCACCACCACCACCACCCACCCAGCCCCGCCCTACCCGCCCTTTAGTTTCTGCTGGCTCCATTGGGAGGAACGGCAGCCCCCTGCATTATAGTCCTGGATAGGGCGCCCACCCTTCTGTTGGCGATTCGATTTCACCCAGTGGCCAACCCTGGTATTGCAACAGAAATCCCATTGGGCCCAAAAAGCATTTTCCCCATAGACGGCAATAGTAAAAGAGACGGCTGTAAAACTGTTGACAGGACGCCCTCAGGTGCAAACATAGCTAATTACTAATCTTTGAGTTGCATATTTTTAATTCATGGACGTTTCATGTATCAAAAAAAAAATTAAAGGACAAAAAAAGCCACCGAAAAGTTTCACAACACGTGACGTCACAGCAGTTCACATGCACTCTCAAAGAGCATGCGTGTCGTCTCACAGCGCTTTCTCCCCATGTTTCTCCTCAACGCGGATTGGTTCATAATCCCATGTTGCCTGATGGGAGTGACTCTCCCATCAGTAGCTCTCATGGATCCTATGTGCCAGGCAAGCAGGGTCCATGGGAACGAATGGGTCGCCATGTTTAGTGCCATATCCAGTTCTTATAATACATCCATGGTTGAGGCTTGCCAGCTGCGCAACCCAGCGAGACAAACAAGAACTGGTGGGGGGCATGACTAGGAAACCTCGACTGCTTTTGAGGAACCCTCCACTGATCAGTCAATCAGGGGACAACAGCCGCCACAATGAAGCATTCCTGGAAGTGCCCGCATAGTGGCTGAAATCTGTATTTTTTCTTGACATCCGTACAATAAACTAAGGAGTTTTTTGAGTTACAAATTGTACAGAACTAGGTGTTGAAATTATAAAAATGCCAAACTATGGCACAATGTGCAGAAATTTGCAAAATATAGCCACTATCTATAAGCGACTAACACCATCCAATCAGCTCATGATTCTCTCGTTCTGTGTGCGTGTCACATCTGGATTCTTTTGATCTTCTCCTCACCTCCTCCTCCTTGATGCGCTCGTTGACCTTGGCCGTGGCCTCCTCGTGAGCCCGGAACAGACTGATGACGCTGGTCCGCTCCGGCTCCAAGATGTTCCCATCATCGTCCCGAACCACCAGGTCCAGCTCCAGGATTCTGCGTTGCAAAGCAGTGGAGGTGAGGGGGTCGGGTTGGAGTGACAGGAGGTGAATTAAGGACAGAGAAAGTGAGAGGCGGATGTGGAAATCGAGGTGAGAAGGGCAGTGACAAAGAAAAACAAGAGGAGGAGAAAGAAATATGTCAGCATGTTGGTGAGACAGCAGCAAATTGGCTTTTGTTTTGCAGGCAGACTAACTTGTTGCCATAGTCGATCTTGGAAGTGACTTTCTGCTTGAGCTCCTTGAATTCGTCACTGGGCAGAGTGCCAGACAGGAGCTGTGAGCGCCACTCCATCAGCTCCCACATCAGCCTCTGGACCTGCCTGACTCGCTGCTGTTTGTTAGCCTGGACATGGCAGATGCACATGGATGCGCTCAGACACACACACACACGTACACAAGGATTTATGTATGCACAGAGTGTGTGCGGTTTGTTGTCCTTTTACCACAAAGAGTTGCTTCCATATGCTCCCCCACTCCCTCAGGGTGGTGGTCACCTCCTTCACCAGGGGCATCTCTGCAGATATCACCACCTCCTCATCTCTGCGGTCACACACAATGTGCATGTGTGTTAACCATATTTCACAGGCAGATTTTGTGGACAGATGAAGACATTTTAATTCCTCTCACCCTCTTTTCTCGATGATGACCTCCTTCAGGTGGACAAAACTGGCAGGGAACACTCCCTGGGGATGAGAAGGTGACGGAGAGATGAATAAAAGATGTGCTGCATTTGATGCTATTAACACTTCTCTATTAAAAAATCAATGTGAGGCACGGCCTGGTGAAAAAAAGTGGATTAAAAGAGAGTTATTACCCGCAGGGCTTTGTTCCTTGCCAAATAGCCTCTGTACCATCCTGCAAGACAAACTGGCTGTTATCACAGCACACTGATATCTCCACATGGGAGGAGCATTTTGTGACTGCATGTTAAAAACCCAGTGTATAGAACGCTCGATTAGCTATGATTCATTACCCATGAATTCTAAATAGACATGAAAGGAAGCTTTCATTTTTCACCGATGACTATGTTAAAAATCTGGAAATTATATTCAGGGAATAATCTCATAGATAGAATAGGATCCTTCTAGTTTTCAGGTTTTCCTACCTTCGCAGGTCTCCTGGATGTAGACCATATCGCCCACCTCGAGGGGAAGCTGCTTCTCTCCCTCTCCGGTAAAATTCCATTTTACTAAATAAATGAAACATTCATAATGAGGGGGAAACCAAAGTGTCGTTGTGACAAAGTTGAAAGCACTTCATCTGATGCAAAAAGACATCAGAGTGATGAACCACGCAGACAGAAGCAGCGGCCTCAGAAACCCCTGCTCTCTCTCTTTTTTGAGCTCAGAACATTGACATGGGTGAACTCATTTTCATCGTTATTCATCTTGATTCATCATCAAGTTATTCATCTAAGGCGCAGCCTCTAATAGATTGTGATCAAGGATGTTTATGACTATTTCCTAATATTTCACTGAAAACTGATTAACTTGCAAATCTAAACGTGTTTCCTTAGGATCATCCATAATGAGCATAGTGAACATGAAGGCTACTATAATGACCGCAGTTGTACGACAGAAGTGCTACTTCTGTTCACTGCCATTCTGTAAACCTATGACCCGTGCATTGAACCCAGTTTGCTGCAGAGAGGACAGTGGAACAGATGTTTTCTGTCTGATTGAAGCTTTGCTTTGAATTACAAGTAGTTAAATCATAATAAAATGACAGCTTGGACTTTCCCTTTTTTATTTTATTTTATTTTTTTTTTAAAAAAAGCATGTGTACAGCTCATAACATCACACGGCTTCTACCTTTCTCTTTAGCTGTACGACTTCAAACTCACACTTCCTTCCTTCTCCCTCCACTTCCTGTGTTGTAGTCTGAACTCAGACCAGGAAGATATTAACTACACATACAGTTGATAAACATGACTTCAAGACTGATAATTCCTCCTCCTGATGAATCGAGCGGAGGATTTTTTTTTATTCTGTTTTCAGAATACCTTAAGCTAAAAGCAGTAATCTAAAAATCTGGAGCCGTCTTCATTCATTTAACAGGACACATAACTGTATGCCCAACGTATTGCATGTCACCGATGATTCAGCGCGTCGGCTGAAACAGCCCAGGGAGCCTCTGCATTTGCATTGCGGATCAAAAGTCAAACGTCAACACATGCAAATCAGCTCGGCCATATTAAACCCACAGACTCGATCAACTACAAATTGCATGAAGAAATCACACGATGCCAGTCAGGGGTTTGCTGCCGGTGCTAAAATCAATCTTTCCGTTTTCTTGAACAATCTCTCTTCTGGTTTCTGTATCTATCTGCTGCATAATGTGCAATGCATAGAGATTGCCTTCAAACCAACGCTCAGTTCTCCATCACTTCAGGATGGATGGTCGTTTCAGGCTCTTTTCCCCCCTTTCCTCATGCAATCTGACGCAGCTCTTACGAGTTCTGCTACTTTCAAGTCAAATGGCGAACATGATTGAAGGATTTAGTACTCGAGCAGGATTTCACCTCATGTGTACTTTATGTGTACAACTTCTAGGGCCAGCGGCACCTCCTCTTCCTGGTACTGTATGCAGAAACAGAGGAGCATCTAGCTTTCTCAGCATTATCAATGATATAGAGCATATAGCATATATCCTACCTAAACAGACCGACTACAGCAATATGAATAAACACACACACACAAACGCACACACACACACACCAGAGTGACTTACCTACACCATACCGCTCAGAGACGGCCCTTATCCAAGGAGCCATGATTGCATGAAGCCCTCCACTTGCTTTGTGTTCGTTTGTCAGGTTCCCCTCCTGTTTCACTCTCTCGATTTTGAGGCTGTCTGTAAAAACGTTTCACTTCTGGATTTTTTTTTTACTTTAAATGAACGAAATAGCCCTTCCCCCCGTAACTCTCTTCCTCTTCTGTCTTTCCTCTCTTCCTGCCTTCAAGCGGTTAAGAGGAAGTGGGTGCATACAGCAAGGTGGAGTCCTATACGTAGAGCCCACAGGCCTGCTCAGCGTGTGAAGTGAAACCTCCATTTTGCTCATTTGTATTCATTTGTACAAACTGCATGGGATGTAAAATGTGCCATAAGCAGAACCAACTGGTCTGCATCTCACGTATGATCAAATGTGGGCCAGATGAAGAGATTGTGATGTCATCAAATGTGAAACGAATAACTCATATGTGTGACGTTTCTTTAAATGTGAACAATCATTGCCACTGGACATATGGGCTGCTTATGAGTGGCTTCATTTTTATGTTAGAGGATGCAGGAGATAGAAGGCAAGACAGTAAAATCACACATTTGCAGACTGGATAGGAAAAAGCTTTCTGGCATTTGCTCATTTCAGAAATTCCTTATAAAGCTGAAATTCATATCTACAATAAAAGTCTCCTTCAAATGTATCTTTGCTGTGCCTCCTTCAGATGATGTTGCCAGGGTAACCAACTTTCTGTTCGGTGACTATCCCCAACACAACAACAAAGGGCAAAAAAAATAACAGACACAACAGAGAGGACCTTTTTTTCCACCGTTGCTGGCCTCTCTGCCGCCTTAAATTATGGACTAACATTTGTGAAGTCCTGGCTAGGTTTTGACGCATGGCAGCAATGTGCAGCTGATTTTTTTCGTTCCCTGGTTGGTTGTCTTCATACTGATACACAATCCTACCTATTAACGGTTATGTGCTGATAAAGCAGGTGGTGGCGAGTAACTGAGCAGTGTGCCAGGCGTCTGAGCTATATGCCATCAGAGACCAGGAAGGATGCAAGGAGAAAAATAATAACAATGCACAAAGAGTGTTTGGGTTCGGACACTGAATATAACCATATTTGATGGTGGCTCACAAGAGAATTCTTCAAGGCATCTTTAAGTTAAGTTTGAAAGAGTGTTAAATTTCTGTTCTAAAGTTATTATAATTGAGTATAAAATGATAATACGGTGAGATAGTATTCCCTGCCTTCACTCTATGTGCTCCAGCAGGCCCCTGTGACACCGTTAAGGTGCAAAGTAACAGAGTCCTATAATGGATAGAAGAAAGTAAAACACCAGTTATTACCCCCAAACTCTAAAAGACGATGTTATAGTTTGGACCCATTTTATGTTTTGACTTTATTCCCCTGGTACGACCTCATATCTCAGGATACAGCCTATTTAAACAGTGTTTAGTTGGCATGAAGCTGTGGTTTAACATCCCATAATAAAAAGAATTATTTTACAACACTAATGGCATTTGAGGGACAGTGCCAAAAGCCTTTTCTTGCTATCAGTTTAAAAAATGATCCCTTGACTTTATCTACCTTGCCTGGGAGTACTGGCGGCCAAAAGCATCAAAGCAAGACGGCTCGACTATGATGGCAGAATGGGCAGAGACCGGAGAGCCAATTAGGTGTCCTCCACAGACCCAGAGGAGTTAGAAGCTGTGACATCTTGTTGTTGTGGAAACATGGGGCCAGACAGCTGAGGCGTCAACACAGTGCAGATGTAAGGAAGGTGAACGGATGAGGAAACATTAACAAGTACAGGAATGTGAGGTGCAGACACTTGATTGTAACTTAGAAGGTGAGAGAGAGAGAGAGAAAAGGAGGAGATTGATAGGAATTGAGGGAAAAAAAGAGGAAGACAAAATGTTTAAGAGAGATATGTTATCACGTTGTTCTGTTCTGTTGTGCAGTGGAACAAGTCTGGGAGCTGGCTGCTGTGACCCTCAAGGAGAGAAATGGGTGGAGCATGAAGGTGTGTGGAAAGGTGGAAAATGGAGCAGACGGCTGTAGACAGAGATGAAGGAATAAGGAGACATTGGAGGGGTAAAAAATTCAAAGCGAGACAAAGAGGGATTAAATTCGGCAGGGGCTAGGAGACAGAGAAGGCCATGCAAACCGAAGATGTGCAGAGATACGAAAAAGGAGGGCAGAATGGACAAAAGTCATGAAAGGAAACGTGATAATGACTCATGAATGTTAGCCCCAAGCCCGGAAGATGAATTGATGCTGGAAAGGCCAGACAGGAACCGAAGCGAGTGAAAAATGATACAGTGGCCGAGTAAAAGGCTTCACCAGAAATAGGGGGGTTGATCTGTGTGAGCCAGCATGTCATTGACATCACACCAGTCCAGCTGGTGCAAGTTCTCAGAGATTTACGGTCCTCATCCACCCGCAGAGCTCTGAAAAATCTCTAAATGTTAATGTTTGGATAGGAGAGGAGGGGGAGAAATGTCAAGCAATTGTGCATTTTTGAATCCCTGAGCAACAGGTAGGTCAGGTAATTCGGGCAGAACAGCACGGTCTCCGAAGGCTTCAGTTTGCCGAGGAAACTTTATCACTACGGCTGGCACATGCGACGCACTGTAAGAGGCGTGATAAGAGAATGGAGGTGCTATTACAATCATTTCAAAAGCAAATTACCCGGAGGAGACCGAGAAGAATAGGAGGAGACGTGAAGAGAGAGGGAGAGAGAGAGACAGGAAGAGAAAGAGAGAGAGAGAGAGAGAGAGAGAGAGAGAGAGAACGCTGTGTGAGTCACTGGTACTCTCTCCTCACTTTCCCACAGACATTGAGACACAGACTAAGCACACGCATATACATACATACACACACACACACACACTCACACACACACACATTTCATGACTGTGGCTCTCTCGGGGAGCAGTGCAGAGCAGCGGGGGCAGCCGTCACAGGCAAGGAGACGCAGCACCGAGGTGAGCTGATTAATTCCTACTTTCTACTTTATCAAATCTACTGGCTATGTCAGCAAACTTGAACGAGGTGTGCGTGGAGACCACATAATCATGTTTATTTCAATATTCGCTCTTAGTGTAGGTTGCATAGCAGCAGCCAGACATGAACGTTATGAATATTTTAATATTCCCCAGCTGTCAGACAAATTCTTGATCTAATTAACTGCAAAGTCAATGGAAATGAACCAACAAAATGTATCATACTTGTCTCGTGTTAGATTTGGAGTAACAAGAGGAAGCATTTTTATGCAAGTGCATGTGATGTGCATGTGATGTGATATCACAGCATCAGAATGTCTTCTTTATGGGAAAATAATTGTACTGAAATGTTAAATAGTAAGTTTGTGCTGTCGGATATTTAAGCAGTGCCTTCTCTGAACTCTGAACATAGTGTCTTTGCATAATGACAAAGGCAAAGGGATTGTTTATTCATTGAAAAAATGGAGGAAGTGAGATTTTGCTGATTGTATCTAGTGTATTTGTGTCCGACTTTGCTCCATATTTGAACTTCACCCTTGTACTTTTCAAGCTCTAAAACAAATACAGATATTTAGATTTCTTCCTTCTCGTAGCTGTAGCACCTACACTTTATTTTTTTATTTCACTGTCGATACTGAAGTTACTGAGGTCTGTTAAACAAGATTATTCATGTATATGAAAAATGAAATCTGGCATCAGGAATTTAAAACCTGAAAATGTGGAATAATTTCTCAAGTGGGTCTAACCCTAATTAGGATTGTTACTGTTGTGAGATTTTTAACTTAACAGAGCAGAGACAATGAATTCTGTCTGTATTGAGCTGAACCAGGAACTGTGCGGGAGCAAGAGGATGTGGTGAAGTGTCAAGTCTTGGTCAAGTCATCTGACAAAAGTTTCTTATCTAAGCAGACACAAACAAAGATTTGTGAGTCAAAATGGGAGGTGATTTATTGTCTGGCTGGATGCAAGCTCGCGTGACTTTCAGTACAAACGCATTTGACACAAGGGCTGCAATACTGACACATGCGAGGTGCTGTAAGGTCAACAGCAACAGATTAGCACGTGTCTGCACCACAGTGCTGCACGCTGTTAGTATCGATACATATTTTATGTGGCTAATCCCCCCCACCACCGCCTCCATCTGTGTATTGTGCCTGTCTGTCACCCAGTCTGTTTAATTTTCACGCTTTGTTGAGATTCCACTGCTCCCCTGCACTTGTCGGGACGCGCAACTGTTACCAGGCAACCCACCATCCGACAACGCTCCCTCTCCGGGTCTGCCTGTCTGTCTCTCTGTCCGTTTCTCTTCCGTCTGTCTGTCCCTTTGTTGCAAGTCCCTGGCCTCGGTTCACAAAAACGCAGGCCGTTAATGGATTGCTTTGGAAGAGGAAGCGAGCGAGACGAGTCCAATTGAATCATACGGGGTGAAGGATGTCTGATGTGTGCACAGTGACGCTCCTCTTGACGCTGCATGCAGGGACAATGATTGTGTAATGTTCGACATGGCCTTAAAAGGATGTGTGAAGGAACAAAACAATTAAGTGAGCAGTCTGCAGCTGGTGGAGCATTTACCTGTTGCTACTGGTTTCACTCTCATGTTTGCATTCTTGTTTGAACGCTACATCTGCAGTTGAGCGACCACCAAGATAGCATCGCATTGCTGAAAAGCGCATGAGTCATGCGCTGTGGTCTTGCCGCGCAGTCCTCGGTGCTCACTTCAGCAGCACCTTAGGAAAAATGAACGATGTGGTTCAGTGTGGAAACTCAGGACATTGCTTTACCTCCCAGCAGCCATTGGGTGGCAGATCCACTGACTGTGCTGAATGAGTGCGTGAATGAATGAGTTATTTCCTGTTTTTGTGTATGAGGAAAGTGGGTAAAGGTAATTTCGCACCCTGCTGATAAATCACTGCAGTGATTTAAGAAAGGAGAATTTAACCGTCTCCTGACTCCATGTACACATATTCAAATGCATCCCCGTGTGTTTGTGGCAATATGACTGATTGCTTTGATTGATTCAGCATTCATTCAGGGTGAAGAAGAGATATGCCATATCCATTTATTTCTAAAAAGACACATCTGGCTGGTAAAGGTCCCAGAATGAACACTTGGTATTTGGAGAATCTCACAAATCAGG
Source organism: Karalla daura (assembly GCA_029224185.1). NCBI lineage: Eukaryota > Metazoa > Chordata > Actinopteri > Chaetodontiformes > Leiognathidae > Karalla > Karalla daura. Next base: position 19,576,508 of record CM055195.1, read on the forward strand.
CAGCGAGACCCAGCTGAGAAGTAAATAACCTCATTACTCATCTCTGGGCTCAGACCATGTCTGTTCCAACTTCTTTTCTGTCTGCCTTTCATCTCAATACTCAAATTGGGCTCTTTTCACCAGACCACTCACTGAGTAATGGAAGGTCTAGATGGGATATAATGAAGCCTTTTCCAGCTCGTTTGCATCTTTTTGTCTGGCAAGATAGAAGACAACGACAGAATGTCATCCGGGTGCTGCTAAAAGTTAATCATTTTTTTATGTCCGCCAATTTTGGGGCATCACCTCTCTTGCACACATACATGCCTGTACCAGTGTGCAGGCACTAATGCCATAAAACTCATGCAAACCTTTGTTGTTTCCTTAAAAAAAAAAAAGGAAGCTATTCTTGTGCAGATAACCTCCAAAGCAGTCTTTGCTTCCTTCAGAAAACAGCCATTATAATCCATTACAGTCCTTAAAATCAATTATGGAGACATATGTTTTGAGCTGTGTGACAATGTGTATATGTACGCCTACACTTGTACCTGTGATTACATATACAAATGCAGCCACACTCACCATTGTTTTACATTCGGGATGACTAATGAGAAGTCTGTGAAAGAGAACAGACGGTCAGGAGTAAATCAGCTCTTCCTAAACGAGTTATGCGTTATTCGTGGCGTAACAGTTCTTAGAGTCAAGGAGAACGACTGCGACTGTGACTCTGTGCTGTAACTGCAGTCTGCACAGACCGTGAAATGAAAGCTGAAATGCTTGTATCTCAATTCGGTTTCACTTGTTCTAAAGAGGTCTGACTTGTGGTCGTAGATAAGCGAGGGGATGGGCTTGTGTATTAATACGACTTTAATAAAACACAAATGTTTATGCAAAAAATAAACACAGGAAACTTATTTGGTCATGCTCGCACAGATGTGCATTGCAACATGGGAAAGAAAGTAAGTGTTCTTGCAAGAACACACACATGCACACAGGCAAACACACACACAAACACACATACACACACACATATGCAGATGCAAATTATGCACTCACATGTATAGATTTCCTGGCTATCGATAACCTGCAATTCATATGTAGACAATCCTCACAGGATCCCTGCCAAAAGTTCTGTCGAATCCTTTTTGTGTGTGTGTGTGTGTGTGTGTGTGTGTGTGTGTGTGTGTGTGTGTGCGCGCGCATGCAAAACAAATTTTGGATATGTACAATTATGGAAATGGCAACCTTTTCAGGAGTTGGCATGTAAACAGTTTAGGAGAAGTGCGGTTTGAAGCAGGAAAACGGTTGTAACGAGTGAGTGTGTGGGTCTCTGTGCGGGATGCTGAGATGCAGTGTGCATGTGTGAGCTGCACTTCACACTGTGTGGCGGCACTATCAGTGTTTGCTCTGGCTGAGGTTCAAAGCGGCAAATCGATGGCAGGAATGTGTCCGCAGAACAAAGAAGTGGAGATTAGGCGAGTTCAAAGATTAGACCTGGCGTTCCGGTTTCAGTAGGCACCGATTTAATTAAAATCTGTCTTTCTGTGTTCTTTTCATTGTGTTATACTTGAATGCTCTCTCTCCTCATCTCCATATGAAGCCAGTATGAAGCCTCTCCACGTCCCTCTTCCTCACCCTCTTTAAGATGAGGTGGCCTTGGACAAAGTCTGGCAAATAGCCATTACAGGGTTAGGAAATAGATGAGCAAACATCACCGTCTACCCAGTGACGCAAACACCCGTACTGTACAAACACTCACTCATACATGCAAAGCCTCACTCTAATTCCACACGGCACATTTTCAGGACTCGTGCCCACATGTCGCTAATAGAGGACAGATAACACTCCACAACTCTCTGGACAAAGTTTCTGTATACTGAGAATTCATTTTTACTCACCCATTAATAAAAAAAAATAACCCTTTTCATCATCCATGGCCATTATTTAGTAAATGTATCACACTCAATGATCTGTTCATTAGCATTCATCAGTCAGCCCAAAGCATCTGACCACAGACTTCTATTTCAGGGCCAGCAGAGTCTCTCTCTATCACTCTAAGGCATTGCCAACTTATTGCATCAAATTTTTAATCACATTTTCAAAAATGCTGGTAATATGCAGTCTCTGGATTGATTATTATGGCAGCGCCATGCTATTGCAAAGAATTAAATGTGGAACATTTGCAATCCTGCAAGCCACAACTAATCTTGAGATCAGTTTCTGTTTTAAAAACGTCGTTGCACCAGCATTTTGTTTCCACGGCAACTAAATGTTAAGGTTTGATATAATAAAGCATCAGGATGGTAATATGTAGTTTAAAGCTATTCCAGCTTAAAATGTTTCAATGCATGTAATGTACTATGAAAACTTTATATTGTTCAGGTTCTTCTGTATTCTGTATTTATTACCTTGGTGTTACTACTTTTTGTAACATGTTTTAATGCTGCTGCCAAATGGCTAAGTTCCCCCTTTGTGGGATCAGTAAAAGCTGATTTGATTTTGATTTCAAGTAACCGCTCACTGCAGCAGTGTGATCACCCGTGACAGCGTGAAATACTTCTCATAAATATAACTGACTGTGCTGCTGGTCTGTGTCCACTAGGTGTCAGCACAGCCTTATAAGATGGTGTTGAAGCCAGAGTGATGCCATGTGCCCCGCCGTGTCAGCCATGCAGACCCAGCAGAGCTCAGCCATCACCGCAACAGCCGAGCACCCCTCTGTTGCTCCTCGCTGCGCCGAATGGGAACGCTGGTGTGCTCCAGTCACAGGAGAGCTGAAAGCTGTGGTCAACAGCGGGCAGGCCCGGCCGCAACACCAAACAGCTCTGTGAAGGCATGATGGCACATAATGGCAGATGGCGGGACTGAGGAACATGGTCACATTTGACCATGGAGGCACAGGGATTAGATTGTGTGCATCTTAATAAACAGGAACAACCAAAAATCAGACGCCGGACACAACCCAGACTTACTGGGTCTGGAGGTTAGACACTGGGCCCAGTCTTATATCACAGGTTCCAGAACTTTATTAGGGCTAAGTGGTTTTTGAGCTCATACAACAAGACAAAAGCCTGAAGTTTTTACCTACACTTCAAGTGAGAGTGTGTACTCTACTTTAGGATGAAATGATGGCGTGCTCCACACTCCAGCCATGACGTCTTGAGACCGATGAGATGACGGCGTCGAGCGTGGTGCTGGCTGTCGTCCTGTCCGTGCTCATCCTCCTGACCGTGGGCGGGAACGTGCTGGTGTGCCTGGCCGTCTGCGCCTCCCGTCGTCTCCGCTGCCTCACGAACTGCTTCATCGTGTCGCTGGCTGTGACGGACTTGCTGCTCGGCCTGCTGGTCCTCCCCTTCTCTGCGCTGCTCCAGCTCAACGACGACTGGCCCCTGGGCCCGGCCTTCTGCAACTTCTACATCTCCATGGACGTCATGCTGTGCACCGCCTCCATCCTCACGCTGCTGGCCATCAGCGTGGACCGCTACCTGGCCGTGACCATGCCTCTGAGGTACACCTCTCTGGTGCTGCCGTGGAGAGTGGCCGTGGCCATGGGCAGCGTCTGGGCCGTGTCCCTGGCCGTGTCCTTCCTGCCCATCCAGATGGGGTGGAACACGGTCAACGGGACAGTGCAGAATCAGGGGCCCTGGGCTCCGGAACGAAGGTGCCGCTTTGAGCTGAACAGACCCTACGTGCTGACAGACTCCCTCCTCACTTTCTACCTGCCTCTGGTGGCCATGTGCTGGACCTACCTCAGAATACTGCGGATTGCCCGGGCACAGGCCAAACGCATCGTCGGGACCCGGCCAAAGTGCGTCACCACCTACAGCAGCAGGACCAGTTCCTCGACCAGCACCACCGTGGTTTCCAGTGTCACAGCAGTGGCGCTGCGGGAGCACAAGGCCACAGTGACTCTGGCAGCCGTGATCGGGGCATTTGTGGTGTGCTGGCTGCCATATTTCATCCTCTTCACGGTGCTGGGCCTCAGGGAGCATCCCGACCCTAGCACGGTACCAGAATTTTCCACAGTGCTGTGGCTGGGTTATGCCAACTCAGCCCTCAACCCCATCCTGTACGGAGCCCTCAACAGGGACTTCAGGTCGGCCTACACCCACCTGCTGAAATGTCGATGCCCTATATACAGTAGGTGGAGGAGTCGTCAGCCGTCGCCCACCATACCAGCAGGTAAAGCTGCAGAAGGAGCTCCACGAAAAGAGTGAAAAAGCACTTTCAGCATCACTTTGTTGAAAAAAAGTCTGCTCCTAAGAAAAGATGAACGGCTGAGCTAAGAACAAACAGCATCGCATCCTCATTCACGTTTACATTTCAGATATTGAAGTGTGTGACACAAAGCATTACACATGCACACACACACACACGTGCCTGCCACAGCTGAGGTACACAAGTAAGTGAAAACACACGACTGCGAGGCAGCCGTTTGATGAAGTTTCTGGTGAAATGTCAGCATGTACGCTCCTGGTTCTTCCTCAATATCTGATTCCTCCTCTGAATCTGGTTCTGCTTCGGATTCTCCAGAACTGCTGCCGTTACCACTCCGTCACCACTGTTTAACAAGGAAAATTAAGCAATGTGATACTGTGAGAGTTGTAGCTTTGACAGCCAATCAGCTTATAGCCAGACTGTACTATTCATACATCACAAATAAGATTCAAAACATGGTGCAAAATAGCATCCTGATGAAAACGATGATGCATAGCTCCACTTCTAGTACCAGAGAACAAGGATGAATACTCCTTTCAGCCATCCCAGGTCATCTTTAAAGCATGCTGGAAAAGCTGCATTTTCATGCTCTCAGTATCAGTTTAATTTAAGAGTGGACATGAAATGTGCCGCATTAATAATATATTATCTTCCAGCTCCTAGAGTTCTTATTCCTCCTTCCCATCTCCCCCCTCAAAGGTAGAGAAGAGCTGACAGAGGTGATACTGCTATGCGGCCACACCCCGTCTACCTGCAGGGCAGGTCAAACACATCAAACCTTCATGCTTCAAGAAATGAACAGTCGGCCGACTACAGCGACTATCCAATTCACAAATGGCTCTGCTGCCACAGATGCCAATGGCAATGAAAGGTAATTTTTTTCCCCCTTCTTATATAGGTCCCAGCGTTATGTCAGGTCATGTCAGTCAGTGGGCATCTTAAAATCAGAAAATTAGAAAACTACCTGAAAATTAGGGATTTTGTTGCAGCCATATTAGATAAAAAAAAGGCTGCAATGATCCATGTGTAAAAAAAAAAAAAGGCTTTTTCACTGTGTGAAGAGGACCTCTGCTCTGATGGAGTTGCATACAATGGAGTCTCACCCCTCTCATCTTTCACCCCTCTCTCTGAGCTCAGGTCGTGCTGAGCCTGTGCCAGGGAGGTGGACGCTGTGTTTAGTAAACTGTGGCTGTGACAAAGAAGCACAATCAACCCGAGACGACAGCAAAACAGACAACAGACAAAAAGACAGAGATTTACAGCCTCTCTGCTCGGACACCATTCTACTTCAGTGGCACTGTAGAAGCGCCCATAACACACCATGTAAGTAGATATACGTGTAGCCCCCACAGACCATGACAGGCACCGAACAAATGAACTGTGACACACGGATCCTAGCAGTGTCGTCCGCAGTGCATCAGGCCATATGGCAATATGCTTATTAGGCCAAGAAATGTGCTTTCAGCACCGAGCAGACACATTATCCGCTTTCACATGTTGCTCTCATTTCATTGCTCGCAACATTATCAGCTAAGTGGTTTGCTCCTCTTGTGTCTCGTGTTTCTGAAGTGTACTTTAGTTAAGATAAAAAAATAATAATAATAATTATTTACAATGAGCAATGTGTTGTACTGTTGAGGCTGTCCAGCCTGATTGGACTGTATGTAGCATTTGGCAAATATACACAAAGGAGCTGTGTATGTCAGTATCAATACTTTTGTGTTACTCTAATTACTACAGTTACTGTATGTGTGTATGTACGCATTTATGTTGTCGTTATATTTGCTGCCAAATAATTACTGCATTCGTTTTTTTATGATAAAATTGCACTGCCAAGAAAATTGGTAAATATGTGTTGTGTGTAATTGTCAAATTGGATGTGGCAAAAAAGCAAACTACTGATGTCTTGTCATACCTTAAAAACCCTTGTAGCTCATCTAAACATTATGTATTAAACTTACAAATAGTTTCTCTCTTACTGACCCAGAGATTTTGTGAAAGGTCAGGGAGGCCGGCTTGTACAGGAGGACTCATTCTTAATCAGCTTAATTTGCAGAATTTTCGGCATTTGTTTCAGTGTTTTAACCCCTGATTGGGTTACAGACAAAACTATTGAAATTATATTACATGTCATTTCTTTTATCTGATTTTAGTGGCTGGAAACTGTGATGTGTACATTAATAGAGATTAATGTTTTAACCTCCAACCTCCTACCTCAATACACCTAGCTCTGTGCCAGGACATCCGATATGTCTGAGTAGAGATCCTCTTCATTTGTATGTCTCCTCTGCCTCACAGCAATCACTCTATTCACAATCTAACAAACAAAAAATTTGATTACATAAGAACTCAATAGGTCCACATCGCATCAGAAAGAACCGACCAGACACACACCAACAGCCTCCATCCGCCCCGGACCAAACTAATGATGTCTCCACACAGCGAAAAGTTGATTGTGTAGCCAACCATCAAGCAGGTCGACATGCTGCCCTGATATCGTGCTCCTGAACTGACTGCGAGTGGCTCTGAAGCACTGGAGGACTGAATGATTCTCCTCAATTTACACATCAGCCATCAATTTCATGAGCTATATATTTATGTCCCTTCAAGAGAGCACTCAAGTGGAAGCGCAAAGCGTCACACTTTGGACCTGGACCAAGCCAATGGAAACGGACGCCTCACTAAATCAGAGAATGGGCGCGGGGAAAGTGACAAATGGACTTTAATTACACTTCTCACTTCGTATAAAATGTGTATAAATGCTTGACGTTTGAATATGTAGCATGCAAACTAATGTTGTGTGTCTATTTTGAGAAATGCAGCTGCCTCCAGACTTTGTTGTCGCTGTTGCTCATCTATTGCCATAAAGCTGGAAACTGTATTTATTATATCGCCCTGTAAAACTAACTGAGGACTGGAGAAAAAAATGGCTGGTACTGTTCCTCTAAAATAGAAAATTACAACCATAATGTCCCAATAAAGAGCATCTTAAATAAAGAACACAATATATAGTATCAACTTAAGTATAGAGGGATTATCATGTGGGATGGTGCTGGAGACACAGTGTCAGCGTGAAGGAATACAAGTACAATGGAAACAATTCATCACAGCTGTCAACACACATTGCCTCAAACTATTGCCACATTAACACTTAACCTTCTCTGCACTTCAAGCTATTTCCTTTGAGGACTGACACCGAAGTGTGCATAATATCTATCTGCATGTCAGGTAGCAGCTGGAAACAAGTGGGGATTTAAAACCCACTCAAGCAGACGCAAACACTTATTTACAGCAACCGGGATAGTCATTTCATCACTTTAGCTGCTCTTTTTTTTTTTTTTTACCCCACCCCCACCCCTGAAGATAAATTAGCTGAGACTGAAAGCTCTATTATATGCCTCTCCGCATTCATTCACATCACTATCTCCAATGGCCAGTGAGTGATTAAAGGATAGGTACAGCAGTTTAAGTAACACCACATGTCATGCCATGCCATATGCAATGTGACCAGTACGAGAATTCGAGCATCATATCTGGTTTGTACCATTTGTTGCGGGAATCCGCTGGATGTCCAGCTCGGAAAAAGCAAGGACAGGGAATATACCCTGGACAGGCCATCAGTCCAGAAACACACATTCTCACTCACACCTATGGGAAATCGGTCGACCTAAACATGCATGTTTTAGGACTGTGAGGGGTCCTTCGAGACAAGGGGCAAAGTCACATTCCTCACCCATGATCGACTGACACCTATGCCAATACTTGATACTTTATATAAAAGTAGTCTTGAAGTAAGATTTGATGGAAAATTACACCCACAAACATGCATAGTAGCAGACCCAAAGATAGATGTAACCGTGTATGAACATCAGAGCTCAGCAAAACAACGGTGACATCCAACTGCAAATCACATAAGGAGGAGCCCACATGCGCCAGGGAGCTGTGCAGGCATGCAGGATTGGCTTGAGCAAACCAGCGGGGTAAACGGAGAACTTGTTATTTAGGAAAAAAAAAGCCACTCTGCAAACTCATGCGAATGTGACTGGATGTTGTGAGTCAGCTGGTGGATAACTGGTAACAGATGACCGATCAATCAGCCGGCCATCATGAGCATGAAACAGAGCGACGCGCATGAGCGCCATTGGATTTCACACCTAAGAAACCACAAAGCTTCATCTCCGATGAGGCATCCGCACTCTCACTCGAGTGTAAAGGTGCAGTCACATTACACTCCCAGCCACTGAATATTCGCACACATTACATTTATGCCATTATGTCTTTCACCAAGTGGTGAAAGAGTAGAGTAGGAGCAGCTGAAATGTTACAAGAACGACCCATTCAGGCTCAGACATGATACTTTTACGCTGTTTGGACAATTTGGCTTAAGCTTGAAGTCGACTGGAACGACTACATCCTCGTTTCATTCAGTCTTTCTCAACGCTGTCTGAGGATACACTTATGGATGCTGATGCATTTAAAATATCTGACAAAAAGCTCAGTCGTTGCAATCAGGACCTATTAAAACCACAAACACACTACAAATTGAAACCAGAACACTTCCAACAGTAAAATCTATCAAACTATCACCTGACACTGAGTGGCTCCAGATCGGGCTCCTGTGAACATTAGGATCTGTTTTAACACAGAACGTAAGGACAGCTCTTTGTCCTCTATGACTTACGGTGCTACAGGGAACAACTATTTGGGAGCAATGATTGCAGTGAACAACTCTTTCCATGTACCGTATGGCATGTGGGTATTTTATTAACAAACAACAGCTCCCAATGTATAATTTAAGTGCCGGTAAAAAGGGCTTTTTAAAAAATCTGACTCACAGCATGAGGCAAATGAGAAGCAGATGCGGTAAATATTTCATTTAGGGTTTTCATGGCTGAAAACCAGAGTGGGTAATAGCCTGGTTGTATCTATCTTCTGACTGAAAGACATTTATTATGCTTTCATCTGCTCCAGGCTCAGGATTTCTACATAAACACAACGTCCCTGGGTAATTCTGGCCACTTGCTCCCAGTGTCCATGCTCCCCCCTCCCTCTCTCCCTGTCTCCGGCTCCCTCAGAGTGACCATTGACAGTTCACACTACATGAAAACCATTCATCATTGCTTCTTTAACATCAGATTAATGTGGGAAAAAAACACAACATATGGACTCTTTCTGTCACTCTAATACTCACAAACACACACACACTTACAGTACACACACACCAGTGGCTCTGTATGAGCTATCAATCATAGATATTGTCATTATTCAACTGTGTCATCGACAAGCCCCACTCCTCCTCCCTCCCTCTCTCTCTCTATCTATCTCCAGTCTGTCTTTGTCTCTCTTCCTCCCTTTTTCCTCTTCTCTGTTTTCTCTCCCGCACGCACGCTCACACGCGCACACACAGCTGAGAGAATCATGAATCATAAATCTTATGAATGCCATCTAAAGACTGCTCAGTGCCGTGTGAGAGCGAGATGATTGATAGATGTGAGTGAGTGTGGCGAAAGCGAAGAAGATGGACAGCAGGTTGCAACCAGCGACACCGAGGTCAGAAACTGCAGTTCAAGGGTCAAACATATCGGTGGAGGCACAATATGGCCAAGAAGGAAGGAGGAAAGTGTGGGGCAGGGGGGTTGGGGTGTGGAAGGAGGAAAGGAAGGAGTAAATGGTTGAAGGGGATGGGAGAGGAGAGGGAGGAGGGAGAAGAGTGTGAAGGGGGGGGATGCTGCCACAGTGAGGCTAAAGCCATAACTCATCTTTTATTAAAAATAATGAAAAAAACTTAATGAGTTAATAATATCATGGAGAAAGAGATAGGGAGTGAGACAGAGATGGAGGAAGGGACAGGAGGACGCAGGAAAGGAGGGACGAAAGGAGAAAGGAAATGAGAGAGAAAGCGGCAGGGCTAGGAAACGGAACAGGGTCAGAGCGCGTCTCTTTGCACTCTTTGGTCATTTATTCCACTTCTCAAAGTTCACACAAGATCCATTACCACAGCAGGGACAATCATAGCGTTCCCTCTCTTTCTGCCGGCCTAAATCCCAAAGCCAGCCTGGTAATTAAAGGCACTTAACAACCAATTAACAGTGATGAGCTAAATTAGCAGGATATTGTCTCCTTTGACTAGGCTACTGCATTACCAGTGTATTGAAACAACGATGAACAAACCTCAGTGGCCCGTCTTTGCATGTAGGCAAATGACGGATTAATTACTATCAAAACATCAGCATCTTAATGAGCTTGGAAACAATTACAGAGGTCGTTAGCATGTGGAGAGCGGCTGCGAACAGAGGAAGGGGGAGCGAGCACAAAACAAGAGAGAAATCTTCATTGGGAAGCAATACTGATTAAATGGACGTACGGTCGCACTCATCGCCCAATATCCACGGACCTATTAAATACATGACATCACCATTTGTCTTTTCCACCATCAAGCTACTTTTTCTCCTGCCATTATCCTTCCCGCCCTCTTCTCCGGCTTCCCCGACTCTCTGCCTCGCTTCTCTGCCTGTCATAAAAAGCCTCTTTCTCGCTCTTCCGTTCCTTTCTCTGCTTTCTGCTTTTTCACTCTCGCTTCTTCCTTCCCTCCTTCATGCTTGGGGGGCACAGTCCTGTGAAGGAATTTAATATGCAACTTTTATATGAGAAACCAATCGCATACGTCTGGGTCTATTGGGCTCGCAATCTATCGGCCCGGACGGCTAATGCAATAGAGAGAGCCGGGGCTATTTATCACACGCGGAGCTATCTTTTCCTTTCTCTCTCTCTCTCCCACTCTGCCCTCGCTCTCTCTGTCTTTATTCAAGCCCAGATTCCTGGCTGCCACTAAATCAGGCCAACTATGAGCTATGACTGCCCAGAGGGCATCTCCTCTTTTATAGCGGGATTTGGATTTTGTATCTACTGGTTCCTCAGTGGTCGTTGAGACCGTGCTAACGGAAGCTATAAACACTGAACAAACAAAAGGCAACAACTTAAATGTCCCTCCCTCCCCGCTGTAATGATCATGAACGTGCGAGATATATGGCAGGAGGAGGATGCATAAACTTGATGAATAAGACGGTGTGGCATTCACAACCATGAAGATTTGTCTGTGTGCGCGTCTTCAGACGGGGAGGCTTACTAAGAGGACACGGGCGGCACATGCGCGCACATGCTATAGCGTTATAGGGATACGCCGCCGTATAATTCACGCGGCACCGCTAACGCTAATCACACCTAGCAGCGGCGGCGGCACGTGCCGAAGAAGCAGAACTTTAAAAGTTTCCTGCTGAAAAACAAAAGCCACCGCGTGCAGAGGACGCTGCCCACCTGCAGCAATTAAAATGCCTCAGAAAACCAAATTCATTTCAACAAATTAGCCCCATTACTGGCCACTGTGTAATCGCTGATGGCAATTAATAAGAAATTAGTCACAATCAGCCCTATATTAACATCTCACCCAGGGGCCGCGGCTGGAAATTAATAACCGGAGATTCATCTCTCTTACTGTCTTTCTGGCTCCCTCTCACACTACACACACACACACATGCGCGCACGCACACACACACACGCACACGCACACACCTTTGCCCACCTATATTGTACATGAATCTCCTCTAAGACACTGATTTTTTTTTCAGTGTGGATCATCTCACATGATCCACAATCTGCTCATGTCAGCTAGCCAGCTTCCTCTTTACCGGGGTGTGAAAACCCCCTGAAAGATGTGTGTATGTGAGTGTGTACACGTCTGTGTGTGCGTGTGCGTGTAACAGTATGTGTCTGTGTGTGTGGGTGGGTGTTTTCTCACAGGTGCATGATCGCTTCACCTGTGCCTTGAACAGTTTGTGGAAATGCTGATATATATATTGTATATATAGATGTATAAACCTGTGTAGTGTCCACTGTATAAACGTGTGTGTGTGTGTGTGTGTGTTTGTGTTTGTTCGCATGTGTGTGGATGTAAGGTGCTACAAGAATGGGGAGGGGGCATCGGTGGAGAATGGGCCCGCCTCTAGGGGTCCTCACACCAATCAGCAAAGCGCACCAAGAATCAATTAACACCAGTGGGAGGGGGCAGAGGGTAAAGGCACCACACACACTCAGACACACACGCTGTGTGCACGCACACTGCCCACACACATGGTACTGTCTGAGGAGATATCCATCACATAGCACATTGTGCGATAAGCCAGTGTATGTGTGTGTGTGTTGTGTGTCTGTCTTTGAGCGTGTGTATGTGTATGTGTGTGTGTGTGTGTGTATGCCCATCCCAGTGTGCCCCAGCCTCTGATGGTGTGAGGTTGGGGAACAGATTGGGGGTCAGCAGGGGGGTCAGGCCAGGGTCACCCCCGTCTGAGCTGTGTGTTTGTGTGTGTATATGTGTGTGTGTGTGTGTGTGTGTGTGTGTGTGTGTGTGTCTACGTGTGTGTTGCATGGCCTGAGCACCTCTTCCAGGGCTTGCTGGCAGGCAGAAGTGAATAAGATGGATGGTGTTGATTCATACAACAAATTCATTGCTCCCCCTGAATCCACAGAGAATAAATACATCCACAGAAATTATGAAGCAGGGGACCAAAATGAGCATCTCACATTTTATATTCCTCTTTCACTTTTTCCGCTCTCCCACCCTCCCTCGCCCCCTCTCGTCTTTGTCTCTTCCTGGTGTGTGGGGGACAGCTGCTGGTTACATGAAAACCATTCATCATTGCATCTTTACCAGAAGATTATTGACAGCCAGGAGGACGAGGAGCTTTTATTGGCTGCATGTTACAAGGTTGGACAAAGAAAAAAAATAAAAAGTGTGCTCCGGCAGTGGAAACAGGAAAAGTTAAGTGATGACAAAAGGCGGCTGAGGAGGAGACCAGACATTTCCGCCCGCAACAGACAAAACCAGAGCGGGCAAATAAAGTGATCAAAGAGCGTCTGCCATTTGCCCATGAACGTTCCACTGCGAAACCCCACCTCTTTCCTCTTCCTCTCTCTCTCTCTCTCTCTCTCTCTCTCTCTCTCTCTCTTTCTCTCTCTCTGCCGTCTCCATCTGTTAGCCCACTACACTCGTCCGTCCACTATCACCCCCCCCCTCCCTCGTTTCCTCTCCTCCTCTGCTCCTCTCTGGCCTTCCTACCCTGGGGGAGGTAAGGTGATCTCCCTGTGCTGGTGTAAGTGACTGGTATTAGTCTCCTTCTCTGTCTGTCTGTTTGATCCCGGCACTAATGACTCCACAGGGACTGAGGTCTGATAATGGGAAATCAATATAGAGAATAGCGCTCTGGAGTGGCCTCACTTAGCTCTCGCTCTTTCACGCCTCAAAGCAAAGTACCCCTGTGCATTTGTGCATGTGTGTGTGTGTGTGTGTATGAGAGAGGGGCTTTAGTGTTTGCACATGGGGAAGAATTCAAATGTGGGCCTAATGCCTGGTGCATCTTAGAGTACAAAACATTTTATTTTCTTTTTTTTTATTCATTAATCAAATGAAAGCTTGCTTACATATTTGTGGTTTAGAAGAGTTCGGCAGCTTATTAAGCATTTTAAAAAGCACATCGGACTCAATCAAAGTTGACATTTCTGGGGTCATCCAGCAGTAATGAGCATGTGTGGCTGTGCATATCTGAGTGTGTCTAATCGGTCGCACTCTCGCGCCTGGGGCCAGACAGGTGGAGCTGGTGGCATGAGGCCGGTGCATCCAAAAACCCCACCACCCCGTCCCCTTCCCCACCCTCCCCCACCCGCCCTGAGGGGCCAGAAGGCCCAGCAAAGCAGGGGGCTGGAGTAGCTCCCTCTGCCAGGCACTGGAGCTCTGTGGCTGGTGGCAGCTGGTCCTCCGTCCCTCCACCTCCTCTCCTCCCCTGCGTGCGCGCCCCGCGGGCAGGCAACAGGAGGGGTGAGGAGGTCAAGAGGCAGGAGAGAATGGGCGGAACGGTGGCGACACGCAGGATAATCGGCTTTTATGAGGCGGAGAGGACACAGACAGAGAGAGACGGGGGAACACAGCTCTGACACAATGCGAGCGGCTACAAGCAGTAATGAATTAACACATTAGCACCGCGACCAGGGGCGTTCAGGAGTACTCAGCTGCTCTTAAACACAAACCCACAGTGGCACGTACACGCTCCCTCCCTCCCTCCGCACACACACATAAATCAGTCATAAGTCATTAAAGCAACAGCAAACACACTCTCTTATTAATTGCATCAGTCATTTTGTCGATGGCAGATCCCTCTGAAAGGGGGGGACCAGAGATTAAACCAAAAGCAGCAGAGAAACTTTAGCACTCAGGGTGGATGAGACAGAGATTAAACGCACACATACACACTCGAAGACAAGACAATGCTGCTGCAATCCTCCTGTACAAACTCAAGCCATGTGCTCAATTATCATCAGCCCCAAATGATCCCCCATTAATGCTTTAACTCTTTCTCTCACATCTCTCCCTCCATCCTGTTTCTGCTCGCACACTCTCCATCCCTGTAATTCTCCGTCTGTGCGGTTCGCTTTTACTCCACTCGTTCGCCCTCTTCCTCTTCCCATCCTCCTCTCCCTCCATCCCTCCCTGACTTTTAACCAGCGTGAAGAGGCAGCCATGCATTCAACCATCAGACAGGCTTACATGGCGTACCCCTGCACACTCACACACACACACACAAACACATGCACAGAGAGAGAGTGAGAGATAGAGAAAGAGAGAGAGAGAGAGAGAGAGAGAGAGAGAGTTAAAGCATATTGGTGCCTCAAGTGCAACCAGAATGCGATGTTCACTGAAACAAATATCCAGCATATCAGGGCATCTTTATGCGGTTAAATGTGCATCCTGATACTTGCAGAAAAAAACCTTACATGACTGATTTGTATACAAGAAAATCATGTGGAGTTTTTCAATTGGTTGCCATTTGACTCCATGTGAAGAATACATCAAATAATCTGCTGCAACATTTAAGAAGCTGCATTTTTTGGCAGCTCCCCGCCTCCATGAGGAGATGAGGAGGCCTCCATGTTTGCTCTTTAGATGCCTTTAATATCCACCAGTTTCCTGTATTATGATATTAACAATGACATCTAACATGGTTTATCAGTATTTTAAGTGTCTGGCAGAGGAACTGTGTCCACGCCATCCATGGAGCAATGGTCCAGGGATGATGATGATGGCCCTGACCCGGTCCCTGATGGGGGATCCCATTCCTCTCTTCTCATCCAACAATCCCAGTGAGCATGTCAATATGAAACACTATCCTCCCCTTGCACACACACACACACACACACACACACACATACACACACACACACATACAAATACACACAGTGAGGCCCTGCCAGGCTATCCCTGCCATTATAGCCCAAGACAGGCTTATATTGATAGCACCCAGCCTGTAAAAAGATGCACGGCTTGCTATGGAGAAAAGTGTAAATTAGAGCAAATCAAGTCTCCCGACAGTAAAACACATTTCCACCATATTGCACTCAATGTGAGGGTGATTTACTGCGCATGCAGCTTCTGTTGTATGTGGGCTGAGGCAGGCTGGGCCGTAAAGCTTTGTTTATTCAAGTTTAAAATAAAAAAAAATAAAAAAATAAAAAATCCACAGCCTTGTAAATGTTGTCAGATGGCCGATGCCAGTGTCTTTCAGCTTAATACTACCTATATTAAATAGTTTAAATATTTCATAAGGGCGTTTTTTAGAGCGAGGGAGGGGAAATCGTTAGCTGCGGTAAAGTTTCATTAACTGGTCCCCATTTCGCTGCGAGGCAAACTCATCTCCTCTTATTGTAATAAAACAATCTCTCTCTCTCTCTCTCTCTTTCTTTCTCTCTCTCTCTCTCTCTGGGTGCTTTCCACTCATCTCCCTCTCTCCCTCTCTCTCTTTCTCTGTCTCTCTCTCTCTCACCACCGCCTCTCTCCTTCTCTTTTACATCATAATAATACACTACATCCCCTTTAAATGCACTATTACTTACCGCTGCCTTTTCATATTGTAACATCACGGGCACTTTAGCGACAATATAAAAGCGTGTCATTCATTATTCAGAAGCAGCCGGGCCTCGGCCCCCCTTTTAAAAAGTCAGCCGCGCTGCTGAAATTGATAACGGCGAAGAGACGCGCAATAAAAACGCAGCCCCCGGGTACCGAGCTGCAGCCCAGACCCCCGATTATGCAGATCAAGTGGTAATTTCTCAAACAAATCGCACTCTTTCACTCTTTTGTTGTCGTTTCTTTTTGGACTTTTGGAACCAGGGGTGTCAGCATTTATATTGCCCGTGGAAAAAGGAGGAAAAAAACCGAGGATTGATGCCCGTCTTAATTGCTGGTGCGGGCTGCTGAGGCACTATCTAAATATTTTGGCCTAAACGAGATCACCTCGGGGCTGCCTCTGCGCACGCGCGCGTGTGTGAGCGCGCGCGCGTGTTTTTAAGTGGACTCTTGCCATCAATTATATATCTTTCCTTTTTACCTTTTCTGATGTAATCATGGGGCAATGAAATGATCCGACACCGAGTGCTCAGCAGCATCCAGGCCATCAATAAATTCACAGAGCCTGGCTAGAGGCGGGATGGGGCTTCTCCCAGTGTGTGTGTGTGTGTGTGTGTGTGTGTGTGTGTGTGTGTGTGTGTGTGTGTGTGTAACCGGTGTCACGGTGCTCTCCCGGTAGGTCAGAGATAATGTGTCGTAATCGCTCGTAATCACTGGATTACACCGGATTATTAACACCAACATCTGATGGCCTTTAAACGCAACAATCATCAACTTTGACGTCATGACGTCATGTTATGGTCTCGGCGCACGTCATCCCATAAGTGTAAATTGATAAAAATCAAGTGGATTAATTTGCAGCTGTGTGCACTGTTGCACACTATGTACATGTCTCTGTTTAGTATTTTTTTTCGCAGAGCGTCATCTAGAGAAACATAAAATTGTCCACCAGGATGACAGCTATAACAGACCAATTCTCCCCCATCAAAAGCCACCGGTGAGCTCACATATGGCGGGGCTGAGGCGGCCAACACCCAGAGTCTGTCCATATTGCCAAACAAACACCTCGGGCTTTGTCCAATCTCATATTGCTTCATAAGACTTTATTGTGAAAGGGCGAGAGATGACGCTGACGCTTTTTAAAATATACATCAGGGTCTCGACAATATCTTTGCATTTCTGGGTCACTCTTTCTGACGCATATACCTCACAGATAAACCTTTTTTTTCATTTTGTTTTTTTTTGTCAGATAAGTAGGCAAATCCTAAGAATGTAAGAGCTAACAGGTCTTCAAATAATTTCGTTCATCTGAGGTTTAAAATACGCGGATGATTAATGAACAGGTTGGACAGATCCTTTTAAAAGCCTCCGAATATGAACCGAGTTGTCACTAAATGAATATGTTGCTCATTAGCTGGTTAAAGCACTGTAATGTGATCGCCTAAAAAGCCACCTGCCGCATCCGAAGCCGCCGCGCATTTGTCTGTTCCCTGAGACAAGTTAGTGGAAATGAGATTATCCGGTCACTTTGGGCAGCCTGTTCCAGTGAATCTGAGCCGGGAGCAGCTTTCCACAGCCCGGACACTTCATCTGCCGCAGCCCTGTGGCCTTCCCCTGTCAGGCCATTTAATGTGGCCCCGGACACCAGCAGCAAACCGGGGTTTGCAACACTCAGACTCTTCAATTAGAATTGCTGTCCTGTTCTTTCTAAAGGAGAGCCGTGGTGAGGGGCGGCTGCGCCCCGTGCGTAATTACGCACCGCTTAAAATCACCAGCACTTTCAATAACCTCACCACTTAAACAAGAGATGTTGAAATGAATTATTGAATAAAGGTTCTAGTGATTTTAGAGGATTTCCCCCACGGCTTTACATCAATAAACATGGCCATTAAAGGTGATTTTGGAATTCAGAAGGCAACATTTAACGCGCAGCCTCAGAAATATAAAAATAAATCTGATCAACTGAAAGTGACGCCTCGTCCTCTTCCTCCTCCTCCTCCTCTTCCTCTCTGCTTTATCATATATCCATGATAAATAGTCTGCGGGTTATAAAGCGCTGCCTAATAGCTGTGGTGCGGGTTTATACGTGTGAACTTATTATTCCCGTACATCCCACATGTGTCAAATGAAAGTTACTGAGACTGAGGAGGTGACACAGCAGCTGAGAGGACAAATGATGCCAGGCTGAGGAGGAGTGGGAAATGGGCACAAGCATCAATTCATCAGAGCCTAAGGTGTGTTTCAAAAATTTCTCCCATCTGATAGAATATGTCACCAAAACTTAAATAATAAATAGCCTACATCTGTCCGCAGGAAGACACGCAGGACAGATGTTTGACTCGGCAGACATAAAATATTAAACTTTCGTCACCAAAGATGCTTTAAAAGAACATTTTACGCATCGTAAAAGTCTTTGAAATCACATTGTTTCGTAATAACAAGGGAATGAAACCCCAAAAGCCATGAAAACGCCATATCGATACAAATATATATATTTATGTGCGTGTTTATGGGGGGAAATCTCGGGCTTTATTGTGCCAGATCGTGGGCCTACCCCCCATTAACATTCAATCAGTCATGGCGGTGCCAGCCAATGAGTGCTGGAGAGGGATGGAGGAGGACGGAGCTGCCAGACGGAGCGCTTTGACGCGCAGAGGAGGAGGACTGAGCGTCACATCTCTCCAAACGCACATCAAAGTTTGCGCACAAGGCTGCAGAAGAGAGGACCCAGTCCTCTGAGCCGGGCCTCACACACACGCACACACAAACACACACACACACACATACACACAGGCTGGACTGTGCAGCGATGGAGACACTTTTAATACAGTTTTGATTCCACCCTGACACAGATTTTGCTCGGTTTTATTTGGAGTCTGATTTTTTTGCGCATCAGAGACAGGGATGGAGCAGCCTCCGAGCGCACCGAGCCCTCCTCCCAAGCCGGCCCATCATCATGAGCCCATCAGCTTCGGTATCGACCAGATCCTGGGAGCCGGCACGGAACCGGAGAGCGGCCGCACTGCGGGCAGACAGAGCGGCTCTGACGTCAGCACCGGGGACGGCTACTACAGCCTGGGCAGCCCGACCGGAGCCAGCGCTCCCTCCTACACGGCTCTGTCCATCTCCCTGTCCGGGATCATGCCCCCGGTGGAGGCTGCGGGGGGGTCCTACGCGGAGAGCAGGGGTCTGGGCAGCCGGGGAGGGGTGATCCGGGTCCCGGCACACAGACCCATGACGGCACCGGGACCCCCGGGCCCGGTGCAGGGGGCTGTGCCCGGGTTCGGGGGTCTGTGTTTCCCCTGGATAGGAAACAGGTTCGCCAAGGACAGGATATCAGGTAGGCCCGCTGGGTTATACCAGCCCCTCATTAATATTGCATGATGATTAAATGATGCTGCTGCACACAAATAATAATAATAATTGTGAAGCATCTACGTACAGTAAGATAACACGTATTTAAATGGACGAAGAACATCTTCCAGTGTAGAGGAAGCTTTTTTTTATTAAACGCTTTACACGCTATTATTCGCTTCTAGTACTAGAATTTACACCTCTGCACTCTCATCCCTTGGTAGCAGTGAGCATTATGGTGTATTTTTGTGATAGAGCTGGAAACGTTTTCCCTCCTGTGTGAGGATAATATGATACGTTCCAAGTTGAATTATTTCAGTGCCATAAACCAAAGGAAATCTTCCAATCAGTGAAGTTTTTTAAATTCTAAAATATACTACATTTACTATATTAACTCTGCATGCTACCACTACTTGGTAGAAGTGTTTTGTTTTTGGTTTTTTTTTTTTAGATTCGAGAAGTGTTTATTATCAGAAGCGCAGTCAGGAAACACGTTTCTCAGTCCAGTGAAAATCTTCCTTTGCTGTCTGCAAAGTCACAATTCAAGTATAAAATATGGTTAAATAATAAACATAATAAGACAATTTAAAGAGGCAGTAAAGAGATAATGGGGTAATTTAAGGCACATGTGCAAAACATCATAGAAATGTAAACAATAAAATCGTGCAAGCTAGCTGGAAATGCTGGAGGATAAAAATGTCTTCTAAATGTAAATTTAAATGCTCTATTATTGTTGTTGTTATCATTGTACCATCATCACTTTGTCTGCTCCTCTCTAACATCACACGTCTGAAATACATTCCAAAATGTAGCTCAAAAATGGGGAAAAGTGCAACCACACAGCTGTCATTTTTAAATGAGCAGATTGTTATTGTTTGCGACTGTGGTGGAAATTGTTATTGTTATAACACTTTGTAGATAAATAAGAATAAACTTATAAACTTATAAACTATAAAGCTGTCAAATGATTTTCACTAAATACTTTGTTGTGGAAACATCAAAATTACTGTCTGGTATTTTCAAGGCTGAAATGTATTGTTTCTCAAAATAAAGTGTGGTAATTGTATTAAAGCTGATCTGAAAATACATTATTTGATTTATACAGAGCTAAAAGCCTGTGATATAAGAGATGGTAATTAGGCCAAGAGGCCTCTGTGTAACTACCACCTCGGACGTTATCCGAGTCCAAACAACTTTTAGGAGTGTATTTATTGATTATTTTAGAATTGCACTGCTCTACACACACTCTGGCCAGACTCATCCTTCACAATAAATCTCACCTCGCATATTTCAGCGCAGACTTTACACAGTCTAAATAGGGGAATTGTTGTCAAACAGGGGCGCATATCTGTGATATATGACCTCCAATTTCCATACAGAGTGGGGAGTGAATTAGTCTGTTTGGCTCTCCTCTCTCCACCCCCCCAACTCTGCAGCCGCCCTGGTGCCCTTCGCCGTGACTCGGCGGATAGGACACCCCTACCAGAACCGGACGCCCCCCAAACGGAAAAAGCCGCGCACCTCCTTCTCCAGGGTGCAGATCTGCGAGCTGGAGAAGCGCTTCCACAGGCAGAAGTACCTGGCCAGCGCCGAGAGGGCCGCCCTGGCCAAGAGCCTCAAGATGACAGACGCACAGGTCAAGACCTGGTTCCAGAACCGCAGGACCAAGTGGAGGTTGGTAGGACATTTACGCATCTTTTACCTGCATCACTTTCACCATTTGTTTTTTTTTTGCCAAAGACCCACCTGCGTGCGTCCAGGTGCACACTCAAGAAGTTTGCTTGTGACCCAAATAAATTCAGTTTACGATCATCGTGATTGTATACACCTGTTAAAGCACTTAACCATTTACACACATAATACAGGTACGAGGTGAATTGTACCCCAAAGAACCCAGAAAAAAATAAATCAAATATATTGTCAAGATAAGATAGGATGCTGCAGTAGCATTAGATAGGAGTAGAAAAAAGTTAGCAATGTACTGTACGTACTGACAATATACGTTCCAAAGGGTAATATGTAAGTAAAATATACTTATAATTACTCTTTCAAAATATAAATAAAAACACTGTACAGGTGCAAGACATACAGCAGCATTGGGGTGTTCAAAACTTGTTTAATAATAGTGTTGAAGAAAAGCCAAACAGCTTTTACTCTGGAATGATGGCTGGTTGTAGCCTATGCTGCCTCTGATTTAGGATTAAAACCTAATTCATTAAAACATGAGTTTGTTATGGCAGGTAGCTTTTACTTTGAAAAGATGAATGTACGAAACCTGAGTGACGCGAGGTCCTGGCGCATCCTATTGCGTCTCATCAGGTTGAGTTATTGTGGTATCAGAAATGACTTAATTAAAACACAAGTGTGTGTTGCTAAGTAGCTTTTATTGGCGTTTTCTTGTGTCATTTGTGTATGTATTTTTGGGTCCCGGTAATGTCTCATATTCACTTTACAGTATGTTGAAAGCAAAATACGTATTTTTTTAAAAAATTCTGAGTACGTCTATGGACGCATAATCAAACAATATAATCTGGAATCTGGTTCCATAGTTTTCATTTCCCCAAAATAATGTTTTTAAATCACGTATTTTAGAACCACGTTTTCTTTCTTCAATTTTTCCATTTTCATCATTAATATCACTCATTACATTTCATAATCATTGGAAACAAATCTTTATATTTGGGGCGGGAAGTTTGCGTGACAGCGCAAAAGACATTTGTGGTGGCAATAGATAGATAGATAGATAGATAGATAGATAGATAGATAGATAGATAGATAGATAGATAGATAGATAGATAGATAGATAGATAGATAGATAGATAGATAGATAGATAGATACATACATACATACATACATACATACATACATACATACATACATACATAGACAGATAGATAGATAGATGGATAGTTACACAAAATTCCACTTCTCTTTTATCGACTGGTATTTGCCTGTACACTAAATATGTGGACCTGCCGGGATGTCATTTGTGTCATTGTGACAGACATCATCTTACCAGCTATCAGACAGCTTTGAGCTGTCCTCTCCTGTTTTATGACCCATGTGTGTGCCCGTGTACTCATGCGTGCCTCCCCCTGTTGGTGCAGGAGACAGACAGCAGAGGAGAGGGAGGCGGAGCGTCAGCAGGCCAATCGGCTCATCCTGCAGCTGCAGCAGTCCGCCCTCCAGAAGTCCCTCAGCGAATCAGCGGTGTCGGATCCTCTGTGTGCCCACAACTCCTCCCTGTACGCCCTGCAGAACCTCCAGCCCTGGGCCGAGGACAGGGAATAGGCACAGGGCTCTACAATCAGTAAAAGCATCATCGATTATCCTGGGAGGACTGACAACGTTCAGTTAGGAGGAGGTGAAGGAGGACGGTGGGACTAAACTCTGACCCATGAAATGGAGAGAGCAAAAACAAAAACTGCAGACTGGCCCCAGTGGTGTGAGTGGATGGAAATGGAGATGATGGATCTAGAGATGCTGGTGAGTGAAGCCTCAGTCAGAACTTTTCTGGAAATGAATCTGTTCGTGGGAACAGACAGACTTTGTCAAGTCCATCCCCTCCAAACAAAAAAAGAAGAAAAAACAAAGGAAACAGAACTTGTCATTAAAATTTCTTGTCACCCTGTGATCGTCATTGTTATGCTTGTGCTTATTCTCTTTGTCAGAATAAGACGCAGAAAGACATTTCTCCTGTAAACCTGACACCAGTAGGCAGAGCTTTTCTGAGGATCTTTTTCTTAAATGCAAAGACTTATGAAAAGGCCAGAATAAAGCATGGCCTCAGCACCTGCACAATAGATTTGCATAAAAATTGTTCCTCTGAGTTAATACATCTCCTGCTGTCTTATCAAAGTACAAAATATTAAAAAAAGAGGCAGATAAACGCTACTCGAGACCATTTTTATAAATGCACCCCACTCCAGTCACAGTCACCTGCACATACACAGGTGTGGCGCGCCACCATAACCTGAGAAAAATATGCCCCAAAATGTGACATTATGGCGGAATTGCTATTGCGAGCAGTAATAAAAGGAAAATAGATGCCGGGATTAGAGGGGAGAGAAGTGCAGGGAATATGAAAGAGGCTGTAAGTTGGGTAATAAAGGGAGTGATGCATGTTCAGTGATGGTGGTGACGTTTTTTCATATGCACATTATCTTGCTTTATTTGTGGGCTGTGTCCTCCAGAGCGGAGGCACAAATGTACAAGCCTTTTTGTACTTTGATTGTATATGTGTAAATAACAGTGTAAACCGTTCTTGTGACCCCGATTTTATTTTATTTTATTTTTTTCTTTTGCTCTTGCTCTTTATGGCACAGTATAAAAAAAAGATTTTAAGGTTTTAATACATAATAATTATAAGCTATAAAAAAGGGGGGAAAAGGTTATGGCGGAAGAACAAAAAAAAAACAGACGTGAATTTTTGTTTCTTGAAAAGTTTATTGATAAATATAACGATTTTATACAATATTTCAATACACACATGGATTTCATTCTGACAGTGTTAAGCTGTCTATCTGTTTGTCTTCCTGTCTGTCTGGAGGTCTGCGTGGGTTCATCTCAGCCAGGATTTTCTCTTTATCGCACTATCTTCTGCACAGTGAGTGGGAATGACAGTAAATCATTGATAAATCTGTATCCTTTCTCTCTCGTCCCGCTCTATCTTCAAAATGATGGCTCTTGTTTGAAAAATGGCTTCCGTTCCTTCACAGTCAACAAAACGGTCTCTCCAGTCCTAGATTCTCTCGTCTTTGTCTCCCTCTAGTTTCTGTTCCAGCTCCCTCGCGCTGTCTCTCCCTCACAGTGAAAGGTTTGATCACTCTGAGTCGATGGGGGGCTTTTTTGTGTGTGTGAAAGCAATCAATGAGGTTTACATGCATAAAGAAAATGAAAAGGATGAGCCCAGAACCTTTACATCAGGACACCATACAACACAAATACACATGCATATCCCTGTATACCTGTCTCTCTGTACTCGTTAACCCCCCCCCCCCCCTCCCATTGGATGGATTCTTCATTAAAGGTAGAATAATTATCCAGTCTGACAGACAGAAAGATAGACAGATAGAACACGCAGACAAGACTTGACTGGTTCCACACAGCAAGAAGAAGCCACAACGGTTAAATATCTACAGTCGAGTTGTTACAACACTGAAACACTGACTTGACGCCACTGGAACACACACACACACAGAAGGAGAAGAGAGAGGTTTTCAAGAGGCGGAAAGCCGGCCGTGGTCAGATCCAGCTCTGCAAACCTGGATTCAGTGGACGTCTGCTGACACACTGAGCGATACTGCACACACACACACGCACGCACCGTGGCTCCCCCCGATTTACGCACTTAGCAAGAGCAACTTGCCCCCAGGTTTTTGTAATATGGCACACACACACATTAAATATGCCGGAGGCCTCTGTCTTGCATGCTTCACGATATTGCTCACATGTGCTGTACTGACACAGAAATGCATGATGATAACAGCCATTATTTAAGCCACTAAAGGACAAAGTTTGCATCTTGTGCGACCTCTCTGCTAAGCTGCTTGTACAGTACGAGCTCTTGAAAACTCCCGCTTTGTGAACGTTGTTCGGTTTTACACATCTCGGAAAAAAAGTGTCCGACCAAAACGTGACAGTCAGTATTTACAGAATGTCCATGGCGGCAAAGACGGCAACGAACGAGGGAGACGGAGACGAGGTGAGTGGTCACAGGAGGGTCAAAGAAAGGGTTTAAAGTTTTATTGACATGTTTTCCAAAACCGGTGATGTTTGGTCGCCGTGGATTTGCAACAGCAAAGCGCCCTCCATGAAGTTCTGTGGCAGCCATCCCAAGCAGAGCGACAAGATCCCTGTTTTGTTGCAGCTGCAGGCCCTGCTCTTCCTTCATCTGCGGCACCTCCTCATCCCTTCTTCTCCTCCCTCGCTCAGCTCTTCGGTCTGTTGCTGCATCTCCCAGTCGCCTAGATGACGTTTTCAAACAGCTGTAGAGACCTCATGATGTTTTCATCCTGTGCCAAGAAGATGGAAAATGAGGAAACTTTCATCCAGCAACACAAGGCAGTTCAACCGATGGCCAGTAGGGGGCAGTAAACGCATGTGTAATATCAGGTTGCTCTGAGAGGTGGCAAGGTTTCTAATTAATACAGTGAGACTGGCAAACAAGGTAATAGGATCTATCTTTTGTAAAAAATAAATAAATAAATAAATACATAAAATAAATGTTAAAATACTTTATGGGGCAAAAAAGCCACAGAAACAGCAGCTGTTTTGATTTGCTGCAGCGAAGAAAGCACAGGTGTTACTAACGGCGTGAGCGATGGCCCCATCCTACAGATGGCTTCAGTCATCACTCATGTGATCATTTGCACCTGGGATGTGCCAAAATGTCCTTGGTGAATAAGGCCTGCGTCACGTTTAAAGGGATGGTCAGGATTACGGCAAGGGAAGAGAACAAGCAGAGTCGCACCTCTTGACAGGAAAGGATGAATTCATCCAGAGTGACCACACCGTCTCGGTTTTTGTCCATTTTCTGTGGAGAGCAAAATCATTTGTCCAAGGTTATTTGCTGTGCAGGGAATACATGTGTCCCCAAACTCAGTGAACTGATCTGTGGTACCTCTATAGTTAGTTTAGTTTGAACAGTACTTTTTGTGATAATGATTTGCATACACCATTCATTCAAAATAAAATTCTGGGAGATGTCAGGTTGTTTTTCTGATATCATGAAAACAGGACCGACAGTATAACAAAGTAAAGTAGTTCAAACTAGAACAGTTTCATAAAAACATCTTCACATTATAGTAAAACACTGACATACATTTTCCTGTACTTTAAAGTTAAGTAAATTTGTTGTTTAAATGTAGATGATTACACATTCACTAATTTCAGTTCTGAATGCAGGATTTTTACTTGTAGTGCAATGTATTAGTGACCTATTAGTACAATTACACAGAAGATCAGGCAGCAAGATCTAGTGGCACCTAGTGGTCAGGTTGCAGGTGGAAACCAGCTGAATGACCCGCAATCGGAAAAACTTGCATTCCACCAGCCTCTGTCAAATGTGTCAGGTTCCCATCAAACTGGAAGAAGGTTTAAACTTGGGTGACATTACCTGAAAGAAGGCGTCCACATGCTGTTTGGGTGCGTCAGTCTTCAGCACAGGGTAGGTGTACTTCCCCATCATGTCGTATATCGCTCTGACGATGTCTGTCATCTCCTTTAAGACATCAGAAGCACACACGATTAGATAGATCTATCTGTATATCGTCCTACGCATGTTAACATGAAAAAAAAACACACCTCTTTGTTAATGTACCCATCCCTGTTGATGTCGTACAGGTTGAAGGTCCACTGCAGCTTCTCAGTGACCGAGCCCCTCAGCAGGATGGACAGAGCTGTCACAAAGTCCTGGCGCAGAGTGAAAGGACCGAATGGATGGTCAAAAACGAGACAGTGGAGCGGACACAAACTCTTGAAAACTTGAGCGCTTGAGTCGAGCTAACCTCAAACTTTATGGAGCCGGTGTGAGCCGAGTCAAACGCGTTGAACAGGAAGTGGGCGTAGGTGCTGGCGTCTGCAGGAGTAGAAGGAGAAAATGAGACAATGTGACGAGACAAAGATGAGACGTGCACAAACCACGCCATTTCGCTTTACCTCCGTGTGGGAAGAACTGCGAGTAAATCTGCTTGAAAGTTTCCTCGTTCACGACACCGCTCGGGCACTCCTGGGGGGAGCGAGACAAAGAGGGAGAGGAGAGCAGAGGGACCGAACAGTGATGGGTTAGAGGGAGTGGGGTGCAGTTGCAGAGGCTGACCACCTGCCTCGGGTGTCACTATAGAGTTTGGCTTTTTACAGGAGTTTTAATTTAGCTGTAAATTGCCAAAACCGACACCAAAATCACCCATCTGCACCTCTGAGGCACCTCATCCTCATCTAATACTGAAGCATTATCACAACGTACAGGTATATTTCTACTGTCATCTTAGAGTTAGGAATAACGCGAAGAAATAAAGACACAATAAAAACACAAAACACCAAAAACACACGGCGTGGCGGGAAGCAAACAGCAGGCCGAATTTTCCCCACGAAATCAAATTGCTTGGTTTTTTTCTTTCTTTTTTTTTTTCTTACCCTTTCCAGATACAGCAAACCCTTAGAGGATGTTTTCATGAATCTGCTGTAGCTCTGAAGTAATTTTCCTTTAATATGACTCACCGTTTCCCCAAGTGTAACCTGAAACATTGTGGCATATTAAAGGAAAATTCCTTCACAGACGACGCATATAAATATGAACGGTGTCACGATGATACATCGGTGTCATTTTTAATCCCTGTGAAAATTACCTCCACGTATTCTCTAATCAGTCATGCGTGATCCCTCGATGTCTGGATTTTAGCACCCCACCGAAGCTGCTATTGGTCTAACCTGTGTTACTAAAAGAGCCAGGAGGGTTCACGCTCTTTTTATTATTATTATCTTATCCCCCAAAGGACTTATTACGAATTATACAGACAGTATATATTACAGCCACACGTATAAAGCTAAATCAAGGGAATGGCTGTATGGATTATTTCTGCAAACATGGAGACCACTGCAACAGCTAAAATCTAGCATCTAAATATTACAGCGATTGAGTGGTTAGCATTGTGCTTCACATAAAGAAGGTCCCTGGTTTGCATTTCTCGCCCACAGTCCAAAAATATGCATGGTTATATTAATTGGTGGTTCTAAATTGCCCCTATGTGTGAATGTGAGAGTGGAGTGTATGCGTGTGCGTGTGTGTCCTGTGATGGCCTGGACACCTGTTCAGAGTGTATTCCCTGCCTTCACCTTATGTGCAGTGGAGACAGGCTGGAGCAACACCATCAAGGTGAAAAGCGAGCATAATAATGGAGTGCATGTTGCAACACATGCACGCCTCTGGTATCTGCTTAATGTGTCTGTGAGGAGGATGACCCCCTTA
Source organism: Karalla daura (assembly GCA_029224185.1). Classification (NCBI taxonomy): domain Eukaryota; kingdom Metazoa; phylum Chordata; class Actinopteri; order Chaetodontiformes; family Leiognathidae; genus Karalla; species Karalla daura. The sequence goes on from CM055195.1 coordinate 19,604,978, forward strand.
AAGTATCCATCCAAGTGAATCTGTGTGCCCACTCACGTTCTTAAAACCCCTGTAGAGCACTTGGAGCTCCCTCTTACTGAAGTTGGTCTGAGCTTCTAGCTGGTCCAGGCCCTCGGGCCGGTGGCACACCATGGTCATCTCCAGGTCATCGTCAGCTTTGTCTGGGGAAACACACGAACACGGCACGGCTCAATCCGCGGGCACGAGCGAGAGAGCAGAGGACAGGGCAGACAGGAGGAGTGCTGCAGTGACGTCTCGAGTCTGAAATATCTTCTATTTATGATATTTGTCGGAAATGAAAGAGAGGAGAGCAGAATGAGAGGTGGAGGTCAGTCGAGCAGCCCCGTGCTCCTCCTCTCGGAGGCCCTTTGATTAACAGCCCATTACTCTCCTCGCTGGAGGGGAGGGGAGAGAGGACAAACCATTGACTCTGAGACAACACACACACATGCAAACACGCACGCACACATACACGCACACACACACAGGCTCGTAACGCCTATAGGTGAATGTGACACCTCCCTTCTGTCCACAGCTCCACACTGGAACAAGTGCACGCATACTCCCCGAAGCAATCTACAATGTAATAATTATGCATACTGTTATAACTGTGCATAATTTAATAGAAATAGTCATAAAAATTCAGAATATGATAAAGTGGTCATAATGTGAAGTAGTAAAATGTTAGACGGGGGGAAAAAAAAGAAGTACTGGTGGTTAAGTAATAAGATGGTGCCTTTTATGAAGCCATTTCCGAGTAATGTCTGATTGTCCATCACTGACCGGCCTGTCCGCTTGGCTTTGTGTTGCATTCAAGGACAGGTGCCGCGCTCAAATACATCACTGTAATGGGAGCGTTTTACAGGATAGACTGCCCCTCGCCGTAGCCCACTGATCATTGCAAGAGCTGACCTCCAATCCAAAGGACGACACGACGATCGAGTACAATTTCCTCTATCTTTTTAGCATTTACATGCAAAGTGGAGTTGTCACACCACAGGGATGTCTGATTAAAAAAAAAAACTCCAATTTATGGATACGATGGCCGAGCTGGAGGGCTTTCAAAGAGCCACTGCTCTGCTTCGACAAAGAGGTGCGCACGGGTGCAACGTTCCCACTGCCCTCTGCAATCCAGGTTTTGAAACATCGACAGTTTTGAGCCGGGAACATTGTTATCCGTGCGACACCACCATTAGCGCTTTGTGCAGCTAATGCTTACACTAACACCTCTCCATCCCCACTCTGTCAGTGAGTCACGGGTTCCGGGTCAGTGTTTTTCATCGTGCCAGGCAAACACGACGCCCTCTCCGCCGGATCTAACAACAGCTTCGGGTGTTTAGATTCAGCATCCGCAGCTCAGTGTGAAGAGCCGCTCAGAAACAAAAACTGGGACTGCGTTTAAATTCCTCTCTGTGAGCAACACAAACACAAATTTGCTGCTCGAACACAGCCCTGGTGGTGCTGAAACAAAATGCAACTAACTTTAGACCGTGATAGTCAACATAAACATAATAACGTGCTAACTAGCAAAATCCTATTAGACCATGCCCACTCATTTTCTACATTAGAGATCCATTATTACTTTATGACTTTGTGCAACTTGGGTCGAGTTGCTAAGCCGGATCTCTTTATCTGGCTAATTTCCACTGCTTCTCCCTCTCTCTTTCATTCTCTCTCTCTCTCTCTCTCTCACATACACACACACAAACATACAGAAACACACGCTCACGCAGCCCCTGAAGGCGACCGGTTTCATCACTCAGGCAGTTCAGTCAGTGTCACATTAGGATGGAGGTCCACACTCACACACAAGGTGAGATTATTCACACCCAGCTCCTGATAGTCCTCAGATACAGCCTAATGCACCGTGCACAATCACACACAAACACCAAGCACAGATAGCATGCATGTGTGACTGCATTCAAAACATGAATCTAAACGTGATTCATGCAGCCTATCAGTCCATTTCTCTCATGTTTTCTCTCATGTCTGTTATTCATCCACGTTGAGAGTTGCACTCTCGCTGTGAGTCACTGTCGATGTAAAAGCCTCTGCTCAGTCACCGTCACGCTCCATTCTTACATTGAAAACGGCGTCAGACGCCCCTTTGCTCGACATGATACGCTTCAGCCTCTGGAAACACACAGGGACAACTTGTATGCTTGAAATTTGAGCATTTATCAGCATGCACTAAGAGCCTTCCAAAATAAGTCACACAAGTGTGAGACTCATGATTCATTTATCAGGTTTAAGATTTTTTTCTCCACCATTACAATTTCACACTTGCCTTCATTCACATTCAGCTGTGAATTCCCACCATTAAATTATTCCTCTTCCGTGCAAATTAAAATAAAAAAAAGGTCTGTTGGCTTAGGATGTCCAGAGCTAAAGAGCTTAGAAAAAAGAAAAAAGAGCAGAGCAAAAAAAAAGAGCAGATATGTTTAAATTATGCAATGTATGCAAATTGTAATATGCATAAGAGGCGAGCAAAAAAGTTCATGTGCATTAAATAAATAAGTAACACTGGTCTTTCAATATGAGATTTGAAAACTATCAAAGAAGAGCATTATCAGCAGCTTCCTCAAACATCTTGTGAAGGTAAAGAAAAGGACATCACCAGAATAAGAAATTAGCCGATGCATTCATTTAGATCTCAGTATTAGTTGTAACTGCACCACAGTCTCATAGCGGCAACGTTTCAAGTGTGCCGAGGCAGAAGGAGAAAACAGCAACCTCATACTGACCTATACTACCTGTACTCACTGTGTGTCTTATGTATTTTTCTGTTAGAGGACCTAACCCCTAACAGTTGAAAGCATTCCTGATGCCAGCTCAGGCTGCCAGTGGATGTCGGACTGACTCACCCTCCACAGTGATGACTCCCAGCAGGTGCAGCATTTTGACGGCCCCACAGCACAGCAGAATGATGGCTACGGTGTGCAAGCCGTTCTCACTCTGCTGCCCCCGCTCCGCTTCCATTATCTCTGTCTTTACCTCCCAGCTCTTGAGAGGGTTTGTAATGTTTGTCGTGTCTTAGATGTTCAGTCGCCTGGAGACATGCAAAACTACTCTAAACTTTAAAACTTTTTTCCCTCCATCTGCTCCCTCCATTCCTCACGCCCATAAACTTTGTATCTGTGCTGCTTCCTCCTACTGTGCGATAAGCATGCACCTGCCTCTCTCTATCTCTGTCTTTTTATCCCCCTGTCTCTCTACTCCCCGGGGCATCTTCCTCTCTTTATCCTGACCTCCGCTCCATTCCACTAACTCTCTCTCTCTCTCTCGCTCTCTCTATCGCTCTGTTACAGTCACTGTGTCCTTCACTCTTTGGGAACTAGGCTTCAACTCGAGGGTCCAACCTGAGCTTGCTGTAACAATGATAAACTCACCTTCTGCTGTATGTGACTGTATGTGTGTGTGTGCATGTGTGTGTGTGTGCCTGTGTGCGTGTATGTGTGTGTATGAGCAGATCAGCACTTGATTAATCATCCCCATTAAGACACACAGTCATCCCCGGACAACAGAAGGCTTAATGTGCTGCAAAGTGACTTTTTCAGACCAAACATGCCTCGGCCAGTTTAATGTGACTCACTAGTCTCTACACAGCATTTTATAAGAAACATGGATTATGAATATTCATGGCATTATACAGATTTAGATGTATAGCGGCACGGTGGCTTAGTGGATAATGCCACTCTACCTGCAGAGTTCTGCAGGTACGTTTTCTCGGAGTGAATGGTGCAGCCTGTCCAGGGTGGAGCAAATACATTCGCCCTATGTGGGGTTGAGATCCAGCAGATTGTATTTGGGGACTAGTCTGGTAAAATAATGGGCGTAGGAATGTATGTACTTTTAATATGAGGATATCAGTTGCTACAACCACTATGCGCCAGTAGGGGGCAGCAGACGCTAACATCAGTGCGCCTGTCAAAGCTCCTAATTAAGATGTAATGCACGTCTCACTACACGTTACTTCACATTTAGCTGATGTGACTATTCATTGGGAGATGACGCTCGAAACATCCTAATCACCTCGGCTAGAGAAATTAAATGAGCCTCTGTCCCCCAAAATATGAAACATGTCGTGTACAGGCAAGATTAAAAACCAAAAAAAATCCCAATGAAATAAGCAGCAGACCTGTTGTGTTGCACCTCTGTGCTGGGACCAGGCAGCCCTCATTCCCAGCCTTAATGTGAACGTGGAGAGGAGCTGTGATTGCCTGAGAGCGGGAGTGCAGCGGCTGCCTGGCAGACTGCAGGGGGCTCTGCTGTATCAAGAGGCGTCCCACAGAGTTCTCAATTGAAGGTTTGCTTTATTTACTGTTCTGTTTACTCTTGGAGCAGTGCTGGGTGAAATTAAATTTACTGGCAAGACTAGCGTTTAATTTAATTTGCCAGACGTTTAAAAGATGCTCAGTAGTGTAAGCGTCGCTTGATAAGGATGATTGAGTGTATATTGTGTTTGTTTGAGTAATCAACCTGGAGCGGCCTCTCGCTGTGGCCAATCAGCAGTATTTCTGTCTCGGCACATGGCAGTGACAAAGCTTCCTGTTTTCATCCACACTGATGTTTCTCCTTAGTGATGTACAGCTTCTATTATCCAAATTAAAGTGAGTCATCAATATCTTCAGATGTATTTCTCAAAGCAGGACCTCTGAAGGGATTATATTAAGACAGTGTTAGTATAGTCTATTCCTGCAGGCATGGAGCAAAGACAGGGAACACATCCTGGATAGTTTGCTAGTCCATCACAGGGGATACATATCTCTCACCCTGACTGTAGCTACCTGCAGGAAAGCCACAGAGACATGTGGAGAGCGTGAAAACTCTACAGGGTTTCAACTGGGACTCAAACCTGCAACCATTTTGCTGTGAGATGACAGTCCCAACCATTTACCACCAGAGTCAAGAAATATGGGAATCAAAGTGGGTTGGGAGGTTGTTGGGGCGACATATTGGACGTGACGCATCATGTGTGAAAACTAGCGGCTTCACATGGAACGCAACACGTGAAACATGTGGCGTGTGAAATCTCAAACATGCATGCATGTGTAATTTTGGTAATGTTTCCGTGCCCCGACATGAATTTCACATTAATGTGGTCTAGCTGGAGCCATTTCATGTCAGCATCCAGCTTCAAATATCTCCACAAAGAGCTATGAGGTTGCAGGCTGAGGTTTTGGATCAGCTCGTCCCCAGAAACGACTCTGCTGCAGGTCGGGCCGTTCAGTCATATATCACAGGGAGTGAATTGTGCTGCCACCTGCTAGGCCACGTGGAGATGGCTGTATTGCTCGAGAACTGTTTCTAACCAAGGCTGTGACCCTGAAAAAACCCATTTTACACATTTCAGATGAATACATCTGAGAGCTGTGGCAGAGCACAGTCTGTATTTCTAACAGGTGAGTTCCAAAAACCTGCTTAAGACTGAATCTGCAAAGCAAGCGATTTTGTAAAACAACCTCGATAAAATACAACCTAGAATCTCACCTCCATCTGTTACACTAACTATTATAGGCCACCGAGTCTGACAGTGACCGAAAGCCTGAACCTGTTTCTTTCAGCCTGTGTTTGGAGCGTAAACTGGTGGCCTGAGCTGTCAGGGAAGAAAAACTGCCTGTCACTTCAGCCAGTCAGCAACCTGTCAGAAAAAATACCTCGTACATCAACACGCACACTGCCTCCAGCCCAGAAACAGGATTTAACTCCTAGCTTCCCTCTAACTCCCGTTGCCTCCGGCCTCTGCTGTTAGCTTTCATTTCTCCTCCATCGCTCCCTTTCTTCCGCTGCCCAGAAAATCCTGCCGCGTTTCTTATCTTCTCCCCACTCCCTGCCAAACTCCTCTCTCCCGCTCCGACACTCTGTCACCGCAGCCCTCCTTCCTCCCCATGCTGTGTCCTGTAATCCCTGCCTGGGAGTGCGTCGTTTGCATAATCTGAATTAGCCTAATCTACCGTCCGGGCGGTGACGGAGAGGCCTCGCTCTCACCGGCCTCTTTAATGGTGGAGAGCGCGCTCCAGGAAGGCGGCGGCAGCCCGACCAGCCGCAGCCTCCCTTGAGGTATGGATAAAGCATCATAAAAATAGATTTCAGCCGCGGCGATCCTATGTGCGCCATGCTAAATCAGCGCGGTTTAGAGGCAGCGAGAGCTCCAGATCCAGCTCTGAGACGCATTGTTTAGGCACAGTCGACATCACACACACACACACACACACACACACACACACACACACAAACACACAGCCCAATCCCTGACTGGCCTGAAGACGGTTCACTGAGAGTCCAGTGACTCGCTGTGGTTGAAAAAACACATAATCACCACGCGCATCCAGCCACACACACACACACACACACCCTCAGACGAGGCAAACAAGAACACATTATTTCAGGGGTCACAGACAAAATATTAAGCACCCATGTGCATAAACCATTATGCACTGGCGCGTCTGTGTGCTCGCACACGCACACTCACATCTGTTTGCTTACTAATCCTCAGCCAGGGAAGAAGGACTGAAGTGCTGGATGGTTGCAGTACAAGACACGCGCATACACACACAAATCTAATGGCACTTTCTTTTTGCATATTAATGTCCCACTGTTGATTTAATGTTAGAGAAGAGTGAGTGAAAAACAGCTAATTTAAACACACTCACAGCTGAACGCCAATATTGATTTTCTTCCGAGTAAATACATGTCTAGACTGTGCAGAAACACACAAACACACACTCACACATACACACCCTGCTGGATGCCAAGAGAGGAGAATGACGAGATGACTTAATAAGCACTCACACCAGCTAATGGGAGCGTGGGTGATGGAGAAAAGGGAGCAAATGAGAAAAAGAATGGAGGCAAAGAGGAGAGAGGGGAGGGAGAGAGAGGTATGGAGATGAGGGCGCCAGGAGCAGATTGTGCTGGTGGCATGTGAGAGTGTGGCTGGGGGAAAATTACGAGTGAGATAAAGAGAAACAAGCCTGGAGAGGGAGTGGGAGGGAGAAGAAAGCGGGTGAAACAACAGGGAGAGGAGGAAGCAGCGGGGCAAAATGGAAGTGAGAGATGAGAAAGAGAGGGGGAAAAAAAACAAGCTGAAGGAGACTAGGTTGAAGGGCGGAGAGGGGGTAGAAATCAAAAGGGAAGCGAGATGAGAGGAGGAACATAGAAGTGACAGAAGAGGGGAAAGCAGGAGGAGAGATGAAGTGGAGATTTGTGCAGGGTGGTGGCGGCGGTGGTGAAGGAAGAGTTGCCAGGTGAATATTTTTCACGGCAGGGTTGTCAAAGGCCACCGTGAGTGATGAAGAGGAGGAGGAGGAGGAGGACAGCAGCCAGGCTGGCAGACAGAGGCTGGGCGGGAGAGACAACAGGTAGCAGTGGAGCTGTCAGGGAGAACAGGGGCAGGAAACAAAGCGACAAGCAGCCCTGACGGAAGCAGACAGGCCAGACAAGCAGGCGCGCAAATTATCCCGGATGTGGCAGAGGCGTTGTCTCTTTCTCCTTGTTTTTTTTTTTTTTTTTTTTTTTTGTTAGCTGCAGAACGCAGCTCCGAGGATCAACCATGTACTGATCTAATCTCTCACCCACATTACACTCGTCTCGGTGTTGCCGTCAGTGTCGCGATCCCCGGATAACAAGTTATCAGCCGCAGAAAAGGCGGCTCACGTGCCAGCGAGCCCCGGCTCCTCTAATCCTGTATACGTGTCGGAGCAGGATGCCGAAGTAGCACCGAAATTACAAACACGCTCCCGCTAATAGCTCCGCATCCCATTACAGGCTAGCATTTGTGTGGAGGGGGGGAGGAAGGAGAAAAAAAAAGCGAAGAAAAGAAGGAAAGAAGGAGAAGAAGCTTGTTTTCATTAAGGGGAAGAGTCAGGTTTCACACGTTCCCAGAGTGTGAGCGCATCTACAACCACCTCGTTATTCCAAACAGGAACAAATCTACAACCTTGCCGTTTTTCAACACTCGTGGGAGGAGGTGTTTGTTGGAGCGCGCGGAGAAAGATGAAAGGAGCCATATGCACTCACTTGGAAAACGTCCTGTATGGTCTAATTTGCGCTGAAGTGCTAATAATAGCTCAGACAAACAAATATAAATGACTGCACACTATTAATGAGCGGTATCTCCTCGTCCCAGGCACCGATCCCCTGCTCGGCACGCTGGCTGATTGGAGCAGCCGGTTTGGATTAGTTGCATTTACGTTAACGTCAAGTTTTAATGTGTTTGTCGAGACGAGCGACAAACAATGTCTCAGCAGCAACAGGTCGGCACACACAGCTCCCTCTTCGCCACATCTGCATATTCACATCTCTCCGTCTATTTCACGTTGGCCCTGACTTCCTTCGGAATACCCCAGTCTCACCCACACCCACCCCCCCCACCACCACCATCACTAGCACACCACCCCCTCCCACCCCAAAACTGACATCTTTTGTTGCCATGGCTACAGTGCTTCCAAGGTAACAGCTAGACGGAGAAGCGGTGTGTGAGCAGAGTGACAAATACCTTCGGTGTGTGTGCGTGTGTGTATTTACCAGCGTCGATGCCCACATCTTCACACACACACGCACACAGACTCAAACAGTCAAAGAAGCCGTCTCTTACTCTCCTCCCTCAGTTTGCTCTGTCAAAAAAGATAAGCTCTCTCTCTCTCTCACACATACACACACACACACACACAATGCACACACACACAGATATGCAGTCACAACTTTGTTGTAGAATAAAGAGACACTCTCTTTTTCCCTCTGGGACCACCTGTTGCTCTCTCTCTCACCCCCCGCCCCCTCTCTCTTCATCTCTCACATACACACAGAGTGCAAACCATATGTTCTCTCTCTTTCACTGCATATTAACAGAAAACACCAGCAGCCATTAATCTTTGCTCTGCAACACGCATATCTGAGCTGTATGGAGAAGATGTGTGTGCGTATGTGTAGATGTGTGTGTGAGGGAGCCGTATGAAGAGGCGCAGCTAAAAGTTTCATACGCGTCTGTAGGTGTGCATGCAAAAATAAGAGATGAAAGGCACGTGTTTGCGTGCGTATGTGTGTGTGTATGAGAGAGAGTCTAGGCATGCATGTACACCCTGCACTGGGGTGGGTATGAGCTGGAGCATGTGTTTATGTTTGTGTGTGCGGTCCCTCACCCCTGGACGGCCTCCTCTGCTTGGTCTGCATGGTCAGCGTGCCCACCACAGCCCCCATGTTTGCCGTCGTGGAAACTAGCGCGTCCGTGGGCTGAGGTCTCTGTCTCCCTGTCACGTGTTTGGACGCTCACAACGCACACACCCACTCCCTCGCCCTTTTCCCTGTTCTCATCATCCTCCTCTCTTTCCTCGTCCTCCTCCTCCTTCTCCTCCTCCTCCCCACTCGGCAGAAACCCGCTTTCTATCATCCCTCCTTCCATGCACTCCATCTCATGGTGCTCCTCCTCTCTCTCTCCTCTTTTTTTTTCTCCCCTCTCCCTCCCACACACTCTGTCTCCCTCCCTCTGATTTTCTTGTTTTTCATCAGGGGTTGTAGCCTCTCTCTCTCTCTCTCTCTCTCTCTCTCTCTCTCTCCCCTACCCTCGCCAAAAGCCCAAGTGAGGCATCAGTGATTCAGTCAGAAAACGGCAGGATGTAGATTCATTAAATCAGGAGTTAATATGAGTCTGCCCATTGATTTGTGAATGATAACCCTCTGTGACTCACTGAGGAGAAGGAAAACAACAAACATGCCCCATTACGTTTCACATCTTTGTGCGTCTGGTTGCCACTGATGAAGGACAAATATGGAGATAGATCCAGGCTGAAGTATTGACTCCAGAGGTAAATGCGAATTAGAGAGTGGAGGAAAAACAGGTCCATGTGAGGAAATTTCAGAAGAGCCAGTCACTTCTGTTTTTCCTCCACAGCCTGGTTTGTTCATCAAAAGGCCACCTCAATCCATCAACACCTCCGGTCCCTCCATCCATCATTCCTGTTCATCCATCCATAATACCCCCACATACAGGCCAGCCGGGGTTGGATAAGGGGAGAGAGAGAGATGGAGAGAAGGAGAGAGTGTGTGGTGGCAGATTGGTTCGCAGGGCAAGAAGAAAAGAAACAGAGAGAGAGAGAGAGAGAGAGAGTCAGGCAGAAAGAGAGCAAGAAGGCTTAAAGTCAAGGCTGTAAGAAGGGAGAGAGATTAAAAGCAGGAAAAGCCGAGGGGTGAGAAGAATGAGATATTTAACAAGGAAGAAGTGGAGGGATCAAGACAAGTGTCTGATAGTGCTGCAGGAGTGTATGCTCCTGCCTGTGAGAGACGCACGCACATGCCGTATCAAATTGCATTTTTAATCAGAGTCGGATCGATATGTTATTCTTTCACATATTGAAAGCACAGAGAGACAACGTGGAGGCGGCGGAAAATTACAAACACCTATATTTTAAGGATGCGGCGGGATGCAGCAGTACCTGCCGCAGTGTTCCTAAGAGCTGCAGTCACACTGTTTCCATCTTTGATGTACACTTCAACAATGTCACCAAGAAACAGTCCGAGGATCATCGAGGTGGAGAGGTCAGCGGGTAGACCCAACTAAGAGTCCATTACTGGCATGGCATATTGATCTATACTAATCTATAACCATTCTAGGAGATTATATTGTGTAATTATCAACGCACACCTTGAAACGGAATAATAGAAATTGTATTGTCCATCGATCCATCATCTTTCTAATTCTGGGCCCGGTGGTGTCGTGAGGGTCACAGGTCACTGGCCACAGGCGCACACACACACACACACACACACACACACACACACACCATTCACTCTCACACTCACACTCAACTAGGGCAACATGAGCACTTTTGGACAGATAGGGGAACCCGGCAAACGAAAGCGACTAATCCTACATTCAAATATGCTTTACTGGTATGATCGGTTATTAATCCATACTAATCTAGTATAATCTAGGAAGTAATATATGGGATCATATTCTATAAATACCAACACACAAGTGAGGAAGAAAGATTTATTGTGTTATGTTGGATGAAGAATTTTGTAAGGGTGTAACGTGCTTGTGTGTGAAATCTGATCAGAAGTGGCTTTGTTCTGCACTCTGAGTCATTTTTCCACTTCTACGTTTTTGTCTCTCAGGCTCTTGTGAGATTTTCACATCTCGAACTAGAATGTAACTCTGACGGCTGTGCGAACTGTCAAGGCCCATCAGGGGAGTTGGAGTTGGTTTGCACATGTGCACAGTCCACAGAGGCTGCTTCTGCAGCTGTCAATGCTCTGCCTGTTGTTGTCCCGCACAAATAAACTCATAAACGATATACTCAACTCTAGCTGTCACACAAATGTAATGGAGAGGGGCGTCACAAAAATCTAATCGACACTAACAGGAAGTGTGCTCTCATCGCTGGCTCGGGTCCCGCGCTCCCAGACATAAAAGCCTCTCGCCCGAGGACAGCGCACGCAAAAATGTCATTTGTCAGCCTCGATCAAAGCCGGAGTTAGCGAAGACGGGAAAAACATTTCATACATCCTTTTTGTCAGCAAACAGGCAAAAAAAAATTATGTTTAATAGAGTGAACGGCAGCTACTGCAAATGACCCATATGTCATGTTTCGCAGGCAAGTTTTTCAGCAGTCGATTCGGGGGGAAATAGACACATTGTCGTTTCGTATCAAGCCAGCCATCCGTAAAAACGCCTCCGCCAGTGTGGCAACCGCTCCGAATATGGGCCACTTTTTGTCTGCTGATGGTGAATAATGAGCGGGGCGCGCTTGTGCAGAAGCCGTACGAGAAGATTTAGCTGTAAAAGGTTTAATTTGGCGAGTGGAAGGAAAAGAAATCCGCGATGTGCTTCGGTGAAAATGTGCTCGGATGTATGTGTGTATGTGTGTGTGTTTCTTGCCTCCCTCACAACAGCCAGAGAGACAGAATGGACAGCAGTGGGGAGTAATGCTTTCGCCCTGCCCACACACACACACACACACACACACACAACTTACACTCCCAGAGATGCACACGTGTGCACACACATACATTTTAAGCATGCACCGACCGTAGGCAGAGGGAATGGTTGATCATAGGATGAGGTCTCAGTGGACTGCAGTAGCACTCAAACAGCGCTCTGCACCATGGAGCGTGACCATGTCTTGCTATACACACACACACATACACTATACAGCACACCAGCCAGCCTATATCTGTCCTAGAGGAATTTACACAGGCGGTGAAAATGATTCCAACATTTCCACCGCACCCTACTTCATCTTAGGCCTTAAAACATATCTGTCCATCTCTATCGCTTCTCTCATCTCTGAATTTGTCGCCCAGCGCCGATGCACCTCTATCAGGCCATCTCTCCCTATAAATCTCTGTGCACGTCCCGGCCTGGTGTTCCCCTTGTTTCAAACACGGTTTCATGGCTTGTTCCAATCTCAAATCTCCATCCCTTCGTCTCTCCCTCCGGTTCTCTGACAGACCTGTTTCCACGCACTGACAGAAATGTTTCCCCTTCAAGTAATCATTTCAAAGTCTGTCTGGAGAGCCGGCAGAACGGGGGGAGGAGAGGTGGGGAGGGGAGGGGAGGGGAGAGATGGGGAGTGTGTGCGCGTCTGTGTTTGCTTTTGTTTGTGTGTATATAACACCGCCGTCGAATTGCTCTGTGGTTCCCTCCAGGCATGCGAGGGAATGGCTGCCGACTGTTTTACAAGACCCCTGTCACATTTTTAAGGAAGGAGAGGATAAGAGACAGAGGAGAAGGCAGAGGGAGTGGGATGAGGTAGGGTGGCAGCACATAATGGGGTGGGGGGGTGGGGGGTGGGGGATATGGAAACATATTTGGCAATGAAAGATGGAGAAGAAGGAGGAGGAAAGACACCAGGAAGGCTTCCAGCTGGAGATTAGAGTGCAATGCAGAGAGCGAAAGAAGGAGAAAGAAGTGGGTAACAAGAGCCAGGAGAGTGGGCGAGTGGCATTGCGAGGAAGAAAAGGCAGAGGAGAGAGAGAAGGAGAGAGAGAGAGAGAGAGAAGCATACACAAACACTACATTTCCACAGAAGAGGATGGAGGAACAAAGAGGATGGGAGGGAAAAGCAGGGCAGCGAGTGTGGGAGAAAATGAAACTCTAAAGATGTTGATTAAGATGAAACCAGCGGGCGGAGGCTTCAGAGAATCGGCTCAGCTCTCCGAGGCAGCACATGCGGACCAACCTCAGCGCTAACCCAAGAACTGCCCATTTCCCTCCTGAAAGGCCCCTCCTGACAGGTCGATCCAAAATCCATCACGCCCGCCGTGCGACAGTCTTGTCCGCGCACACAAAGCTTTGCCGATTACTCATCAGGGGTGGCGTGGATTTCTGCTACAGGCTATAACATGTCTATTAGGAAAATCAATACTAATATCTACTGCCGTCCAAAAGACTCGACAATCCTCTGTATCTTTATTAGTGGACGCACGGCGAGCCTCTTGCCGGCTCCCATCACATTATGAAAAAAGGGAATAATTAAAGCAGCCTTCGCGAAAGATAAATGAAGAGAGAGAGAGAGAGAGGGGGGAAAAGTAGTGATAGGATGGACGTGTAGCGGAGGGGGAGAGCAGGAGAGAGAGAAAACAGCAGATTAAGTTTGAAGAGGAGAAGTGATTAAAGCAGGAATCGATGAGGAAAAACTGAGGAGAGACACTGGGAGGAGGGATAGAGACATCTTCCTCATTGACACGGTTTCTGCTCCGCCATCGCTCTCAAGGCTAACCAGTCTGGCATAGACACACAAACACACACACACACACACTCACAGACGCACACACACACTTTGGCAGAGTGGAGGGAGCAGCAGGAAAATACTCATCGAGATTCAAGAGGCTGTTTAAAGTGGTTTTTGCTCGTAGGACAGATAGAGGACAGATGGACAGTCTATTGGATGTGAAGGAGCTGAGAGCGGTCGAGTTCCAGCACTAATCAGCAGTTTGAGTCCTCTCGGTCAAAACAATTGGCTCATTAATCCATTAATTGAGGGGAAACCATTTGTAAGCTATTCTGATAGCCGGCAGGTTGTTTGGTCAGAGTGTGAAACATTTCAAACCCCGTGAGTGAAGCTGTCTGACACCATTTTGCAATTTATGTCCACAGACGTACTGTTTTTGGATTAAAGGTGGGACAAACCAGGTGGGTGGCTCCCTGTGTGTGTGTGTGTGTGGGGGGGGGGTTCTGCAGGTACTGTGGTTTCCTCCCACAGTCTACAAACATGCATGTTTTGGTCTGTTGGTCGGGCAGAGGCCTGTCACACTGTTGAGGCACAAAGCATAATGGATGGAGATGCATAAGGACAAGTATGTCACCTCGGAAATTATGGCCTGTGCAAAATAACGACTGGGAGCTTCTCAAAGCATAACGTTTTGTATTTCCTTCATCTAACAAGTGCATGATGAACGAGTCACTGGCCTGATGCTTATGAGGACACACTGACACGTCGCGCATCATTTACAGCCAAACCAGGAGTGCATGCACACGCATACACATCCTTAGAGTCAGATTACATAGTTGTTGTTTTTTTTTTCCCCCGAACAGTTGTGTTATTTCCAGTGTCAGTGTGCAGTGAAACAAACTGAAGCGCTCCACACTGTCAAGTGGCAGCGGAAGCGATGACGAATGCGCCCCATTTCTTATGTTTTCTTAGCGATTCACTCCAGTTTTTCATGTAGTGAGTAATTGAAGCTGTTCATCTTTCTTCCCTTCCCACCTCCAACACCAACAGATTTTTATTTCTCTGAGGGGTGGAGATGTTCTCCACCAGGCAGCCCCCTCCCCCCGCCCCGCGATAACTTGTTCCACAATAATTAAGAAATAAAAACGGCTTTGTCTGTCTTAAATCGAGCGGGAGGATAACAAAAAATGACATATCCTGCCGGTGTGGAAGTTTTTTTGTTTGTTTAGAGTCTGTTTAGAATCCCATCCTGACGGACGTAATTAGTGTGAGCAGAAAGTAAATGACTCATTTGTTGTGTTTGCATAGCACGCACTACAGGGACGGGGATTGTTGTTAGAAGAATGCAAGCCAAAGATAATTATATGTAAAATATCATAAAACAACACAACGACAAGGTGACACAGTAGCTTGGTGGACAGCTGTTGCCTCATGGTAAGAAGGTCTCCGGTTCAAATCCCAGTTGGACCGAGGGTCTTTCTTTGTATAGCTGCATGTTTTCTCCAGTGTCCAAAAGCATATATGTCTGCAGCAGGCCAGTTTGAGCGGGTAAATGTTGTGTGTGGCCTGTCCAGTGTGTTTTCCCTGCCTCTGCCCTACATGCACTGGAAACAGGATCCACATGGAGAGGATGTGATGTCTGGCACATTATTAAACTCAAGACCCTCACTGTGTTCTCTGTGACCAGTAATTCCCTCAAACACACAATAATTTGCCGTCGATTCAAACCCCATTTCATCCAGCCTTGTTGTGCGCATGCTACAGTTGGCTCCGCATGAGTCTCATTTCAGCTGCCATATTAATTTGGCTCATGCGAAGTGTGTCACCGCTGTCATAACTGTGCATACAGGCCTAACCATATAGTCAGAGCTAAGTAGCTATCTATATTCCTCATCTGCATTTCTCTCATTGGCTCCAGTATTACAACAAGGCCCGAAGGCAGGCGCAGGGCTGAGCTGTCTGCCGAGATAAATTGCATGGAAAATGTTGTTTATCTCTGCAGAACTGAGCCGAGCATTCGCCTGCAAATATTATGCAAATAACACATCTTTATTTATACAGTATATTGATTTTTTTTTCATCTAATAAAATGCTTGAACGTGGGTTTAATTTGCAACACTGAAAGATCAAACGCTGATGGAGAATCTTAAATGACGGCCTGCTGTTTTTTTAAAGACAGACATTATGCTTCCTGTGAAAATCTAGAGTATAGAACAGAGCGGTAAAGAAACGTGATGTTGTAATATCCCAATTTCATCATGCATGCTCACACTCTCTTACACGCACATGCTTCGGGCATGGGATTAACCAGAGACACGTTTTCATGTTGCCATGTGCCTAATAAAGCTCTTTTGCTGTCTTAATTGGCCCTTTTGGTGCACTTCTTTTGATGTGCAGGGATGAGAGAGAGGGGTGGAAACTTTAAAGCCTATTAAAGAAACGGCGCTCCTCTCCCCTCAGCTCTTTAGCCCTGCAGCAGATGGAAACACTGAGCCAGGCGAGCTTGTTCTCCTGGAGACCCACACGCACCAGTGTTTTATTTACATACAGCGCTCTGCCGGCCCCAAACTAAACTCCACATGAAAGCGTCCAGCAGCTGGAGCGATCTTGAGAGCAAAGAGATGTGAGGGTTCGGGTGAGCAAAAGAGACAGGAGAGAGACAAAAAAAACCCACCAAGATAAACAGCAAAGGCCGACTAACAGACATAGATCAAGCAGGAGGCAGCTGCAGGAGTGGAAAACTTGAAGGGAGAGACACATAAAAAGACAAAAGGAGGCGAAATGAGGTGAGGGCGAAGCAAGACAAAAGCGGGGAGAGAGGCAAAATTCACTTGACAGAGCGAGAGCGCACATAGAAATGAAAGCAGAGGCAAAAACAAATGGAGCGAACGGGCAGGGAGATGAATGTGTCGGCAAGGTGCAGGTTTTGTAGTTTATAACACACCCGCTGGGAAATATTTCATAGCAGCAGAGTAGTTTGAGCACAGTGACAGTGGATAAATTTATTTTTTGGCCCCAGGTGACGCAGGACTTTGAGATAAATTCCTTGATGGCAGCCCGTGACCATATGTGGATAGTTAGGACACTGGTAAATATATCTGCTGTCTAATTTCTCCAGAGGAAAAAAAAAAACAGAGCGGTTATGTCTGCAACAAGCAGCATTCAGCTTCGTTCGCGAAGCCTGCACCTCAGACACAAAGAGAAACACCTGCTCCAGTGCACAGAGCCACTGCCGGACGGGCTAAATCAGTTTTGAGCGCTTAAAGCGTTTCACAGCGTCCAGGCAGAGACCCGCCCCTGGAGACAAAATGGGTTTAGTGTCTTGCTCAGGGATACTTTGAAATGAAAGCAGGAGGTTGCACCCCAGCCATTAATACCTGACCTATTCTACTCTGGAGCCACCAGAGGGTTAAATGATGCCTGTCGCCCAAAAGCAAGCTATTCCTGACCTCAAAATGCAGTGTTTCCACTTCACCCTCTACCTCAATGCAATTTGGGTGACTTTTAGATGCTCAAAGAGGTAAAACTCCAACCTAAAAACCACTGGTTACATCCGAGATAAATCACATCGGTGCATCATCTGAGCCAGGAAAAAGCAGGAAACACACCCTGGACGGGTCACCAGTCCATCAAAGCACACACAGTCTTACACTTACACCGAGAAGCCATTTAGAGTCTAACCAACCTGTACATGCATGTTTTTGGATTTGGGGAGAAAGCCCAAGTAATATAACTTGCTTTGTTTAGGACCTGTTTTCTTCTGTTTTCCCAAATCAGATCATTACTTGCAAGAATGTGATCTTGCGACTGATGAAACAGACAGAGGGAAATGACATTAGAGTGCCAGACAGTGTTTGCAGGAAGTCATTAACTGGGAGATGAAAGATGCCGTCTGCTGAGATCTCTCACATTTGAATTATTAAGTTCAGTTAATGACTTCTACACCTAAAAGCTGATTACTACCAGCGTTGTTGTTGTAAGTGGTGAGTCTCAAATTATAGTCATAAACTCCTGAATCAAGTCCCATCAGCAAAGACATTACCGCTGTTTATTGTTTCGCTAACACTGTTTCTTTATCTTAGGGCCACATCTAATTTCTCCGTCACTTAAGCGGGGGATGGTACCGATGAATTCACAATTTGTGGTCGCCTCAGAAATCTCGTCTTGCATCCAGTAGCTTCTACAGTCGCCCCATGTACAGTGCGCACCTGCTCCGTCAGATGAAAGAAGTTGAAAGCTGTCTTTTTTTTTTGCGCCGAAAAGTTCTGTGGCTCCATCCCAGCTGGTTGCTGCCTCACGTCGAGCTGCCATCAAGGATGGGCCAACCTTCCATGCAAAATGAATCCTGCCCTGCTTTCATTAGGGCCACTTTTTATAACACAGCAGCAGATGGCGAAAGGCACACACACTCGCTCACACGCACACACACACACTCAGTGACACTCACAGTGCTGCCCCCTGAGGAGCAACCTCGCTTGCACTCTCAACTTTCCTCAATTTTTCTCTCCCCACTTTTTTACTCATCTATCGCCTTTTTTCCTCGCATCCCAACAGTGCAAACTTCAAAGTGGCTTCTATTTAGAGGCTGAGATAACAAGAGCGGAGCTTCTTTTTTTTTTTTCTTTCCTGCACAACACTGCACAAAAAAAAGCACGTCTCGCGAGCACCGTCGCCACCTCCAACTTGAGATGTCTCTCCCTAACCTTTAGGTTTTCATATCCTCGGCTCCAGAAGTGCATCCGCGTTGAAAATGTGCCTGGAGAATGCGCTCGTTGCTCAACTGAAGTATCTGCTCGGTGCTGTTGCCACGCAATGAAAGGAGGCACAGGTCGAGAATTAAAATAATCAACCCACGCAAGATGCTATATGTGGCTGTGCTGCAGGGGGGGAAATAAACACCTGTAGGGTCTGTAGAGGTTGTCTAATTCTCTATGGTGTCGGACTGCATGGTGGAACCGGTACAACACAGGAAATATAGACAGCTGAGAGGCGTTTTCCTGAGGGGAGCGCGCGGCACATAATTTACAGCACTTGCCTCGCCTCCACAGTATTTGTCAGAGCATATGTAACGCACAGTCTGCTTCGCGCGGTCTCAACTAACCAACTGGTCGAGGAAATTTCTGCATCTTTTCCCACGCGTGGTGAAACCCGAGCCCAGTCCTGTTTTCTGTCTCCTCGCTGCGTGCGACGCTGCTCTGTGTCTGGCTGCTGATAACCATCGGGTCTGGGGTCAGAGCCCACAGGACCGAGCCAGGGCTGACGGATCACACCACACGGATTTAGCTCGCAACACACACACACACACACACACACACACACACACACACACAGAGGCGGGGAGAATGTTTTTAAGAGTTAATTTATGTGCATAAATATTTTCGTGGACGGGGCTGCACACGTTCCCCTCTGGACACACGGAAACATGCTGTAAGTGCCAGTGCCAGTTTCCTCCTGTCAAACAGCAGCGGGGCAGAGAGGAAGCAGGTATGGTTCGGGGGAGCAGACAGGGGTAAATACCATCACCTTTCATAGACATCCCCAATGGCATGCCTGCACGCACGCACACACACACACACACACACACACACACACACACACACACACATACACACAGAAACACGGGTTTCCTTTTTTCTCTGTCTGATGGCCTGCATATTGCATCACAATCCAATGACAAACGAATGGCAGTTTTTCAACTTTACATCGGTGCTCGGCATAGGTCCTGCTCATTCCCATAATGCACTGCTCGTTGCAAAATTCATGATTCCAAGAGCGGATGTACATGACTCCAACATTAAAGCACAGACAAACATGACAGGTGTGCCCCTCTCGGATGACATGTCTCTACAGAACACACATCCATGCCCGAGTGCATCCTAGGAAGAAAGGTGATAATATTCAGTAAAAGCTCTTACCTTTGTGGTAGTTCACCTGCTTGGTTTGCATGGAAAAGGTTCCCATCACGAGACCCATGTTGACTTCTGGCTGCAGACAGGTTGAGAGTGCTCTTGCTGTTGCTCTTGTGAGTGTGTGTTTGTGTATGTGTGCGTGCGTGTGTGTGTGTTTCTGCCCGTCTATAAACAAGGAGCGCTGGTGCGAGTGTGCGTACAGTAGGCGTGCGTGATGTAATTAAGTTAGTCCATCAGCCCAGCTGTACGTGTGGAAGTACAGATATCACTTCTCATGCTGCCTCACACCCACACAGCTCTGCCGCTTCTGCTCGGGGCTTTGCGCGTGTGTCTCCGTGAGTGACTGAGTGAGAGAGTGAGAGAGAGACAGAGAGAGAGAGAGCAAGAGAGAAAGAGAGAGAGAGAGAGAGAGAGAGAGAGACGGTGGACGTGTTTGTGCAGGAGAGGAGAGAGAGGGAAAGAGTGAATGAACAGAGCAGGCACATGCACTCTGGAGCTACCTTTGTCTACGCCGTCATCGAACGTGCCTAATCTACATCCCGTCTCTCTCTCTCTTCTCTCTCTCTCTCTGAGATGCTCGCCCTCTCTCGATCCTCCCCGTTTTCCGTTTCTCCCTCCTTCCCTCTCTCTCAGTGTGTCCCCAGCCACCTGACTGTCATTCCATCAATTCCTCTGTGCCTCTTTATGTATCTGCCTCTGTCTGTCTTTGCTTCCCCCTGCTCCCCTCTTCCCCTCCTATTTGTCTCACTCACTCTCTCGCTTTGTCTGCCTGGTGGGGAAAGAGGGATTGCACACTGTTGCACAGGAAAAAAATGGAGCAAGAGAGAGAGGAAAATGTAGTGAGGGACGAGAGGAGGACAAAACTCGGGGGAGGGTAAGAGAGGGAATGAGAAAATGATGTGAAGAAAATGGAAAAAGAAGGGACAGAGACAAATTGGGGGGGTTCACAAACGGCAGGGGATGAAGGGAGGAGGGGGATAGTGGGGTGAAAAGAGAGAGATGGAAGTGGAAGAGGTGAGAGAGAGGGGAGGAGATAAGGGAAGGCTAGACTGATCAGTCCCTCTTTGCAATTCAGCGGGCGACTGCTCGGACTGTGGAGAGTGTATTTGCTGCCTGTTCGCTACACACACACGTGCTTTGAGACTGTGTGTGTGTGTGTGTGTGTGTGTCTTGCTGGCGGATGGGTCACAGTCAAAACCGTGCGTATCTGACACCACTGCATTTGCAGAGATGCTGCCTTACATGTGTCAGGGACCGACACACACGTAGTCGTCGGACATGTTTTTGCTCTCAACTATCAGCGACACACACATGCAAGCCACACACACACACACACACAAATAACGATAACGCAACCAGGGCAGTGACACCAGTCCACCTCACACATGCAGTCCTCTGTCAGTCACGCTTAACTCCTCGCTGGCCTCCCTGTAACACCCCGCAGACGTTATCGACTGCAGCCCCTGCTCGAAATTCCTCACGTGGCTTTGGTTAAGAAAACAATTTACAGCTGGCCCATCGCTGTGGCTGAGCCAGGGCCATCAAGGCCAATGATAAAGCCATTAGGCCGTGGCATTCATTAAAAGCTACTGGCTGCAGTCGGCTGCGCGGCCAGGATCAATGCAGAGTGGAAACAAGAGAGGAGGTGTGAGACGCCGAGGTGCAGGGAGGAAGAGAGAGGGGGATAGACAAGGGAAAGGGAGAAAAAGCAGCACTGCAGGGCAGGTGTGTGTGTATGTGTGCGTGTGTAATGTTGAGGGACGTTTTTGGGTATGCAGGGGAGCTCACCTCCACACACACACACACAGACAGAGACCGAGACATACACACACCTCCCCTTTCTCTTTTTCCATCTCTGCAGCAGGAGACAGATCTAAACAGCAGTCTCTAATTAAAATCAAACACTAGCAAACACATCTCACAAAGCCACATGTGCACACTCGGGCACAAACACCCACAAGTGTAAGAGGCAATACATCAACAGGGAGAAACGGGTCTTCAAATACTCTCACTACAGCAGCGACACACAAGACATGCTGATTAAATTCTGAGAGCCGGGCTGAATAGACGAGATAAGGGAGCGTGATTTGGTGTAGTGATGGTGTTTAACTTCAGTGGAGGGGTTGCGTATGCATCTATCAGAGCAGAGAAAGCCTTTGGTTGAGCAAACACTTTGAAAATCCACTGAATGAACCGCGGGGGGAAGAAAAATGCGAGCCAAAAAGCCGAAAAACAGACCGTTTTGATTTGTCTGTGCAAAGTTGACATTTTCTAAATACCAGGATTTCAAAGTGCACCGAACAAACTCATTTGAAGCTAGCGGAAAGGCAAAACGGCAAACAAACAGCACGGCGTGTAACACAGTGGCCTTGGTAACGGTGGTTCACAGCAGCTTCTCAGCGGACCCTGCGGTGAGATTGGTTTGTCAGCCACTGAGGATGGGAGTGATTGTCAATCTCGCTTTTACGCCAGCATGGATGAGGAGTCGCTGAAGTGCTCAGAAAATGGAGGCATCCAGAAATGCATGACAAACGGGAAAACAAAATCGTTGGAGTGAGATCGAGTGATCCGATCAAACGCCCCAGAACAGCGACAGAAATGCTCAGACTGGTTTGGCGACTTCAAGGGAACAAAATAGAACTCAATTAATTCAATATTAACCAGTAGGAACTCAAAAAAACAATGCCCTTGGTCTGTAATGAAGTCCTTGTTTCTTTGTTTCAAGGCTGCATCATCTTATAACAAAACTACTTCAAAGGAATAATCACAGAGCAAACATTTTGAGGCTCGTTTCCCCAGCGAATGGAGCCAGAACACATGCAGAAGGGTCAGCGATATCAAGAGAGGATCTACGTTTGGATCCTACACAACGCAACCAGAGAGAGAGGACGTGGTAGCTGCTGTAGCCATCACATCGATGGAGCAGCAACGACCCAGGCTGACAGGATGAAAGACGACATGAGCTGTCTGTGAACATCAGCCCGAATGAGGTCACAACATCAATTGGGGAGGGCTCGAAGTCATCGACCTTAAGCCCGTGGACGGACGGAGAAAGATAATGGCGGCCATTCACATTCAGAGATCGTCCTTGAGCAGAGACCGCGTGTGTAATCTCAATACCTGCCTCCACCTGCCTCTTATTTACACATTCCCTTTGCTGAAGAAAGCTGTGGATTAAGGCAAGATAAAGTGATAAAAGACGTAAACATAAAAATTGCCTGAACTGTTTTTTTGTTGTTGTAAAATGACTACTTTTACAGTTTAGGATTATTTTGTAAAATCTAAAAAATGTGTCTGCAAATATATAACAATGAGAGTGAACTCATGATTCTTCTGTCTGACCCACTTGAACCCATGTCCACCCAATGTCCACCCAAGCTGCTACTCCTTTTGGAGATTATGAAGGAAATTCTTGATTGAAAATAAATACGCTATTTCAGAACATTACAAGAAGAAGGAGGAACTTTGAGTGTATACCCAGATCCTCTGCAAAACAGCAACAGAGTCTACAGAAGTCCTTTCACAGAATCTAAATCGCAAGTCTTTTAATTTGGAAGCTATTCTGCTGGCAAATACAAACAGACAGAGTAAGTGAGGCATTAACATCTCGGCGGTTTAGACAAGGAAACTAAAATAGCTTCCCAGGCCTGCGCTTGCAGTGCAATAACAGTGAACTGCAACAGGTTCATCACATTAGGCTGGGCGCCAAACTCTTCCAAGACATTAAGCTCGACATCATCTGTGCTGCTATTCTGTCCTGTCCGGGGTGCTGTGGATCATTCTGAGTGCCAGCCTACCTCTCTCTCATCATTTATTAACCATTACACAATGGGCTTTTTACTAGATTGAGATGGCAGCCAGGATGAATAGATGCAGGGTACGGGAGGGTGGGAGGGAAGGACGGGATTAGACAACTGTGCAGTCACAGAAAAGGGGAAAGGTAGACGGCATTTGGCAGCAGAGACAGAAGGTGTTGACAAGCACAGGAAATGTGGCGAGAAGATGGTGAATAATAAATTGGCTGGTTAGTCGCTGCCCGCTCTCATCAGACAAGCCTGGATGGAAACTGCCATGGTCATGACCACACTGAGGAGAGGAGACGAGATGAGGGCAATGAGAGCGGAGAATTTGGAGGGAAGCGAGGAGGGAGTGAAAGAAATGAGACAGGGGGGGCAATAACTGCAGGAAGGGAAGTGAGAGGAGCAAGACAGATGAAAGTGGAGAGTGTGGAGGGCAAGATAGATGCGGGGAGGAATGGGGGAGAATCGAATGAGAGCAGAGAATTGGGAGGGCAAAGCAGCAGATAGAGGGGACATAGGTGGGGGGGGGAGGGAAGGCGGGAGGGGGTAGATGGGACGTGGGAGCGAGGGAGTGGGAAATGACAGAAACAAGATGGACGGAAGTAGGCACAACAGAGATGGAGTGCAGGGAGGAGGAGGAGTGAAAGCTGCACCTGGCCATTACCCAACTCGCCGTCGTCCGAGTAATCAGAGCTAACAGTTTTATTTAATGGAGTGCGGAGCGGAGGAGACGAGCTCAGCGATCCCGGCAGACGTGGGAATGAGCCAGAGCGCCGCTGAGCCCGGCCGATCCCCGTCGCAAAATAGAGGGAGGGAAAACTCAATCTCACGTCGGTTTCCCTCAAACAAAGCCAGACGTGTGACAGACTGCGAGGCAGAGTCCAAGCTGTGCAACGAGGCCTGACTGCAGACAATGTGCAGCGAGGTAGGTAAACAAAGACAGACTTTTTGGGCTGCAGAAAAAAAGAAAAACCAGAAAGAAAGAAAAAAAACACAGCCCCGCAAACGCTGATTCATGTTCTGGTCACAGAAAGAAGGGAAGCTGCTGAGAATTGTTGAACTGATTAAGGGAACCAGTTTGCAGTGTTTAGGGACGACAGGAGTTTGATGGGAGCGGAGGTACCTACAGGGAGCGAGTATTGGGCTTATATCTTCTGGGGACCTGCAGCTTGAAGCGAGATTAATGGGTTCCCCAGCTATCTTTAGTTTTTATCTGGTTCCCTGGTATCACAGAGCATGCTCACTGTCACCCACCGGGGTAACTGATGCCGTGCTGCGTAATTTATTCTCCTGGTTTGGGAAAAGTCAGGACCCACTTTGGTTTGCCTTGGATTGCCGATTCGTCATTGAGTCACTTCTTTAATCAGTCTCTGACATGTGGCGAATACATGGTTTAGTAGCTGCAGCTGTACCAGGTGTTAGCATGGTCACGCACAGACTCAGATGGCGATAATGGGAAAGATTACGGCTGCTTAGCATCAGCGGGTGTAATTAAGAGCAACAGCCTCACATTTGTCACGGCTGCTGACTCTTGAGCGCTTCGTCCCGATGACAGATAAATCAACACTTGGACAGATTGCACCGAAACGGCGAGGGTGTGGCACGCGTCACAACAGACCGTGGCGATCTGCGTTGATTAACAACCAGACAAGTCGTCGTCCCTACTGACAGAACGGGGGAAAGAGGTCTGCCGATTATTTCATTAAGCACTTAAAAGCAACACCCCGTGCTATCAGACTTTGGGACTGGCACTCCACCATGTACCATGTAAGTGCAAATGGCAAAAGAAAAAAGTATTGGATTACTGGTAAAAGTACAGATATTTGGAGTAAAAGTTGTATGAATTCTGCTTAAATGAAGTACTGTACATCAGAAATGTACTCAACTGGTGTTGCAAAGTATTTTGGGCTTTATTACATTCCACTACTGCCGTCCTCAACCATCGGCGGAGCGTGTGGCAGCATTTTGAGAGGAACATTTGACGCTTTGTTTGAACTGAGACTAATTTCGCTCCGAGCATCCCCGACAGCGGCTGATTGCGGCAATAACGATCCATCAGACGGAGGAATCTGACGCCCTGGACGGATGACACCGAAACCGGGTGCGTGGCAACAAACAAAAGAGTGTAACAATCTGCTCTGATTGCGAACAAGATGGCTGATGAGTCCTAACAGACGGGTGAGTGGTAACGGAGCCACGTCGGAGGGAGCCGCTCGCTCCCACCACGCCAGCGCTCCATTTTCTCTTTCTCCTCCTCAAGGCCGCCGCTCGGCCCGACGGTGGGCCTCTCCCGCACGCCGCCCACATACTTTATGTCACCTGTCAAGGCGAGATGAGCCCCACGCCGCTGTCACCGTCTAAGCTGCTCCCTCCGGTCGATACACAGATGACACATTTGGCAGAGCTCCTTAAGAAGCCAGCTTGAGGTGAACCTTGCGCAGGACACCGAGCGGGTTATCTATTCATCTTGATGGAAATGTTTACTGATATATATATAAATATATATATATATATATTTTTTTCCTGTAAATGTTCTGACAAATTCACCTCGCCTGTGGGTGTTTCAGTACCACAGTCCCCGTCACCCTCCACTACTCTCCGTGGATATGGAGAGTGAGCACACGGCCGACCGGGGCGTCTTCCAAACTACAAATGATGATCCATTCCCCGCTAACTGCAGTAACATCTTACTTCTGTACCTAAAGGACCCCGGTGGTTTCCGTGAAGCGAATACAAACACCTCTATTGACTCACCCCTCGTAAGTTCCTCCCCCTCCCTTCCTCCCTCCCTCCTCCCCTCTACTCCCCAGCAGACTGGAGTGATGGAAGTGTTAATTGTATGCAGCCTGGGGATTGATTACAGCAACGGATGGGGGGGCGGCGGAGGGGGACACCTCCCCAGAGAGCATTTTCCATATGAATTATTATGCATTATATTTTGTATTAAATATGCACTGGTTGTCCCTATGGCGCATTAAAACTGATATGACAGCATTTTGAAGCTAAGCGGTAGCACACACTTAGGTGTGGATCACACACACACACACACACACACACACACACACACACACACACACACACACACTCACACACACACATACATGGACACACACATCAAAGCAGGAGCGTACAGATACACACGTGAAAATACACACACATACACACACAGTCTTTCTCTCTCTCACACACACATATACAGACATTATCCCATCCTCTCACTTCTTCTCTTCCCCTGCTATCTCCTCTCATTCACTCATCCATCCCACTCTACCCTTTCTCTTCTTCCCTGAATGCAAAAGCGCATCTGAGTCCCCCTGACTCAAAGCGAGGCGACCTGAAGCGAATATCTGATGGGGGGAAGAGAGAGAGAGAGAGAGAGAGAGAGAGAGAGAGAGAGAGAGAGAGAGAGAGAGAGAGAGAGAGAGAGAGAGAGAGAGAGGGAGGGAGAGAGCTGCTGAATATTTCATTAAGCACTTACAACCCACACCTCAAATCTGAGTCCTTTAGTGGCCTTTTGCAAGGCAAAAAAACTCTTCTGTCGGGAGATCCGCCTCGGAGACCGTCACAATTCACCGACCATCAGCGCAGCAGCTGCTTCATCTGGCCGTAATTCGAGAAGCAGAATATTTAGCGTTGCGTCTGAGTTAAGGCTCGTTTTGCTCTGACAATGGGGGACTGTGGTACTGGGGAGAAATTGGGAGGAGGAATTGGACGCCATCTGCTGTGCAAAGGGAGTGGCGCACCCAATTAGAGGGAAATAAAGACGGAAAAACTGCATCTTCCGCACAGGAGATGAGTGCTTAGCACTGTCTGATAGCGAGGAGGATCCCGGTCTGAAATCCGGTCGTTCTGTGTAGAGTTTGCATGTCCTACCCCCATAAA
This sequence comes from Karalla daura, assembly GCA_029224185.1. NCBI lineage: Eukaryota > Metazoa > Chordata > Actinopteri > Chaetodontiformes > Leiognathidae > Karalla > Karalla daura. Next base: position 19,632,239 of record CM055195.1, read on the forward strand.
ACAGAGGCCTTGATGCATTGCAAAGTGACTTTTCTGATTAAACATATTTCAGCCATTTTAGTATGGCACCGTGGACATAGCCTACTTATTTCGATACTTATTTGGATTTATTCTGTGCTCGTTCTTTCAATTTCCTCCTGCAGTCCAAAAAACATACATTTTTAGATAAATTAGATGACAATGTGTGTGTCCTTTGCCCTGTTGTACGTGTGCTCGAGATAAACTCCAACACATCCCTGTGACACTAAGAAGCTGTAAAGAGGGTAAGGTAGTGATGCCGTTTGTTGTTTAATGATTCTCAAACTATACATTAAGATAAAACATATAAACAATAACAAACCACATTCAATATCAAATATTGTGAACCACCATAGTATCCTAGCGTTTTGGGGTGCAATCAGTGAGTAACGTTTGAGCCTCATCAGTCAGGCTGGTAAACAGACAGGAAGGAGGGGAAGGTTTATTAAGATTGCATGTACCTCCTATTCCCAACAGGAGGCTCCTTTGAAGATGGAGAGGACTCAGCACATTTTAACTCTCTTGTTTGGCTCCTCCGGGAAACTGACTTCTGATAGTCACGGAACCCACAGGGGAAAAAAAAATAGTAACTTTTAATTAGATTTCAGGAGATTAGAGTTCATTTTTAAAGCCCTTTGAAAGACTGCGAGCCCTTTAAAAGCAGGAGAAAGGCAGGGATGCAGTTGTCCCTTCCAGCCAAAGAGTGTTTTGTTTGCTGATGTCTGCCATCAGGTGCCCTCACCTGTGCCCAGACCACCACAGAGCTCATGGCTCCGCGGCCAAGCAGCTCAGATTTGTTTGCCAGCGGGAAGCACCTGAGGGCAGGCTGCGTGGATGGGATAAGTGAAATCATGCGGGCTGTTTACAGCCTGGCTCAGCTTGATAGGATGTTTGCAGGGTTTTCACACATGACAGGAAGCCCAAGAGAAGTTTCGGGTGCAAAGGCAGAGCGGGAAGTGACAGTCTGACAGTGATGAACGGAGGGGGAGAAAAGCAAAGTGATGAAAGGGATTTGCTGGAGCAGCCAGAAGAAGTGAGCGGAGCTTAAATGAGCTCAGGAAAATACAGACGGAGATTTCTGTGAAGTGGAAGCAACCAACCTAGAAATTCAGCCAAACTCAGATGATTATTTACTCATATTTCTGGCCTGGATATGTGAGTAGAATCTGACAGAAAATATGGAAGATGAAAGTCTCCGGCATCTAAGAAAGTTGGAGATTTCTAAATTTGTAATGGACGCTTTGGTGCATCAAAAAGTGACAACAGCTGAAGATGTAAAGCAGATATATGCACATCGTGTTTAACCTTTTACACTCTACATACAAAGTGGATAACGCATTTTAGGCTCCCAAGTAAATGAAAAAGCACAATAATAGTGATTTTATATTCCCAGGTAGCCCTGGATGTCTACGGTGCTTATTGCTTGTAATCGTATTGGCCGTCTATGATTTTAAACAGCACTTGGTTCAGTAAGTCATTAGAGGTTTCAAGATAGATATTCAGAGTTCAAAGAAAATGAAGTCTGAGTTTGCTTTGACTGTGAAGCAGTTTTGTTTTTCCTTCTATGAATTGAAAAGTTGTAAATATTGCATTAGCTTTATTTGCCGATATTATCATTAATAATCTAACACAACTGAATCAAGTGATCATTCAGTCATGAAGCTCTGCGGAGGCACTCAAAGAGAATCAGGTATGTTGAGCAGAAAACATCTAGAACATGCAAGATAGTGTTTCCCAAGGCACAGGGATAAGAAACATTGAGATAATACTAGCATTTCCATAGCTGTGGTCATTTGATTGAGTCATTTGTTTGTTTGTTTTTCTGTTGGGTTGAGGGAGGTGGGGTTTGACAAGACAGGTTTTCCAATTTCATATGGTTTTGTTTGACAGCCAGTCAGGCTGAGATACGGACGACAGGCATTAAGAGTGACAAAAATGATCCACGCTTATCTCAGTGTTTTATCCGAACTTCTTGAGGTCTTGAGCAAAGGAGAAGAACACGTTGGTTTTGATTCGTGCTTTCAAAGACGAAATATAATCACACAAACAGACCTATAGGCTAGACATGGTAAGAAATGACAAGGCTTAGTCTGTGTTTTCCCACGGCCACCAGTAGAGGTCGCTGCTGCTCTGACAGACATCCAGCAGGGTAATAAACCTCTCGACTGCTCTGAGTGCAGAGCATTTTCAAAAACTCCAGAAGTATTTTCTCCTCTGAGAGATTGATATAAAAGGGAGAAGGAGGGGGGGGGGCGTGTCTCTCGACTATTTATTACTGTGGTTTAACCTATCCTACAGTGCAGACCCACTAAAGGTCATGTGAAAAAGTGTCATAGTCCAAATAAAGTGTAGAAAAGGCAGCCAGGCCTGTTGGCTTCAGAAAACTGTGGCCCTATTTGCTTTTTAATCTTACAGAAGGCAAAGCTGTGGTGCCCATGCTGGTGAGGAGACAGAGAGATGGATAAACAATGTAAATTTTGCCATTTTGTACTGGGAATTATTCATTCTGGAGAAAGGGCTCATATTTCATATTTGGCATCTAACTGTTGTGCCTCTGCCAAAGTTAATTCATCACACTCTGACCTTTGTGTTTTTGCCTAAAGCAACTCCAATTTTTCGTTTGATTCAAAACAAACTTTTGAGTTTGTAGAGGATCAATGGCAGCAGAGGAAACGGAGGGATTCTGGAGTGCAGCTGTACCACTGACCGCTGAGAGGAAAATGGGATGAGATGTGGGCTCTCACCAGTTCTGCACATAAAGATCAATTAACTCATAAGGACAACAAATATTAAAAAGGTCCTAAAGAAGATGACTAACATACAAGGGACAACAAGTCAGAATGTCTTGGCCACTGCTGCCTTGAGCAGGCAGATGGTCTGGCAACCTGTCCAGGGTGTATTCCGTGCCTTCACACTATGTGTGCTGGAGGAAGAATTCAGTAGACCCTGTGACAGTAAGAAAATGCATGGATGGGCTATTCTCTTCTAATCGAAACTAATAAAATCCACTGTCTGTGTGGGACATTTAAAACTGACACAGACACTAAAGCACAAGTGAGAACTTATAAGTGCTCAGTCTTACAGGTTTTCTTTAAATGATGACAACAGCAGGATTATGTGTAATTCGGCGCTGTTCCGCCGCAACTTTCATTGATTGAAAGTAAGAGACGAGGTGGCGCAGGGCAACTCCTCTTCACACCCAATTAAAACCCCAACGTCCTGAAGTGAAAAGCAATGGACAGTAAACACAATCCACAAAGTTGAAACAGCCCTTCAAGGGGCTGAAATTTGTGCGTGTGTGTGTGTGTGTGTGCATGTGTGATGCATGTGTGACTCATTTGCCTTTATGGCTGTTGTCTAATCTGATGTTGTTGCAGATGCAACTCTCTCTCCCATTGGAGCTCTAAAAAGGAGCAGATGTAAAAACGGTGTGCTGCATGCCTGTGCTCATGTGTTTATTTGCATGTGTGTGTGTGACTGTGCCTAGATGTGTGCGCGCACATTTGTCAGTGTCTAGATGTGAGTGCGCATTTGTTTTTGTTTTTCTGGGTGCCTAATATTCTGCACACCCAGAGCTCTCGCTCCTGCGGTTCCTCGTTTCCGCATCATCTGTGTGGGTGTTTTAATGGCCATCTATCATGTGCTCTGGGTGCCTCTTTACATGTGTGTTCACGTGTGTGACAGACAGAAAGCCAAAGTTCATGTTTACTGCATCCTGTTTGGTCTTTGTATGAGATTCTCTTCTGAAGAATAATTTGTTATGCAACCAGAACTAAGCAGCAGATCCTTTGTGACATAGTATGTGTGTGTGTGTGCGTGTGTGTGTGTGTGTGTGAGAAAGAGAGAGAGAGAGAGAGAGAGAGAGAGAGAGAGAGAGAGATAGAGAGAGAGAGAGACCTTGAGGGCAATCCTTCCCACTGTGGCTGAATTCTTGAGCCATCCACGTAAGTGTGTGTGTGTGTGTGTGTGCGTGTGTGTGCATGCATGCGTGCGTGTGTGTGTTTCTCTGCATCTACTGTATGTATGACTGACTTCTTTGATGTTTCTCATCCCTGCAGACATGATGTCAATTGGCTCAAAGACCATTATACTGTAATTGTGTGTGCGTGTGTGTTTGTGTGTGCGTGTGTGTGTGTGTACGCCTGCCGGCTGCTGCTCTGCTGCATACAGTTTCTGAAGCATTTCTTTGTGTGTATTTCCGGCATTGCTTCCCTGCTTGAAAAAACACCACTTAAACATTGCACACGTACACTCACACAGACATGTAGAGTACAAAACCCTCCCATGTAGATAGGTATCAAAGGATTCACACACACACAGACACACACACACACACACACACACACACACACACAGTTAAAGCAGATAACAACTAATGAATCACCGTAGTAAAACCCTCCCCTCAGCGTCATGTGTGAACGGCTCCCCTTCACCATCTCCACGCTGACACGTTTTATTACTCATATTCATCACAAGCTCACACACACACACTCACACACACATACAGGCACTTTTGTCTATATCAACTTTATCTCTCCTCTCTATTAACTGCTTACTCCCTTCATCTCTGCCTCCTTCCCCCTGGAGGACACACCGAGCAGATCGAGGTCAAACTGCAGATGAGAGTGCAGGGACAGGAGTTGTGCCAGATGATGATGAAAGATGAGGTGATCACACCTGGACTTGTTCCTGATGCAGAGATGCTAATTTGTGGTTATATGCAATACAGTGGACTCCACACATACACACACACGCACAGCCACAGACACGCATGTTGGGCTGCGTTTGGTGCCGGCAACTTCATTTATGTGCAAGAACTTAGGCAGTTTAGGTGAAAGATCCATTCTTACATTTACAATAGCGTCAGATTAGAGCACTTACCTTTAATGAGGGTCCCCGTGACCAGTTTGTGCAGGGACACAGCAAACTTGACCAGTCCCTGTTTACAGCGCTTAGCACATCCCGTCATCCTGACTGTGACCCAGGACACGGCAGGCTGAGCAGGGCCAGAGCAGGACAGGAGGTCTCCAGGTCCAAATCGGCACCAAAAGCTTCAACTTCTTCGTCTTGTGACCGAGTGTACGAATCCAACAGACGAGGAGAGCGTGCTACACTCCACCGTGCCTCCTTCCGTCCTGTCGAGCTGGAGGGAGAGAAAAAAGAAACTGTGATCTGCCCCTGCCTTCCCTCCCCCACTCCTCCTCCTCCTCCTTCTCCTCCTCCTCCTTCTCCATCCTACCTCTGAATGTGTCCAAATTAGTGAGCATGAGGTAAGCATGTCGAGAAAAGGGGGTGAGAGAGAAAGAGAGCATGGATGGAATCGACTCACATTCAAAGCAAGACAACTGCAGCTTGTCAGAGGAGGCTCCTGCAATCCAAGTTTCCGAGAAAACTTCCTTGTCAGTCCGCCGGTCCTCTTCTGGGATTGTAGTAATGACAAGATCTGAACAGCTGCTCGCGGTTGTCTCCTTCTCTTCTGTTTCTTCTCTTCCCTGCCGCTTATCAAATTCATCCACCCCTTTTAAGAGGGGAAGCAGTAATCCACTTTCAGCACCAGTGACAATGGACAGCTCCCCACAATGCACAGCAAACACTGAGCTCCCGCTGGTCCCCTCTCAAGGCGCACATACACACACACACACACACACACACACACACACACACACACACTCACACACACACACACTCTTTTATCAACCCCTCCCACAGCTTATAACACATAAATACACTTCATCAGTTCATAAAATGAGGTTCTTGACTGTCTCCTCTTTGCAACAAAATAATTGTGCCTTTTTAAACATGTTCTATACCATTAAAGGAGCGTGGTTGTTTGTCATATAGATTTTCTATCAATACTTATATCAATACCATTATATCAATACTTAAGACATGGTTTTTGAGTTTTGCATCCTCTTCGTTTCTCACTTGTGCTTCTTTGTTTGAGCTCATTCTTTCCAGAACATTATACTTTGTCAGGCAGGTAAAGTGAGATAATATGAAAGACATACAATCACATCCTTTACTTGAGTAAACACAATGATGAGAAAAAATATTCTGTTCAAAGTAAAAGCTCACAAGTCAAACAGAAAAGTGCACAAATCTGATGAGATCTCAAAAATGCAATTAAAATATACTTTAAGTATCTGGTAGGAGGAGGACGAGGTTCAATTAGGCAGAATAATGCCTTTCAGAGTGTCGTATTTCTCTGCATATTATACTATTGGATTACTGTTGCATTAACCCTCTGGAGTTCGTGGAGGATGCAAGAGTGTCCTATTTATGGAAACGCAACATTATTTATGTATCGTGTTGAGACAAGAAAACCATTTGAATGGGTTAAAACATTTAAGACTGAAATGAATTTGAATCATTGATTCGATTGATTTGTACATTTACACACCAACCTTCAATTAATATGACACACAAACACAAACACACACACACACACTGCATGAGTAAATATATGCAAGCATTATAACTGCAATAGTCAATACACAATTGCATGTGTTGGGTCAATCAGAGATTATCTTCAAATCCTTTGTTTTATTGATTTATTGAGTCTTGTTCCTTTGACTGCAATTTCAACTCGTCAGCACACCTCTTTAGCAAGTCTGTCGATCATTCAATTAAGTTGTTGTTCATCAATCTCCTGGAGTATCGATCTGCTGTTGACCTTTACCGGGCCCCTGAATGCATCATGACCAGGCTTTACACTCTGGCCATCAGCATCGCTCCAGAGCTGCACGTCATGACTGTAAGAGAGGAGAAAAGACAGAAAATAACGAACAGTACAGGAAGGAGAGGGAAGGATGCAGGGACATAATCTTATAATGTCCTTCTGGGCTATATTTAGTTCTGAATCACATATGGTTTCTGGACTGAGGGCTTGGATGCAAAATACTGGATGAAAAAAAGCAATAACTGCAAAGTTAAGAGGAGGAGAAATGAAGAAATAGATGTAAACAGACACTACTGTGCGACCAGAGTGAGAGAGAGAGAGAGAGAGAGAGAGAGAGAGAGAGAGAGAGAGAGAGAGAGAGAGAGAGAGAGAGAGAGAAAGAGAGAGAGAGTGAGAGAGCCAGGGAGAGACAGGGTGAGTAGGAGAGAGAGAGAGGGAAGCAATGAAACAATAAAAATGCAAATCAAAGGCATAAAAAACAAGGAATGGAGAGAATTGATGGAGGGGAGACGGAGTTGGCTGTGCCAAGCAGGGGTAAGGTGTAAAACTCTCACACCATCCGAGGGTTATTCGCTATCAAACTGAGAGGGTTCGACAGGGACAGGATCAATACTTCTCAGACTCTGAATGCTCGGCTTTGCACTTTGTGAAAGCGGGAAGAAGGTAGGACGGAGAAAACAACATGGAACACGGCAGAAAAAGGGAACGTGCGGTGGAATAAAAGCAAATGAAAGAGTTGAGCAGAGATAAAATAAGCGGGAGGATTGTTTTCTGAGGCGCCACTACCGTTTTGGCCATTAAGCATGAAAGGGGATTACCGTGTGGGGGAATTTGCATAAACATGCTTCTCTATTACCGCCCCCATTGTTCATGATTAATGAGATTAGGGCTGCCGTTGCGCACGCATACAAGAATGTAATAGCAGATAATTGCTTGTCTCTTCCCAAATTAGAAGTTGCGTCCTTTGGTGTTTGCTTCAACATGGATTTGCTCGACGTGATGAACCTCTGCCTGCTAGGAGGGAACGTACCTGGTGGCGCTGTGCATGGTAGAGATGTGGAGAAAATTGAGCCTGGAGTGGAGGAGAGAAGAGGAGGAGCTGGAGGAGAGATAGAGTTTCATGGTGCACAACTGCAATAAAGTGCTTCAAACTGAGATGAGAAAGGGGGCAAACTGGCAAAAGAAACGGCTGAAGGAGAGAAAAATACAAAGCACTGCTGTGTGAAAATGGTGGAGATGAAAGGAGAAAAACGAGGAGCGCATGAAAAGAGGCAGAGTGGATAAAAAGATATTAAGGTGTGTAAAGAAACAAAAAGAAAAGAGAGAGGGCAAAACAACTGAGATCGACTTGAAATACGAAGGTGGAAAAAAAAACAGAGGAAAGAAGGAAAAAGGTTGAAGGAGCGAAAGAGAAAAGAGAGGGAGGTGAGAGAAAAAGAGGAGAGGGGGTGGAGATAGGCAGAAAAATGAGCGAGACAAAAAGCGAGGAGATTGCTTTGAAAGCTGTAGATCTGTCAGAATTGAATCACAGGCGGCCAGCTGTATGCTCTGATAGCGCTCTGCCTCTAAATATAACAGGCACAGAGATGGACCGATACGGCCACACAGCAGCAACAGAGATAGAGGGAATAAAAGAAGGCAGCGAACACCGAGAGCAGAAGCACTGCACAGCTTGTCATTTTCGCGTGGTGACATTTTTAGCGTGTACGGTTGCGTCTGTGTTACACAATAAAACGCACTGCAGCATGACAGCACGACCCGTGGAAACACAAGCAGCTCCCAGCACCAGGACCCATCTGTCCAGACACGGCAGCGGGACAGACCCACTTTTAGAGCCGGTCTGTGGGTGTGTGAGCGGCACACGCTGCTGCCTCGGGGTGGGTGGGGGTGGAGGGGGTGGGGGCGGAGGTTCGGGCCTGGAAGTCGACTCCAGACCACCACCCACGCTTTAAGCCCCGGGACGCTGGAGGTTGTCAGTGGCAGTGATGGAGTGTCAACGTCCCCTCTGGGTGAAATTAAAACCTCGACACACCACCACGGCTCTCCTCTTTCTAATCTGCCGCTCCTTTTCAAACACACACACACACACACACACACACACACACACACACACACACCCACCCCTTAAGACACCCTGCTGATGACAACTGTCTGTCTACACACACACTCCTGCGAGACAGAGAAACCTCCTGCGGTGATGAAACACTCTCATATGCAAACAACACACACACGCACAGCGACACACTTGAGGAATACTCCAGAAGTGTCTTTAAACGTCACAGCAGCATACTCGTGCAGGAAGCCCAGCTGTCGCTGTCACTTTGACAAGACACACACACGCACACACACAACCACGCGCACTTCCTTTTTAATCTGCAGCCCCACCCTCTAACTCCCATGTCAACCCACATGTGTGGGGTAAAACCGGAGCTCGGCATCATTAACATCCTGCACAGAAAAATTAATTAACACTAAGGTCATTAACTCAAGTAAACAAGGCATTAGCCGCACACACTACTTTACTGAGGCGTGCGCTTTATCTGTGTTGGTGTGTGTGTGTGTGTGTGTGTTAATAATGGAGGTGAGTCTCCCTGGACAGAATAATGAGAGTCCTGAGGGTCCAGCTGAGCTTCTTTACGCTGATTCGGTTGCATCCAGCAACTGCACTGCAGCTCTTATAAAGGCTGGCTTAGTTGGTGCAGTGCAGGACTACAGGAGACCAAAGGTTCATCGAAAACAAGGCTTCGCAGATCCAACATCCAATGTAGCAAAAATGTGCTTTACCGTAGACCATGAGGTTTTGTTTTTCTTTGAATGAAACGGAACGAAAAAGTCTTGTAAAGCTACTGGAGCAAACCTATGCTGGACCAGATGTTAAATCTGATTATCCATCCACCCATCCATCTTACCCCTTTCCAGGGCACACAGGCTGAAGGCAGGTAATACATCCTGCACAGGTCTACAGGCCAAATCTAATTATTGATAAGCCAAACGTATATTCTGTATAGTAAATATGGTCCTGGAAAAGATGCACAGGGGAATACATCATTATCCTTATTTACTGTTTCTGTGTGTTGTTCAGGTATGTATGAGAGTGATTTAAAGAGAAACAGAGCAGAGCCAAAAGTCCAACATCATACATTAAAGCACTAATATGCTATTAATAAGAAAAGATTATCTCACATATGAGAAAACTAAAGGCACTCAAAGTACTGAGAAAGTGGGCATTGTGTGCACAACATTACATTGATAGACATGGAAGAGAGGGAGAGTAGCAGTAAAAAGGCAATAAGTTGTTTTTCTTTGCTCCCAGCTGAAGCATCTTCATCTCGCATTCATTGATGTCCACACACACGCACGCACGCACGCACGCACGCACGCACGCACGCACACTGTTCCCCTGCCACCTGGTGCTCTCGCCGCAGATCATGAGTGATGACGTTCTCAGAGGAGCTCCCAGAGCTGCTAAGCACTGCAGGTGATTATTAAGCTCCTTTTTTTAAAAGCTGCTGATGCTTCCCTCTTCTTCTTCTTCTCTCTCTCTCGCTCATTTTTTTCAGGTGTTATGCCTGGTAGGTACTGAATGCGAGAACACATTAATATGTTTAAAGCTACTTGAGAGAACCTCTTTGTGTGCACGCCGGCGTCATCCTTTCCACTAAATCTGTGGTGAAAGCACGTCAGATGTGAGGTATACTGTACATAAACAGTCGCACACACAGCCCTACGTGAATGGATGCCACCTAGTGTTCACTCGTGGGAACTGTTCATGGATAGACGGAGACGATAGCGACAGTTAATATAAACATTTATTCTCTGTACAGTTGGAGGGAACCAATGGGAAATCGATATTTTCAGTTGCAAATAGAAAAATACCTTTGCTGCATGATCACGCCACGCCCGTACATACAGTGAGTAGCAAAAAGAACATCATAGTGTGAGCGTCGTATAAAACAAACAATATGAGCGTGCAAACAGAACAGCTATCGGGAGTGAAAAACAAAGTGTCACTCATACAAAACAGCATGTGGTACATTGGCATATTTTTATATTTGTATTCTCTACAAAATATATCAGTGATAAACTCTTTCTGTCTTCTTCTTTAAATTTAATCTCCCAGATATCAATAATGTGTGTGTGCAAATTTCAGAACTTAATTAACGCGTGACTTCTGTGTGAGCCCGTGGACCTACGAGGAGAGGGAAACAGGTGAGTCTTTGGAGTGAATTGTCTCTTCTTTTTTTTGTTTTCTTATTTGGCTTCAGGTGTAAAAATCAAGTAAGATGACGTCGGCGTACAATGTTGCGTCGGCACGTTCCCGCGGGTTTTCTTACAGCAGATGTTCCCCTGACGCCAGGGAGTCCAGAGAGGCAGACGAAGCTTCGCGTCGCGTGTTTAACACAGTGCTCAAAGGTGCAGCAGGTGCAGGCGTCCCTCCAACGCGTTCTGCCTCTGGTTACCAGACAGTGTCAGTGAATGGCGGCCTCGCAGGCAGCCTTTGATCGTGTGATTATAGATCTTGGCTCCATGCGGTTTTCCAGTCGACATAGTTTGCCGGGATCTGTCTGATTGGCAGCCACTCTGAGCGGATGCTCACGACGTCCTATCGATCCAAGAGGTGGTCCATCCAGGACCCGGATGTTCTTCATGTGCAGGTTGACTCTCAGGAATATGACACTGCGATTTGTTTTGACATCTTCGTTTTGAGGTTAGAGCGGCCGGGCCACGGGTCGCTACGTGTTCATAGGCTAGAACTGACGACGTGTGAGGAGTGTTGCTGATTGGTTGTCCTGAGCCTGAGGGTGTCCCAGCAGTGTGATGCACTCGGTCCTCGCTGTGCACTGAGGTGGAGGTTACCGCGGTCCTCCAGAAGGTTACAGCTAGAGATGGCTATGCACTGACGACTGGGAGGATGAGCAGGACACACAGGACAAAGACAAAAATATGCTGTGTTATTAGAGAGTGTATTAGAGATGATTTCTTTTCTTGATAAAAATGTATTTTGAACTCATTTAGAAACACAAAAAGGGTTCCCACATGGCTCAAACTTATCCATTAAAATCCCTTCTGCATGTTAAGAAGTTGTGGGCATTTTTACTCCCTTATTCTCTTACTCTTATTCTCTCTTACTCCCTTATTCTATGGACGAAATAAAACATGTTGAAGGTAGAGGTGTCTAACATTAAAATACGTACTTGCAGACCTGTGTCAGTGTTTGCTGTAGGCAGGACTCAGAGAGTCAGTGGAGCTCAGACATCCTGTATGTGGTGTGGACACTGTGTGAAGTGAGGCCATTAGAGCCCAGTGTTTGGACACCAATGTGGACTGGGACGCTCAGGTCCACGTTCTCCAGAATGCACTGTCGAAACAGGAGACAAAATGTGCAGAATGTTAAGTGCCATGACTGAGATCACTGCTATCGTTACCGTGATGTAAGACTAGTACCTTGGTGCAGGCAGAGCTCATGACAGATTTGTGGAAGTCACCGTCTACAAACACCTGCAAAGTGACAATTGTAATAAGTCTTCCAAAAAAAAAAGCCTCTCCTGTGACACTGCATGCGACTGAGCTTCCTTCCTCTTACCCTGTATCCATACACAAACGTGCCGTTGCTGCAGCCCAGCTCATCCAGTGGTGGCCTCTCCCAGCCAATCAAGAGGCTGCTCTGGCCCACTGTCTTGATGACCTCAACGGAGCGAACCTTGGCTGGAGCCTCTGGAGGTGTCGGGATCAAAACAAATAGGTAAGTTAATCAACAAGAACCCCTCATCTTGATTGTACATCTGCTCCTTTTAATTTGAAAATTCTGCCCCGATAAGTAGATGTGACTCGCTAAATACTGAAGTTACTAACAAGCAAGCGATTCAGAAAAGATTTATGCACTTGTACCGCAGCTTGTTACTCTACTGCGGGCAATAAAAAGGGCAATGTCAAACAATATATGACATTATTTCCAAAACAAGAGACAGAAACAGAAATCAGCCCACACTTGGGCTGCGGATAATCACATTGCTGCAGCAGACACCCAAAAAGTAATATCCTACAATCATTAACGGCAATATTATGCACAAAAGCTATAACACGTACTTGTGCGAGGTTTCAGCAAATGCTGTTTTATTGTCAGATAAATAAAGACATTCCAGCTTTTTTTTAAACATAAGAACAAGTACTTCTTGGGTAAATCATGAAAGAAACTAAGAACTACCTGGTTTGGGTCTTGCAGTCTTGTTTTTTTTGGGAGAAACAGGTGATTCTTGGGCAGACTTTTTGGGTCTTTCGGGGGAACAAAGAGCAGATTGTACAGTGCAGGAGGAGGCAAAGGTAACCCCACTCAACGCATCAGCAGTACTCTTGGTTTGAGTCGGCATGCTAGAATCAGTTGAGATGGGCCGGGCAGTTGTGTCCAAGACGGTGGTTTTTGGATTTGTGTCAGAAGATATTAAGACGTCGGAGTCCCAGGTTCTCAGAATTGAAGCTGTCTCTTTAGCAGGAGATGTGTCGGGGATCACAGAGAGATTCTGTGATGCTTTCGGGGATCTTGTTATGTCAGAGCCATTGCTCGAGGTGGATTTGGCTGTGGTAGATGCGATCGTGGCCACAGGAACGTTAGGGGGGGTGGAGAGGCCAGACGTTTTGTCCCCTCTAGACTGATGTTTGGTAAACCTGTCTGGACTCAGCGTAACATGAGCAGATCTGGAGGCGACTGCGTTAAAAAGCGACGACTTGTTGGCCGGAGCCAGTGTGCTTGTCACTGCAGGAGCGTGCTCAGCTGGCACTGGGGCAGAGGGGACTGGGAGTGAGCTGGGATTCGGTGTGGTCCAACTGGGGCCCTGCTTCTTTGTGTGAGTGGCCCATCCATGGTCTGCAGGGGCAAGGAACGAGAGACCTCTCTTGGGCTGCTGTCCTCTTCCTCTGCCCACTGGGTCCTTAAAATGAGGTCAAACAAGTTGTTAGATTAGTGTAAAATGATTGTGATGCAGAGCGAAAAAGGGAAGTGTACCTGAAAGCTGCTCCTCAGAGCTTTCTGCAGTTGCTCTTGCAGGTTGATGATCTTCTCGGGGCTGCTCAGCCTGCTGCCCGGTGAGCTGGGGTACAGTGTGGGACTCGGGGAGGATCTAGACGGCCTGTTCAGCTCTGAGGAGGACATCCCTCTTGTATCCGCATGTTGAAATCCAGAACTGTCAGATTCACTTGTTGCTTGGACTGTTTCGTTGGCAGGGGGACAGAGCTGTGAAGGGAATCAGAAAAGGATAAATACCGCATGAAAGTTGTCATATGTGCTCCTAACTGCTATATGTGTTCAAAGAGGAATGCACCCCCCATAAACCCAGTTAAAGAAAATAGACTACAGAAGCCCAGAAATGCTGTCTGTCTTGTATATTGAGAAGAATTATTCATGATAAGCACCACTGTAATGATTCAGTGTAATGGCCTCTAGGCCTGAATTAATACATGAAAAGAGAGCTTAGTAATGTTTGTGTCACCTGTGCTGGATCGGCGATCTGGCTGTCTGTCAGTGCTGGAGCAACAGGAGATGCTGTCTCCTGGACAGTGGCACTGTCTGGCGTCTCCTGTGGAGCTCCTGCCTGCACAGGTGACACTTCACCACTGCCATCTTGACTGTGCCTTGTTGTGGAGTCAGTGCCGACCGGGGACGTCTTTGGTTCCGTGCAGTTCACTCCGGGTCCAAGGCCATGCTGTTCCTGTGGACTCGCAGACGTGAACCAGCCTTGAAATCTAGAAACAAATGCCGGCGCGAAGCCTGGCCCGTCTCTGTGTGGAGGCCGCACGTCGCTGCTGGGTGTGAACGCGCTGGCGTAGTCCTGCAGAGCGGCGTCGCTGAGCAGCTGCTCCACCCGCTGGGTCAGAGCGGAGTCCGCCGTGCCGTGCCTGTGCATGGCCGTCACCATCTGAACCAGCAGCCGGTTCCTCTCCTGACACTTCACCACCAGGCAAGACAGCTTGGCCTGTTTCGGGGACAAAAAGACACGTCAGTCGACTCAAGTGTGACCGCTAAGTCACCTGTCCGTCAAACAGAGGAAATGAAGATGAACGTGTCAGGTTCCTCACCTTTAAGGGAGCCGAATCCAGTTCGTTCTGACTCCTCTTTTTGAGGAGTGCGTCATACTACGAGGCAAAGAAAACACAATCACACATGAAAACACAACACCCAACTAAAGTGTGTGTGAGCGGCTGGAGGGTGGCCGACCTTAGCCCTGATGTCATCGTAACGCGCCCTGAGTGAGACGAGAACAGCACTGAGATTCTCCTTGTTGCCCTGTCCTTGTTTTAGAGAGATATACTCCGAGTTCAACTCCTCAAGAGCCACCGTCTGTGAGGTTTACACAAACGACAAGACAAAAACAGTGAGATGAGCGCTGCCCAGTGGCGTTGCTGCTTCACCTCTTCAAAACATGCCAGAGCAGAGATTATTCCTACCTTGGCTTTGAGCTGAGCTGTGAGGATGTTGTACTGCTCCTCCACCTGCGTCTTCAGCGAGAGAACCTCGGCTTTCTCCCTGACCAGGCTGGTTAGTTTGCTCTGCAGCTCCTTCACCTGCAGCACACACAAAGACAGATACAAAACAGATACAGCTGCAATGTCTAAATTTGGTAAAAAGTACAAAAAAGCTATGCAAAGCGGGCTCTACAGCACATAGCAGCTCTACAACACACAGAAACTCCTCGGTCTGACCACAATTGGAACCGAAAACCTGGATGAAACAATGGATGAAACAATGGAGACACAAATGAAACTCACCCTGCCGTCTGCTTGGGCCGTGTTCCTCTCTGCCTCCGCCCTCCAGTCTTCTGATTCACAAAGCTGACCCTGCAGCTTAGCAGTCTGAGGGCAAACATGGACACATCTCCGATCAAACGGCTCTAAATACAACTGGACAGACAGATTGTGCTCCTCAATGTTTTGATATTCAACATCTGATTAACACTCACGTCTCGGTGGAGCTTTTCCACTTCATCTTGTGACTTTTTTAATTCTGCTTTCAAGGCCACGAGCTCTGCTGTCAGATCGCTTTGCTCCTGTGTTGGACCAAAACCACGCTGTGTTAATAATCACATCGAGCAATTACATCATGTTTAAGGCTATTCATCTCTTAATACCTGTGCACTGTTTCCTCTGTGGTCAACAGGGGGACAGCTCTGAGTAAGGCATTCTCCTTCAGTCGTCTTTGCTGTGACTTTACTATTTGGATGTCTCTCCTCTGGTTTGGTTTGGCTGATCAGAGCAGTTTCATGCCCATTTCTCTCCCTCCTCAGGGCCTGAAGTTGTTGCTTTATCTGTTCCTCCTCCTGTTTCAACGACCTGATTGAAAACTCAATTCTCTCTTTTTCTTCTCTCAAACCACAGACTGATTTCATCAGCATGTCATGGTCTTCGTGTAACGCGTGGGATGATTGTTCTTCGTCTCTCTGTTCTCTCAGACACTTAAGGGAATTGCTGAGTACGTCTCTCTCCTGCTTCAGATGGAGCAGGGCCTGCCTCAGCTGCTCCCTCTCTGTCTGTAAGCAGCGGAGCGACTCCGTGATTTGATCTCTCTCCTCTCTTCCACTAGAGAGAGTTTCGAACAGCTTCTCCTTCTCTCTCTCCAGACTGGATAAAGATTCAGTTATCTGCTCTTTCTCCTCCTTCAGGCCACACGTAGACCTTCTACACTGCTCCGTCTCATCTTTCAGCATGCAGACTGACCTGCTGAGCTGCTCTCGCTCTTGTCTGAGAGCAGCCAGAGATCGAGAGACGCCGTCTCGCTCCTCCTTCAGTCCCCAAACTGTCCGAGTTAACTGCTGCTTCACCTCTGTCTGTGTCTGGACCGACAGCTCCACCTCTCTCTGCTGCTCTCTCAGAGAGCTAATGGAGACCGACAGCTCCTCTTGTTCTGTCTTCAGGCTCTGGACGGACCTGCTCAGCAGGCCCACTTGATCGGTCAATGAACTAATGTCCAGACTGCCGTGGGGGCTGTTCTGCAACAGATCAAAGTGATTATCATGTTGAGAACCAGGGGATGCTGCTGCTGTCCAATCATGTGTTTGCTGATTAGAATCCAATGGTTCCTCCGCTTTCAGCACACTGTTTACCAGATCCTCTGTGTTTTCTTCCAAGTTGCTTTGCAGGTGAACTGTTCTCAGCTCTTCCTGTGATTCACCTATGAGCTGCTCGCCCTCCGTTAACCTTTGCTGCAGCTCCATGATGGTATTGAGATCATCCTCCGTCTTCTGAGTGAGCTCTGTGATCAGACACCCTTGCTCCTGGTTCTCGTGCTCCAGCCTGACTCCGTCTGCCTCTAACCTGGAGATTTGCTCCCTCAGCTCCGTGCTCTCCCTCGTTATTTCTTCTTCTCTCAGCTCAATATGAGCCAGAAGATCCTGGATCCGGTCCGCCAGGGCCCGGTTCTCTTTATTCAGAGCCTGGACAAGATCACCCTGGGCGAGGGTGAGAATGGTGTTATCTTCAGCTCCATCGCTGGTGGGTAGTGAGATCTGAGCACACAGGGACATAGAATCTCATTACTGCCAGCCTCAGATGTATAAAACATTTGAGAATACTTAAACCCATGTGGCGTACCTTTTCCTGTGGATGTCCCTGCTCCACCTCTGTCCTGATTTGCAACTTCAGTTGAGTATTCTCCTGAGCCAGCACCTGCAGCTGCACCTGCATGTGCTGCAGGGCAGCCTCCAGGCCGTCACGTTGCTCTTGAAGTGCTTCAAGATCCTCCCCCAGCCCCAGGCTTCTGTAGGCTTCCCTCAGGGCATCAGATTCCTCACTGGGGCTCTCCTCCAGGTTCAGGGTCGCACCAGAGCACCACGTCCCCAGTTTAAACTCATCCAGTGTCATTGGAGTCAGGGGAAGGGACTGGAGGCTGGGGGTGGAGCCATGGCGCTGAAGGAGGTTCAGAGGGATCCCATTTGTGGGAGGAGTTCCTGATTTGGCAGAGGATGAGTGAGGCGCTTTGACGCTCTGTTTGCTATCTGCTGCTCCCTTGTGGCAGACAGGTGGAACAGCAGACAAATCGGGCTGAGCATCTGAGGCTGGCTGGAGCTATGGAGAGATCACAGCTGTGTGAAAAATCTGGACAACATTTTGAAATAAAATGATATCATTCAGTTGTGTAAAGACACAACTTCATAACAAAGTTTTCACCAATATTTTTCTTAGGGAAACAGGTAGAAAACTTGGAAAAACCAATAAAAAGAAGAAATGTATAATTCAACATAATCTTTCCTATAAGTCTATTTACATGTTCCTTCATTATTACTATTAAAGGTGTGAAAGTCAAAATTATTAACTTTAGTTAATGGGTTTGATCTCATTTCATAACTGCATGTGTTTCTCTTGAGGACAGGAAAAAGTTGACTTGACTTGTTATCGGTCAGGCTGCACATTCAGCATAAAGCAACTATAGGCAGTTTCCCTTTGTGCCCTGCATTTCATTCTCAGAGATAAATATCGCATCTCTTTTCAAATCTAAGATATTCAAAACCTTGAGATCTCATGATAGCCAACTTGTGATATTCCCATGTTCTACACACCTCATCTCCAGAGCTCCAGACTGCAGGCCTGCAGCTGGCTGAGCTGGACCCAGGACCTGGAGAAGTGGACTCTGACTGGCTTTCTGCTTGGTCTGCAGTCTGTGTGAGGATCTCCTGGAGTCTGTGGTTCTCCTTTCTCGACTCCTCCACCTCCTGCATCAGGGAGCCTTCAGACAGCTTCAGCTGGTGCACCTGTAACTTCATCTCCTCCATCTTGCAGCCAAGGAGGTGGCTCTTCTCTTGGGCCTCCTGGAGTTGCTCAGTCAGTCCCCTCCTCTCCCTCATGCCGTCCTCCTCTCTCTCCAGCAGCACTCTGAGATCCTCCTGCAGGCTGAGGATGAAGCCCTGCAGCCTGGCTTCATCTGAGCCCACTCTCCCCATTTCTTTCTCCATCTTTCCCTCATCACTGTCTCGGTCTCCTCTCTCAATCCCAGCTCTTGGCTGCCACTGCCTCCTCCTCTCCTCTTTTCTCTCCTCCTCTCCTTCACCTTCTCCTCTCATGGTTGGTAGCCTGTCTTGTTCTTCCCAGCAGTTCTTCCCAGCTGTGATCCTGACTGCGCTGATTGTTGCCATGCCAGTGGCAGCACTCACGGTCATGTCCAACAGCTGCTTCTCCAGAGTGTAGATTCGGTTCTGCAGACTCTGCTCTCTGTCTCTGCCTGCGCTGAGCTTCTGCTGGAGTTGAGTTTTAAAGTTCTCAAAGTACAGGGACTGGCGGCTCATCTCATCCTCTTTGGCCTTCAGCTGCCTCTGACAGCGCTGAAGTCGGTCCCTCCAGACCCGCTCCCCTTGTTCCTTCTCCTGGGTCTGAGCAGCAGAGGAAAGGAACAAAGAAAGATGGACATCAAGTTTTAAAAAGGTGCTGAAGTAGAGAATGGAGAACAATCTCTGAAGGTCAATTTTACGTGGCCGATGGCCAATCAATGCAACTACAAATAGTTTATCTCATCATTACTATAGTAGTAGAAGTGGATACATGGTGGGTTGGTCCCAGAAGGTCTTAAACTAAACTCCCTGTGTGTGAATCAGTTTTCTCCAGGTACTCCGGTTTCCTCCCACAGTCCAAAAACATGTTTAAGTTGTTTGAAGTCTCTACATTGCCCATATATGTTAGTGTGAGGGTGACCATTAAGGCAGCAAACCCTAAACCTAAGCCAGAAACTGTTTATTTGCTTGTTATGACCAGCATCGCCTACAAGAAATTAAGACAACCTTCCCAGCTGCTTATTATGAAAGAAAACAAGTTGTTTCTTTGTCAATATACACTAGATAACATCCTAAAAAATGCTGTCCATGCTTTTTGAATGAAAAAAGATACCATTAAAATCTGTGAGCTCAACCTGCAACGTCCACATAACCTTAAAGGTCACATCTTGCGTTTGGTTTGTATATCAATGGCGGCTAAGGCGTTGCCGGGCACTCACCATGGTCCTCACCTCCGCCCTGAGCATGCGGAGCCTCTGGTCCAGCCTCTGGGAGTACTGCATGTTGGGGTGGTGGGAGGCGTAGGCTTCCCGTAGCTCTCCGATCCTAAAACACCGCAGCAGCACACAGACCGACCTGGGTTACATCACCCTACCAACTTCACACAAAGCCTCAAGATTTGTTACAGGTTGAACTTCCAGTGGCCAGAAACGACAAAAAAAATGCAAATGAAAAGCCAGTAATCCCACGGGGAGACGTTAGCAGCATGGTGCTCACATGCAAATGTGCAGCGCAGCCGGGTGCATGTGATACGTGATATCACCTCTGCCAAAAGTGAGTATATAGTGGCAGGTGTGCGTTTCTGCATGTGAGTGTCACTGGATCCCCTCCTCTACCCCAGTCCCTCACCTGTTCCTCAGGTGGCTGTCAGGCAGGAGGTTTGATCCGTCACTCTGCTCCCGGACCTTACACACAATCTGTGGGTCCAGATCAGTTCCCACTGAGTCTGTTCCCACGGTAACAGCACTGTATCCAGCGCCTGTCCCCGTCTGATGAGGTCATGTGACTCCTCCAGCGCTCGGCACGGTGTGCGTTACCTGCCACACAGAAAGTGAACTGTTGAACTTCTCTTTTTTTATTTACACGTCTGTCACAAATGCACAGACACTGTAAGGGCTACACAGCGATGCAGAAAAGGATACACACACAGATATAGTCATCTATTATTCACTATGTCAACAGCTTGGTAGCAAGTTGCTGGTAGCACAGGTGTCTCTCAGGTTACCCCAACTCCTAATCATCCTGCCCCCTCCTGCACCTTCCATCACATCTCACAATGCCAACCGTAGGAGAGGTTCACAATTTTTCTAATGTTCCTCGAAATCACGGGACAAAGCTCTCATTAACAAATCTGCTAAAATCTGCGGTTTTGATGTCCAACTGTTCCCCCAGTTCAGATTTTCAGAAGGATTCTTGCGGCATAAAAAACAGGAGAAGCAAATTCTTGAAGTTAATCTGAAATAATCACCTAGTCTCGTCCGTCTGCTGGTTGTAGCGTCATCATCCCGATGCATCGGCCCATTGCGGTAAGATCGGCTTCAGCTCTGTGTACTTGGTTGTTTCCTTGGAAACATCACAGACGTCGGAGTTTGCCAGATTCCGCGACTCCAGCTGGCCCTCGGCTCGCTCACCCCCCCCCCCCCTTCCCTCCCCTCTCCCAGCCCAACACTTTCACTCCGTCCGTCTCTGCTTTTCCGCCATTGGGCCGGGCAAGTCTTGAGCTGAGGCCCCTCAACAAATCCTCTGATTCAGAGTTTTCTCTCAGTAAATCCACGTTAGCTTCTCACAGAGGAGTCAAAGTTTATGTCCCAGGTCTGACAACCACTACACTACAGTAAATGTCTCTTTAATAAATAAATTTCACTTTAATCTCAGGTATATCTTGTTATTTAGTCCATATTCAATGTAGTTTCCATATGTTAGCATTCCACGTAAGAGTCTTCTGCAAAAGTGCATGTTTATCAAAAAGGCCATTGGGTTTATCGAGAGCTGTCTACAAATGCATAAAAAACAATTCCTCACTTGCCTCCACAGCACCTTAACACCTGGGGGAAAAGGAAACAAGCGTTTTTAACCTCTCCTCATAGTTGTTGTTCCAATGACTCAGATATAGTGAATAGGGGTGCTACCTGATGAGGGTCCATGGTCACTTTGTTTAAGGCCAAAGAATAAATGCTAAAGAGAAAAACAAAAAGAGGAACAAAAACTAAAGGAACACAGGCAGGAAAAAAGAGAAGAGAAGAGAGTGTCAAAAAGTGACTAAAGCAACATGTAGCACCAGTGAATTAGATGTGGACTCTCTCACTGCCTCTAGCTTATCAAGTTAAACATTCGTACCTCATCCATCACCTATGACACAGATCAAATGAATGTGTACCTTTTCCTCGATTTCCTTTATTTGTCTCTTTTGCAAGTCAATCCTGTCCTCCAGCTCTCTAATTCTCTGCAAGGCAAAGACAAATGAGGTTAGGTGGTCCAAATGTGTTCAAAGATAAAGACAAAGCTGATTCGCTCTCAGAAAATCATTTATATCTGCATGAAAAGAAAGAGCCGCTCAACGGCGATTAAGACTGCGATTCAACTACACTCATACATACTCCAAATGCTCTGCCCTGTTCCCATCATGCTCTCTGTCTCCATGGCAGCCGTGTTGGGTAGGAATGAGCTGCCATGGCAACCAAGCAGCAGGTTCGCCAGTGAACAGTGGAAGTAAGTTCATCTTTGAGACACTGACCGTGGAACAACTTAGTAAGGTTTCTGTCTACTGCAGATTCATCTTTTGAGATATTTGGGGTTGGATGGGGTGAAATCACTGTATAAAAAAAACCTGCAGACATGGACAACTTAAATTCTAATTTCGTCTAATATCACCTCCTTTAAAATGAAAACTGCTAATTGCTTCAAGCACGCACAGTTTTGTCTTTAAGGTAGTAAAACCAAACAGTTAAAGTCTTTAAATGCCATGTGGAGCTCACTTCACTTTGAGATTAAAGGGATAGGAAATTATGTAGCAGCCAGCTAAAGTTACAACATATCTCTACTGAATTAGCTCGTATACGCCATGAGTTGTTCTGGAAATGTTCTGGAAACCAGAAACACCATGTTAGTAGGTTGCAATACAAATGAAGTTGAGGGTGTCGTGAGTGTCGATGTTATCCATGAATAACAGAGTACAGGGTGAGAGCCATGGGTGTAAAACTATTGTGAGGGCTACAGAGTGGAGGGATACTGAAGGAGTGGGGGAAGAGGGGGGTATTCAGACCATAATGATAAACACGCACATACAGCCACTCTCTCTCGTCCTTTCACTCCTACTTATGCACTTACAGATCGATACAGGTCGCACACACAGGGATACTGCATCTTTTTTCAGGGCACCAGAGGTCTGGTGGTGGGAGGAGGAGGGGGAGGGGGTCGGACGTCTCAGGGCTCAGATTGAGGGAGGGCACGACTCGGGGTAAACCGGACCCGGATCTGCAGTTCAGCCTTACCTGCTGGGCCTGCTGTAGGAGCTCCATGCGCTCCTGTAAGATCTGACTGTCAAACTGCCGGCTCTGCCGGAGAATCTGACGCCGCAGCTTGTCCACGGCAAGCCTCAGCTCCTCCCTCTGCCTGTCTGTCAGCGACTCGGCCACCGCCTGGCATGCCGGCTGCTCCTGCTGCAGAGTGCTATACAGCGTGGCCTCCAGCTCCTCGATCCTCTGCACAGCCAGCCACATATACACACACACACACACACAGGTACACAAACACACACACACACACATACATACGTGGACGTGCACATGCGCATGCAGAGACAAACACGAGCATGCACAGGCACACACATGGAGCCACGCACGCAAACAGATACACGCAAAGACACACATACACACACACACTACTGTGACCATGGCATATATGGGGAACACTGTTCCACTTTACACTGAGGGTTATTAAGACTCGACCTTCACACAGCAAGTTCATTTGAGGAATAACACAATAATCTGTGTTTTCGTTCCCAGTCGCACATTTTTCACCGTTCCAACAAAGTTACCGTGTGAAAGCCGAGCTTTCACCAACAGGATGTAAAGCGGGACTGTAAACACAAACCAACACCTACTGACCCAGTAAAATGGTCAGTTACATGGAGTGTTAACATCTGTCTTTCCCGGGTGCAGTTTACTAAGCCAGTCTGGGGGAGGAAGATAGTTCACACAGTCGAAATCTCATTTAACTCACTCCATCTAAATTAATTAATCTATTATTAGTCCATCTACCACTATTTCACACAAACCTGGAGACAGGTTATCCATTAAAGCATTAAGTCTTCATATTCTTTAAGTACAATAGAGGAAGTCATCGATCTTCTTAGTTGATGTTATCGCAGCTGTAAACGGGAAACCAAATATGTCGGCTGAGGTTTGAACTATAATTTAGGTTTCACTTGTAAAAGATGCAGTATCCCAACACAATGTGACAAATTTATACCTTCATGGAGCATGTCGCATTCATGATGTTCAATGGGACGCCAAATGTTTATGTGTCATGCGGGAATGACAATGTTGCACCGGTGCATTCTGGTATCACTTTATCATGAAACGCTCTGCCTCCTATGCAGCCCTGGGTAATGTAGTGATCAGTGTAAATCGGCGCATTCTGTCTATTGGACAGGCCAGCTTCTGCTATAAGGGGATAAACAAGGGGCGACACAGTGCTCCAAGCTCCATACCATATAGGCCTGATCCAAGGCCTGCTTCCTGTAGTCCAGCTCTTCCTCCAGGAATCCCTTCTGCTTACTGAACAGCTCCTGCAACAGGGTGCGATGATATATAGCATGGTATTTCAAGTGAGCAACGCAGCCACCGAATGAAAAAACAGGTTGAAAAGTTGCTCGTTTTATGCCAGTTGCTTGATATTTGCACCTCGACTGCACTGAGAATTCATCAAAACTGTACTCTGTACCGGTGAATTGCTTTTTACCTTGTCATTTTCCAGGTCAATCATCTTCTGAGTGAGCGCAGCCTCTGTGCTGTCTATCTGTTTCAGCCACTGGGACCAACGACACGAAACCAAAGCATTAATGATTTCTCAGATAAATAAAAAATGATCCACTTGAGGGAACAAGTGAGGTGTTATAGCACCAGATGTCCACCGTGTGTCAGTAAAAAAACATCCCCTCCGAGAGGCCTCACCTTCTCGCACAGTGAGATCACAGATCCGGCCTGGATCACAGCCACCTGCTCCTCATTTCTAAGATTCTGCATAAAAGAAACAGCAGTGTGATTCAAAATCACAGCTGAAAATAAAAACGTGCACTTTTATTAACCCAGTAACTCACCCCATTATCCCCCAGGATATCCAGCTTCTTCATCAGTTCGGGAATGATAACATCCTGCAAAAGCCATCAGGAATTGCATTGAAGAAGGCATTAAATGTTAAAGGAAACTCGCTGACTGGGTTTGTGGAAGTGCGCTATCACCTTGATCCCCTCCTGGCGGCAGTAGATCTGCAGGGCGCTGCTGCTGTTCTCCGGGAAGGCAGACATGTGGAGATTGAGTGCAGGAGATCTGCGCTCCCTCTCCTGCGGGAAGTACACGACAAAGTAAACACACACACCCTAACACGCCGTGGCATCACTTACTGTCAGTCCTACTGTCATGAGCTAGTACATAGCACTGCTGGAGTCGATGCTCTGAACACACAATGTACATGAGTGAAAAGGGAGTGAATGAGGGATTTACTTACATCACACTGAAAACATGATGAGGAGCTGCCAAAATGAGGGAGGAGGAGGAGGAAGAGGAGGAGGAGGAGGAAACCCATCGACTTACATGGGAAACCAAACCAAACCAAACCAATGGGGAGTTTGAAAACACATGCTGAAACTCAAAACTGAGAATGTGATCTCAGACACATATTCTCCATCTATAACCAGATACAACTGTTCATAGATAGATAGATAGAGGAGCAATATCAATAGATGTGAGAAATAATTAGAGTAATATTCTGAAAGCCATCCACCTTCTTGGTCAATGACTTAAACTCGTTCAGGTTTGTATTTATGACCTAAAACACAAAGAAATATTCCCCTCCAAATTATACTACATTGCTCATTTTTCTTCAAAATGCAAACAAAACATTGGACATGCATGCAGAGATGACACAAAATGAACAGATGGGAATTGAACGGTGAACTTAAATACATTTTTATTAGTGAACAATTATATTCATATCAACAGGCTCTTCTTTCATTAAAAAAATATTCAAAATCAGAATAGGGGTGCACAGACAAAACAGCTGCCATGCAAAAAAACACAGGTGCATACAGACAGAGGAGGGCTGGAGGAGTGTGCATCTACATGAACAGTTAGGTTAGGTCTGTCTGCCAAGTCACTGTATGTACGTCTTGCGTCTGGAACTGAGATTGTTGTTGTCGGCTCCTGGTGACATTTTGAAGTTGGTACAGTCTCTTACTTCCAGCTCCAGCACCCTGAACTCCAGCAGCTCGTTCTGGTCGCGGGCGTCCTGAACCTCGGCCTGCAGCCGCGACTCTGCCTGCTGCAGCGCGCACATCTGCCAAAAGACGCACAGACGGTTCCACGCGTTACATAACGCGTTACGGGCACTGAATAATGAATGCTGGGGTCCATATCGTC
Organism: Karalla daura; assembly: GCA_029224185.1. Lineage (NCBI taxonomy): Eukaryota > Metazoa > Chordata > Actinopteri > Chaetodontiformes > Leiognathidae > Karalla > Karalla daura. The sequence continues at coordinate 19,658,101 of CM055195.1, forward strand.
TCTTTCGGATAACTGAGCTGCTTCCAGAATTCGTTATGTTGAAAAAGTGATGAGTCTGTGCAAATTAAACATAGAACTTTAGACACCCGCCATTATAATCAGTTCTAGCACTGAAACAGAATTGAAAAGTTGCATGCATCATCCATAAGTGTGCAAATTAATTATGTACAACAGAAATGATTTTGCAGCTGAATGTCAAATACTACAGTATGAGTTCAGCGGACCCATTCATGACCTAGTTTGCATTTAGTCTGCAAAGATGTAGTGACTGGTTCTCAATTATAGTAGTAAACTAACACATTCTTACCTTCTCGTGAAGTTCCTGGTTGGTCCTGAGCAAGTACTGCTTCTCCTCCACCCACTTTGAATCCTGTCACAACAACCAAAACACAACATCAGTGAGAAAGCATTACGCCATCAGAAATAGGAAAGGGTCCCAAACAACAGGCTGGAACGGGGGGAAAAAAAGCTGTGAGAAACACAATCAGCCAATACGACACTCGCTGTATTTCCAAGTGACACATGCAAAATGCACGGCAGACACAAACAGACAGGGGACAGAGTGGCAAGTAGTTACGTTTATTGATCCAGTGAAATAAAGACCACCCGGGAGGTAACAGGCCAAGAGGCTGCATTCACAATCATCAGGAGTTCACAGTCACAGGAGGAGTAACAGAAGGCAGTCCCAGGTGAAAAACAGCAGAGCAGGACACCAAACAGGCCATATGCAGAAAACATGCAGTGACAAAGGAAAAACTTGACAACAAATGAAGAAACTAGTAGTGACATGAATCCATCATCATGATTTGTGCTTCATGGTATAGGTAATAGTTACTGTGCTGAATGCCAGTATCGGCTCTAAATATACACACTTATGGCATGATATGACTTTTATATGACTTCTGCACATATCAAGTACCTTAACATCATTTTCAGGAGAGTTTAGATCAAATCCTATGTGTCGGGCTAGTCCGAGGGCACCGAAGGCCCGATGAGAAACAGAGCCAATCACGGGGAGGACAGAGGGTGAGGCAGAGCACGCAGGCACAGAGTTGTGACACCACACATGCAGGAAGTGACATCACAGGATTCTGCGGCAGACCTGGTCGGCAAAGCGCCAGCCCAGGAGGAGAGCAGCCAGACAGACATGCAGGAGGGCCAGTGAGAGCAGGACCAGTGAGCTCCTGTCACCATCCCTCGTCTTTGTTACCTGCCCCCTCTCGGCCAGGGCCTTCTCCAGGTCCCCAATCTTGGCCTGGCAGCTGCTGAGCTCGGCCTGCAGCTGCTCCCGGGTCTGAGGGAGAAAGGGGAGTAGAGTTCATGGATGGATGTACAGTATATCTGCGAGACATGTCGTCTAAGAAGTCCTGGTTGACTACAAACCCTGGCCTCCCTCTCAGCATCCAGAGAACCTCCCGTCTGCTCTTGGAGGAGAGCGTAAGCCCGCTGGAGAGCCTGGTACTCTCTGGTCAGCTGACGGAAACGGAGCTCCGACTCTTCACGGGAAACACTCTGTGCATGAGGGACACGGAAGAAGAAGGTTGAACCTTTGTCCACTTCTTATGTCCTCTTTTCAGCCTGGCAGTTTCACATCTAAGACCTACCAACTTTTTCTCTGTTGGAGCAAACTAAATAAATTACTTAACAGTTCAGTCCTCACTATCACGCTGTTTTGATTAGTAAAATATTTCAAGAGGCTACAAACAAACCGATCTTAGTTTCCTTGAAACCATGTTTACTTTCTTCACTCCACTTGTAGCCCTGATTAGACCTAGGGGCTATCTCTCTCTACCAGCTTCCACTTGTGTCTGTCCTCTTGACATAATGTCTGGAAGCTGGGCACATTTGGCAGCGTCCTCCTCCAAAGCCCTTCTTTTTCCTCAACAAGGCTTTTTCATTCCCTCCTGATCCCTTCTTTCCATCGCCCATGATGCCCATAATCTCTTCCAATACTCGAGGAAAATGTTTGGAAAAGATGGAATATATGCTCCTGAGAAACTCTGACACATCTGGGAAGGATGAGGTAGAACACCCTCCAATGGCATAACCCATGTAATCTAACAACAATCAAACAACTGTCACACTTTATTTTTCATGACCAGAGTAAAATTCCTCCCAATTATTCACTGCACCACAGCTTTCAGCTATCACGGTCTCTGTGTTATTGCGACACTCCTAACCCAGGCATACAGTCTGTTACCTCTTCCAAATCCTCCTCTGGAGTTGCAGGTGTGCGGTCCGTGAGGTCCGTGTTGTAGGAGGTCAGCGAAGAGGTCTCCGAGTCTATCGACTCCTCGTCAAATCCAAAATATGTCTCCACAACATGCCTCTGCAGACAGAAAGAGAGGAATCGAGAGCAGGATGTTAAACACATCCCCAACACACTTGTCATACACTCTACAGAAAATCATCAAACATCCAAGTTCTGTCTGCTGTGGCGTCTCATCTCGGGTAAGATGAGGTCACAACATTTCAAGATCAAGTCTCGGCATGTTTGTTTACTTCACCCCTGCTATTAACTTTCACCCCTCCGAGTGCCTTACCGTCATGTTTATAAGTCATTTCCTGGCAACCGGAGAAGTAGAGGCAGACGAGGGCACAGAGGCAAATGAAGGCAGAGAAGTAGAGGATAAGAAGGAGGTACTCCGTCATGTTGCTACTAGAATACAAATCCGAGCCCTCCGATCGTATCTGACGCTGTACTCACTGATCTATACAGTGTGCTGGGGCCCTTTGGCAATGTAAAAAAAAAAATTGCTTCCCGTTGCACTCCCACACAGAGTAGAAAAGCAGACAGCAAAGCTTCAAGTTACAATCACACCACTCTCAAAAACAATAGGCCAGGTTCAGGCTTTGGATTCGAGGATTTGGGCCCTCAATGTCCCCAAAAGCGAGACCGTTTTCCAGCTGGAACTCCAAGAGCGCCGCCGTGCCCGACTTCTGCATCCAACTGGCCGAGGTGACAAGGACTTACAGCTACCTAGCGTCTGCAAACCCCTCCTCCTAGCAACGCCAACGACTCCTGAGTGTCCCAGGGGGCGCTGGGCCAAACGCGTGCGTATCGCAGCAACCTCGTTCCCCTCCCGTTCCGCACTCGCACGGGAAACTCAAAGAGGCAATTAGTTTCAGGCTCGCCACCTTCGCAACGCGTGTGTTCACGTACAATTGAACGGCAAAGAAAGGAGAGAAGTCGATTTTCATTAGCTGGGGATGCTGCTCATGCGAGACCGGTGCGTGCATGCTCAGCATGATGCCCCACGCTGGGAGGGATACAGTCATTAGGGTCCCCCGAGCCCAATTAAACAAGAACATATACGCACACAAGCGAAAACACTGCTTAAGGACCAGTCAGCCGCAGAGGACGGATGTTTGTCGAATCACATGCTAAAACACACTTACTTTAGTCAGTTTGAGCGGTTTCCTCCTGTTCTTTTTGCTCATCACCAAACGGTCACGTTCCTAAAAGACAAGCAGGTCAGACAAGGTCAGACAAGGGCGCTTGCATGCTCTCTGCCTGGGGTTTTGGAGCTGGTCAGGGTCAAAATCACGCATGTTTAGGTCGACTAGAGACTCTAAATTGCCCCTTTGCGTGAGTGTGACAGGGAGTGGCGTGTGTGTCTAATTAATGCTGCACACGCTTCACACAAAGGGTAAAACAGAATACAATGTTCCTCATCCAACGTTTGAGGTCAGGAGTACATGAAAATGAGCGGCTACACTCGTGATGTGAGAGGGTAATAATGGGCAAATTATGTAATCAGTGGAAAGTAAAAACATTTTTTTTAAATCAGGCAATTCTGGGAATTTAATTTGATTACGGGGCATCTGACCCGGGTGGTGTGACTGAGATCCTGAGACCCTGACCTGCGTGAGCTCGTCGATGATGCCGCGCTGCTCGGAGACCTGCAGCTTGAGGAACTCCACCTCCTGCTCCTCGTGGGCGTGGCTCAGATCTGTCAGCGAGCTCGGCCGCTTCAGCTGGGGCTGAACGCACGGCTGCTGCGAGGGCGGCCGAGAGGCAGACGCTTTTTCCTTCTGAGGATGAGAGAGAAACTGTTGTTTAGCACAGCAACACACCTCTCTGTCGACGAGGGTAATTCATTTTTAAAGAATCTTTTGACTCCATGGAGGTGGTGAAGAGTCGATGCCGCAGACGACACATGTGCCGGAGCTGTCTCACCATCTCCGCGTTCTCTCGGCTCAGATTCTTCAGTTTCTCCTCCATGCGTTGCAGCGTTTGCAGGAGGTCGTCGTTCTTCTTGGACAGCCGCTTGTTCTTCTCAAACATGGGCTTCATCTGGCTCTCCGCCTCTCGCACCCTCTTCAACTTGAGCGGAGGAAAAGGGGGATCAACATTCACAGTCTAGTCGCAGGAAACGTAGGAATAAAACATTTCTCTTTTCCATGCCTGCGGCCTCGAAGCCGAACGTGCTTGTGCAAAAAGGCATGCCTATAATCCCAACACGAATGTACTTCTGCATGTGTGTTCCTCACTAGTTCATTCCTCTCGTCGGCGAGCAGCGCGTTCCTGTCCTCCAGCTTCCTGATGACCGAGTGGAGCTCGGCGATCTTCAGCTGGAACCTCCTCATGTCGCGCTCCTCCACCTCCTGTGAGGCAGGGGGGAGAGGAGAGGGGGAGGAAGACAAGATCTAAAATAACGGGGGAGCGCATGCGGGCCGGCAGGTGACGGAGGTGGATGGGAAACGAGAGACGTAGGGGGGAAATGGTTGAGATGGCGTTTTCACTGCACAATTGTGGACTTTTGCATGCAGTACGCAGTTCATTCCCTCACTTAGGATGAATGTATGAGCAGTCAGAATGACACAGTCACCACATCGACCCAGTCAAAATATGTTCACGTGTTGTGTGGTAGAGGCCACATGCATGGGTTGCTTGGGGCTGCAAAACCTGATGCTCTTGCTAAACAAGATCCAAAGGAATTACCTTCCATGTGTGACACTGAACAATCATTTTTTGTTGTATTTGTCAAGTACAGTATGTCCATTAACTTGTTAAGAGCTGCTATAGCTGTTGTTGTCGTGGGTAAAGCTATTGATTCATGCACAAGATATAGACTCGACACAAAGTTTGGGCTTATGGTAAACCAGGTTTGACTACATAAATAGCGATATTTCCCACTCAAAGGCTTAGTGTATGTATATTGTGTGTCTGTGCTGTATTCCAGTAGTGGTTAGTGGTTAGTAAGCTCAATAGAAATTACGTAGTGAGCATGGGATGTGGTGTTTTCGCTTTTATTCTGGGGTGGAAGAATAAAACAGGCCTCTAGGTAATACGACATTAAACATGCACAGATACACATGGATCTGGTCGGTTTGCCCTGTGTGTACCTGGTTGTTGAGCAGGTCTGGGTTGTCGCCCAGCCCGGGCACCACCTCTCTCTTGGGGCTTCCGTGGTTGTGCCTCTCAGCCTCCCGTACCTGGCCGAGCTGCTCGTCCAGGGCCTCTTTCTGGAGCTGCAGCTTCTGCGCGTAACCAGCCTGCAGGCCCAGCTCCTTCTCCAGGGCACCCACCACCCGGTCCTTCGCCTTCAGCTCATCCATCTTTAAGAGCAGGGACGGATGGGAACATGACGGGACGAGTGAGCCGGACAGATTTTTCAACACTCCCCCATTAAACCCCAGTGGCGGCCTGAATGAATGTAACTGAAAATGCTAAGAATACATCACGCTGATAGTTCATCAATGTCGCAGAGCACATAAAAACAGAAAAAAGTTGAGGTACGTTGTTCTTTCACTTGATTGATCTGCACACAGATATGCTTTGCTGCACTTTCAGACATTACGCGACAATGGTCAACCCCAGAATAAGGGAGTGGCAAAGTTTTTTATTTTTTTGTACTGTGGCTTTTAAATTATTACGCTCCATCTGTGATTAATTTATGAGGCTTGGGTCCCGCTCTGCTTTCACATCCTCAGACAGAGGTTCCCACTCTACCTCCCTGCCTGCCTCTTTCTGTCCTGAAGCGCCGCTCCCTTCGACACCGTGCTTTACATCGCCCCACCACTGTAAAGTCCTGTTCAAACATTCCTCGGCTGACAGCGGCGCCTGTTATTGTAGCACACGGGTAGGTGATGGGGGTCACTGAGTAACTGCAGTAAAAACAGGCTCCTACTTTTGCAGATAAGCCCTGCACGGTGAGATAGCGCAAGGCGGTGCTGCGCCGCAATTAGCCCGTAACCTTCGCACGGCGTCGGGCAGATGAAAAACTCGAGCAGGAAGTGGACTCCAGGAAGACAGATGACAGGGGTTTGCCGATATTCAAAAGAGGCTGGGACGGGGGGCAGGGCCTCCAAGGTCACAGCCAGCTGCGTTTGTCCAGCTTCCCTGAGCTCCATGCGCATGGACTTGGCTTAAGACAGAAACAGAAGTGGCGCTTGTGGTTCGCGCTCTCTCACCAGCCGGCGGATGTCTCTCTCGCAGTCCCGTTTGATGCGGTGCACCTCATCCTGGTGCTGTTGGTAGGCCGTGCGCAGATCCGCCGCCTTGGCTTTATCCGCCTGCACGGCGTTTCCAAGCGCCTCCTCGGCCTGCTTCCTGGCAGTCTTCTGCTCCTGGATCTAAGAGGAGCAGCCCGCCGCCCAAACACATGATAATATTATTATCATTAAAGAAAAACAAAAAAAAACACAGAGTGATAGTCATTTATAAACACATGTCCTGTCCCATTAGACCGCTGCAATGATAGATGCCCTGTTTGTCTGGGAAGCCTACAATGGAACAATAGCTTGGCAGCCGGCTTCTCCCACCCTGCTTCCTGTTTTTCCATAGAAAAGGTTTTTACAAAAGGTTTACACAGCCCCGCACTCGGCACTCAACTTGGACGCATACACACACACACACACACACACAGGATGCCAACTTTCCAGTTTGTCTGTATCTAAGAACACGCACGGCCATCAGTAAAATCTGCATCAGAGGCCACGGCTTAAGTAACAATAGTGACACCTCGGCAGCAGCCAATGCTGATAAATGTAGTGCTTAAAAACTGAAGACGAGGGGCCGTTTTTTGAGGTTATTGAGGTCAGTGCTGCTCGGTGACATCACAGTGACCATGTCCACACTGCCGCAGCGTGGGCCACCTACCTCCTGCTGCAACTTGAGCCTCTCCCCGTCAAAGGCTCTCCTGGCCTCCTCCCGGGCCTCCCCCAGGAGAGCGTTCTTGAGTTTGTCGGCGGCCCCGTCCCTCAGCGCGTTCACCAGCCCCTGGAGCCTCTGCACCTCGGCGTCCCGGATCTTGATGGCCCGGGCCAGCTCCAGGTCGTGCTGGCGGGCCAGGCCCTCGCGGGCGGCCGCGATCTCACGCAGCTTCTCCTCGTGCAGCTTGGCCCGCAGGTCCGTGAGCGCCACCGCATGTTTGTGCTGCTCTAGCTCGCGAGCCTGCCGCTGCTCCTGGAGACGCTCACGGAGCTTGCAAACCTGGGAGAGGGACATCATGTCTTCAGCCTTTCATGTGTGGCTAAGAAATTACACTCTTGGTAAATGCGACCTAGAATGACTGAATGGAGGATTTATCCCTGCTCGGATGTTTCAGGACCTACTTTACTGGTTTTTCACTCTAGGTTCCCTCTATTAGTTATTAACTGGGACTTTGCTCTTCCTCCAAAAGGTTATGTTACTATGTGGCAAAATGCAACACCTTGTCCACCCATTTTAAGATGAATATGAAGTTTACAGCTCTTGTGTATTTTATATTGCAATACAAATAGAAATCTTGAATGTTAAATACAGTGGCAGTTGGCCATGTTGTATCCACCACACCAGAAATCAGAGATCAGGGTGTGCAATCATCATAAGTGACCCTCCTATTATGCCAAGTGATAAATTGGGACTACTCATGTTTCTCGGTCTCCTTCTTCTTCTTGGTGCCTCACCTTGCTGCGCTCCTGCTGCAGCTCAATCTGGACATCCATCAGTTTGCCCCTCAGCTCCTCGTTGGTGGCCGGCACCGACTCGGTCATCACCTCTGATTTCTCCGGCTTCCTGCCCTTCTTGGAGGGCGGGCCTGCAGGCGGTGTGGCCGAGGACATAGCACTCCGGCCGCCCGCGACCTCGGGACGGACGCAGAGCGCCGGGCGTGGCGGAAAAGGAGGGGAGAGTCTGACGCCGCTCCTCCTCCTCCCTCAGAGCATCGTCATCATCGCGTCGATGGCGACTCTACATCATTGCTGGAGGTTTCTGAGAGTTTGCATTGGAGAGAGGGAGAGAGGCAGACGCGCACACACACACAAACACAGAGGGAAAAGATGGAAAAAGACTGAGTCAGTGTTTGAAACTGGGTTACACAACGCCACGCTCCACAACACTCTGGGCCCGCGCCACATGATGTGGCCCAGCCTGTGGGAAAGCAGACTATTTCGGGGACTAACATTTACACTCTCGCTCACACACGTATGCCGGGGCAATTTATCTTCATCCTACCCCGCTCCCTGGGCTGTATTTAGATGCTCCACGGTGCATAAGAAGGTGCCTGACCACCATCACTACAGTGCTTGGCTGCTGTCCCTGCTTCAGCACTTTTCACCGTCAGCAGACTAAGAAATTCATCTTTTACGCTGGTGATACTTTAATCCGTGGCAGAGCTGCATACTGCGCTGAGAGCGAGCCATCCCAGCACCACTGTAGTACTGTAAGCCACTTGACCCCGGCACAATCAGCTCATCATCACATATTAGCTCTCCTTCATCGCTTTCTGTGACTCCGCAGTAATGACGTTCAAGTCGCCTTCTCTTCTTTTCCTTCTCATCATTAGAAAAATGTCAGTTTCTACCAGACACCACGGAGGCTTTTACACAACTCTTGAGACTCCATCGGCGTCATGATGCATAACAAAGAAAGGCTGTGAGACACACTCCTCTCACGACATCCTACATTCTTCTCCATACAGGGCAGTTTTGTTACTGTATTCTATTATCCACAGGGCAGTTTATTTTCTTAGACAGCTCACAGAGCACCAATAGGCAACAAATGAAAAATGAGGCTTGGAATAACCTGAAACAGTTATAACAGTTATAAACAGTTAGAACCAACAGAGTTGGTTATGGTTGAACATGCATTTGGATTTTAAGTTGACTGGGCCTGTCTAGTCATTACCCGGTGAAATTTGGGAAATTACAATATCTACAATCGATTTTTTTTTTCAATTTTCTATCCAGTGTCTGATAGCTGCTGCATTACTGTAAAACCAATAAAGATATATTAGCCACGCATTAGATGAGCCGGGGAAAAAAAGGGCTGACTCCCAACTGAACCACAAAAACCAAGGCTCATATAAAAGAATTTAAATTAATGATAAGTTGAGTGTGTTGAGCGTCTCCCCACTCCGACAGAAGGCAGATTACAGCCATATTTCGTTGGGATGGGCGGCCACTATTACAAACAGTCCCTCAGCAGAAAGCAGACTCCTCTAATCTGTCCTCGTAAATGAATTGTAACCCAGTAACCTCGCAGTCGCTCCGCTAACTAGTGAATAAATAATGCAACGACCAGGGAGCCGAGGCATTACGACCACAGGCGCCTCCATCTTTCTTCCTGCCGCGCGCAACCGAACGTTCATGCAACATACACAGATGGCAGCGAGATGGGTTACCACGGCAACCCGTGCACTCAAGAACTCCTCTCAGAGGAGAGGATGACGGGAAGGAGGAGTCGCGTGGTGGACTGGAGACGCACGTCCACCCGGTTGCATCACGTGAAGAGAAACACGCATCCCGCGCACGCGCCTTTGTTATCTGGACCGATCCGTGAGCCGAGGTTGACTGAGAGACAGAAATGCGCTGGAGGGCGAGGGAGCAATCCTCTGTATGCATTTCTACACAGCACACATACACACACACACACACACAGGAGCTGGTGGGGATGGTAGGAATAAGAGAGAGGACGGAGGAGGGATAAGCCTTTGAGATGGAGGTGAAGAAGGGAAGAGAGCAGGAGTGAGGTGGGGGCGGCGCAGGCAGACCTCCTATCCTCTTTTACACTCAGTCACCTCTCCCATCCCTCCATCCCCTCCATGTCACAGGGGGGGGGGGGCGATCTCATTCTCATTCACAGAGACCGACACAACCTGGCACACTTTCTCTCTGACTGTCGAACACCGGGGACAAGCAGCTCGAGAGACTCGTGTGAGCAACATGTATTTTCTGGTCACATTCCAGCCCGGCTGCTGTTTCTTAAGCCTGTTTATGCAGGGGGATGAGGGCCCATTTCACTGGTTTTCCTTCATAAGAGGAGGAGGTCACGTATGTTGGATTACATTTGTTTTGTTGGGGGATTATAACTCTAAGTTAACACACATACAGTGTGCATAAGCACTTACAAATCCCATTCCTAAGAGGCCGGGATGCTGGGGATGCTGCTTGCTAGGATTCTTAAGATGAAATCGAACCATTTTGACCAATCGGACCGACAATTCAGGTTAATTTTGTTGTGTTGTTCAGCACTAAATAATGAGAAAGAAACTCTCTGGTTCAATTCCCAGTTGCACAGAGGGTCATTAAATGTGGAGTTTGCATGTTCTCCTCTGTGCGGTTTTCTCAGGGTGTCAAGTTTCCTCCCACAGACCAAAAACATGCATATTTAGCTTGACTTCCAATTGTCTCAAGGTGTGAGTGAGAGTGAATGGTGTGTGTTGTGTCTGTGAGCATGTGCACGTGTTTGTTCCCTTGGATGGACTGGCAGCCTGTCCAAGGTGTATTCCCTACCTTTGCCCCTACAGTGCATATGCTGCATCTAGGCTCCAGCTATTCTAACAGTTGATGTGCTGCTGCCAGTGTCCCTGCTGTGCACTTTACACTCACAAACACACACATAATAAGACTTTTGGAGCTGTTGACCTCAACAAACACAGTAGCTGTTGATATTGCTAATGTTCAAGTTGTCCTCACTACGCACCTTCATAACTAGTATCACAGTTTACATCTCTGTCACACGGTACAATCGGTGCAATACTTGTAAATCTTGAGCAATCGCCTTGTTCCTGTTTGTCTCTAGCTACTTGCCTGTATGTCTTGGCAGCTCAAGACGTGTACACCCTGTTGCCTGTCTCCATTGGTCTCGTGTGCAATATTTTTTTTTCACTTGACACAATATTTGCGTGGAGAAGTGAAAGTAAGACGGTGACAATGAATGAATGGATGAATAATGAGCAAATCATTTGCTATGAGATGAGAGCTCTGCTGCACCCACACTGTGTGGGCCATGCTCTGGTATTTTCTTGCCAGAACAAGCAGGGACCACCTAAATGGCAGCATTTGCCGGCCCAAAACCCTCACGTGCCTTTCGGGCATGAATGTTGCCATGCAAGTAACCTGTGGCACGACTGAACAGAGCTCCGGCCTCCGAGATGCCGGAGCTTTTGAAGTCAACACTGGTAACAATCTGGAAGGTCTTTGCCGGGGGGCGGGGGGGGACAAGATGTCCATGATTTCCCAAAACAATTTGAGATGTGGACTACACATATTTTGAGGCCACATTTCCACTGTGCGTCAGTCTGCCTCGGATGATCTCAGGCCCGGAGAAGTTGGCCTGCGTTTCCTGCATGTTGTTGACATCTGGTTTTAACTTTGGATGGCAGAGTCTTGACTTGCATTCGTTGATGCAGCAACGAAGTGTATTTACCAACAACAGTTCTCTGAAGTTCCCAAGCTGATCATGCAATAATGTCTTTTTTATTTCTACTGCAGACACATGTGCTGTAGTGTTGGTTTTCACTCTTGGCCTTTACATGCAGAATAGGAATATCTGGTTTCTCTAGCCTCAATACAAATGAGTAAAAAGTCTGTGCAATCAATGTTTTTGCTCACATTTTACAAAGCATCCAAAGTTTTGGGGGGAACTGGCATATGGCATCAAACACTCCCAGTTCTCACAAAACCTCCTGAGGCCATGTTGTGCTCCCAAGCTGGAAGCCAGAGCCCAATGTGGAGAGGTTTATAGGGGAAAATGGAACACTTTATAGGGGCACCGGGAAGCTAACAAGCACCTTTAATGTTCACAGAAGGAAACAAAAGTCAGCACAGGTCGCAGACCTTAAACTACCTCGTCCACTCTGACTTTAAACAGATAACCAGTTTTTATAGCACTATAAAGGCTTTCTGTTCCAACCACAACCTTTCACTAGACAACAATCAAATATCAAGCCCATATATTCATGACTGAAAGCTGTGACTCATCAAGTCAATCTTATGTAAACGGGGCAGTGCAACACAAAAGATCTGCATTCAAGTCCGATTTAAATGCACTAAATTTGGCACTACGACAAGCAGCTTAAGCTAACAATGGAGCTTGATGGTGACGGCAAAGATGAGGAAAGAAGTGACAAAGAAATTCCTCAGCTGCTGGGAAAGTTTCACAGTTCACCTATGTGCCACTTGGGAAATGGACTCAAGAGCAGGCAACACAATGTGCCCATCGGCATCGTAAGAACATTAGCAAAGCAGAACATACAGTGGTTGAGGCGTTGTGCTGGTGAATGACCTCAATAATGAATGTTGAAACTTAAAATCCTTTGTGACAAGGCCTGACAAACATATAGGTGATGTATGTATGTATGTGTGTATATATGGTCCTGTATGGCAGGGGCCCCCAACCACCAGGTCACGGACCAGCCTATTTGATACTAAGCCACTAAGAGAACATTATGGTTAAAAATGACCATTTCAATCTGCGCCTCTTTTCCACACTTTATTTCATGTACCAGTAAATCAGACAGTGGCTGCATTCAATGCCAGACTGGAATCACAAAGCATGCGAGTGAACCACAGATATAACCATGTACCGGCCCACTATAGACCAATTCTCAGCTTTTAAAAAAGCTTTAGCATATCTTCCCGACCACAAAAGCAAAACCCCAAACAGGGAAGGAGTGGGTCCTGAGAATAAGAGCCGAACTGCTTGAAATCACAAAGGATGCCGGCCTTTTATGATTGAGGCGAATTCAAAACTTCAAGCCAAGGTGGAATACCCTGAGATCGCCAACAAAGCACTGACAGAAAACCATGCATCCGTTTCCAAATTGCTGAATTTGTGAAGTTTTCTGTTTTGTTTTTGGAGCAGACTCAACATGCTTTAGGTAAGGGTTAGGGTTAGTCTTCCTAGGGGCTCATAGTAATCAAAATAAAGTATGTACTATAGTATGCCACTGTCGCCCGCCCTGGCCCGTGGGAAAAAAGGTTGGGTACCTCTGCTGTTCAGGGTTACAAAGGAACACCAGTGTGCGGCTGTTCCTGCATTTTATCTTTTAGTCAACGGACGTGGCTGTTTGTTTTTGTCTTTGTAATAGGACTCCTTTAAAATAAACTTTGCATTATTGTAAACACTGGAACGGAAGTCCATTCTAAAAACAGGTGCCCGAAGTAAGCTTCATTAACAGCTGGAGATGTTTTGATCGTTTAAAAGGAGAGAGAGAGAGAAAGAGAGAAAGAGAGAGAGAGTGAGAGAGGGGGGCCCTTGCAGGAAAATGTCGACCAGATGGCAATAAAGCCATTAGGGTTTCCACTGATGTTTCATGGGGTCGCTGAATGTCGTAGTAGCCCTGCGATACAATCAAACAGGAAGGAGGAAAATGAGGCGTGTGACTAAGTCACCAAAATTAATCGATATTTTTACGATTGTATGTCTGCACAAAAACACATTAAAGGGCAGCTCCATCCACTCCGCGCCACAGTGGATAATAAATCTGGCCCAGTATGTTGCTTTTACAGACATCTCACTATAGATGGGCCTCCTCAAAGCTAGACAGACCACACACACGCACTAAGTGTCATACATAAACTAGACTTCAGTGAGACACGCAGACCCAATAAATACAAAGAAGAGCTGTAAATTAGATCTCAAAGGCTTCTCATTTACTTCTCTGGGTCAGAATAAAATATAGTGGACTATACAGTGAGTACACCATTTCGCAGTGCTGTTAAAATGTATAGTGAGAATCGTTATACCCAATATAGAAGAACCAGCCTCCCCCAATGCATCATGAATAGTCACTAACCAAGTAATATATACACCACAATGCACCATTTCCTAGTAATGATGGCCACAAGACAAATCTGTAGGCTGTGGCACGAAAATGAAACTAATTTCACTTAATGCATTTCTAAGGGGTGGAGGAACAGATGACGAAAACACAATACAGTAAATGGGTATTATATTACAATTCAAAATATTAAAAAAAATAAAAACAATAGCTAAAATATAACCAGACTAATAAAATACTGGGATATAAGTTACAGAGCAGAGCCAAAGGAGAAGTATCGAGCCTTGATTTAAAAGCAGCCACCCACCAGTGAGCAGCTGTTAATAGGAATCAGTTCAGACCCAAAAATTGTGATTAACTGACAACAGTGAGAAAAACGGTCAACAAATATGTCCCTGGTCATAGGGTTTCATATTGAAAGGAACAAGGATTGTTTCCATACACTTCACGTCAGTGCAGTTTAGCTGTACCCAGATGGACAGGGAAGACAAAGTACTACAGGCACAAGACAAAGATTTACAACCCGTTGCGACTGTCACTACCCAATCCTTACCACACTTGCAAAACGCACCCACCTCCATCTGGCAGTTTTTCAAAGCAGTTCACGGCACTTATTCAGGTATTTTATCGAGTAGCGCCATCTGTAATTAGAATAACCTTTGTCGTCACTCACGTGAAAGAAGTCACCGGGACTATCTGATAAACCCTTTGCTTGAAATGAAGTTGAGGAATCGACAAATCTCTGCTTAATACGCAAGGCCTCTGACCCCGTGACATATTTCTGACAACGGTGACACAGTTGTGTCACGGCTGTCGATGCGATTCATTACGAAGAGACCACGAGCATCACAACGCACCCGGCCGCAAAACAGCGGGCCAACATCTTCTTTCTGACAATGGCCCATCCCCAGTAGTGATGTGGATCGGATCGGCAGAGGGAGAAGACAGTCAGAGCAGGTCTGGCATCGCTCCAGACATCCTTCCACAGTCTACAAACGCGCACTCAGCAGTCTGGTGATACTCCAAACACACTGTAAAGATCCCCGTTGAAAGGCTGCAGCCGAGTGCACCACTAGTGAAGCATATGACCTGAAAAACTACTATGCCAACAGGATGACTACGAGTTACTGACCCCAATGACTAGTCAACCCAAACCCATAAACAAAAAGTCTCACTCACTGTCTCTGTTTCTATCCCACGGGTAAAGCACCATCTATATCTGTTAATACTTAGGGTGTAGGTCTCTAGTTCCCACTTGTGTGTCTGATTAGTCATTTGTGACATCGTGTATGTTTCTGCATGCATGGGTGCATCCCTGTGCATGCGTGCCCCGCCTTAGAAAGACATGATAGTGCAGTCGGTAATGTGATTAACCTTGCCTCTCCACCAGCCTACTGGCTGCTGCCTCCTTATACCATCGGCTTACACAAGAATATTATTAATACAAAGTGCAGTGTACATTTTCGCATCTGAGACACTCTGCGCTATATTGACATACATCGGGAGAAAAGGGTTATAACAGAGGGTGCGAAGCAAGGAGAGAGTGGTATGCACATGGGGTTAGTGGATAGGGCTTATCCTGGTGGAGAAACTCGTTAGTCAAAGCCTCCTGCTGAGGGAAGCACAGGTACGGAGGGAGAGACGGGATTACGAGTGAGGAATAATTGGGATGAATCAGGTTAGGGGAAAGGAGAGTGGCTAAACGGCGAAAAGAGGAGGGTCACGACCAGCAACTGCTTTGAGCGACATAGTATACGTCGAAGAGGCAAATGAGGATGAAAACACATCAGTGAATGATTCATTATTTCTGTGGTTAGGTGTCGAGACTTAGCATGCGCCCAGAAACACTCTAATATCAGTAATAACAATAATAGTGGTAAACCTGTCCACTGTGACAGTATATCTGTGCTCAACCTACAGCAATGCACACAGTGACAGAGGCCTCACAGGAAGAAGGTGCCCGGATTAACCAAGGTGTGTGTGTGTAAGTGTGTGTGTGTGTGTTTGTGTCAGTAGTGTGTGTGTGCCCGGCCATAGACTGGCAGACTGGCTACGTGTCTAGGGTGTATTCCCTGCCTGCGGCCCCCCACAACACTGTTACGGTACTGTATTTACTACCATTCTTTTACTTCATGTACATACTATTTATCCACTCTTCCCTGATGCTTTTCTTGCTTCTGCAACAGTACAGATCTTTACTCCCTATCCTCCCTCTCTACCACAGTTGGGTTGCACAGCCTGCAGAAGAGAAGAGCATCAGCGAGTTGCACCACAGTTATGTTTTTTTTTTTCATTTTTGCAGAGAGGGTGTGCAACACATGTTGTCTGTCCACTGGGGCAGATTTACGAGCCTCCGGTGACGCCTGCAACAGCAGCAGAGCTGTTGTGACAGGAGTCCACACACACACGCACGCACACACACATACATACATACATACAGAAAAAGAGAGAGAGACAGAGACAGCCCTGGGAACACGCGTGGCAGTGGACCGGGATAAGGTCGGGATGTTGGTGTGGCTTAACGCGATGCCAGCTCTCTAATGAGCTGTCAAATGGGGGAGATTATGGGGTTAGAGGGAGCTCTTCGCCGCTGACAGCCTGGTCCGGCGTGCCAACCACACCCCACGGCTCCAGGAGCAGGCATGGGGCGCTGCAGCAGCAGCACCACCAGCACCAGCATCCCCGATCCCTGCACCCTGCATCCGCTGTCATGCGGTCCGACACGCCAGCGCACTCCCCGCGACGTGACACCGGGTCGATCCCCGTCTGGCTTTAAACTACGGCAGTTTCCGGACTGCAACAAACAAAATACGTCGGTGCCACGGCTGCTAACAAGAATAATCAAATGACGCCCTCGGTGCTGCACCGGGACTGATCACCTGAAAGTTGCCAGGGGTGTGCAGGGGGTGGGAAAACTCACCTGAAATGGACGTCCCGGAGGCTGATGTTGAGGCTTCACATCCAGGAAGGGAGGACAGCAGCGAGAGAGGGAGGGGAGGGAGGGAGAGAGAGCGTGAGGGAGGGAGGGAGGCTGGACAGCGCTGCTACGCTCGCCTCCGGACGACGGTGTGATGTCGTGCTCGGTGGCGCGGTTTCGTTTT
The DNA here is from genome assembly GCA_029224185.1 of Karalla daura. Classification (NCBI taxonomy): domain Eukaryota; kingdom Metazoa; phylum Chordata; class Actinopteri; order Chaetodontiformes; family Leiognathidae; genus Karalla; species Karalla daura. The sequence continues at coordinate 19,675,193 of CM055195.1, forward strand.
CTTTCTTTTTTTTCCACCCCCTCTTCGCTGTTGCACGGATTTTCCGGCCGCTCCGGCTGTATTTCCGAGCGCCGCCGTCACCCCTCCAGCCGCCACACGCTGACACTCCGCTCCACGCCCACACGTGCGCGCACACGCGGCCGCGCTGGGCCGTGCACGCGCGGCCCGAGAAAGAAATAAATAAAGGAATGAATGAAAGTGAACGCGGCGGACGTGCGCGTAAGAAAGAAAAAAAGAGGAGGAGGAGGAGGAGGAGGAGGGGGGGGGGTCTGTAGGAAGCCGGGTCGGGCGTCGCCGCCGGCGGCAGCGTGATAGAAGCGCGACACCTGACTGCGTGTTCAAGAATGACACCGCGCGCGGTGACTGCGTGTGCACGCAAGAACGTGCGTCGTCAGTGCGTAAGAGCACAGAACAGCTGACGTGACTCCAGGTGTTCCCTGCAAACGGACCGGTGCGCTCACATCAGTCACCGGAGAACCACAATGCATTCTTCTGACCTTAGCTCTGTGTCTCTTTATCATGCGCCATAAATGCTCATTCCTGCTGGCCTGAATATAATGCGTACATTTGTGCATTTTGTGTTTCAACCTTTTATTTTGGTCCTGCTGTAGACCCATAATTCTGACTCTGATTGTGGTGATGATGAATTTTAAGGTTCATTAATTTGAGGAATATATTAAAAGTGATGACCAACCTACAGGAGGGAGGTTTGGCTAAACATTTTGCTTGTTAGATTGAAGAAAGACAGAAGAAAATCAACAAACTATATTTATCTTTGTGGCATTTTGCACTTATGTTGTGTATGATGAATACCCATTGTGGTTTGGTGAACTGCCCCTCACAGTCAGACCAAGGGCCTTTCTGTATGGAGTTTACATCTTCGCTGATTGTGCCTGTGCTTTCTCCAGGTACTCCGGTATCCTCCAGCAGTCCTAAAACATGCACATTTAGGTCAATTTGAGACTCTTGTTCGCCCCTAGGAGTGAGTGAGCAAATTGTGTCTGTCCTGTGTTGGACTGGCGACTAGTCCAAGGTGTATTCTGTCTTTACACAATGTGTGCTGGGATACAAAGCATGTAAAATGAGGAATGGGTGAATGGATGGATGGATGGATAGAGGTTACCCATCATTATAGTCTATCTCCTCACCTTTCAACTACTGCTATCACCTCTTAACTAATGGCTAAACTCAGCAGTTGCATGATTTCTTCTATCCTATACATTCATCCATCCATTTATTGCCACACCACGGTCTCTTTTGTGACATTGTTTGAATGTTTTTTATTCCTACTATGCAAGTCGCTTTGAATGCTAAATGACTAAAACTGTAAAACGTCCCCACAGTCAGTCGTCTTCTGGATCTTGCTCATTACCTCTAATGCGCTGCAGCTGTGAAGCATCACTTAGCGGTACTCCAGGTCTCCTAACTCGGTATATCTATCTGGGACAATATGACTCGCCAAATCGCGAAACTAGGTGAAATTATCTGACGCTGTGAAAGTGGCGTGAGTGTGACCCAGATTCTGCAGGATGCATTACTTACGCACAGCTGCCTGTCTCTGCCTCTCCACACTGCGCCTGCCTGTCTGCCACTCAGCACCGGCAGCAGCGGCAGCGCCACGCAGCCCTCTGCGGCTGCAGCATATGCAGCCCATTGCTGCGGGGCGACGCGGGCCGCAGGAAAGTTCAGGAAGGGGAGCGGCACAAATGGGTTTCAGTTGTCTACATCATGTCCTGCCCCTGCGGGGCTCGTTCAATCATCCTGTCCCGGTGGGCAGTTTTATTCCGGGCTGCGCTCTTTACATGTGGAGAACATTTTTGAGTGAGGGACAGCAGATAGAGCAAGTGGGTGTGTGTGTGTGTGTGGGGGGGGGGGGGGGGGTAACTGGACTGGCTGCACCCCCATTGAGGTTCCTGCTTAGGTCAGCAAACAGACCCTCTGATGGAGTGATAAAGTGAAAAAACACTGTGGGTGCAGGCACAGGGTCAACCAAGGGAGTGAGGGATGCATGGCCTGTTTTGTTTCTGGTGAAAGACTGAGTCAGAGAGTTACTGTGTGTCAGACAGCAGTAATGAGCGTATCTGTTAATTGTTTTGCACAGAGCACTTATTTATTTATTTTACTGCTTTCCACAGTACGCTGCGCTGTGAACCTGCTCTGCACCCAGTTCTCTCAGAAAAAAAGGAACATTCACAGACAGAGAAGGGAACAAAGATTCTGCAGAATACTGCGATTTTTCTGATCTGTTGCCACAATTCTTGTATGTAACATTAGTAGTTATAGGTGTCGCAGAGATGAAGGTCCTGTGTTCAATCCTTGGTTGAACAGAGGGCCTTTCTGTGTGGAGTGAGTGGGTACTGAAGTTTCACTTTCACAGTTGAAAAATATGCGGGCGCGACAGTAAATGGACTATGAGTGAATAACCCTGCCTCCACCCTACATTTGTTGGGATAGGCTCCAGCAGATACGAGCAACAAAGGTACAAAGTGAGTAAATGAATGGATGGTTGAATGGATGGATGTCACAACAAGTTTGTGATATCTTGTCCTCTGACAAAAGAACAACCCCCTGGCCTTATTAAATGTAGGTGGTAGCATTAGTGGTGATTAAAGCATAACAGTAGCACCGTCGGTGAAGGTTGAAAGCATTCCCAAGACTGTTTTGCCTCGGAGAAGAGGAGGAGAATTAAGCTCACAGATGAGGCTGAATGGACAGGTTATATAAGCGTTTCAACCACAGATTTTTCTTTTTTCATGGCGAGAGCAAAGCGTTCTCGCTCATTAGCTGAGATAGCAAGAGATCCAGTCAGTCAGCCTATTTCCATCTCCTCGGCCTGGTTACGAGTACCACAGTGATGTGAGGAGTCACTGTTTTTATTAACATAATCATCTTAGCTTTCCAGCATATCCATGATGGCTGTCCATAATAAGCTTAACATATTCATGCACTGCAGCCAGATTAAACCTTTAGAGCTTTTAGAGCTGGCCTTTGGTTTTCTGAAGTGACAGGAGACGAGATGAGGAATATTAATAGAAAGTTAACCCGTCGTTCTTCCATCCAGGCACCGTTTTGTTCGTTTCGAAGCCAGCAACCAAACTGACCTATTTTCCACGACGTAACCCTAAGTCCTCAGTCACAGAAACGCTAGTGGTGATGTAACATTTTCATATGAGGGTAATTAGGACTTCCTAAGCATGAGTCACTACTGTTAGTCATTAAAAAATCTGAGAGCGATGTTCCATGGTACACCACCAAAACAATCTTAATTCCTAACATGAACATAGCCAGATGAAAACCACGATTTGCAAACGTAACAACAGAGCTTTGTCTGTGTTGGGCCTTCTGGGTAACATATATGTAGTGTTTAATGGAAATGCTGATGTTAAATTTTCCATTAGATGGTCCCAATACTCGCTCTGCAAATGCACTATTACTACACACACCAAGAATCAAAATACAGGCTGTTTCATAAAGTGCAACCAGGAAAGTTATATAAAGCATTACAGTGTAGTTAGCAGTGTGCAGTGTAGTTCCAGTTGCATGAAAAGCAGATCAATAATGCATTATATAATTTTCAATTTGTCCCAATTAAGTCACCATAATAATACTGTCTGCAGATGAGCGGCTGTGAGTATTGTGGCACACAAAATGAAGCAGATTTTGTCTCTGAATCTCGTATTAAACTCAATTTCACACATGAAATTCAGCTTATTGTTCAACAAGAGAGCTACTCAATCTGTTGTATGATGTGTGTGGCACTGAAAGTGAGCTCCACAACCTTTTGTAGGAATCTGTCTGCCCACTTTATTATGGAACAAACGCATATTCTATTCTATTCTATTCTATTCTATAATGCCATCAGGGGTATCTGAGTACAGGCATGAGATTTAGAAACATTCACAGGAAGTCTGCATTTCAAACTGAACATGTGATGTTTGAAAAAAAATCTGGGCATTTAGGAGGCAGAGAAATTGGTGTGTAATGAATGAGACTATTGAGCTGCATCATGAGATAGCAAGAAGATCCCTGTTCTGCTCCATGAATTGTTTTTTTACATTCTGCTTGAGACGTCCAACAAGGTTATAGAAATACGCTATGAAATCGAAGGAGAACCCAATTAAGACAAAACACATTTCTCTGAAGGAACACCAGGTTTGTGACTAAATCCCCCCTTGCCTGCCATTATCCCCATTCAGCCTTTTCCTCCATCTTTGCCATCTTCCTCTTTTGCAGTTTCCCTTTCTCTCAGAACTCAAAATAGCTACAGATCAATACAAAGAGGGTTGGCAGCTGAGAAAGGGATGTAAGCCACAGGAGGGAGATGAGTTTTTTCCCCCCATCTTGATAATTTAGAGGAAGCACCAGTGACCCGGGCACAACATTTTATAGGAGCTACAGTTTAATAACTGGTTTCAATAAAAGATGGATCATGTCCTGGGACTACTAAGTCTGTGGCACCAACATCGGGAGCGTTGGATTAACTCCCTGTCTGAGAAGTCACTCAAAGTGAAATCTGTATGACAAAATGTTGGCTGTTTTGTCTTCGTCCCATGACCCACAGCCTGATGTGGTATTTATAGAATACGTAGTGCACAATTAAAAATGAAAAGTATCAGCTGGCAGCAGTTTGTTCAGCATTAGAGCCTAATTCCAGCAGCGAGACTTCAAAGGTCAGGGGAGCTTCTTGGCTGCCGCTGCGATGGAAATTCTCCTCTTCGCTGCAGTCGATGTCCATTCTCACATAACCCTTCCGGTTGCCATGGTTACTGACCATACCTTCTTCCTCCCCTCCTCCTCAGGTCACTCTTTCCATGCGAGTCATTGGAAATACGGGGAGGAGAGCGTGAGTGATGCCTGCGCTGATACACAGGGGCCGATGCAGGGGCTTGAACACATTTTGGACCGGTCTCGTCTCTGCCCTGATGTGTCATGCAGCAACTTTTAATAGCAAGTGACAACCTTGCCAGATGTGAGCTTTGTGATGATGGGGAGCTCCCCATTACTTGAAAGGATACGGACAAGAAAAACAGGACAGCCGTTTACCGCGTACTCTAAGTCTCAGTCACCCTTTGCTGGCTGTGATTCCCAGGCAAAAGTAGAGTGGCTTTACAAAAACTGCAAAGAGATTTGCATAGTCTTAAGATTTGGATTCATAACAAGCTCATTATTGGAAATATCTGTCTTGAGCTCCTTTGCCTAATTTAGATGGGGATTGCATCTGTGAGTGCAAGTGTGTCTAAGCTTATTTAAAAGACAGATTGCTTAATATAGTTTGAAGGTGTGCATGTGAAAGGCCAAAATCAGTATAAAGGTCTTGCTTATCCTCTTAACTGGATTGCATTAATCTTCTAATCGAGTGCCATTTACATAACTGCTTCAGTACGGCTGCAATTACAGTCCTTACTTCGTTATTTTCCCACATTATGGTATCTACTCTCATTCGTCGAACTTTAATCTCACTTGTTCCCCAGAGTGCCGTTGATTATTCTTTCTCTAAGTTCTTTGAGCATCTGCTCTCTTTCCTTTTTCTGGACTTCAGTGTTATCCTGCTGTGTGTTTGGCCGTTTACATTGTTCATGTACTGTGTGTCTACCAAAAGCAAAACATAGTAAAACATAACAAACTTTCAGTAATTTGTTGTTATGTTGTTGTTGTCATTGTGAAAAAGCGGCAGCTGATACTACAATTAAATCACTCAGTAGTAGGTAGCCTAATTACAGTTTCTATTGTTTATTTTGCAGAATAAATTCCTCTAATCGTATTTGTGTGTACTAAATATGCTAATCTTATAGTGGAATTTGAGTAATGTGAATAAACATAGTTGTTAGGCAAACACAGTTTTTTTCTCAAGAAAGTCCTTAAACTTGTTTTCAACTTTTAAGCCAGCGCAGTGATTATTATTCCCATTTACTGTGTTATCTCCTATCTGAACCCCAAAAGGTGAAATGAGCTACGAAGATTACATTCACATAACATTCTCCTAACATTCACTTATCCAAAATTGCCTTCTTTCTTCTTCTCCTTACCTGTTTCCTGCCACCATTTGCTCTTAACTAAAGTGCTTCAACTGTCCTCTCATGCCAGCACTTACACAACTGCACTGTCATCCCTTGCAAGTCTGAAGATTGTAGAGCAGCATTCATCGTTGTATGCAAAATGCCTCAGCTAAATGACTAAATGTAAATCCATCCTCTATCATATCTGCTTTGTACCCAGTGGTGCTGCAGGGGTCTCCTGGAGTCTATCTCTAGTGCACATTGTCAGTCCATCACAGGACACACATGCACATCATGCACTCTCACAATCACATGTGGGGACAATTCAGATTCTCCAGTCAACCTTAATGCATATTCTTGGACTGTAGGAAGAGAACATGAGTAGCGGGAGAAAAACAACAGGCACACAGGAGGCGCTTGCAATATGCCAGGACTGGAATACAAACCTGCACCTTTCTTGTTGTGAGCCAAATAGCATGAAAATATCAGGAGAAAACAGTGAGCAAATGCACAATTACATTGTTACAGTAAAACAATACGGTCAAAAGAACAGATGTAGGGAAAACAGAGAATAGAAACCAAAAGACAAAATAATGCATCCGGTCCTCTCACTGCAGGCTGTGGATCATCTCCTTTTTTGTTGCCCTCCTTGTGTAGCCTTGTTGACCAGACATGAGAGAGACGAGTTATTTGACCACTCATTGCCCAGGTTGTTAGGGTCTCTAGGTCTATGAAATCTGATGATGCCGGCTAGCCAGCTGGCCTTGGTTTAGATGGTCTTGTTTGTGCCAGAGAGATACTTAGGGCGGTTTGGCAGATTATTACTTGCATAGCCGTGAAAGGAAGATTGGCAAATACACTTATGTTTCGCACCCATGTTTTCAAGACACACAAAAACGTTTTTACCGCCATCTACTGGTGGAAAGCGATTATTACATCGCCGTTGAAGAGGAGAAGTAAATAATAATAAAAAAGGTTAATTTTGATCAAAACCAAAAAGACTGAAAAAGCTACGATGCTGTTATACATATTCTATTGTGTGACACTTTTAAACTTTTTGTGCAAGCTGAATTATTTGAGTTTGAGTTTATGAGAGCGCGTCATATCGGTATTTGATTGCTCTCGACTGAGAGACTCGGAGGTCCTGGTCGGCGCAGCCAATCAGAGAGCGCTTTGACGAACGCGTCCTCTCCTCCGTCCAATCACAACGCGAGGTGGGCGTGGCCGTGGCTCTGAGCAGCTGGCAGACTTTACTGTAAGCTCCGTGTATGTACTGTCTGTGTGTGTGTGTGTGTTTGGAGTTTGACCACTCAGCGGTCACAAAGCGAAACAGAAGAATGACCCGGGACACTGAATAGCAGAAAGAAACTGGGATAGTTCTCGAGTTTTTTTTCGTTTTTCTTTTACCCCCACCGGAGGACGTGAAGTGAGCCGGCGTGTCCCCGGTGAAAGGTGAGCGGACGACATACGTGTTAGCGTTAGCAGGGGAAACCGCAGGTCATCACAGAAGCCTGCCACTTGTATGTGGTTACATAAATGGCCGGAGCCGTGCGTGTGTATGATGAAAACCGTGGCAACGTTGGTGTCGCTATCAGGGCGATCTGCTCGCCCGAGGACGGGATGCGTGTCACGGGTGCTTCTCCGCACTGGCCGAAGTGGGATTCCCTAACGGGTAATAATAGGACACATCGTGTTTCCAGTCGGGACACTTGAAGGATGTCTCATCCCCTCAGTATAGCCGCACATGGCACAAACTGTTTAAAATAGCCAGGCCTCTGACGGCTGGCCCGTCACAGTCAACAGCACGTTTATTACACAGCTTGAAGTTGGTAGTCGGATTCACAGATGGGACTTTGACCCAACCACTCAGCCACAGGTGTGTCATGACTGTGTCACAACTGAGGGAGTACTGGATGCATCATTACAGTATATATTTCACAGTATACAGCTCTATCCTACATATTCTCCCACCTTGGTCTTTGACAGTTACTGCACACATGCATCCCCTCTAGATGTTAAGAGATCTCGATCTCCAACTAGACCCTGGATTTAGGAGGAGATCCAGTAATAGTGGGGCCGTAGTGGAGGCAGGGGTGAGAGTGGAACTGAGAGTGTCCTGTTACTCCACTGTCACTTCCCTCACTCCCACTCCCTGTCAGCTGTTACGGCTCACACGTGTTTGCTTATCCCCAGCAGCTAGGCAGACCTTAACCTTAACCCACTCTGACTGTGTCTTCTCTCCGTGTCACTATTTCCCTGAAGCCATCCCCAGCTATGGACCCCCCGCCTCCGCCGGCCCCCGGCCCCGGCTCGTCGCCTCCCTCCTTGCTGAGGCCGGGATTGTCCTCCTCCTCCGGCTCCTCGGCCGGCACCAACGCAGCAGCAGCCGCCGCCTCCTCAGAGCGGCCCAGGCCCAGGCTCAGCATGCCGGCGCGTCCAGGCGCGGCCTCGTCCTCCCCCTCCACCGCCTCCGCCCGCTCCTCCTCCCTGTCCACGCCGCCAGCCTCACCTCTGCGCCAGCCCGTCAGGAGTCCCTCCCAGGTGGGCAGGTCCCAGCTCAATGCCACCTCCACGGGGCCTCCCCCAGCGGTACCCACGGCTGCTGCAGCTGCTCAGCACCCTCCTCCCACACCCGAACCAGGTGAGGACCAAACTTCTTTCTCCCCTCTCCCATCTGTGTAAAGGTCTCGAGTCTGGGGTCTTCGATGGGGCTTGGAGTCCATTAACTGGACAGCAGTCTATACTCCAACAGACAGCTGTCCAGATCCTGAGTTTGTACCTTATCCTGAGTTTTTTGTACTATTGGTGCCTCCAGAACATAGAGTGAAGGCAGTCCATTCACTCTCTCACTTACACCAAGTGGCACTTCAGAGCCTCCAGTCAGCCTCAATATGGATTTTTCTTGACTGTGGGAAGAGACTGGAGCACCCAGGTACACGTCTACCTGTCTACCTTCACGTGAGGACACATGCAGAGTCCTCACATGAAGGCCTGACCCGGGGGATGAAGCAGTGACCCTTCTTGCGATGAGGTGACAGGACTGGACGGTGCAAAGTTCTGAAGCCGGGACCTCCGAAGGGGGAAGTGAATACTCTGGACTTGCGCCTTACATGGGTGTGGAGGTCATTTTTCATCTTTGTGTCTGAATGTCTGATCCTCGGCCTTCAGCCTCGAAACGTGTTGATTAGGACGCTCCGAGAGCTCAATCGGTGCGGCCGACGCTCCCAGTTTGCCGTGTGCGCGCGCGGGCCGCCGTCTCCGTGACAACCACGGGCACCGACCGCGGCATGTAAAACAAGCCTCTCCCGCTCTGCTGACCTGAGTGGAGGAGCTGCCCTCGCCCCTATGCCTCCATCCCAGCAACCAGAAATCCTGCAGGTTCAGCTCACCTCAGACGTCAGCCGCTCCAGGGAGGAGAGGAGGGGGGGGGGGGCGCATTCGCTCCGTTGCATTGCTTCGCACTGATGCCTGTTTGCGTAAATAGGGAGAACTACGGGAAAGCATGACATCCAACACCCCGGTCACTTGATTTGGACCGGAGGCCTCTTTTCCATGCGGCTCAGGCCGCGTGGCTGCCTGGGCAGAGGGAGGAGGAGGGCCGTGATGCGGACGGGGGGGGGGGGGGGGGGCAAACACGGCAGCTGCCGCCGGCTTCGCTAAGCAAACATTCATGTTCGGAGGATCGGGTCGCGAGGGAGAAACGACCGTCACCTCCCCGCGAGAGACACCAGATCGGCTCACGCGCTTCGATTCCTGGAAATTATTTCCATATTCGCCCCCCCCCTCCTCCTCCTAATATCTCGGGATTACAGTGATTTCCTGGCATTTGTTTTCAAGTCCAACAAAGGTTTTCCCTTTATATTTTTTACTTTTTAACAGAATTTGCCAGAAACTGTGTCAGAGGGGCAGAGCTCATCAGGGGAGAGGGGAAGATAATTAAACAGAGGCTGTTTCTGGAGGAGTCCGACTCACCCTGGGATCACAAAACGTGTCCGTTCAGCTTGAAATGGAAAGCGTCTCGTCAGCAGTTTCAGACCCTATAAATATGACTAACTGGGATGCCGTGCCTTCCCCGCACCATGTGTGTGCGTGTATGTATGTGTGTGTGTGTGTGATGTAGTGGCAGTGTTACGTGTCATTAGTGAACGGCGATCTCCCCACTCAAACCGACTGTTTCACAAAGTGTCCCATAGCACTAAAGTGTAGTGTTGTTCCTGCTCCAGTTCTTTTATGTTTGAGCTTTTTCTTGCAAGTGACAGAGAGAGTTACAAAGCTAATCACGACGTGCTCACCTGCACTGTTTTATACTGAGCGCATCTCAAAAAGGAGAAGCAAGCCGTGTTCATTTGTGCTTTGACACAGTGTTTGTACCTCTTTCGATCGGGGAAGAAGAACAGGAGCGGGTGAACTTTTCACATCCACTTCAGATGTTTTGCGTCTCTCCTGCAGAAATGCTTTCGAATGCTGTATTCTGTCCTGTGCTGTGGGCCAGATCCCTGCCACACAGCTGCACAGTGTTTAACAACTCACTTTCTCCTCCTGTCCAGAAGAGCCGGACGAGGAGGTCAGCTTTGAGGATCTGGAGGAGAGAGCCAAGTCAGGGGATGCCAAAGCGCAGACCAAGGTCGGTGTCCAGGCTCGTACGCAATGCAAACAATGGCCATATGGCCGGCAGAGAGCAGCTCGGCCCGGCGGTGATAAACGCTATGTTAGACTGACACGTCGGCGGGAAGGACGGGTCATGAGCCAGCGATGTCACAGTTATGCGTGCACTGCAAGTCTGAGTGTTTGTGACTCTGTGCGTGTGCGTGCGTGTGTGTGTGTGTGCGCGTGCAGATGGGACGTTACTTTCTGGCCCTGGCGGAAGAAAGAGAAGAGGAGCTGAACAGTTGCACGGCGGTCACGTGGCTGGTCCAGGCCGCCAAACAGGGCCGCAAGGACGCCGTCAAACTGCTGCAGCAGTGCTTGGCCTCCAGGAAAGGTAGCCAGATGTTCCCCTCCCTCCCCCATCCCCCATCCCCGATGCCCCCCCCTCCCCCCCAGTCTACGGCTCCCGGGGACAGAGTGACCCGGAGGCTTGTCTCTTTTGAAGGCATCACCCTGGAGAACTACGAGGAGGTGAAGAAGCTGTGCACCGAGACGCGCTTCGAGAGGGGGGTGAGGAAGGCGGCGCTGCTCATGTACTGGAAGCTGAACCCGGAGAGGAAGAAGTCGCTGGCCGTCTCCGAGCTGCTGGAGAACGTGGAGCACGTCCACGCCGAGCCAGGTACCCAGGGCAGGGGGGGGGGGCACGATCCGGCCCAGCAGCAGCAGTGGAAATGACTGTGTCTCTTCTATGTGTGCAGGTAAACCCGTGTCCCCAGGCCCGCTGAATAGCTCGACAAAGAAGCAGAGGAGGGTGCTGGAGACTCTGGTCACCAGTGAGGGTACGTGCCAAATGCTAATCATGGATGTATCCCAGGCTGTGATAAAGTTAGTTTTTTATGGTATTGTCTCATAAAAACAAGCGGACATCATGAAAGGAAAGAGGTCTAAAGGGTTAAAACTTCATAGGGTTGAACTTCCTCACTTTATGGTGCTAAACATTGTGAGAAATGGAACATGCTTCGAGGGTGGAGACGGGGGAGTTTTTGCATGTCTTGGGAAACGAGCGTGATGCTCTCTGTAGGCAGCAGCCACGTGGGCCTGGAGGACTTTGTGGAGATGACCAAGAAGTACGCGCAGGGCGTGGCGCCCTCGCCCGTCATGGCCGGGGCGGGGGGCGACGACGAGGACGAGGACGAGGACGACGTCGTGGTGAAGAACCCAGACGAGCTGCCCCTGCACCAGAAGGTTCGCAGCTGGCTCTCACACCCACGCGGCCCCGCTCTGGCTACCGCTCTGACCTCTCCTCCCTCCCTCCTCTCCTTCCTCTCCTCCTCTCCTCCTCTCCTCCTCTCCCTCCTCTCCTCCCTCCCCCCAGCTGCTCAAGTTCCCCCTGTACGCCCTGCTGGAGATCAAGGAGCACCTCATCGACTGGGCGTCCCGGGCCGGCATGCAGTGGCTCAGCGCCCTGATCCCCACGCACCACGTCAACGCGCTCATCTTCTTCTTCATCATCTCCAACCTCACCATCGAGTTCTTCATCTTCCTCATCCCGCTGCTGGTCTTCTACCTCTCCTTCTTCTCCATGGTCATCTGCACGCTGAGGGTCTTCCAGGTCCGTGACTGAGAATTCGGTCTCCACTGGGACGACTTGCTTTGTGTTGCGCCTCTGACTGGACAAACCCTCCTCCTCCTCCTCCTCCTCCTCCTCCTCCTCCTCTCCTGCTCCTAGAACTCCAAAGCCTGGGAGAATTTCCGGGCCCTGACGGACCTGCTGACCCACTTCGAGCCTGGCCTAGACCTGGAGCAGGCCGAGACCAACTTTGGCTGGACGCATCTGGAGCCGTACCTGTGAGTCTATGGCCCGTGACGTGGAGTCCTCCCTCCCACTCCACTGCTTCAGACCGCTGATCGTTTGTCTGCAAATGTTTGGTTTTGGTCTAGTTGCACCAGTTTGACTTTTCACTTGTAGTCAGATGCAATTACGTTGTTTGCTTCGTTTTCTTTTGACTGTGATGTAACGGCGAAAAATGCATTTTTATTCCCAGGCTTCTGACGCATCCTTAGGATACTTTTCAAGGGTTTGAAATCCTTGAGTCGCAAAAAAAGCCGTCTCACCGAACAGTTTGCTAATCAGATTGAAAAGAATATAATAGAATACGCATTTGTTCCTAATTTTATGAGAGTTTAACGTCTTTATTTACAGCTCAGTCACAGCTGGAAGGTGCTGGAAAAGCTCGTCTCCCCAGAGTGTGACCAGCAGCGAGTGTCCTTGCATCCGCACATGAACGTCTCTCTGCGCCGCAGGTACTTCCTGCTCTCCGTGGTCTTCGTGGTCTTCTCCTTCCCCGTGGCTGACAAGTCCTGGATCCCGTGCTCCGAGCTGGCCGCCGTGGCCCTCTTCTTCACCGTCACCGCCTTCCTCAGCCTGCACGCCTCCGCCCGGCTCTTCGCCCGCAGGGCCCTGCTCACCGAGGTCCTGTCGGGGGCCTGCTCCCTCGCCGCCCTGCTGCCCGACTCCCTCTGGCTCCCGCGGCTCCTGGGCCGGACCCTGGTCTCGGTGCCCCTGGGCGAGGCGCTGGCGCTCAACCTGGGCGTGCCGTGCCTGCTCTACGGACGCCTCTTCCACCTGCTCTTCCGCATGGCCCAGCTGCGCGGCTTCAAGGGCACCTACCTGTGCCTGGTGCCCTACCTGGTGTGCTTCACCTGGTGCGAGCTGACGCTGGTGCTCCTGCGCAGCGCCAGCGCCATCGGCCTCATCCGCACCTGCGTGGGCTACTTCCTCTTCCTGTTCGCCCTGCCCGTGCTGTCGCTGGGCGCGGCGGCCGCGCTCCTCATCCAGCTGCTGCGGTGGTTCCTGGCGCTGGAGCTGACCAGGATGCTGGTGACGCTGGCCGTCTGCCTGGTGCCGGTGGCGCTGCGGCTGTGGACGCGCTTCAGCCTGGACCCGCTGGCCGTGCTGCGCTCGCTGTCGCGCAGCAGCGTGGTCAAGCTCATCCTGGTGTGGCTGAGCGCCGTGCTGCTCTTCTGCTGGATGTACGTGTACAGGTCGGAGGGCATGAAGGTGTACAACTCCACGCTGACCTGGCCCGAGTACAGCGGGCTGTGCGGGCCGCCGGCCTGGCGGGAGGCCAACATGGCGCAGACGCAGATCCTGTGCTCCCACCTGGAGGGCCACCGCGTCACCTGGACGGGCCGCTTCAAGTACGCGCGCGTGACCGACATCGAGAACGGGCCGCGCTCGGTCATCAACCTGCTGCCCGTGTTCGCCGGCAACTGGATGCGCTGCCTGTACGGCGAGCCCTACCCGCTCTGCGAGGAGGCGGGCGGCGCCAACGCCACGGGGGCCGGGCCGCTGCCCGCCCCGGCGCCGCCCGCCCCCGACCCGCTCTGCAAGCTGAGGCGGCTGGCCAAGCACGAGTGCCACGTCAAGCGCTTCGACCGCTACAAGTTCGAGGCCACCATGGGCATGCCGCTGGAGAGGAAGGCGCGCGACGGCACGCCGCTGGAGGACGAGGACGCCACCAAGGACATCGTGCTGCGCGCCAGCCACGAGTTCGGGGCGGTGCTGCTGCAGCTGAAGGCGGGCAGCGTGGTGGAGTTCAGCACCATCCTGGAGGGCCGGCTGGGCTCCAAGTGGCCCGTGTTCGAGCTCAAGGCCATCCACTGCGTGTCGTGCGGCGGCGCGCGGCTCAGCAGCCGCCGGCAGGTCAAGATCGAGCACGACTGGCGGCGGGCGGCGCAGCGCGCCCTGCAGTTCGGCTTCGACTTCTTCTTCGACCCCTTCCTGACGGCGCGGCTGGAGCAGCACGACGAGCCGGGGCCGGGGGCGGAGACGGGGGCGGAGACGCAGGTGCAGGCCGAGGAGGGAGGGTAGCCACACCATGGCCATGGTTCATGACACTTGAAGGCCCGTTTGTGCTCCACTACGGCAGTGCATAGACTGGCGTAGAGTGTAAATACTGCCGTACGTGCTCCGAGTTGGCGTGGTAGTGATGCGGTTCGTCCACTGGGGGGCAGCACTGAGCGTAGAGCACGGTATTGGGAGATCAAAGCACAGGAGACATGTCCGTACGTCCTCTTGCGTCCTGTTTCTCTCCCTCTTCTTATTGTTCCTCTTCGTCCCTTCCCCTGGTGTGGGTCCGCATCGGCAAGCTCGCCGAGAGCGGACCAAACTATGTGAGATCCACACACAAAGCCAGAGGAAAAGAGCCTCATAAGAGAGAGAGAGAGAGAGAGAGAGCATAAATGGGCCTTTAGACCGGTTGCAATACTACAGACGGTGGACATTTGTCGTGTCCGTCCACGTGTGTGTGTGTGTGTGTGTGTGTGTGTGTGTGTGTGTGTGTGTGCACGTTTGCACGGTAACGTAATGGAATTAACAAAGCAGAGAAGCACAAACTGAAAGGTTTAACTCTGGATTTCCGACACTAACGTAGGAGGGAGCTGCCCTCAGCCGCGGTCCGTCATTTCACCCGGGTCGAAGCCGCACGTGTGCCGCGTCCGTCGACACGTGGGCCCTCCCCGCCGCTCTCCTCAGCTCATCGCTTGTCGAGTATGGTGCGGCCCAAAATCACCAGCACGTACGCTTTCCCTGGTCGAGCTGTTGACCTTTGCACTGACAGTGGTGTAAAAACGAAGGTTACCTCTAGTCTACAGAAATTCAACACGATGCTTCAAAGTGAGGGTGGAGGGGGGGGGGCGCCACAGTGGCTCTGCCCACTTCTTTTCTATAGTCTGTGATGATGGCATTATGATGAGAGGCTGCATGAAGTGCCTTACGGAGAGTAGGCCCAGGCCCGGTAGGGGGCACCCTGCGACAGAGCGGAGGAACTGGGCCCGGGCCACGGGCTGAGCTTAGGAATACTTCAGACTAAATCACGTCTTTAATCCTTAACCTTTAAAAACGCTCGGCAGCATCTGTGCTTGTATTTATTGCGGAGCAGCTATCCAAGTTCACCCCCCCCGGCCCGTCCGCTCCCCTGTGCCTCCCCCTCCTCTTCGTCCTGCCGCCGCTCCCCCTCTCCCCTGTCTGTCTCCGTCTCTGCTGTGCAGAGATTTTAACGTGCTGAATCCTTGCGGCCCCTGGGCGAGCGTGTGTGTTTCCAGTGGGGATGTCACTACTGTTTTCTATACTGTGACCCATAAATATCATGAAAACACTCACTTGTCTCTGATTTTTTTTTTACTGAAGCCCGACCATCTGTTGTTTGAGATCTGCATTTCAGTACTCTCTGCCTCTCTGCCCGACACAGGAAGGCACAGGTGTGTATAATGAAACGAACAACGGCCACTGTGCTGTTATTGCGGCTGTTGCCTCCATGTCGGCTTAATGAGACACTTGGAAGGCAACGGCAGATGTCGTATTTGGTGTTATTAACACCTGTGCCCCTGCCGTGCCGGGTGGCAGAAGCTGCCCTGGAGAAAGAGAACGTGCGTATGGAGCACGGGCCCAGCAGCTCCTATCAGTAGAAAATACATGTGAACGGAGTGTGACCAAAGGCCTTCCTACCTGATGCCAGAGCTCTGCAGGACGTCTGGAGCCTCTCTGCAGCACACACTGGGTGAAGCTCCCGAATTAACACACCCTGAAGATGTTTCAACTCGCATCGAAGGTTTCACCTTCGCCTGGGAGGTTGTCTGCATGGCCATTGTAAGTGCGGTGAGTAACTGCCATTGGTTTCCATTGAGCCCCAGAGTGGCGGCTTTTGGTACATCCAGGAAAAGGATGACAAAAAAGGTAGTATGGAGGAGAGGAGAAAGAGAGAAGCTCTCTCTGCCTGGACGTGAAGCGCTTCCTTCACTCCTCTTTCACAGAGTTCGAGTCCCAGAACTGGAGAGGCCTCCTGGATGATTCAGGCAGCTGTGACTCCACAACTCCTTGGATGGACGATGAAACCAATGAGAACCTCCACAGACGATACTTGAGTAATTCCTGGAAGAAGCTTTAAAAGCGATGACATGTCTACGCTTGGGCAGTCCCGAGGACCTGAGACCTTTCTGTCTTGTTTGAACAACAGCCAATCGACAGACGATGAGGTGATGTAATGAGCGCGACCCGCCACTAGGTGTCTCCTCGCGCCTAACGACCCCACGCCGCGATGACGACCCCTTATAGAGCAGTATAACGCCGCGCCATGAAGCCAACACATTTCCATAATGGCCGGGGCAATTATTACCCGTCTCAAGCAATTACGCGGCAATAAAAAAATCACAGACGTTCCCTCGTTGGATGCAATTTCGTTGAAATCTTTATTCAGAAAAAAAAACCCAAAACATATTAACATTATTCAGAACTGTCCATTTGACAGTTCTTGTCATAATGCACGTTCAACACAAAAGATATGCGAGTCGACATTAATTCGGTCGGAACGTGGAGTAAAAATGACAGGATGTTTTTTTTTCTCTTTTTTTCCCCCCCAAAAGAACAAAGGATAAATAAAAGAATAGACTGTTCTCTAAAAAAGAAAAAAAAAGAAAAGCTCCTGCGCGTCGCCAAAGTAATCGGTGAGGAAGGCAAAGGAGATTACGGGACAATCTCTGCTGCAGCTTCGGAGGCAATCACCGGCTCGGGTGATCGGGTCCTCAGTCCGTTTTGTGTGTGGATGTTACAAAAGAAACAAACATGTCAAAAAGAGAGTTGATATATACAGACACCGTTTAGGCCCTTTGATTTTCTTTTTTTTTTTTGTTCTTTTTTGAAAACGTTTTGGGGTTGTTTTTTTTTGCCTTTCAGAGAACAACGTCGATGAAAACATTCCCCGTTCTTCGCGGTTTCTCGGCTCCGACCGGAGTCCGAAACCGAAATCCCCCCCCCCCCCCCGCCCCCGGGCGGCTTCATTCAAAGCGTACATGTTAAGTGTGTGAACCGAACACTGGTAAACATGCTTCAGCGTCCGCAGACGCAAATAAAGGTAGGAGAGCTCGGTCGTCTATGGTTACTCGTGCTGCACGGGGCCCCCGGGGGCCCCTGAAGCCTTTGTACAGCTGGGTCTAACATGGTTAAAGAAGGCAGCCAAGTCAGTCAGTCAGTCCGTTTATAAACACCTAGGCTAAACTGGTTTTACATGCAGCATCTTTTTGCTTGATTGTTGAAATTATTTGTTTTTTTGCCTTTTTTTCTCTTTCCATTGACCTGTTTTTGCTCGATTTGTGGTTGGACGGCAGATTAGCACACGACGCGGCCCCTGGAACCAGAGGCAGAATCCACAACGGCTGAGGTCGAGGGGGGCCGGGTTTCAGCAGAGAACACGCTAATGTCCTGAACCAAGTCTGTGGAGCGGCTGGAGCGCGCCCTCACACCGGCCGCGGCTTGATAACCAGTGAACTCCTGCTCTTTTTTTTTCTCGTTTTACCTGCGGGGGGGCTGTTTGACGTTTTACCTCGCCGGAGACGATCCAGTCAAGCCCAGAGGGTGCGCCTGGGTTGAAAGGGGGAAGGGCTCCAAGTTCATCCTGCATCCGCACGTCACACACGTCACTTCAAATCGTTACCGTCATCATTATCACCATCATCGAACGAGAAGTTATAAAAACAGGAGGAAAAAAAAGGGGAGGTGGTGGGGGGGGGGGGGGGGGGGGGTTGGTGGCGGCGGCTGGTCTGGAATCAAACAGCCCAGTTACGTAAACGGCCCATTTTTTTTCATCTGTGCCACTGGTTGACAGCCACGGAGGGTATTTGTTACACAAAACAGTGGGCAAGGGATAAGAATAGGCTTTGCTTGAGCACACAGATACAGAAAGGAGGAGAGGAGGAGGAGGAGGAGGTGGTGGTGAGAAAGCAAAAGGAGCCCGAAGAACCAAAGGAACAAAAAATACAAACATGTAAACGTCTCTGCAGCCTGGGGTTGGATTGGCCCCACCCCCACCTCCCCCTCCCCTCCCCTCCCCTCCCCTCCCCTCCCCCCACCAACCAGAAGCTGAACCATGGCAAGCGATCGACAACGAAGACACCATCGAGCACGATCCAAACGTTCAGAGCGGTCAAGAAATCCTCCGTTTGGACCAACAGATCCGTAGAGTGATTCAGCCTGTTTCCCTTTTCTAGCCCTTTCTAGGTCCTTTCAGTTCTGGGAGGCTGCGGGGAGAGGAGGAGGCGAGGGAGAGGGAGAGGGAGGGCGTGTCTGTTCTGTTCTGACCGTGTGCGGGGCGCGTGAGTGTGTGTTAGGCATATTCCTGTGGGTACGTGTCCGTGAGATGTGTACATTCTGGCATAGTTGCGTGTTGGGAGGGTGTAAACTCGTTTGGGGATCCCCCCCCCGCCCCCCCAGCCCCGTCAGTGCATCTCGGAGTTGAGCTTGTCCTGGAAGATGTACAGGTTGTTGGTGGCGGCGATGGCGATGATGTTCTCGGTGGGGTGCCAGGCGGTGTGCAGGATCTTCTTGGTGAAGTCCAGGCTGTCCACGCTGATGTCGTCCTTGCGCCGCTTGCCCCCGGCCGCGCACACCCGCCGCGGCTTGAGGACGGCGCGCGGCTTGCTGCTCTCGCGCGACGCCTCCAGGGTCACGTCGCGCTTGGTGTTGCGGTCGAACATGCGGAAGAAGTTGTTGTAGGCGCCGGTCATGATCACGCTGGGGGAGAAGGAAGAGAAAGGAAAGGATGAGTGAAAGTGACTCCACACGCCTCTCGCCTTGTCACGCTTGCAGCCCCGAACAAAATTCACTGCAGCTTCTTCTGGTTTTTATGCAGTCACCATGGTTCTATCATGGTACCTTAAGGCAATCATAAGTACAGTGGTCCTAACCATAGTACTACCATGGTTTATCAATAGCACTTCATGCTAGCAGTGGTACTGCTCTGGTTTTGAAACCACTGCCATGGTTACCCAAAAAACTATGAAAACCACAAAAACAAGGAGACCATGATAAATCATGGTTATTTAACTATAGTAAAACATCGGGTAAGACAGACGTGTGGCCAGGGTAGCAATAATGCATTAATAATACAATACATTGTGCTGCAACAGCTCCTCACACATATCATACCAGCAGAGTGCATTGTAACATTAAAGAGTAATGTCCCCAACTTTTTTCCATCCATCCATCCATCAATCCATCCATTATCTTAGCCCTTTTGTACTTTAACACTGTCTATCTCCAGGGGAATACACCCTGGACAGGTTAGCAGTCCCTCAAAGGACATGTACACATCTTTCACTCTCACACTCACACCTAGGGACGATTTTAGAGTCTCCAATCAACCTAAACATGCATGTTTTTTTTGTACGGAGACAGGAAGAATATGCAAACTTAAGACAGAAAGATACTGTGCGCTGATCCTAGGACCTTGCACGGCCGTTGTACGATGCCAGTGCCACCCAGTGAATCAGCATGTCATCCCACTGTTGTGTCATTGACTCGTAACGACGCTGAATTGTGCAGGTTTATTATGCATTTTTGAAACTGGAATAGCTGGAAAAGCTTCGAAAGAGTCACCTGTCCGAGCCGTTCCAGGCACACTCAAACTTGTCAAAGATGCAGTCGTTCTCGTACAGGGAGCACAACTTGCTGCGGAGGTAATCGTGAACCTGCAACAAAAGACACACACAGGTGTGATTAACAGTGACTCCGTAGCCTTCTTCCCTGGCCGTCCGTATAGACTATAAATAGAGGACAGACTCAGACTCAGCACTCGGCACAGATAAAAGCCATAAAATGTGGGGAAGTTGTAACACGCTCCTCCCCGGGGGCCACTCTAATAAGACACAACACCGGCCTTTAGCAGTACCAGGGCCAGGAGCACGTTTTAATCTGAACCCCTTCCCCGTATCAGTAAAACCATTAACGTCCGAACCCACCAAGGGCACGACAACAGAGACGCCCCCCCACCCCCCCCCTCCCCACGCTTTCTCTCCCCAACACGTAAACACAGGCATCCACTGACTAATAACTCCCTCCCCTGGCGCTTTCCTCGGCCCTGCCTGTGTCAGCACTGTGCTGCCCGCTGATGCAAAGGGATGAAATCTACACCTCGCCCCAGCCACCACGCTCCGCACCGAGCCCCCCCCCCACCTCCTATTTTCACATTCTGCATAAAGTCAGCAGCCAGCAGCAGCCTCGTAATCAATAAATGGTCGGGCTGAGGTCGGCTCATGGTTGTACATCAAAGCTGGTGACATTTCGGTTCCCCCCCCACGGGCCTCTCTGCTCAGGGTGAAATGATACAGTTGTCGGCCCGAGCTGAATATACAGTCGTTTTGCCTCGTCCCTCGTGGATTTGAGCACACTTTTCATGTTGCAGAAGGGTGAAGAGTGTCAATTTGACAAAACGCCAGACGTTTACCTCCCCCCACCCCCCGCGCGACGCCCTTTCGCTTCTCTCAGTTCTGCCCATCCAGCCGCTCCGCCTCGCCTCCTAATCTACAAACTCTCCTCCTCTCATCGCTCCATCCTCGCACTCCCGCCCAGACCCCGTCTTGTCCCCCCCCCCCCTCCCACACCGAACCTCCCGTCTTGCCTCCCTCGCCATGCTGCATTGCAGGTCTAGGTGTTGGGCAGCCAGTGTAAGGTATCCCTCCTTCCCGCCTCACTTTTATGAGTGGAGGCTCAGCGGCCTATAAATAGATCCAGTGCGTCTCAGCCTCCCACTCCTGGCTGCCTCACGGGCTCTCACACGTCAGGCAAACACACACACACATGTTCACCCACACACCCATCACAGGAATACTAAACACACTCTGGAAAAGGGAGTTGATAAATACTCCAACCGCCCATAAAAGCAGAAGGTCTGTGGTGAATTGAGAGATGAACTGGGTACAATAAAAGCTCTACGTTAGTATAGTGCTTGGGTCTATATGCGGACGGCGTGTCAGGCCGAGCTAATCTATGCCAAACACGCGGACGTGCATCCACAGACGACTGTCCAGAGTGCAAAACCGGGGGCCACAGCACGTTCTTTTTTTTTCTGGTGATGCTGCACTAATGAAGAAGAAGCGCCTTTTCTGGTACGTCATCAATCCAATTATCCTTAAGAGGTTTCTGCAGAAAGTAATCATCCGTAAGTACGGGGATTCTGAGGAGCGGAGCGCCATGCCATGATTTACACATTCAATTCTCCCTGGTTTTGCATATTTCCAGGACGACAATGGCGTCTCTCTTTCGGTAAAAGGACGGTTAGTCAGCGAGGGGTTTGGACGGCGCGGCGGTGATGTCAGTCACACACATAAGAGGTTCGGTTTCTGAGGCTCCACTCTCATAGCCCGAGCAGCAGCTTTTGGCTGAGAATTAAACGAGGTGCCAAGCCCCCTTAAACCACGAAAATCAGCTTCAGATTCACCAACCTCTCAAATGTGGACAGATGTGGACAGATTCACTCAGGTACACTGTCATAAGACGGACACGCATGTCCAGTCTCTATATATTTCTGCCTATTTTGTGCACTGACGTTATTTGTCATGCTGGAAATCCCTCATAGGTTGTGTGACTACGTACAATCTCATTCTCATTGCTGGATAAATTAATAACGATAGTATCACTCTCTCCGCTGCGTGTGCTCATTTCTATCACTGGTGGGTGTCATTTCATCTTTCATTTTGGGACTTGATGTAGTATTTCAAATGGAGAGGTCTGAAAATGAGGAGAAATAAGAGAAATAACGAGAACTGTCTATTGACAGATAAATGACTGCCTCAGTGCTCTGACTGCAGGGAGAAAATGTGTGTTTTAGTGGCAAACTATCACAGAGAAGTTGGAATTAGCGTACGACAGGCAGTTAAAATCGAATAAAACATGCGATCGTGTATTATCGCCACTCGCACAATTTGCGATAAATCCTCCTCCCTGAGAGATTGCCGGATTCCACAGGAAAGATGTCCCTCATCTGCCTCCGCGCATTCACTCCTCTTGCCGGGAGGAATCTCATCACAGCAGCTGAGCCGGAGTGAAAACACTCAGCTGTCTTGTTTTTGATCCTCGTCCTCACCCCCCCCCCCCCCCCCGTGCTTTCCACATGCGCTCGCCCCCCACACACCTGATACGTCTCCAGGGGCTTGCTCTCCATGTTGAGGTCCCAGACCTTGGCGGTCAGGTAGTCTCTGGTGAGCAGGTAGCGTCCGCTGTGACTGAACTTGACGTCCGACACCGAGGAGATGATCTCGGAGAAGAAGGAGCGGGCGCTGGGGTCCTCGGGCTCCTCAAACACTGGGGAGGGTGGTGGAGGAGACACAGAGAGGGCTCGTTTGTGTACTGGGGAGATGTGCATCTGCATCTCCAAAGCCCTGGACCACATGCCTGAACTTGCAGTTCTGAGTGATTTGTACACGGCACAATTCAGACTGAGCAACTTGGTTTATGAAGGCAACAAACAAAGAACAAATCCCTTGCTGTTTGCTGGGGCACCATTCATTCAGCAGCGTGACTCATGCTGGTCAGAGGTGGGAAACTCATGGGAAACTGGCCATTTCAAGTTTGAAGTGAACAGGAAAGTTGGGAAAATATAAATCTGAAACAAATGAGAAAGTGTGTCCTTCGTTGAAAGGCTGTTCCTTCAGGACGGATGATTTATGGGTTAGTTAATGCTGGTCTATAACGACGAGAGAACGGCCCAGCAGTGGAGAGAAAAATAATATCGAATAATGAAAAAAATGTCCCGGAACAAACATATTTGCACCTAGACTGTGAAGAAATCAAGCCCAATCAAAGACTTGTACGCTTTCCAGTACACAAACAAATCCGATTTGTCTCTTTTGCGAAGTGGCTAATTGACTAATAATTCAGCGCAGTGACTTTGATATAGGGTAAAGTCCAGTAATATATCACCACGGGCCGTGCATAAATAAATAAAAGCTGATGATAATGGTGGGTATGTAATGATAGTGATGGATACCCTGAGCTGGTTTTCATGCAGTAGGGGGACTATTCATCCCCCGGGAGCCATGAATATCAATAGTAAATATTCACACTGCTTTCAAATCATCCAAGGTTTAAAGCCATAACTATGAACCGGGGATTCGCACAGCAGGGAAGCTCCGAGTACCACCAAAGTTTGCACGGTTCATCAATCAGAGAGCCGTGAAGGCCTGTTTAAAATTTGATGAAAATCCATAAAAGACTGGTTGAGATATTTCAGTTTGGGCAAAAGTGGCAGATTAACCAGCTGGCCTTGTCATCCCGGAGTTACTGGCGATACTAAACGCGAGCAGAAAAGGGCCGAAACCGTAAAAGTCGCAGTTCGGCGGCCCAGACGAGCCAGCATCAAACTGTTTTAAAAGCTCCTCGCTCGGAGAGAGAGAGAGAGAGAGAGACGCGTCCGGGTCCCGGGGCCTCGACTCACGTTTGGAGTGTTTGTCACAGAGCGCCGCCTCCCTCATGTCACAGAGGCGCAGGGTGCCCTTGCTGCTGCTGTAGACAAACAGGTTGCAGTGGTGGGGGTGGAACTCGGCCGCCGTGATCACCTCCGTCAGGTCCTCCATGTTGGCTGGCTTGATGTCCACGATGTCTGGGGGGAGGAGCAACGCTCAGGAAAGCAACCCGCAGCCACCCTGCCCGAGGAGGTCGGGACCTCGCGGTTTAGTCATCCCTTTGCTGGTTCTCACTGAGATATTATCCGGTCCACATGCAACATTAAAGCGCACATGGGTGACACGACATTAAGAATTTACGGGAGGAATAAAGTAAACCAATATAAACACATCTTGGGGG
The DNA here is from genome assembly GCA_029224185.1 of Karalla daura. Classification (NCBI taxonomy): domain Eukaryota; kingdom Metazoa; phylum Chordata; class Actinopteri; order Chaetodontiformes; family Leiognathidae; genus Karalla; species Karalla daura. The sequence goes on from CM055195.1 coordinate 19,699,409, forward strand.
AATTGTCGAGCGGGGTGGTTGGGTGGGGCGGGGGTAATTCTATATTCAGGGAAATTGTAATATCGTAAATCCTGTCTGGGTCATGGATGTGACTGCACTGTGTCCTATTGAGCTGGATTAGAACTCAGAAAGAGGCTGAAATATTTATGCAGCCTTTGAATTATTCATTAAGCTACATTTTCACTCCTCAAGAATAATATTCCCCTCCCCCAACACTGTGTGTGTGTGTGTGTGTGTGTGTGTGTGTATGTGTGCGCGTCTTTGTGCATTTCTTTAGACAACAAAGTGGGATCTGCAAAGTGGGAATTCAAGTGTGTGTGTGTGTGTGTGTGTGTGTGGGCAGGAATTGATTGCCGGGCATGTACGAGCATCCCTGTGTTAATGTATGCTGAATTATTATATGCGTTTCCGTGCAGTCATAAATCCATCCCCCGCTGCCATGTGCATTTGCCGACCAAGCGTTCAACGCCTACACCGGAGCGCGCAGGTTTCCGCCTCCTCCTCCTCCTCCTCCTCCTCCTCGCTCAAAGGATACTGAAGCTGCGGTCGGTGATGTCCAGGTGCCAGAGGTTGATCCTCAGGTCGTCGGCCGACATGTAGGTCTCGTAGTCGGAGTTGACGGAGATGGAGTTGACGTGGTAGGTGTGGGCGTTGGCGAACACCCGCCGCGGGCTCACCTCCACCATCAGGTCCATGGGCTTCAAGACCGGCACCTTGGAGAGAGCGGTTCGACATCCCGTTTAACTGCTTAGCGAGATGGACGGGCAGATTCAATATTCTTATTGTATCGTCAATTAATATTTCATGTATCGCTTCCTTTGACATCAATAATAGATAATTGCAGGATACCCCCCCACCCCCCCCCCCCACCCCACCACACCCCCCTTCCCTCGCCCAAACTGCCTGCATGATGGAGAGGCAGTTCAGCGCATGACTCGGAGCTAATTTGACGGCATTTTCAAACCTCGACATTTGCATTAAGATGCACTGTCGGTGGCTGAGGTGATTTACATTTTTATACACATCTTAAGTGCGTGGCCCTATTTGCATACAGCAGTTTGGGACCTCCATCACCATATCAGCACGTGTAGAAGGAGGGACGGGATGCTCCGCCGGCCGCCGTGTGCAGATTATTAAGAATTAACCACAAATAGAAACGCCGATGCACGGACTAATTTGGAGCCAGAGCAGATGTTGTGTTGCAGTTCGGTGCAGCTGGAAATCAAGGTTTCCTCCACCCCCACACACACACTCCCGTACACACATGTACCGTTGTGCCAGTGACCCATTTTTGCACATGCAAACACATCTGCACCTACTGACCCAGTTATGCTGTGCGCAAGCGACTGCATAAATGTGCATATAGCTAGAAAGATAGGTAGATTGCTAGATAGATAGATAGATAGATAGATAGATAGATAGATAGATAGATAGATAGATAGATAGATAGATAGATAGATAGATAGATAGATAGATAGATAGATAGATAGATAGATAGATAGATAGATAGATAGATAGATAGATAGATAGATAGATAGATAGATAGATAGATAGATAGATAGATAGATAGATAGATAGATAGATACCTGGAGGGAGGTGACGGTGGAGATGTCCTTGATTCGACCCTCCTCATCCTTCAGGTTGTATCCTTCTGGTCGTTTGTCTCTTTCACTCACCTTCCACAACTTAATGGTCTTATCTGCAAACAGACAGGGTCATTAAGCACTCTGATGAGAGCGCGTCGTTCGAGAGAATAAAAACGATAAAAACGTTACTCCCTCATATGCTCTGAGGCTGGGGGGGCCATCTGATTATCTCAGATTAGGTGTGATTAAACACATGAGAGCGATCTTAAATGCAGGATTTGGGTCTCTAATTGCTGAAGCTGGAAGCAAAGACCCTCCGACGTGAAGAGCTGTTTTAGGAACTGAGGTGTAAAGATGCAGTGAGCTCAGGCTGATATAGAACAAGAAAAGATAATCCCCCACAAACTCCAAACTCTCGTCTTTGAAAGACAGCTTGGACACCAAAGCTCCAAATGAGGTTTTAGAGGGGTTTTGTTTCATCAACAGTGGCAGATGCAGCAAGTCAATGTGTTGCACTGGAAAAAATGACAGCACGCGCCCCAGCAGCAGCGTTTCCCAACTGCTGAGGCAGGCCTTACATTTTTCATACCTCTCATCATAAATAATATAGTACTTAAATAAATCAATAACTGGGTGCTGTGGGAAAATCTATAGACCTCCCAATATGGCCATAAACTTAGAGTGTAAACTGATGATGAACCCTCTAATCCCAGGCAGACCAGCTCCTAATGCGCCCTGTCTTTAGAAAAGGGAAAAATCTGACCCAAGAAACTAACATGATGTCTTAGAAAAACATTACTACATAAATTGATTCAATAGTTTTCTTCTCTCCACGAAATGTTAAACAAGCACTGCTTCTGTCTTCCTCCTCCTAAAAGATGTATGTGTGTGTGTGTGTGTGTGTGTGTGTGTGTGTGGTCTCTCACCATTGGTGGAGAGGAGGAAGTGTGCGGCGTTCTGCTGAGGCAGCCACCGGATCTTATTGATCTTCTCCTCGATCTCCAGACTCTTAAGGTAGTCAAACTCGGGCTCATGGCTCTGGAAGGTGCTGTAGACATTATACTCTCCCTGGGAGAAGGGCTCAGTCTTGCTCTGCGGAAATAAAAAGAGAGCAAGGCGGCTGAGAAGGACACGCGCACCTGCTCGCACGTTACAACCCGGGGAGAGCGATGCGGAGGCCCGCGGCGCGAGCCGGCAGTCTGTCACCTTGATCACGTGAAGGCGTCGCGGGGGGAGCATTAAGTATTTATCAATCAATCCAAAGCGTAGCCGGAGGGGAGCGCTGCGCGTTTATCACAGCGCTCCGGAATGAAGAATCGCATGTTTGTGTGTGTATGTGATGGAGAGTTGGCATGTCTGTGTGTGTGTGTGTGTGTGTGTGTGTATCTACCTCGGGTTCCCTCTGAAAGATGACCACTCGGCCTCCTTTGTCCCCTGTGGCCAGGAGCTCTCCGGTGTGGTTGAACTCAACAGTGGAGATGATATCGGCTGCGGGGGAAAGACGCAAACGGAGAAAGAGAGGCGGGTGGGGGGGGTTTAAGAGAGAGGTAGAGTGCCCATTAGCTAATTGACCACACATCATCATTCATCTGTGTAATCTGTTTATCCGACGCTAAATTATTTAACCGGTTTAACAATCCGAGCGTAAGTGGATTAAAACATGCAAATGAGTGAGCGGAATAAAACAATATTTGATCTCTAACTCAAATACTTCTACGAGCGGGGGGTGGGGGTGGCGGGTGCGCTTTCGGAGAAAATGTAGATTATAAAGTGCCTGATATCATCCCATCAAAACAGGCAGAAAAGAACACACACACAGCTGCTTCACATTAGGCACAGGTGTTGTCCGTGTTCCAGTGAGACACACACACACGCGCAGTGACACACACACCCCGACCAGTCGACCAGATTACAGAGTCGTCTGAGTTCATGGTACGTGTGCGCGTGCCTCTGTATTCTTGGTCCACGCGCGTAGGAATAATTTTGCACTCTATAATGTGTAAACACAGCTCCGAGTGCATTTGCATTAGTGATTAAATGTCATTCCAGGCTAATTTTTCAGGACACTCATTTGCATGTTTGCCACAATGTACTCGCCTTCAAGTTCAAGCAACAACACCAACAGCAGCGTATGACTCAGTGGCGACACTGTAACACCCGGGGTGAGCTTGTTATTCACCACTTAGCATTTACTGCCGCGCTGCTTTCAAGTGGACAATCCTGAATCACACAAAGTGAGAAGTAGAACGCACTTGGTCGTCCCATCTAATGAAGGTCAAGTCCAAAGCCTCATTCTTGGTTAATATGGCATCCTCCCCAGGTCTCTGTCCACTATACTTCTCCCTTGTGCTGCACTCGATTACCCGATATGAAGAACTGTAAAGTCAGGATGAGGTCATGCTCGCCTGGAACTTCAAATTCAACGCAGCCACATCATTGAATCAAACTAAGTTGGAAGAGCAGAGAATGGTGTGTGTGCCCCAGGTCTTCACCCTGTGTGCCCACATGATAATGTTGAGGTACGGAGCCAAAAGATGATGAATGGGTGACAGAGATGGTTTTGGTTCATACCCCGTGCATCCCCAATTTAATTTTATTTAGTTGTTGTTGTTCTTATAACACACATTAACTCGCTGAATCGTGACACATACAGAACCGCTTTTTCCACAAGGCAGGTTCGTAAACTGAGCTCAGGGTAATAAAGAAAGAAACTCCAAATCCACAGGCGCGTTCACATGCTCTATCAATCAAAGCAATCTCGCCTGACCACCAGTGTTCCACTCAAATCTGCGCGATCAGATGATCAAATAATATTTCCAAGTTGCCGATTAGATCGCAAATTGGATGCTGTATCGCGTCAAGCTCTGGACCAAGGACTCCGCTGAGGTCGGCCTTGATAGAAAGGAACACAGGGCCCCAGTAAGCACTGAGTGTCGTGAAAACAGAGCACCTTTATTGAGAGTCAGAGTGATTCAAAGCCATAGCCTTGCCTATTTTGTGGCGGCCTTGAAGGAGGTTTTACGATGGGGGGGAGGCAGGGACCACTCCTCAATCTTTACACCAACGCACAACCTAATTCATTCCTCACACACTATGTATTACAGGTTGCCTCTTCACTCTCTCTCAATATATACATTAATTTTCCACCAGTCATTGCACTTGGATCTCCCAGTCACTGCCGCAGTATCATCTTTACTCTACAGATTCAATTTCTTCCCTCCGTTTGCGGGCTCTCTTGATCCCTCTCCCACTCACACGTTCTATTGTCATCGCTCATCTTCTGCTCCCCACTTTCTCTCTTTTGCCCCATTTCACTCTCTCATTCCATCCACATCCATCTCTCTCTCTCTCTCTCTCTCTCTCTCTCTCTCTCTCTCTCTCTCTCTCTCTCTCTCTCTCTCTATCTCTATCTCTGTCTCCCCCCCCACGGTACGCTGCTGTCTGGCTGAAGGTGAAGCCTGCACGTAGTGGTGGTGGTGCCGCTGGTAGTAGCGGTGGAAGAATGGGAGGGAGGAGGAAGGATGGGGGCGGAGACGGCGGAGGGGTCCGTGGGTGAGCAGGGGGGTTGCCATGGTAACAGGCAGAGCCAACCAGTAGCAGCAGTACCCGTTAACGGTTAGCCGTATATGGCAGTCTGGTGAAGGAGGAAGCAGGATTCATCAATCCAATCCTCGCAGGGGGAGAGACGAGAGCGGTATAATAATCACGCCGCTGCAGTTTTGTCCACTCGCAAACAGTGCTGAAGTGACACTATGGTGGAGCAGCCAGCAGCTGAGCTGCATCTCCAGGATGTGCAGGCTGAGCAATGCACACACACACGCAGCTACGATGGCACTCGTACATGAAGTGAAAGTCGCAAACATACGTATGTACTGTATAGGCAGCAGGTTCAACACTGGCCACTCAAGTTGGACAAAGAAAGAGCTAGGCTAAGCAAAACCACAGGACCGGCACAGCGTAGAGCTGAATAAAATATGGAGCCCGCATTCTTCCCTCATCCTCTGTGTGTTCTCAACCTGGAGCCTCTTTATCTTTCTCAATTTCTCTTTCACTCTCACACTCACACACACGTACCCACCTGTCTCTGTTATGCTGTTTATTAGAAAAGCAGTGCAGACAAATGAACCTCTGAGAGCACAAACAGGCAGTGAATGCTGTGACCGTCCACCAATAAAAAACTGGCCTATGTGTCAGGTAAGCTGTTATTAAGGTTATTAAGTTTAAGTCAATGCGTGTGTGTGTGCATGTGTGTGTGTGTGTGTGTGTGTGTGTGTGTGTGTGTGTGTGTGTGTGTGTGTGTGTGTATGTATGCTACAGTATAGCATTAAGGTTGTGTCTGTCTCCCACAGACAGTCCATTAGCATCAGCAGGCCTGTCTGACTCATCCCCACACTGTAGGAGCTGGGGGAACACACTGTGACTTCAAGTGCATGCACCCCCACACACACACACACACACACAGTGTATATCAATACAGAGTAACACACAAACATGAATGAACTCGATGACACAGAGACACGGAGTAACATAAAACATGCACAAACACCCAACAAGTAGGCACTCAAATCAATTTAGCTCCTCAGCAATCAAACACATCAGTCGATAGCTTAATCGATGGTTTAAGCAGTTTCATTAGTAGGGCGACATGATGGCGGAGAGTCTCCCTGTCAGACTGAAGAGTAAGCATGCTCTCCCTATGTCAGCACGGGTACAGGCATAGGGAGGGGTATATTGGTTTCCTCCCAGAGTCCAAAAACATGCATGTTCAGGTTGATTGAGGTGTGAGGCGTGAGTGTGGGAGTGAGTGGTGAATGTGTGCCCTGTGATGGCCTGGCAACCTGTCCAGGTTATATTCACCCTGTGTGTGTTGCTGGACAAAGGCAACAGCAAATGACACTATTAAGGTGCAATACAATAACACCTCTTAATTTTGTGCATTTTTGCTGCTTTTCTTTGTCTCCAGTGACAGTAAACTAAATATCCCAGGTTTGTGTCATTTGTAGTCATAGCTGTTAACCATTGTCTGTGTTGTGAACTCAGATGAGACATGAAATGAGGTGCATGTGACAGATGAGGGAGGTGGCGGTAGAGGTGGAGGATGGTGGAGCCCCTCATTTCTTTTGGTAAAGGCCAAAGGGACAGAGAGCCGAGCAGACGTCCAACAGCCCCAATTATAGATATCTTAGGTCTGGGTAAACACAGACCATTAAAGCTGAGCCAAAAACACACACTCCTTAAAAGCGAAGACAAGCCACCGCTCAGCAGGAGATGTGTGTGTGTGTGTGCGTGTGTGCCTGTGTGTGCGCGTGTGTGCATGCTGCAGCTCAAGCACCCCGCATTTCCTGTGTTCATGTGCACAAGTGTGTGTACTCAATTACCCTTTAGAGAAATAAATGGGTTGGAGGCAGTGGGAGAGGTGGGAGAGAGGGAAGCGAGGGGAGAGAGTGCCGGAGGGAGACGTTAAATTGATCCCTGTCCTGCAGTTTTGGAGTTATCTGGGGAAGGAAGGGAAAAAAAAGAAAAGAAAAGAAAAGCGGTGCATGTGTTTGTGTTCGAGGTGCACATGTGCGGAGAGGAGTGATTTAAGCCCAGCACGGCGGGGAGTCAGCCTCTGCTCTAAACACACATCGGCACAATGGAGCGGAGCTGGTGCGAGCCTAATGGCCGAGGACATAAACAAATAGAATCAGAGAGCGAGACAGCTTCGGATTCATGTGTGAAATACACCTGTAGTCCTGGCTGCATGAATCCGCCCGCTTCAAACGGAGGATTCGCCTCCGAAAATCAATTTCTTTTGTCCCATAGATTTATGAGACTGTGACAAAATAAGAAAGAATGGGGGATTTACACCCAATCAAAGCCAGACGATACTGAAAGCAGATATTATGTGTCAACAGCTCATAAACGCTGAAATAAGTATTCGGAGCGCTCCTCCCTTTTTTGTACATAGTTGTTCCGATCTTTCTCTGCGGGTCAGTGAAGCACAGACTGAAATGATTCATTGCTCAGCAGAATATAAAGAATGACTGGCGACCTGCATGGACAATGTATTCCCCACCGACCTAAGTGCACTGGAGACAGACTCCAGCCGGTATAGACCGGGTGAGATAATGGAAGGATGTCACACAATGGATGAATATTTGCAAAAATGTCAGAAACTCATTGTTTCCTCACTCGTAGGTGCTAAGCTCAGCTAGGGTCCGGTGTCTTACATAGCAAACTAAACAATTCTGGGCTTTGAACCATTTGTCAGAGGGGGGGGGGGGGCGTTTTGAAGACTATAAGAGACGTTTGTTAAGATTTACAGACATTTTAGAGAATGGAGTAATGAACCAGCTCATACTGTTAATGATAGAAAACTAATTTGCTCAACCCCTTGTGTGCTTGCATCTGCGCACATGTGTTAAGAGGTTTAAAAGAAATGCGTCTGCATGTGCGGGTATGTGTGTCTGTGCACCTTGCTCAGTATCAAGTGGAAGTAGAAGATAGCTGCGCTTTGAAGGAGATGAGGTGTCGTCCGGTCAAACTATTTATAGGAATCAATCACACACACAGCCCACGGCGGAGCATCAGACGGAGACAAAAATAAAGAAGCGGGTACAAAAATAGACGCACAAAAAGGATGAGGCAGACAGACAGAGACAAAGCGACGTTTATGTTATTTATAACGCTCACGCTCACGCGAGATTTCACCTGACTCAAAAGGCTCTCACACAAATAATATCGCACTCTCACATCCAGGTACACACACACACACACACACGCATGCATGTGTGTCAGATCTCACTCTGGGGTCATATGGCGCAAATGCGTGACATCGATATGACCTTCGGGATAGAAGAGGATAGAGCACACACCTTCAGTGTAAGAGGCAAACGGCTCAGGCTCCAGAGAAAGGGTAGTGATGTCGGAGCACAGGACCTGGATGGGGCTCAACATCCTGGGGGAGGACTCCAGGGTGGAGAGGGGTGGACAGGATGGGCGGAGCTCTTCAGGCTATAGCCAGGAGCAGCCCTGCAAGAGGAGCAAGGATGGAGGGAAAGAGGAAGGAGGGAAGGAAGGAAGGAAGTAGCGGAGAGGGGGGGGTTAAGGGCAGGGACGGAGTTACTGTTACCACATTTGCCGATGGTTTTTGTGCATGTGCATCCTGTTTCATCTACACACGACGTGCTGGAGGGAATGTGAGCACAGCATGGATGGACAGAGAGAGAAGGAGGGGAGAAGTATGGACAGTTACCCCCAGGTGACGATGGCTGACAGCTAGAAAAAAAGCACTTTCTCGCAAACTGGTCAGATAACTGGCAATTATGGTCAGTATTGATTTATCTGTCAGCTAATGTCATGTTCTCATCATGGGCCGCTAATGCCCAGTGCTATTCCAAAAGTCAAGAGGGAATCCAGACAAGCTAGTAAATATTAATGTCTTGGATGCTGCTGTAAGAAAGCATATTTTTAGTCTTTCAGACTTCCGTTTACTGCTTATATTGATACCAAAGTCCTCATTTACAGAGGACTGGCAGCATGTTTAGGATGTATGCATCCTAATGTATACATGCATGTAATGCACGTATGCATGCATGTGCACTGCAGATTCAGCAGACCCCTGCAACCCACACAAAGTGCATAAGATAATGAATGGATGGATGATACATGTTTGTTTTCATAAAAGTCTTGATGATTTCTCCTCTTATATTTCATGGAGACAGATTTTATTTCTTTGACATGGTGCACATTAACAACCGGGGTTGCATTATTTATGAAATGGAAACCACCGCTAATCATCTCTTTACAAACCTGTCAAAAAGAGTCAAAGATCTGAATTCTGATGGAACATGTTATGGCTGTTATTTCATCGTCTTCGGCCATAGTGAAATTGTAGCAGGGAGTGCGGGGTATTATGGAGGCTGGGAGGAGTGAGAGGAAGGTAGTGAGAGATGGAGGAGAAAGGGAGTGGAGGAGGGAGGGGAGGTGAGGGGAGGGATGTCGAGGTAGAGGGAGGTTAAGCATCCCTCCCCTGTAGGAGTTAAAGGGCAGGGGAATCCCCACGGGAAGACCCACAGACACACTGTTATGTATGCACACACACATGTAAACACACAGAAATCCCTTGCAGACACACACGCGCACACACACGCACACACACAAAGACCGGAGCAAACAAAAATGCAGACAGCATTTAAGACGTGTATATGAAAACAACACAGGGCAAAAACAAAGAAAGATGGAGACACAGAGAAGCCATAAAATAGCATAAAGTCACATGCACCACTTCTCTGTCTGTCCACCACCTTCTGCACACACACACACACACACACACACACTCTCCACACACACGTACAAAGGCACATTGTGCTTGAGCAGCCTTTAGAGCACTGTTGGATAATTGTTTGGCAGACGCGCCACTTCAGCACCGGGCAATGCTGCGAGTTGCATTAGAGGCCTGACGAGGGGGAGAGAGGGAGGGCGGTGGGGGGATGGAAAAGGGGAGGATGGACGGGGGATGGGGGTGAACGTGGAGGAAAGGTGGTGGGTGGGGTGGATTGGGTGCAGCAGAAGAAGAGGAGGCAGGTGATGAATCATTTTGTTTCGCGACATAAAATGATCCGGCGCGTCATTGATTTTTGTTAGAGCACAGTTGGTGCATCCTCCGCCACTACCCGGTTTGGGACGGCCCATGTGTTGCTCGGGCGACGTTCAGATCAATGGCTGTTCAGAGGTGTGTCCACCTTGCTCATCAGCAATTCAGGCCAAATAACGTCTGTGTCGTCTGCCAGAGATGTGTGGAATAATTAATACTGCCATTATCGGTGGGTGGAGACGCCCTGTCAATCATATCAGCCAAGCATGAAAAGCAGCGTTTGTCATCACACACTGTTGCTATGGCAATAATGGACAGGCGCTGATTGATGCTATAAAGCTGATTTTCTGCTCCAAATTCACCAAATCAGAAATGAGAGATTTGCCCAAACGTTGTACGAAAGCCCCAGATAAATCCTGCCTGATAGTATCCAAAAAGTTGATTTAAATAAGGAAAAAATCAGAAGGACCCGAGGGGAACCACTATTTTTAGCATACAGCTAGTGAGGAAATACTCACTGTTACAGTCGGGGAATGGAATGAAAAGGTAATGCGTGCAATAATAATAATAACGTACAAAAATAATATGGACAACATTTAACCATTTTACAAAAGTAAAAAACTAAAGGGATAGATGATGGAACAAGAAGCAGAGATGGTCCTGTTGTTGTAATGTGTCTCATATCTAAAGGAACTATAATGTCCACCATTAGTTAGGTATGATGGGTTCACTGACAAAATATGATATTATTACAAAACTAAAATGCAGAAATACTGTATTTTTCATGTTTTGTTTCCCTGAATGGATAATTTACTGTCCAATATGGATTAAATTTGGTGCTTCTTTGTAGGATGTTTTTTTTTAATTAAGATACAGCACTGAACCTGAATTTCTCTGAGGCAACCTCCCAAAGGGACCAATAAAGTTTCTATCCATCTATCCATCTATCCATCTACCCATTCATTTATCTGTCCATCTAGCCATCTATCTACTCCAGGGACTAATCAAGGATGTCCGTCTTCTAGTTGTTTGTCTGTTTTTGTTTCCTTTTCACTTTCATCCAGGCCGTCAAAATTCCTTCCTGAGATGGACAGAGGCGTACAAAACGGTCGCTGACGTGCCGTACGCGACAGGTGCTGCCACGCACACAAAGACACACAAAGACACACAAAGACGGATGTGCACGCACAAACACAATTACACTTCCACAGCGATGCAGCATGTACACGAGCGTGTCTACAATCAACAGGCTCCGCTGCAGGTCCCCGCTGACTGCGCTGTGTAAGGGAAATGATATTATATACCACACACACACAGGAAGCATAGTAATTTCCTTTCTGCAGGATCACAAATGAGCTCACAACACAGCCCTGACCCCGCAAATGATAATCCGCTGCTCTGGTCTGAGAGGCGTGGTGAACAATGAGCGGAGTGTCAGAAACAGATCCAGGACAGGCAGACGGGCGGCAGGCACGGCGGGCAGGAAGGAGGGCTCGTGTGCAGGTGAGATTACTGGTGTAATTGAGATTAGCGAAAGAGGGAGTTAATCCATCTGTTTTCTGAAACAAAACCAAAAGGAATTCTGCGGGGGGGGGGGTTTCAGGATTGTGTGTGCTGCTGATCCCTCTTAGCGGACTTTCCCCTACCCTGAGATGTGACACCCGGCGACACCTGCACTTGTTATATTACAAGAGAGAATATAACAGGAGGGCAGACTGACAGCATGCAGCAGAACAATGAATACAAGAGAACGTGGTGGAAATTTCTGGCTCATTTTCCAGGAAATTTCTGCCATTACACACACACACACACACACACACACACACACAAAAAACCCATTCTCTAACTGTCAAACAGACAAACACACGCACATTGGGACACGTGTCAGATCAATGCTTCCCTGCAGTGTAGCAAAGTGTTACACAAGGTAAGAGGGAGGCCACCACAGCACGAATACACAACAAAAACACAGAGAGGACAGGGGCAGGACACAAAGACGTTGGGAGAAGGGGTGAGGCGGGGAGGGAAACTTGGCCGATGATTTAATTTTCCAGTGGAGAGCGATTTCCACTCTAGCTCTTGTTGCTCAGTCTGCAACTCTTGCCCGATCGACACGCAGCTCACATCAGGTTACAGACGCCGACCAAAGCACAGACTTCGTCCAACGCAGACGTTCCCCAGAAGTTCAAGACACAGATGCGCACTCGCACTAGGCACACACACACACACACATAGAGGCACGTGCAGCTTCCTCTCCCCCCTTACCTTCAGTCACATAGTTGTGGTCGGGGAGGAAGCCGCGGTGGTTGAGCGTCGGGGTGGCGTCAGTGTCTTCGCCCATCGGCGGGGCTGGGGGGAGCGCCCGTCTCGGTGGGGCGGCGTGGTGGTGGCAGAGCGGTGGTGGTGGCGGTGGCGGTGGTGGAGGGGGTGGTGGGGATGCCGGCCAGCACAGCGCCCATGCTGCTGCCCGCGGACGCCTCCTCAGCACAGAGGCGCGGAGCCAGCCATCCTATCCTTAGAAATGAGGATGAGGGGCAGGTACGTGGGAGGGAGTGGGCTGGTCCCGAACGAGGGATGGGGGGCGGGGGGGTGGGGAGTCCTCACAGCCGCCTCCCGAGAGCCAGATGTAAACCTGCAGCAGAGAGGAGGGGTAAAGCAGGGGGGGGAGGGGGGTGCATTTGAAAACTGTTCAAAAACTGCCAGCTCGATGCGTGCCTCGCGAGAGCACGCATCCCTCGTGAGACAAGAAAAATCCACCCCGCAGCCGCAGCTGCTCCAGGTGTGGCCGGACCGGTTCTACTCTCACAAACACACGCAGCACAACATATGTTGTCCCGTGAGGTCAGGAATGGGTGAAGTCCACGTTTGTTAATGGATGTTGGAAGAGAAAAGAGGAGATACGAGGAGGAGGAGAGTGGGGGGAGGGGAGAGGGAGAGGGATGAGCAGAGCCCCTAGTCGTATCTGCAGTGCTGCTGCTTCTTCTGCAGTGAACTCACACGCATGGACACACACGCACGCGCGCACAGACACACAGTGTGGACAGCCGCACGCTCACCTACACACTCCTGTCTGTCAGGTGCCCCTCGGTGGATCCTCCATGGATAACGTCTCCCTCTCCTCCTCAGCGTCTCACTGTTTCCCAGCTGATCCCGTGCGAGAGGAGGAAAATCCAACCGGCCCTGGACTCTGCTGCAGTCTGCGCTCTGGCGTATGTATGAGAGGCAGAGCGAGTGGTAGAGAGAGGGGGAGGGAGAGAGAGCGAGGGAGAGAGAGAGAGAGAGAGAGAGAGAGAGAGAGAGAGAGAGAGGGGATCTGTCCTGCTGTGCTGTTACGCGTGTGATGCATCACAACAGGCCCCACCCACGTATCGCCGCAGCCAATCATCGAGGAGCGTAGGTCTGCCTGACTGCTGACTGCAGGTGATTAAATATGATAAAAAACCAGAGAGGGATGGAGGAGTGGGTGGCAGAGGAGCGGAAGTGGCAGAGCGTCTTAAAAGGTGGTGACAAATGGGAGAGCGAGCAGAGAGGGAGCTGGGCGAGAGAGGACGCACTTGACTGGATGCTGAATATGAACTACGACACAGTGACTACTGAAGGGTTCACCTGGAGGCAGATTTCAATTAGCCCTGGGATGACTAACAGACCAGTGAAACACACACACACACAGATTTCAGTACAGCATATCGGTGGGTGAGGCTGGATAATGAAGTTACATTTCTTAATGTGAGACTGATCACCAAGTGGTTGCCAGGCAAATAGCGGAGATTCCCTCCATCATGCAAACCAGTTTAGTTTTTGAACAGATAAGATGAGATGTGCCATCCACTGTAGTACAAGTGTAAGATTCTGCTTATATAGGCTAATTATGAGCCCATTTTGCCCATTTGTGTTTGTGTTTCCTTCATCATGTGTCATGTTAGCATGTTTGCATTTTACGCTTACCTTTGTCTTTATCTTTCGCTGCATATTCATGTATGTATTTTAAATTATCTTGTTTTTCTCATTTTTCCCCATTTTTAGTACACTTTCGATTCTTGAAGTAACTGCAACAAACACAATTTCCAACTGGGAATCAATCAATGTATTATAAAAATCATCAGTAGCAGCTAGGATTGTGATATTATGGTTTGTGCTGTTGCCTCAGAGAAAGTTCTCCCTCTAGCTTGGTGGATTTTCTTTGAGTATTCCAATTTCCTCCCACAGTCCACAAACATGAATGTTTAGGTTAATTGGAGACTCTAAATTGCCCCTATATGTGAGTGTGAGAATAAATGGTGTCTGCAAAGTGTTATGGACTGGTGATATACCCTTCACCCTGTGTACACTAGAGATAGGCTACAGCACATCCCCATGCCACCATTAAGGTACAAAGTGGGCAAGATAATAAATGGATGGTAATATTCATAGTGAATATAAGAGAGCTGTACAAACTCATTGCACATCACTTTGATTAAATGTGACTTTGCATAAATTTCACAATCAAAACACATTCTTATCAATACTAGGACAGCTATTCTGACCAAAGCTGAGAGGCCTCATGGAAGGGACTAGGGCTGACCACTGAGGGAGAGAAAAATACTTCACAGTTCACTTGCACTTTACAAATCTACACTCTGACAGCCATGCAGGGGCTCGAGTCGGCGTGGAAGCAGAGAGTGAGGGGCTGCCAGTGACAGTTGGTGCCATCACTAGTGGCTGGCTGTCTGCCACCAGGCTTTAAACCCCCCTCTCCAACAGCAGGGAACAAGACGAGCTGTTTATCTGACTTACACCAAGACTGCCAGCATTGCCATCCCCCACCCACTGTTTTACCAATGATGGGCAATGCTCCACATACTACTGCACATATCTGCCCTTCTAAATGCCCCCCACCAGCCTAACATTCACCACAAAGCTCCCCTAAGGCCCCCTACTGTTTCTCATATATAGCTACTGTTCTACCTGCACAGCTCCACCTATTCACCCAACCATATGTCAGTGAAATCCCCCTCTGGTTAAATCCATAAACCCATAAGGTTTGGTGTTTAGCTCTCACTCTCTGCCAAGCCTAAAACTGAGATGAAAAATATCACAATGGGTCTCATTGTTTGTCATATTCTTGGCTGGTATATTGCTTTTTTTACATCGCTTTTCTGTGTAACAGGGCCTGGTCCGTGTCTTTAGCTGCTTATTTTAATTTCACTTTTCAAACTTTAACATCCAATTTCATATTCACTCAATTAAGGGGTTGATGTGGTGGCATGTCAACAAATTCATGATTTATTTTCTTGACTGACTGAGCAAAAATAATTTCAATTTTCAGAGTTGTACAGTTATCAAGAGTATACATTTTCAGAATTACTTAAACAACATTTTATCAAGATTATGAACTAACTTTATAGTGGAAACAGCATTAAAGTAAACTAGTTTTGAATGGATGGATTTAGGATTAGTGATAATAATGTCAATGACATATTAAAATAATATAATGGAAAAAAAAACATGTCGCTGGTTAGCATTTAGCAAGTAGCTGAGGTTGAAAAACACCAAACTTTCAACTCAGTGGTGATTTAGAAATGAAGAGATGTAATTGCTGTATCAAACATAAACATTTAAAATAACTGTATTTTAGTTGTAAACTCCACAATGGTCTTTACACGATTAGCCTCATTGCTAAAGCTCATGGGTTAGCAAACTGCAGACATTTGTAAATATGGTTCACTGACCTTTTTATAATGAGAGTAATCAAGAGTCAACTCAGAGTACCTCAGAGTCATTGCTGTTCGTTCACTGTCATCGACGAGGATACAAACACAACACATACATACATACTGGCTGCTGCTGCTGCTGCTGCTGTTGCTGCTACTGAAAACAAAACCGAAACTGGACAAAAACTTGGTCGCGTTCAATGTTTTCAAGTTTTGTTCCTTATTGTATATTTTAATGACTATCTATCTATAACAGTCAACTATTTGAAATCGTTAATATCTAACAGCATCTGACATCTAAGAGTCAATAGAGCATTTCAACGGCATATTTAGCTTCTTTTTTTTTTAAGAAATCCTCACTATCAGCCTCTTAAATGTGGATAATTTGTAATATCGTTGGTTCTCTATGAAACCAAATTCAGATTTGGGTGAGACAAGGTCTTTGGAACACACATCGTAATTTTTCTCCATTTCCTCATCTTCTAACAAAACAAACTGATTAATGGATTACAACAATGCTTGTCTGCAGCAGCCCCATTACAGATTGACTCTAAATGTAAAAATCCAGTCAACATATGTCAGTGTGCATGATCCCTGGCTGTCCTCCCTCTCATTATCACAGTGATCGCTTTAATTCACCATCTTTTCCCCCGCATGTGGCAGACCTGACCGGTTACAGTAAATCCAGTCCAGCCTGTCCTTGTTAACCTCCGATGCCTGACCCCTGGGGTCGCCAGTCTCGGGGTCTGTCTCCCGTAGCGACGCCATTCAGCCGTGAAGGCTTGGCCTCGAACCGGTTCTGTTACCTTGACGACAGTGAAGCGTGACCATCCGCCATTCCCAACGTGACTTCGACCCTGTGGCCCTGAGTGAATCTGGGCGGTGGAGTGTCCTCACATCATACCCCTCAGGAGAGATGAGGAGGAGGGATCGTCACATCCAGTATTTAAAAAAACAAATTAGTCAGAAATATAAAGTAAAGCTTGATATGCAAGCGCAGAATTAATGTTTCGGGTTCAGCAGGTATGGTGTGGCTACTGTTCCCCTTTTGGGAGTATTGTGTTTTGGCTTTTATTGCTTTGCACCATCGTATCAAAATAGAAAAAATACAAGGACTGGTCTAAGGTTCTTAAAGATATGAGGACTTTAGATATTAATCATCTACTTGACAACAGGTGAAACAGATTTTTCTTTCAACTTGAAGAAAAGTCTGGAAACAAAGGACAAAAACCCAGGCTGGACATTTTGGTCAAAATGTTTTTTTAAAAATCTCAGGGCTTGAGGTATTGGATGTGGGATATTGTTTTTTTTTTAAGATATGACAAATTCAACAACTCTTGCTACCAACTTTTCAGTTGGCAGCAAGAGTTGTTGCCTTTCCCCTTTTGGGAGTCAGATGCGTTTGGGTTTTATTGCTTGCATCTCACTGAAGCCGATGGTGTAAGCGACTCCGTGCCTCAGCTTGTGACTAAAACTGACCTCACAGTCTGTGGAGGGAGGGAGTGGACTCCGAGGCTCCAACACAATTCATGCCCACAGCCGGTCAACACGATAATGATCAGCATCATTCATCAGGAGCAACGATGTGTCCAATCAGACGCAGCGCTGCTTGCAAGTGTCTGTCTCTGTTGACCCGGTGCTTCTCCCTTTTTCCCACCCCCACTCCACGCTGCAGACACAGGGGTTGCTTAGCAACCGGAGAGCGGCCTATGGAGAACACACACTCAATCGCGCATACGCTCGCACACACTTGGAAAACCCGGGAACTCTGAAGGAGGAAGATAATGTACTGCCGCTCCACCCCTCCATCATGCTCTGTGACCCCCCCCCCCCCACCTCCCTCTACAAATGGGTGCAGAGAAACAGCAGAAGCAGCTGCCTGAAGGAGATTCAACCCAGTAACCATGGCCCAGTGGCTGCTCCGGGGCGCCAGACACACACAGGAACGTGAGCGCATGAAGTCCGCCGGATCCACAGCCTTATTTAATATTTTGCGATTGTGACTGATTAGTGATGGACTTAAGCCGGCAGCCATGAAATCAGCATTTCCAACAGACAAAGCGCCTTAGAAGATGAAAGTTAAAAGCCGCGCAGCGTCTCCCCAGTCTAACACTATTAGCACATTAAGTGAGAGCCTAAATACAGTCAGCAGACGATGGATCAACCCGTAGCCGTGAGCGGGAGACAGCGCTGTAATCCCCCAAAGGCGGGTTTCACTACAGTAATGGCAACCCGCATAAAACCACAACCCCTGGGGAGTGGTGGGACTGGGTAGATTATAAGCAACCCTGGGGCCGGGCTTAATCCCTTATAGCCTCGACACACACACACACACACACACACAGGGGATGCTGGGAAGTGTACACACTTAAACACAGCCACAACACACCTGAAAGCACACACATATGCACGCTTGAAATTGGAAGCGATAATGCCGGGAAAGCGTGGACATGCAAACACACATACAAACACGTAATTGAACCGGCTGAACATACATTTCCAGCCGAGTGGAGGGGAATTGGGGGCTCTGGTATTTTCTCTCCTATCACATCTGTACGACATGGGTGTCCAGGGGATAATTTTACTCCTGGTTGGATTATGGGGATGGTGATAGACTGTTGGCTGTTTTGGGCCGAGGGCAAAAGAGATGGCGGGAGGTTGAGTGTGTTTTCTTTCTGGCAAATGAAAGCAGCAGCCTGAGGGGCAAGAGGGATAAACTGAGACATGGAGACATAAAGGTAAAGAGCATGTTATAGCGCAATCCCAACGGGAAAACAGCACGATAACGCTGCGGCCTGGTGATAAAGCACTCACCGGGACATGGTCATCTGGCAGTGCTGGAGCTGCTATTACAAACAGGGATTCCCAATTCATGTCAAATCGAATGAGTGGAGGTATGTACCGCGGAGCCATTAGTTGCGGGTCAAATTATTTTATCTCATTTCATCTAGTATCAAAGGGCAAAAAAAACAACATTTTGGTGTATGAGGGCTCCATACAATGTATCTTTATGTAAAGCTCTTATCGCATAAATCCAAGCCGGCCATAGCATGCAGTCTGATCCGGTGTTCATTTGTTGTCTCTCTCTCCCCGGGGGCAAAGCTGCTTAGGGCAGAAAGCAGATTACACATAACCAAATATACAAACAGAAAACACTGAAAAGGCCGTGTGACCCCTGCCCGTGAACGCCACACACATGCACACGACCGAGAGCCAAATCTGGAGATAGATTTTGGGTTTGTCTCTGACCCGACGCCCCCCGTCCCATCGTAAATACTATACTTACGCGGTAGGTTTCGATAAATGGTCTATAAAAGCCTGCAGCTTTATTTAGCAGGGATTCGGCCCTCCGACATTAGTGGCGGCTCACACACACACACACACACAATATCTGATTCATAAAACCATAAATATAGAGCTCCATATGTGGCACATGTACCCATTTCCCAGTGATGTCTGCCTTTTTCCTCTGACCCTCTCAAAACAATTTCATAAACAGAGAGCCAAAAGACCCAGAGGGACAGGCAGACACAGGTGACCCTCGGGGGGGAGGGGAGGTCACCCAGTGTAATCTTTCAATGAGCAAACCAAGGACTCAGCAGCCCGGGGAACAGACGGGCACGGCTTGGCCGAGCCTCGCTCAGCAGAGAGGCGGGAGTGAGAGACGGGGACGCACGTCTCATCAACCTCCGCCACACGTCCCACGTGCTCCGGGCATGAAACGGTCGAGCGAAAGACCGTCGCTGCCTTTCTGTGCCCCGGAAAAAAAAAAGAAGCCTGAAGTCGCAGTTGGAGGATCCGCGACTGCTGAGGCGGCTTCAGATGGGATTACACGTCTCCTCGCTGAAATTACAATCACGCCGGCAGGGAGCGAGCAGAGGAGGAGCGCAGATTAATAACTCTTATGAGTCTGCCTCAGCGCAGGAGGGAGCTTTTTTTAAGGAACGCAGGGTATTAAATGCCATCCATCCATTATGTTAGCCGCTTTGCACTTTAAAAGGTCTTGTAGGGTTCTGCTGGGGTCAGCGCCCGCAGGGCGAAGGCAAAGAACACACTCTGGACAGGTCACACACACACACACACACTCCGATACCTACATGCGATTCGGAGCCTCCGAACGACCTCGACTTGTATGTTTTTGACACAGCGAGGGAAGAACATGCAAACTCCAGGCAGAAAGTCATGTTACATTTATAGACGCTTTGAAGAGCTGGAACCGAATTGCCCGTGACACCGTTCTCGTCCGAAAGTCACCCCCAAACCGATGCGCTCCCATTCTGATTTTGCCCGGTAAGCACATGCTTGCAGACCGCGACCGGGAAGCATGTCACGATGACACAAGTGCACACATCAGGAGAACAGACGTGCAGATATAGGGCACGTGGTGAAACGTGCTGACATTAACGCTTTCATCCCAAATCCATTCTTCCCTTTAGGACGCTTTCAGGTGCTGTGACTGCCCCCTAGTGTCCGGGGAAGGAGGGTGCAACGCTTGCGTATCGTACTGTACCACAGGATCATGTTTCAGGCGGAGTAAAAACGACCAACTTGTACTTCAGCATATGGTTTAATTCCACTTCGTAAAGACAGGATGTCGAGACAGCAGTTTCTCCTCGAACCGCAACATAATGTGCTTGTCGCATTGAGACAGTTCCACCGTTACATCCCCGTCAAAATAAAGGCCCGAAGAGGCGAGCACTACAGAAGCACCACTGTGAAGGAAGAGATACGCCTATCCTACCTCGGCATGCCACATGTCTAACCTAACACCCACTGGATTTGACCTTACTTAGCGTGGTGAAGACATCAACTTGGAACTTTCTCACTTCAAGTAACAAAAACGTACTCGGATACCTTGGGAAACGGTTACAAAAATTATCTTCTGAACAACAGTGACCAGAATTCTTGAATCTACTCACTTGCAATGCAGTTGAAAACAAAGCGCTCTCTTCCACTGTTATTGTGATACTGAGATCTCTTTGAAATGAAAACAAAGACACTCATAAGATTTAATTCGTATTTAAATAACTTTTTCTAACTCACTTTAATTGTCAATTTGATGATTTGTGGTTGTCCGACAAGCCGTAACCTCAAATAATCAAGGATCGACTTCACGTTTTTAATGGCACACAGTTTCGAAATCTCAGACACAAGTCCCCGGGGTTCATTTTCTGACTAAACTAAAGTGCACAGCCATCGTTCTCTGGGAACCCCTTCAGACGGGATTGCGGGCCATGTCGGGCTCCTGCTGGTCCTCCATGTAGTCGGGATCTCCCTGATGAAC
The DNA here is from genome assembly GCA_029224185.1 of Karalla daura. Taxonomy (NCBI): domain Eukaryota; kingdom Metazoa; phylum Chordata; class Actinopteri; order Chaetodontiformes; family Leiognathidae; genus Karalla; species Karalla daura. The sequence continues at coordinate 19,720,547 of CM055195.1, forward strand.
CCTGTGATTGTGCACCCTCAGGTTCCCCCTGTGGGCGAACCTCTTGCCGCACTCGGCGCAGGCGTACGGCCTCTTCCCCATGTGGACGTCGCGCTGGTGGGCGCGCAGGTTGCCGCTGCGGGCGAAGCGCTTGCCGCACTGGGCGCAGCCGAAGGGCCGCTCGCCCGTGTGCGTGCGCGTGTGCACGGTGAGCTCCGAGGGCGTGAGGAAGCTCTTGTCGCAGAACTGGCAGGGGTGGAGCCGGACGCCGGTGTGGCGCAGCAGGTGCCTGCGCTGGTGCGAGGGGTAGGTGAAACACTTGGTGCAGTACGGGCAGGTGTAGGGCCGGCCGGCGCCTCCGGCCGGGGCCGCGGGGTGACCCAGGGTGTTGGCGTGGCGCAGGCCCAGCGACTGGGCGTTGGACTGCGGCCGCAGGGGGTCCCTGGCCACAAAGGTGGCGAGGCGCCGCGCGCTGTTGACGGGCCCTCGGCCGCCCCGGTCGTCCCTGGGCCTCCAGGACGATTCCCCGGGCGGCGGGCCCTGGGGCTGAAGCTGCCGCGCCGCCCGCTGCCCGGCGCCCTGGCCCTGCACCGAGTTCTGATTGGCGCCCTGGTTCTCCGCCTCCTGGTCCAGGAAGGGGAAGGCGCTCTCGTCACCTTCGTTGCTGGTCTCGTCGGAGACGAAGCCAGGCGGCAGGCAGGACGAGCCCGGGGCGGGGGCGGCGGTGCTGCCGGCGGGGCCCGGGCAGCCGGTGCCATCCGCCGGCAGGTTCTCCAGCCCGGACACCCCTCCTCTGCCGCTGTCCAACCCCTGCAGCCACTCTCCTGGCGGACCAAGACTTGGGTCGGGCCTGGGGGAGCAACGGCCTGTCTGGGAGATGGAGAGGAAGGGAGTGGAGGCCTGATCCTGTAGGGGCCTGCGGTCTGCGCTACGGCCGCCAGTGTCCCAGTGGGACACCGCAGGTATCTGGGTTCCCTCTGCCCCAGACCCAAGCAGCGTGCGTGATCCAGAATGCTGTTAAGAACCGTAAAAATGGTCAGTTACACCAGGTCAATCCACCATTTTCTACTGTTCAGAAAATAAATACTTATACTGAATTACTTCTAGTAAAGTCTCAATCGCGGAGAAGGGTCTCACCTCATGCTTCACTGATGCCCCCTCCTGGCCTGTGATCTCCTCTTTCAGCCCGCTGAGGCTCTGATCCAGTCCTTCAGCTGGATCTGCCTGAGAGGCTGCATCCTTTCCCACATTAAGTCCTGCCCAAACAAGCAATGAGGGTCAGTGTCACTGTAAATACAGCCTCAGTGTTCTATCCATCACTATTTACAGAGTTGCGGGGGTCTGCTGGAGCCTATCCCATCACACACATGGTTAGGGTTAGAGATGGGTGAAACAGGGCCTGTGATGCTGGCGTCTACCAGACTACTATACACAAACTTACTTCTTCACATGACAACAACAATATCCAAGGTGCTGAAAATACCAGATGGCCAAAAGCTCCATGCCTTTGTAGAAGTAGAATTGAAGTGTCTTAGCCTTACAGCTTTCGTTATTGTTGGTCACTACAATAGTATATTAAAAACTGAGCTAATCAAGTGGTATTTTAACCTCATCGTCATCCAATGAAATGCAAGAGCACCTGTCCAAGAGCACATAACATTTCGAGCATCTCACGCCCCTGGATAAATACACACATGTTCCCAAATCATCTTGAGCTCACATGATTACAGAAATACTCTGCAGGAGGGACCTTGGGGGCTCCTCCTGAGTGCTACGCTTCTTAGTATCTCGCACGTTACCTGATCCTGTCAGACCCGGTTGCCGCACGCCGCCCTCTCTGTCTCCTGGTGCCACCTCTCCATCCTCGCTCCCTGCTCCCCTGGCCCTGTGCCTCCTCTCCAGCTTGCCTCGGAGGATGGAGATCTCCTGGGTCTTCTGCGCTAGCTCCGCCTGCTGCTCGCACAGGCTGCTTTCGAAGATCTTGGCGATCTCACACACAGCTGCCGCCAGCAGCGAGTCCATGACGGTGGCCAGCTGTGCGTGGAAAGTGCTCCTCACCGACTCCATGTTGCCTCTAGCTTCGACAGTGTTCGTTCGCCCCTCTGCTCGGCTCCCAGCGCTGGTCCAGGGAAGGAGGATGCGGCTACCAGTGTGGACTCCTCTGCCCTGGCATCTAAGAGGTGCCATGGGACGCTGCCATGTTGCGGTTGAGCTACATGTAGGCCATCATTTCAGACACGCATTTGGGGCTAAACATATCTTCACGGACAACTCTGTACATAGTAAGCTACCCAAGTTAACAGTCTGTAAGGATGGCGACGTGCTAGTTAGCGTTAGCATCGGCTAAGGTGTAAACAAACGAACCTGCAGAGCCCAGGGTAGCCGACTGAAGCGACCTGTATCTATGCGGTGATGAAGGCCACGCACACACACATCAAATCAGCCACTAGCCACATGTCGTCACTGTCTAAACTCGAATCGATACAGCACACTGTGGACACATAGAAAGATGTGACGACGGTTCCTATTCAGGTTAGGTTTGTTACCATCTGGGCTGTGAGCATTGTCGCAACTCTCGCGATAGCAGTCGCGAGAATTCAAGAAGTACTGCATCCACAACACAGATGTACTGCGTTTATGTACGTTATGATTCTGCGCACACATAATGGATGATTAACTCTGTGGTGCGGCTCATGCTGAAAGCAACAGCGACATTTTGTCACATTTACTGTATTGATCAGCTCTGCCCTCTGCACCATTGTCATTTTGGGATCCTGTTGTCCAAAAACTGTTGTTTTGTCGTCCAGTTACTTCAGTAATAATTGTATGACAAAACAACTGGATAAAATTCTCTCAACCGAACAACTGGAATACTGTAGTGAGTCCAGGACGATTTATTTTACATGGACCACTGTTCAACATGTATATGCTGCTTTGAGCACAAGTTCAGACCTCCCTCGACGCTGGTTCTGATGTGTAGAAACCTCTACACAAGCTTAGGAAGCTTGGCTCCTTTGCAGTCAACAGGAACGTCCTTCTCATCTTTGATTATTCTTCATCACGTCCTCCTCTACCTGCTGGTCCCACTTTCAGCGTGTGTGTCAATGTGTTCCAAAATCATAGGGCTGCCTGCTAAACTCTTTTAACCACCTATGGGTAACACCAACAGCACGATTTGTATCATTTTTGTCTTGTAATTTGAACACCGTCTTGATATTGACATCAACTGAATTTCAGAGCAGAGCTGTTTGGTCTGCTTTATATGGACAAGAGTATGTTTCCTTCGTTAGTACACAGGTATCGAAGCTCCTCAGAACTCTTATGCAACTCTGGCCCACCTTCTCTTGCAAGTGAAGGGCAAAAACTATCCACTATCCAAGACTTTCCAGTAAAGTCTGTAAAATATCTTGAGGGCACATGTGGAGTGGTGAGGAGGTGCAGACAATTATTGATACCCACAGGTTCCAGGCCAGTCAACGAGCCCAGCTTCCCTTCTTCCTCGTGCCTTTTTTCCTTTCTAGGCAGCGCCTCTATGCGGTTGCTGAAACTGTCTCATGGCGTCCAGGCAGTTTGGAATGTTTTCACAAAAAAGCAGTGTGAAAGGGGAAGAAAACCAAATCATGGTGTGAAATTTATCTGCAATTCTCTATATATTGGTATTAGCGAGGAGTGTCTGCGCTTCCCTGCTGCAAATGTTGCCCCTGCGACCTAGGCCCAGAAGGAGTGGAGAAAAAGGAGGGAACTAAATAATCATTGAACATTTAATGTTGAGAAAAACTAAGTTTATCCTTCCTGTTAAAGTCACACAAGGCTGCCTCATTCACAAATATCGATGCTTGGTAGAGGAAAAGGTCATCCATCAAATGCCTCTATGATATGCAATGTGTCCATGACACGCACACACAAAAATAAAGATAAATATATCATTTAATGTTCACAGACTGATGACAATACAGCTATACTGAAATGTAGAGGATTTCAATCTTTTGGTAGTCAGTTGAATTTAATAAGAGGACAACGATGGGAGTGGTATTTATGTCGACCTGTCAAAGACTAAACATCTGTCCAATCAATTCTGCTTCCACTGTCGCCAATTCCTGAGAAATATATCCGACACTACTGCTGCATCCATACGTTTCCGTGTCTGACACGTGCAAGTGGTACTATGGAGTTTAACACATTTCCATCTGGAAGTACATGAAGTGTCAATGCATCTCTAACTGCATACCAGTTGAAAACACCTTGTATTCTGCTTCTTACTGTGATTAATCCATGCAGACCTCAGCTTGAGAAATATAAGAGAAGGGCACATCAGACTGGCTCTCAGCACTTTGTTAGAGGCTCAACCATAGAGTGACAACTACTTTTCTCTTTCGCTTTAGTGTTATCTTTGTGTTTCTCTTTCGGATGTATACAGATTATGTAGCCATTTGGAAAGAAAGAGGGCCAAAGGTCGACATGCCGCTGGCCTAAAAAGAATGGTAGACCATCTTTTTGACTAATTCAATCCCGACAGAAATTTTATGGAAGCGCGTGCGCAGTAAATGGGTCTGACACACATCACCACAAAAATGTAAAATTCAAATTGTGTACATTTAGGAGTAGACCGGTTTCTCCTCGACAAAGCCTGCATCAACTAGAGGTGGCTCACTCGCCTGCTTCCCCCCGGAGCGAATGTGCTTTCAGAGCCTTGCAGGTTTCCCTGGACTGCGCTGGAATGTAAACCAGTTCTGTGGCCCGTTTTCAACCTTTATCTGCCTGTCAGGGCACAACCAACCCAGAGGTTTTTTTTTTTTACCTTTTAAAAAGGAGGTTTTTCCTCGCCATTGGCTCCACTGCAAGGCCACGGAGATTCCCGGCCTCTCAACTCGGTTCAGACCGGCTCTCTGTGTGGTCACAAGCTCACAGTTGTTGCAAACTGGGTTCAGTACAACTCACTGAAATGTAAGTGAATAACTGAATTCGGCTGAAAAACAACACAAATTTATCGAGACAGGTAATGGAGGATGTTGAAAGAATTTGGTTCATTGAAGACACAGAAAAACAAAACAAGGAATGCAGAAAACTGAGCAACACAAAGAGGAAGACGGCTAAAGAAGGTGATCCCAACTTTGAGAATAATCTGAAAGGACGTGGGGGATTGCTGTAAGATTCAAATTTTCCAATCAAGAAACAGCTGTATTAATTATAATTAAGTTCACAATAAAATGCAAATTATTATCCACAGCTAGGCCAGAAATCATCAAATAAAACAGAATTACATGAAATAAAAATGAAACAAAGAAAAACAGATGAACTGAGGGAACTGCACTTCATCCACAGCACCCCACATTGTCTGCCAAGCAGACTAGGCTGGGCCCCTGCGTAGAGGGCGTCCTGTGAGCCTGGGTGCAGGTCCTAGTCTGGGTCACCTGCATGTTTTCCCCATCCATCTATCTCATTCCAGTCTCATTACAGCTGTCCAATCTAAATTAAAAGGTGGAAAAACACCTAAACCATACTTAAAAAAACAAAACGGTTCAGGCAGTGTTATGGCATGGGCACGCGTAGCTGCCAGTGGAATGAGTTACTGGTTTCCATTGATTCTACTGCTGAGTAATGAATTATGAATTATGACCTCTATAGGACCGCTCACATATTCAGATAATGACCTAAATCGCCTACAGGTGGGAGCAGAGAAATCATCTCGCTCTCATCTTCATAAATGTAATGATCCTTGAAGGCCATTGTCCCCTGACATCAACCTGGTTCAATACGTTTTTCTTCTTGGGCCGGGATCAGAGAAGATATTCAAGCCTCCATCATGACGCAACATGATGAGTACAAATCAATGGTGGCATTCATATGTAGTGTGTCCCGGTGTGCAGACTGCACCTCCAGCATGCCTACGACATTTACCAGATCGTCAGGGATGGTGGGACGGGAGGTTATCTCTGGGTACCAATGGTCTTGTGCTTGGGCAGCTCGACAGCTGTCTGTCCTACTGCGCCTGTCAGCAGTGTACGTGTCGGAACAGAGCACTGGGTCATCCCACTTAGTGTCAAACCGGACAGGAGAAGTAGGAACAATCTCTGACAGTAGCTAGTCTTCGGTGTGCTGTGGAGCGAGCCAGACGCAACGTTGCTGTTCGTCAGTAGTATCGCATGGCATGTCCGAATCGCCGAATCCAGGCCGGACGCTAACGCTCGACAGATGAACAACGGAGCAGTCTGGGGATCAGCGTGGACTTGCATAGTCTGAATCTGGCCTTAGTGAGTGGCACCGACCGCCAACATGCAACAGGAAGGGGGGCGGGGGGACTGGTTAGTAGTATTGCTCGGGTAACTCGCATGGATGCTTGAATATTCCCAAGTATGCATAGTCTGCTGTTGCTGACATAGTCCATCTTTAATGTTACGGGCAGTACGCATTAGATGCTGACTGAGTGTTGGTTTCCTATGGAACTGCAGTATGCTTTCATGTAAATTCAAACACAACCATGGGAGTTTTTACATTGAGGGTTAGACGTGGTAAAGCATAGTGGGCACGTTTTAACGTTTTCAGACAATTGGGCTGAAATAGTAAGTTAGCTTCCCGTTTTACTTGCAGTCACACCACGAGGAAGAAATCTCGCCCCAATAGTTTGAAAAGTACTTTCTGGTACTTTCGGTACTGTTGTCCTGAGTGTAAAATCTTGTCGAGGAAAAGAAGAAAATTAGAAATGTCTTTTTTTTTATTGCACTAAGAACTTTACTGCGGTTACACCTATGCTTATAACGTAAATGCATCAATGTTTTCCCAACACAACCGAGACCCCGGTCGACCGGCTCCACGACGACCGATACCTAGTTCTCCCCGCTGGCTGTGCTCACTGGTCCCGCGGCGGGCCCTGGGCCCGAGCCGGCCCGCGCCGCCCCCTGCTGCTGCTGCTGCTGCTGCTTCTTCTTGAAGCTGGGCCAGCGGCACACCGGGCAGCAGTGTCGGCCCGCCGCCAGCCACACCACCACGCACTGCTGGTGGAAGGCGTGGCCGCAGGGCAGGCCCATGAGCAGCTCCTCGCCCGCGAAGTTCTCCAGGCACACCACGCACTCCGAGCAGCGGAGCATGTCACGGGGCCACGGGGACCAGTCGCTGCGCTGGCCGGGGGCGCCCTGGGGCGCCGGGCCCTCGCGCTCAGGCGGCCCGTCGCCGGACGTCCCATCGTGACACGTGGGGGTGGGCGGAGCATCGCCGTGGTCAGTGTTGCGGTCCGCGTGGGGCTGCGTGTTGTCTTCCTGGTTGCTATAAGATCGGCCGGGGCCGCCAGAGGGAGCATCCACATCCTCCTGGCAGCGTGTGTCGGGATGCGGGCGACCGGTTTCGTTATCCATCTCTTCTCCGGAGTGGCCGACTACTCTGAACTTCCAGGTGGGCAGGGTTTTAATGTAGTCCATGCTCACTAATGGGCGGAGCCAGAGATCGGGGAAGGCCAGACGCTCAAATAGCAAGTTCGGGTCGTCCTCCCAGTCTGAGGGGTCGAACGGAACCTGTTGAAATGATGTTATCGGGTGGAGCAGATAGGAGGTGTACCAGTCCCACAGACTGGCCAACCACTCCAGGTTCGTGGTATTGTTCTCCTGGATTCTGACACCACAGCGGCGTTTCTTCTCAAAGTAGTCAACCAGCAGGCCATGAGCCAGATAGGTGGACAGGAAGAGAGCTGGGTGGGATGTATAGAAGGTCCAGTCCGCTCTAACCAGGCTTGCTAGCATAGTGGTGTCGGCGTAACGAAGGAGCTTTAGACTGTAACCATACAGAGAGTCTAGATAGGGCAGCTGTAAGAGAGCCTGGGGAATGAGAAACAAATGGGAATTACAGTTTAGCCGTTAAAAGCGAGTAGAACTCATTTTACTCTACATTTAGTTAAATGGTATGTAAATTATCACAGCAAACGGTCCAGCCAGCTCAACAAATGCACCATTTCACACCATTCAGTTTTCTCACACAATAGATTCAGCATCGGAGCTGGGTAAGTTACCCAGCATTGTTTTCAACAATGCCAGCATATGACTGGGAATGTAACAATAAACCACGGTGAAATTCCAGTGAAGGTTAATGTTTCAGTTTGAATTACCATGGCAACAGCAGGAAACCGTAGGGAAACGCTCGCAAGAGACCTCATCTACGTCCCCCTATGCAGGCGGGGCGCACAGCGCGCTATTGTAACGTAGAGAAGGAGACGGGCTGGTGGGCCCAGTCGGCGGAGGAGAAATTGTAAATTTCACTCTTTAGAGTCGAGCTAAAAACTCCTCTGAGGCATGCAGAGGCACGAAAGCCGAGGCTCCTACTTGCCTGAAAAGCAGGTGAATGTCAAGCACGAGCTAAACCCGCTCTCCCAAAGATGTACACCTGGGGGGAAACACTGCGACACACCTGAGACTTTCTCCCCTTTTCTGTCCATGTTTAATAAAAGTTGCTCATTGCGGGACAACTGTGTTCCCCCGGTGTGTCAACCACACAACTTCCACTTTGTGGACAGATAAGTTGACCTTTTTTGGTCAACTTTAGCCAAAGATGTCAATGCCCCTAGTTCAGGAAATTTCAAATTCATTGGGAAAGAACAGAAAACAACTGCGCTCATGCATTGACATTTCCAAGGCAGTTATGGCAAAAGGCACCGAACAAATTTTTAATAAGAGCTGGGTGTGATACACATGAAGTAGAAATGATTTCCTACCAGTATAGGCAGCCAGGATACCAGCAGTATGGAGTTGTAGGTTCCAAGCGTTCGGATCAGGACTACAAATCGTTTCACCGTCGCCCCCTGTCCACAGAAATGAATGAAGGTTACTCGCTCCGTCTCTCACTCACACACACACACACACCCTCACTCAACACAAACAACTCTACATAACTCTGATGTTTGTTTGACCCGGTTTTGTGGAGGTGTCCAGTGTGCAGTGTGGACACTTACAATTCAGGCAAAAGTTGTTTTTCACACCCTGAGACACCTCTCCTGGGATGGCACACACTGAGGATGGGGGGATGTTTTCCTGGTTGGGTGATCCACCTCAACTAGCAATTAGAAACAGGGGTCTACTTTGAGCCCCCCCTGGACGCCTGTACTCCTCAGTCTATTTCAAAAGATGAGCCCAGACTTCCTCCAAAGAAAACTAAATTTGACTGTTTACGGCCACGATCCCATTTGTTTGGTGATTAACCGACAGCGCATGACCATTGGTGGGGATCAGAACATAGACAGACATAGATATAGACAGATGCTTATTGATGCTTAGTGATCTCAGAGGGATCAATACACCCTTAGGGAGGTCCCCTCAGGGAATTTCAAGTTGAGAGTCAAATTGAAGACTTTGCCAGCTTCACCGCCACAAACTGGTAAAGCACCATCATCACTATTATAGTGAAGGCCTTGACGCTCACTGGCCACCATCATTTGACAAGAGTGAGAAATTAAGGTGGAAACAGAATGGGCGAACCTGAAAGTCAGAGGCAAGACCGCATCCAGCGATCGGTTGCCACAGCACCCGCTCACTTTCGCTACTATCTGTAGCTGCACTCCCCGAATTCAAAGGTGCCGGTTCTCATCACGGCCCCTTCACATTCATCTGAAAACTGTCCCAGTGTGAGCTGGAAGTCAATGCTGGATGAGGCTCGTATGACCAAAAAGAGCCGAGATGGAATCCTGAGGCCACCTGAACGTGACCCCTTGGCTGCGCCTAGAAATTCTACGAACAAAACCGGCTAACATATGGAGATTTAACGGCCCACAACAATGGGATATTCAGCCCATGCTGCCAAAGTACTCCACAAAGGATACCCCAAGGGACAAAGTGGTAAGCTGTCTGCAGAGACAACAAGCTCTTGTGGATTGTTCCCGACAGCACCCAGTGTGGAGCTGGTGTTTTACAACCAAGACAAAAGCCCTGAATCCAAGGTTTGACTACCAGTGCACTGGCATGACCTTCCCACAGGGACTAATCAGTGTGATCCCTCTGTAGTTTGAGCGTACCCGTGCCTTGCTAATCTGCAAAAGTTAATTGGCCGCAGCATGTCACAGTGAAACACAGGAACTTACCTGTGTAATAAAAAGATCCATCCAAGCCAACAGGTTGACCAGGACCAGACTGAGAACAAACAGATCGTTGACCTCCGGCTGGACTGATCGCAGGAATGTATCCATGGCTGCCAGAGACAGGAACTCACCAGTACTGAGAAGGTGGAGGCAGGGGAGAGAGAGTCAATGACAGGGAAAGTGAAGGGATTAACACAGAGCAGGAGGAGGAGGAGATGTTGAGTGTTGGCAGTGGTGGGGAAGAGCACAGCACACAGTGTTTTCACACTAGATAAAGTACTGATCTATCCATCCTATCCGTAAATATAAAATATTAAGATGTACAAATTATTCATTATGTTCCGAGGAAGGAAAGTCAGATCCATAAATTATTTCATTAGCAACATTTTAATGTTGACAATATAAGTATATAAGTATAGATTAGATTAGTATAGTATAGATTATATCGTAATTCTTTTTTTTTCATTAAAAAGCAAATTATGGCAAATTAAATGAAAAAATAGATAAAGGTGAACTGGAAATACGTGGCCTGGTTGACTCTCAGAGCCGATTGACCAGAAGAAGGGAACGGTGACAGGGCTCGTATTTCTCCAGGATCGTCATATTTTTCCGGTGATATTACAGCCACCCAGATATTAAAAGGTGTCAATCAAATGCCTACAGTCTTCATAACCCATTACAATGCAGAACACATTTGATTCTTTACCCTATTTCTAGGGTTTGCTCCTCCTGAAGGGCTGCAGTGGTTTCTATTCATGTGCTGCCAGTCTATTTTATCTTATTTTTTTCTTATCGTCTTTTTTTCTTTTTTCCACTGTCTTTCCCACGCTCAATCACCTGTTGCCATAGCGATAGATGCCCTCGGGCATCTTGAGGATGTAGGCGGGGCTCTGCGTCACGCCGATCTCCGTCAGGCTGCTGTGGTTGTCCCAGTTACGTATGTCTACGTAGATGAACTCGATCCTGCCGGTGAACTTGATGGACAGGGAGGAGAAGAAGGCCGGTGGCTGGGCCAGGCGGGCGAACAGGAACATCTTCACCGAGCGCTCCACGTCCGAGTGCCACTCCTCCATCAGCTGCTCGGACTGGCGCAGGGTTTTGATCCGATGCGCCACGTGCGAGGTCATCCAGCGGAAGATGTGCTCCGTCTCGATGCGGCGGCCGTTGTATTCTTTGAGCATGACCTTGCCCTTGGACGCCGAGGTCTGGGGGACGGACATGATGAGTGTGGAGTGTTCCCAGCCGCGCTTGATGCATGACCTGGAGGAGTGGGGAGAGAGAGAGAGAGAGAGAGAGAGAGAGAGAGGAGAGAGAGAGAGAGAGAGAGAGAGAGAGAGAGAGAGAGAGAGAGAGAGAGAGAGAGAGAGAGAGAGAGAGAGAGAGAGAGAGAGAGAGAGAGAGGCCCCCACTGTTTTCACCTTCCTTAACAGAAATGTCGGAGATGAGCGTCCCGAGGAGGAGTGAATGAAGGGGTGATGCGTGCGAGCCAGGCGCCGTGTCCCACCTGTGGTCATTGGAGCAGTTGAAGGTACCAGTCCTGATCCCGAACTGAGACACCTTCTGCACCATCTTGCCCCAGCTGGGCTGGCTAAGCAGGGCCTCCCGATCCCGAGCGATGACCTGCAGGTGTTGGAAGGGACGCCGTTGATGGCCTGACTGACGCTACTCCATCTCGTCATTCAGTTAGCTGCGTTAATTATTCACGCCCGATTCACACCGTGGTGACACAGTACCAGGAGCACCTCAGGGCACAATAGCTCGCTGAAGGACAGGAGGAACCGACAGGAATCCCTTTTTTAGGCAATCTGCTAAATAATCAGCTTATTCCAGCCATCATGTGATTCCTGAAATGTGCTTATCTGACCAATCATGGCTCACAACTGGCGTGTTTTCGCAGCGTAGAGACCTCACCCCTCGCCTTGCAGACAGCCAGGAAGAAATAATAATCAGTTCTTTGGCCGCCTAAAGAAAGCCTGAGGGCGGCGGCAGTGGAGTAGAGCCAGTTCATGGTTAATATTTAAATGTGCCCCGCTCATGAGAAAAAACCATATCGACATTCATTTGAATGTTTTAAATGTGTTATCATTAGAGCCAGGGGAGCAGCAGCGGTATAAGGGACAAAGGGCCTGGAAGAACAGACCCAAATAAGCCTGGCACTGGCTTAAAAAATCACTCTCTGTTAGAGTTAAAAAAAACACCAAACGGAATGAATCAAAACATGAAACAAGTATCAGAAATTAGGATCATTTTCACTGGTTGTTGAGCGGGGTCACTTCCTTGTACCATGCAGCCTACTCTGGCTTCATACTTCTCAGATGACAGACATGATTGTGCGCATTACCGTGCACATACACACACATACACATACAGAAATGATGCCATGCAGGTATGAACAGCAGGGTTAGCCGGCCGCTCCTGGGCACAGCCATCTGCCCCTGCTGGGCCGTGTGCGTCACCGTGCACTCCGAAATGCATGAAACAGTCTGGAGTCTGTCTGTCTGACTGAACACTGCATTAGCATGAATGCATGACAATCACCCGACACAGCCACACGCTGCTCTGCCAGCCAGCCGATGCTGGTTTGTGACTTACATACACAGGCTGGTGAGCCGGAGAACTGGAAAATACTCTGGCCCCATGAACACATGTTGGGTGAATGATGGCCGTACGTCACAATACAGCTGTTCCATTCATAACACTGGCCGCAACTTGAATGTAACTTTAAAGTACTGCTTCATTATTAATCCATCCGTCTTCTGTAGTTCCACATTCCACAAACCACATTTCTCATCTGATTTTACTTTTTATTTCATAGATAACAAATGTGCATAATTCATGTTTTTATTATTGCCAAATCTCAATGTATTCTGTCTTGCTTAGTTTGAAGTCAAGTCAGCCAGTGACAATGAACATTTCTTGTTTTCAAGGGGTCCTGGAATGAAGAGTCCAAAACAGACTGAAACAGGACAGCGAAACAGGATATCTCTAGTAGCTACTTCCCTTCTGATGTGTAACCTGTGTAAAATCAAGGCATCAGACGGAGAGACATCCAGACTAAAGAGGGATATTTTGGACGCAAATGTGAAATCTGTTTTTCTGCTGTGAGCTGCCCCGCTGTACTGTTCATGAGAGACACCGAGTGCTTTTACCTGAACCAGCCAGATCCCGTCCTTAGTGTCTTCCACCAGTTCATAGAAGTGCATCTCTCCACCAAAGTGTGTGGTGCTGACGTCCCCTGCTGCCGTCTGCTCCTTCTCATTCTTAATGGCTGAGTAGAGCTCCCCTTGTGTCAACTCTCCTGTGGGTGAGTAAAAAAAAAAAAAAAAAAGCCTTTGAGAAAGCGAAAGGATTTGTATCCAACCCAATATTTAGGTAATGTAAATTCATTCTCCGTCTTTAACCTTTTGTTCCGCTATCCGTTATACTGTAGAAATGAAGTATTAAAAGTCCCTTGCGGCAGATTAAAAAGGACTGACCTCTTAAGTGGTTTTATGCAACCAGCTAACCAACCTACCTACCCAACCACTCAGTTCCTACATTTACCATTTAGCAGCATTGATACTGTATGCCAGCTCAGTGGGTACTGTGTCTCCAACCAATAGAAAAGTGACAGATGTACCCCAGAAAGCAAGGGGAACTGCGTCCTGTAAGAATGTACAATTTGTCTCCCTCCTGTCCCATGAGGTTGTGTCAATTTGAGCTTTTCAGGTTTTAAGCAAATGCTTGAAATGAGCTGATTATTAAAATAGCTTTCACTTTATTTGTCGTCCTACCATTTACAGCAACAACTAATCAGTGACTATCAGTTCACTATCGATTAAAAATGCAAGATAAACGAAACAGACTCAGGCAGGTGATCGGAATTAGATAGCAACATGAGACTGAAGTAAACAAATGAAAGGCAAACATATTTAGCAGTTTATTGTGGGTGAAAACTACAGAGGACCGTGACTGAGCTCTTCATTGTTACATGATAGACATCTTTTACAAATGACATTGAAACGTCTCCACTCACTCCCTCATGTTTTCACCATGTTATGTCATATGGTGGTGAACTACAACGTACAGTAATGTCATGTAACATACAGTAATTTCAATGTTTGGGAAACTGAGAGGGAAAACAGCCACCCAGGATCAATATAGGGTGCACAAGGTGCATGGTTATCAGATAAGAATTGACATGTATGATAATATTAACATAGCACTGATATTACTTAAACACGTTCAGTCCTGTCATAGGAAAGAGCATCAACAACATGACAAGCAGCATGAATAGCAGTGTCATAACTGTTATTACACAGTTATTACTACCGGCTATTCTCCTCCACACACTGACCCTTTCTTACATTTTTTAGGATCAAATCCAGAATTGCATCCACTGAGTGTCAACAGAGTGACATTGTTGAGGCTTGTGTTGCTGAGACAGACCGTGACTCATCACTGCGTGGTGTAAACAAACCGATCTGCATCTGCAGCGCAATGCAAATAAGAGTCCAGGGGGGAAATAAATAACGACAGAAACTGCGAATAAACCCAGAGATCTCTCCGTCCCGGTGCCTGTTTACCTGATTTCTCCACCAGCTCGGAGACATCCTTCTTCTCGGCCAGTCCCGAGTACCCCAGCCCACGGCACTCCAGGATAGTTTTCAGCTTCTTGTAACTCAGCGTCACCGGGTCCACCAGCTGCGTGGCGAACATGCCGGTCTCATACCAGACCACCGCCTCGAAAATCCTCGCCAGCATGAACAACACTGTCAAGTACAGCAGCAAGAAGAAGATCTTCCACCACATCGTAAGGACGGGACGAGGGGGCGGCCAATGACAGCTGGACGGGCAGCCTACATCCGTTTCCGATCGCTATCTACCCAACCATAACAGATTTCGGCCTCATCGGGGAGTCTTCACGGGCTCGGCCGACGGCTACTACTGGCGATCGAGCCACTGGGGGTACATCCCATGTCCACTCGGTCCTCGCGTACGCCTTCTCGAGCCCCGCTAACTAATTAGCCTAGCATCGCACTCGGGCCCCGATGACGTCGAGCCAAAACAATAGTCGCTGTGCGGGTCGACGGTCCGCCCCCACCCCCTCGCCTCCAGCGGGGCCGTGCTCCGCTGCGGGCCGCTGTCAGGCGTCGCCGCCAGCCGCCGTCAAGGGTCACCGATGTCCGCCGAGCGAGCCAGCTGGCCTCAGCTCCACTCCCGCATCGCTGAAGTTACAATTCTGACGGCCGCCGTCGCGATCCGATCACGCTCCTTGCGGTGCGCGGCACGTCACTTCCTGCTCCGCCGTGCACATGTCAACAAGGCTACAAAATAAAGCTACGAACCCTGACTGTGTTGGTGCTGAGACCACAGAATGAACAGAAGTGTGGGTGGCTTCCTCCGGGATCAATCCAGATACTGATCTATCTATCTATCTATCTATCTATCTATCTATCTATCTATCTATCTATCTATCTATCTATCTATCTATCTGTCTGTCTGTCTGTCTGTCTGTCTGTCTGTCTGTCTGTCTGTCTGTCTGTCTGTCTGTCTGTCTGTCTGTCTGTCTGTCTGTCTGTCTATCTATCTATCTATCTATCTATCTATCTATCTATCCATCTAAAGATGGTTTCCTCCACTTCACATATTACGGCCTCCACCAAGATTTATCTCCCAGACAAAGCAAACTTTCTTCCACACATTTAGTCAATACAGACGATTAACTTCTCCCAGCTTGGTCTTGCTCAAGACTTTTGCCTGTTAAAATTGATTTTTTTTTTGGGCTGTTTTTTTTTTCTCCTCTTGTCTTGTCAGTCAACATCTACTTTGAGTAGATGAGCTCAAAATGTCTGATGAGGTAATACTGTTGAGGTTACTGGCTGAGTAAACTGAATACATGGTGTACCGTCAATGGACTGGTTCCTGAAAGCACTTTCACAGACTCAAATCACACTCTCCCAGGCATTCACATTCAGAAACTTTTGGCAGATGTTACCTATACTGTCCGGCCATTTTTTTTTTACCATTTACACACATTCACAACATATATTATTAAAGCTAGGACCATAGTGACAGTATTCACATTTTCCACTCTGTACCCCACTACAATGGATTTGAGATGAGCGAATACTGTGAAGAGAACTGAAATCTAACAGGTCTTGATTTGAACTCTGAAGGTACATTAAAACACAAAGAAATCTGAGCACCCCATTTAATACAAAAAAAAACAAAACAAAAACAAAACATTAGCTTTTTTTGGGATTTATTCATAGAAATTAAATATCCAAGACATCTTGCAAAATCCACAAATTACTGTCAGTGCCAAAATTATTTATACTTTATCAATAATACAACAAGATTCACTTGATTGACAACTGCAAGGGCATGAGAAAGAGCCTCAATCTAACCAGCCCCCAGAATGAACTCAATTAGAAACCAACCAACGAGGCAGAGCAGTGTGGACCATTAATTCACCTACTGTAGGGAAATACATTTTGGCATTTGGCTAGTGTGGCTGCGGCTGGTCGTTCAGATGGAGTTTTATGAAACAAATCAATCTTTAAGGATACATGAAGAACACCTCCAGTTGAAACACCGCAGCGGCGTGCCTCTGAGTGAGTGACGATGACAAGACATCATTTACGATGGCTGCACAACACTGCTGACACAAAACATATAAAGACGATGAAGCCTCCCTGACAGCAGGGCCACATGAGCTCAGTTGTAATGTTTCCTCTATTAGCTATAAGGTCTGTTCTTCTTCAGTGTTGACATTTTGGCAAACTGGTACCAACAACAGTGGAGATTTATCCATTCAAAGACTCTAATACACATGGAGACACATCGAACACAGTGATCGCTTTGACAGGTCAAACTAAATAGCTGCATGTTGTAAGGCAAGGTTTTTTCCTCTGCTTTCAATGTGGATTCGTGGATTTACGATTACTTCCTGAGAATCAGATATACTAATATCCTTATGACAATATTAGCGTCCTGTCTGTGTGTTTGAGACCAAAAATGGAAAAAAAAAGTCTGTCACTTGGCAAATCGTGTACTTTACGTCATGATATCTGAAAGACTGCTGAATGAACCAGCAGGTACCTAGCGGACCATAACAGAATTTATTCGCATTTTAGCTCAGGTTGATCGCACTTCATAAAGATCATAAAATACCATTTCAGGACGCGAGCTTGCCTTAAAAATGTATTTTCCAACTGTTCCAGCCATCCATTGCCTTCTATCAATGTCTGCCTAACCTGCATTGATCAGCATTGGTTTAAGCATTGATTATGATTTCCTGGAGAACACTGCGGAATCACATCATCAAACACGTTTTAGATTTTTATGGAAGGTTTTCATTTATTGAAGAAGAGAAACAAAAAGGTAAGGCCCACACGAAGAACAATATCAAATACTGCGTGCTCTCAACAGAAATCGTGATAATCGATTAAATGTAAGCGTAGAGCAGTTATATTCTAAGCTAAAATCAAACGGGAATAATACGGAACACAGGTCTGGGCTTCATTTTTCAGACGGCAAAGCACATAATCAACGCTTTGCCCTGTGTGCACTGGAGAGTGGTGCCAGCGGACCCACACCACACAGGTAACGTACAAAGTGGGTAAGAGAATGGATGGATGGAATTCGAACTACGAGTTGGCTGCTTTTATGATCTTTTTTTTGATGTAACTACTGATAAAAAGAAATGCGCAAAATTTGAGCCGATCATCAAAAGTTGAACACTTGCTTGTAATACATCCGGTATCAGCTTGGCAGAATGATAATGAAAGGCCCCAGCTTGCTACGAGGTGAGTGTATCATTGTGGAACCCATACCGATTCCTATCGATGATCAATAAAGATCAAGCATTGTGAAAATAAGGATTTTATGTTCTTGCACCGGTGGGATCCAAAACTTGTGAGGAGCAACAGCAAATGCGCCAAAAGTGCGAAATCAGTAACTTCTAATTTGAAAAAAAAAAAAAAAAAAAACGCAAGAAAATCATATCAAGATCATAAGCACACCGGGTCAAATCGGTTAAATTGTCAATCGCGGCCACGACGTTGAGCGGGACAGTACAGCGTGGTGAGGCGACCATCACAAGGTACGGGTTGAGTGGGGGTAGAAAAACCGCACACAGTCCAAGAGTGACGGCTTGTAAGTGACGACACGGTTGTGGTATCGACCGTCCCTTCCTCTCCTTTTTCAGACCTTCTGCTGGTTTCTTTTTTTTTGCGCTCCTGATTCGACGACAGGCACTGCCTTCTCAAGACCGGTGACTGTACGGGTGGAAAAAATATATCCTTCAGTCCGCCACAGTTACTGCCGTTGGGGATACTTCAAGCAAAATTGGTCGAATGCATCATATATGGCCTGTCTGGAAACAGAACACACACACCATGGATTATGACCCGATTGAAATGACAACCATTTCAGGAAGCACTAGGTGCTGTTAAACTAGAGGTGACAGAGGATAATTCGATGTATCATTTATCCTGATTCTCAAGCGTTAGCATAGAGTCTATGCTGGACTGGTTCAATCAGATATGCCTCAGATAGTATTCACAAGGCTTCTTTTTTGCCCCCTTCTTTTTCGTACCTTTGGATCTGCTGCCGCCAAGGTATTGTGCGTCACCTGTGAAGCCGTTACCCACCTGAAGGTGTTCTGTTTGAACAGGTACGCGCTGATGTGTCCACCGTTTAAATATCTGACTTCGCACTGTGGCCAGATCTCCTGCAGACTGAGGACCCCTGTTCGGGGGATGTAGGCATCCTCCTTGGCCTGGACCACAATGATGAGACTGGTGTCTACGGGAACTACAAGAGACGAGAGAACCGATCACTTTACTTTCTTCTCACACACAGACTGTAAATTAACAGTAGTATTTAATATCCCTGCAGGTGGCTTTTGTGTATTTTAAACCAGCAATGTTTTGCTGTGTTTAGGTGTGTTGGTCCCCAGTTAATATTTGCCCGGTCCTATTTGTGTGTATGGCACTAACCAGAAACACAATACAACTCACCAGAGAAGTTGGCCATGTGCGTACATTCGTCCATCACTCCCTTCATGAAGCTTATAGACTCTCGATGTAATGTTGGCCTGCAGCAGGTCACCGAATCTATGTTCTTCCCATGCAGAGCTTTTTTTGACTGCGGGCTTCTGAGAAAAGTAAGTCATTTCAGAAGAAACATATTGAATGAAACTGTGTGACAAAGAGCAGTGGAAAAATGACGATACGTTGATATGCTGAGACCAGATCTGATTATTTTCATTTGCACAGTTTGCACCATATTTCAAACGTGACCTTAATCCAACCTGTATGTGCACATAAAGGCCCTGACATGATGCATTACACAGCATGGTTAAACAGGAGTTAACAGGAAACATGCTCATGATGTCAGCATGGACAGGCAGAGTTTTCACCTTAGACACACACTCCATTCACTTTCTACCTAACTGATATTGCTGCGTGTTTTTGGGCTGTGGGAGGAAACTGGGGTACCTGGAGGAAGCCCACACATGCACAGGGAGGACATGCAAACTGCAGTCAGACTGGCCAAAGACTGGGACATGGCCTTCTTGCTGAGAGGCAACAACACTACCCACTGTGTGGCAAAGGTCTCCCCCACCCAAACCACTTTGTCAGAGTCGGCTGGACCATATGAGAAATCTATTCCCAAAGTGTCGTTGCTACAAAATGTGTGCATCTCCCCTCACATATTTTTAAGAGGAAAGGCACAAGTGGCAACAGGTAAGGAGAGAACGCCCACAGGGCAAATTAACGTTTGTAGCGAGTGGCGAAAATAAAGATGATTTATAAAAGTTAACCTTGAACTGCGTAAGCTTTTTGGAGTCTCTACACATTGCGCTGATTAAAAACTACAGAACAGAGAGAGCTGAGATCAGATGTGTACTGTTTTAGAACCACATCTGAGAGTGGCCTGGGTGCGCTCTGAAAAGATCGGCTGCCATGCCTCTTGGGCTGTTTACACTGTCAAGAAAAATCAATCTGGGTCACTTGGGAAAAAAAGAAAAAGCCACACTGGGTCTACAGTGTACATATTCTAATGCTCTAGATTTCTTTTACATATCTCGTATCTCGCGTTCTCAATGTTGAAGATTGTTGCAGACTGTTTAAGTGGTGTGCTCATTAATTATAGATGGGCCCTATACGGACATAATTTCCGCCTGGGGGCTTTTGTTTGTCTATAAAACTTGAATATACAAATATGTCTGATCCGGCAATGCGCTAGATTCTCTTCTAAAGTCAGCTACTAGTTACTTGTGTAAAGATTTCGAACACTAACATAATATGTGAAGGCTCTCAGTAAGTCGAGTGGTTGACAATAACTTAAAGCAGTTACCTTGGCAGACTGTCCAAGCCTGTCCCACAGCTGTTGACTGGCGATAAGGCCTGGTGTAGCCCGTCCCCACGGCCGCTCCCCTCAGGATATCTGCCAATGAAAAGGTCTCTCCCGGGCTCTGGGTGCCCTCTCGCTTTGACGTTCCTTCCCACTGACATCCTGTCCATCTGTCCAGACATGGCCAGCAGGTGCTCTAAGGAGTCTGCATTCTTCAGAAGGTCCGGACCTGCCTTAAAGGAATCTGCCTGATAGATGGACACAAATACATACGAGGGGATAAATGTCATGCACTTATTGATGCTTTTTAAAATGGAGGTGTAGCATACCCCGCAGTACTCCAGTAGCTTAATGATTTCCTCTTCATACACTGAGTTTATGGCATACTGCTTCTCCAGCTCGGCCCAGTTGACCGCTTTACTCAGCACGCCCTGCACACACAGTACACACACAGCGGTGGCATGGGTTGTATATGACAGGGTCACTCCTTACTGGAGAAAAATAAAATACCAGCGTGACAGGTCATTGTAATTCAAACTGAAGCATCACGTGGACAGCCAGTAAGAGGATTCTGCATGTTTGGCTGAGATGATAACTGTACCGTATCGAACGAATGTTGCAAGCAGTCAGAAGAGTGTATTACCGTGGTGAAGACACTGGAGGCCGTGGACCAGGACAGACAAGGAATCAGAGGGATCGGTTTTGGCCAGTTAGTCACTGCCAGGGATGCCATCTGGACACAAAAACAAACAGACTTCATTAAAAAAAAAGGTTTCAGGTTGGATTAAGCACTACATTGGACCCAGGCTTAAAATCTTTACTTTCAGGTTTTCTGCAAAGTTCTGGTGGCTGTGGGTCAGAATGAAACTGATTCGAGATGGTCCATAAGCACAAGTGGTGTTTTGGTGACTCACATATCCTCCCATGGAGATGCCAGTCATTCCCAGTGGCCAGTAACCTTCTCTTTCTAGCCAGTGTAGCAGCACCGTTGACTCCAGGATCAACGCCCCTCCCATCACAAACAGGTCCGATACGTTCCTCAGACTGGACCACCTGAAATGCTCGAACGACGCATCAGTTAGCCGGTTTGCCAACAATGTCAGTTCACATTAGCCTTAATTATTATTCTAAACAACAGAAATTGTCTTCAGCGCAGGCTGCTTTGTCGTGTGGGGGTGGTTTTGTTTGTGGCTGATCGACTGAAAATTCAATTCTAGAGCAGACGGAATCCAATAGGAGATATCAAACCTTTGACGGAAAGAAGTAAAACCCATCCTGGGGCATAATCCATATTCAAGATTTCAGTACATTTCTGTTTGACAGCATTACTGCATACAGTAGTCAATGTCTATGGATTTCTCTGGAATTGTAATCTTGTAGCTGAACCGAGTGTCGACATGAAATATGTTGCTCACTTGGCTTTTGTCTAGTTTAATGCAGAACATTTTGTAATGCAATTCTTCAACATTCTAGAACTTCAGTTTTATTTGTTTTGAGAGCAGGTCTGCCTTGTTCCACATCGTGATGCATCTGTACCATTGATATGCATTTTGCAATACAAATGAACCAAAAATGTCTTGAAATTTCAGTTCTTCAGAAAATGGGTGTGTGCAACTTCATAGCAATGATAAATGATGCAATATCCACAGGTTAGTTTCCTCTCTCTGTGAGCACCAGTGTGTGAGGGGAATTAACTTACAGTTGCTCTTTGGGTTTTCGGTAGCCATGTGAAGGGTGAAGTGAAGGAATAAAAGCGATTTGTGACTGAAGGCATTTAAAAAGAAACGTGGTTGTGAGAAAAACGACAAAAACATGTGAGACTGGTACTCGGACAATCAGGGCAGATGTTTGAATTGTTCTGGCGAGTTCAGGGGTCCTCATTTATCACATGAGCACATCCAGGTGGAAAGATCAACCAATGCCAATGTGTGCATCTCCAGTGCTGACCAAATGTTGGTCGGCCTGGGTAGAAAAAAATAATCTCTGTGCTAGACATCCACCATGTTCCCACACAACAGAGAACAACATCAGCTTTGCTCAGCTTCATATGAGAAATCCCTCTGAACTCTCTTCTACTCGGAAAACACTGCATCAGTCAATCATTTCATCATCACTGGGGTCCAGAAAGGCTGTTGCAGGGGCTTAGCTATCCCCTAGTCCTTAGTTAATCCCTGGTCCGCGAGACTCTCATCAGCTCCAGAATCCATAAGGAAACCTCTGGAGAGGTCGGGCAAGCAGGGGTTGAAGATTGGGAAGGATTTGCTGGAGTGTCCAATAACCCTTGCCTTATTGATGAACCTGATCTTTTACTGGCCACAAGGCCAAGGAAATGACCATCTACTTTAATGGCAAGTATTGCTATGTTAAGCCAGAGAGAAGAGCAAGAGGAGATGCAGGAGACAACTGCCCCCAGTGTGCCGATGTTCTCTGGACAGCAAAGGACGCCATCTTCCTCTCCTAGAGTCATATTTAAGGCTATCGCCACCAGAGAATCCAAGCCAGGGGATGGATTACAGATGGACACCAAGGAACACAGGGATCATGACTACAAAATGAAAGACCAGAAAACAACCAAAGATTTTCCAAATGGATGTGCAGGCAACAAATCTGCAGCAATTGCATGATGCCATCCTGCCAATATGCAACAACATCTAAAAAAAAGGCGACTGGACCAGAGTAATTCACAAAGTGCCCAGCAAATTATGTCTAATGGAAATGAACCCAAACAAATGGAGGTGTATCCTATAAACCAGTGGAAGGATATAATAAGGGTTCTCGAGAAGCAGTGATGCCATTCCTGCCTCTTTGATCATGGGCCTCGCCATCAGAGTCCTTCGACGCCAGAAAAACTACACACACACGCACACGCGCACGCACACGCACGCACACACACACACACACACACACACACACACACACACACACACACACACACACACACACACACACACACACACACACACACACACACACACACACACACACACACACACACACAAAAGCCAGGAAACAGAAAATAGATAGAGAGGACGGTTACTTGACAGTGTTCCGAGTCCACAGTACGTCAACACAACATCAGAAGTAGAGCTTAAATTTGCTATTTTCAATAACATACAAAATTTTTTGTTTTTGTTCCTCAGTGCCTAACTTTCAAGTGAAAATGAAAACAACGAGGATAATCACATATGAGTAGACAAAACCAAGCTTCAGTGTTATTTCTATGAGAAAAAGTACATTTTAAAATCATCATTTTAATAAAAACAAATGGAGCATGCAAGGTCTAATAAAAAATGAAAACAAAGCAAGAGTTCAATTGGAGGGGCTGGATTTGGACAAAAAAGTCAAAAAGTCATCATCCACCATTGTTATTATATTTATTCTATTTTTGTTATATTTTTATTTTTCCAAACTTTTCAGCCATTTTTCTATCGGTTATCTACTCCAGTCTCCAGTATATCAGCAGCATGTACAGGATTCCATCTCTGCTTACCAGTTAAATACCAGTGCAGCCCTGATTAGATTTAAGATTGGAGTGATCGTGAGGTTAAAGTTGAGAGCCTTACATGGTCTCCAGTCCCAGCCAAGTGGATGCATACTGGTCTGTTCTTCTGCCACCTCTTGGGAACTATAAACTGAAACCTGAAACGGCATACACTGTTAGGACTCACTTGGATACTTGAATTTCAGTTTTAGTCATTCTTGCAATTTATTTGGCCACGTGAAACGTGTGAAAGCAAATGCACAAGATGTGGGTGCATGAAGAAATTCATGTTCCTTTGGTCCATCTATCAAAAGCAACAATACCAGGTTTAATGACAATTTGTCAAATTTGTTTTTCGTAAGCATTCGATTGGCTGTCCCCGGTTGCTATTCAGATTTCCTACTGAGATCAGATTCAGAAATCCCTACTTTTAATTTCCAGTAATCAACGGGGCTCATATTAGTTGTAATATCATCACATTCACTACCTGGCTTTGACAGCCTCCGGAGGCAGGATCCCAGGAACCAGTTGCTCCAGGGGGGAGAAAAAGGACCCATCGTGGATCTGACAATCATTGTGATCCTCTGTCTGGACACGTGGTCACAAACAAACACAGATATCTGAGACAATGCAACATAAGTAATACTTAAGAGTAAAGCAGAGAGAAATCTGGGGAGTACCTTGTGTATGTAAACTGGGTAGTCCTTGGGCACCAGAGACTTGCACTTTTCTCTGTCTCCAATAACCTTACGGAACTCAAAGATTCTGAAAGCACAGATAACTCAGGGGCTTAAAAATACTTAAAGATACAAGATTTTCCATTCTACTTCAATCAAAGTGTATTAATGATACAGAAAAATAAAAATAAATGCCATTCAAAGGTGGTAGTGGCACATTATTCTGCCTCGTCATTCTGGAAAATGTGAGCAACTTTTTATCTATGATACCAGGTTGTTGTTTTGACAGTGGCCTCTATCCTTTACCATTAGTGGAAGTTTCCTTTCGAACACGTGATTGAACATATATTCTACCGTATACGGTGACATGATACCCTCACTACCCTCCCGTGTTTCTGGTCATGTCGTGTTTCCCTTACCTTTTGAGGTCTTCAGGCTTTCCCCATCCCCCAATGAAGAGTTTGGTGAGGAGCAACCTTCTGTAAAATACATCCAGTCTACTCACACCCATGGACCAGCACTTGGCATCTACGCAAGAGAGTTACATTTCGACATAGTTCATTACTGTCTTGTTATTGTTATTGTTATCATTATTATGACTACTACCAATCTATCTTTGCTGTACTTATTCATTTGAATAAGTACAGAAAAGACAGAACAAATCAGATGCTCAATTAAGGTGTCAGTCAAAAGCTTAAGCCTTTACCATGGGCTGAAATATGTGCCATCAAAAACTGAATTTGAATCATTTATATTTTAATTGCTGAACTTAAGTAATTGCATTAAAAAATTGATTTGAATCATGTCGTTTTAACTTATATAGATTCAATTGAATAACTGCATTGAACACCTGAATCTGAATAGTATAATCTGAGGTCAAATTCATTAGCTTAGAGCTCAAGTCCAATAAACTTGAACCTGAATGTAAGATTGACATTTAATTCAGTTTCTATAAACCTATGTTTGATCCTCACAAAACATTCAACTATATATTTTCACATTCAGTTCTCAAAATTCGATTTCAATTTACTGTGACATCTGACATCTGATGCCATGATTCCAGTGGCACATACTTTAGCTCATACTTCTGAACCAGTTCAGTCTGCCGGCGGTCTGCTGGAGCATTGTACTGTAAGTTGAATGCTCACTTTTGTCAACCAGCTGGAATCACTGGAATCAGGCCCTTCCTGTCTAAAGATGTAGAAGTATGGAGGATTGGACAGACAGCGGAGAGAACAGACACCCTGCCACTGACACTATCCTGGTCACTGACTTTGATCACGCTGCTCTATGCAGAGGAGTCTTTGCGTTTCTTGATTTAGTGCTCCTCACTGGGGGTCACTGAGGGAGTGGGAGCGTGACTATCTTTAAGTACTTTTAGAAAAAACATTTCATTTAATTGCACATATCAGGAAGCCTAACATGTCATATTCATCATATGTCAAATGTCATAATTCAGCCAAGTATATCTCAAATTGATGCTCAAAACCAGTATCACTGAATTTTAATCTTTTCTACATTTGTCTATCATTTTCATTACTGTTAGTCCACATGAGTGAAGGTGTGTTGTCACAGGCGATTTCTGAAGGAGGGGGGGCAATCGGTATCAATACGTATCAATGTGCACGGCACCATTCATTCTCTCACACACACCTAGGGGCAATGTGGAGTCTCAAATCAAGCTCAATGCATGTTTCCGGGCTGTAGGAGGAAACCAACCCGGAGTACCCGGTCAAATCCGGGTAGGAAACGCAAACTCCAGAACACCGCATGGCAGCGGCAACTGTCATCTTGACGTTGGGTGTCACTTTGTGACTGCAGCCATACGATCAGCCCTCAGCCAGTCTCCCCAATGCAACATATGTTTAAACTCTTCTCCTGTTGCCAGTACTTCAAACTACTCGTACTAATAGTAGTAGTAGTAACAAAATCTGAAATTGCTTCAAGGAATTAAATAAGCGAGGCAATGAGAGAATGTGTTGTTTTATCCAGCATGCTAGCCTGGATTTGATATACAGCTCACATGTGATGAGCAGGGTGGGGGGGGGTGGTCCTGCTAAAGTGAAGTTCCAACTAGCCTCGATCAGCCTCGATCGGCTCGGACAGCGCCGAGAGCAGAGCACCTTACTGGCGGAGAGTGATGAGCTTACACTACCTGTACACTGTGCACACGACTAGCGTTGTCCTCGCTTTGAAGCCGCAGTTCACCGAGGGCGAATAACAGAAACGTCCTCTCACTGGACGGAGCCGTTTGGCAGAAATCGGGAAAGGGAAGCGCTTCCGGTCTGGAGTTTCAAAATAAAACAGCGCCGAACCGAACAAGTCCACTTCCCTTGCTGGTGTAATTGGTGCTCTTTTCATACAAGGTGCTCCAAAAATTTTTGAGCGATTCGCCTAGTTCACAGTTCACAGTCAGCCTGCGACTGGCCCCGAGGCGTGGTCATTAGCCACAATGCACTTGCCGTTTCATGCCAGCAAACTTGGTCACTTTAACTGTGCCAGTGCCCTCAATATTCATAGTACAACCAACAAATCACATCTTTGCGGTCCTGAGGCTTTCACCTTTATGTAGGTGTGCTTATTTTCCTGATAGGAGCTAACTTTATCTCCCTACAGCCAAGTGTTTACCACTTGTCAATTACGTTTTCTCTATAAGAATGAATGAATGAATGAATGAATGAATATTATCACCGCCTCAAACAATGATCGACCGCATAGTTATACAAGTCTCTGTCAGCCTTTTACACATACTCACACACTGATGACAGATTCAGGAGCTGTATCAGGGTCCAAATGTCAGGGTCCGAGTTGCCAAAGTAGGTTTCAGAGTCCTGGGACTGAACTGGTGAGTGGACAGCCGGCACCATAGAGATTTTCACTAACTTCCATAATGTACTGTTTGTCTGGAGCGATTTTCATGAGTCATTCAGCAATGTAAATCTCCCTTGAAGGTGATGACATATCCCTTGAATTTTGACGTTTTTCAATGACTGTCGGTGCTACTGTTATGTTCTTGACATCTCAATTTTCACTTTGCTCACTTCTCTCTTCGTTCAGTAATTGTATAATTACTGAATACTGAATTAAAATGACAGAAATGTATAATTTTTAAGTGTTTATTAAGTATGTATAATAATGTTTATTAAGTAAGTAACTTAACGCTAGTAATGTAAAGAAAGAAGCTGTGTTTTCTTTTAGCATATTTTGAATATACCAATTAAATGCATTATATATGTATGTCCACCTTGATTAGAGTAATTCTGGGAGCTGGGAATCACTCAGGTCATTGTTTACTTTGAAAGAGAAGGCTTCTCTGAACACCTAACAAATGCAAAGAAGATGTCCAATTATATGATAATTTAGTCTGCACTTGGTATTTAGTACAATCTGGGTTCATCTGGATTATTTTACAAAGGTGCACCAAGATGAAAGTGGCAATCAACTTGCCAATTGTTTCTTCAGTTAACTGCATGTTGACAATTTAGACAGTATCGTTTGTTTTGTTTTTTTGTATGTAAACACAGTCCAAAATCGGAGTATTTGCCCAACACAAAGTCTTATTCTATTTTCCGGATGACCTGAAAATACTTTTGAAATTTAATTTGGAGTGAAATAGATTGTTAAATCATAGAATAGCGACAGAGGAGCTGACCTTCGTCTTGATATTTCTTATTTTCTCACATAGACACACACATGTACATATATAAAATTATCTTCATGTTATTCTGTCATAAGGACTGGGTTATTTTATCAAAAGGACCCACAAAAAAGATACTATATTTCAGATAGATATTGGTTTGTACATTTTACCAAAGACTGCTCCTTGCACACCAAAATTAATACTGTATCAGATGGTCTGTTCAAGTGGAGACACTCCAGGAAAGGGGCAGGGTCACATCATGTTTGTGTTTATTTTGAGAACAAATCCTTGATACACTAATAATCTTGTGTCATGGTTTGAGCTGTCTCTTTATCCTATGACAGGGCTACAAGATGCACACTTCAGAGCAAAAATGAATTGGCACTTTCGCTGAGCTCTCGTCAAACCAGCCACACTGGAGATTTTTAATGAAACTCACTCAAAAACATGCTTGTGCTGCTGCAGGTTCGTTGAGGCCGACCTCAACAATAAGTAACAAACCTTCACACACTGATGGTACTGGGATCAGACATATAACACATATTTGCTTTTCCGCCCTTGTAGTGAATAGATCCATTGCTAGGACTGATTACATCTGAAATGACGACAGAACCAATCTGCTTGGACACACCATGTTTACAGTCAGTCAGCCCATGTTATGGCGGTTCCCATAACCCCTGGGATGAGTGTCTTTCCAGTCATCCCAATTCCTGGCTTTCTGGAGCGACTCTTCGTCCTCATTTTCTTCTCGTTTCTCCTTTTCCTCCTCTGCTCTCTCACTTGCATCAGTGTCCTCATCCACCTCAATCTTCCTGGGTAACCCCTGGTCAGGCAGGACTCCCTTTTTCCTGTGTTGTTCGTACCAGTCATCTACCGTCATGGTGGGAAGACTGGGATAACCCGCCCCAAACACTTGTGCCTGTGGATTAAAGAAAAATATTGTCTCACACACTACTGCATGACATGTGAAGGAAACTAGTTGTACTATGGCACATGCACCAGGTGTATTTCAAACAAGCTTCTCAATTGAAATAAATGTTTAAGGTGTGATCACCTTGAGATCACCCACTCATCTGGGTCCAAGTGGCAGGGGGACTGGTGGCAGAGGCTAACCTACTGGGTCTGTCTGCTCAACCAAGGAATTCTAACCATCCATTTATCTTAAGACATTCATAGTCTGATGACACAGAATTATGGACAATAAAAGGTTCAGAGTATTGCCCCAAGGACTGACTGACATCAAGGCTGAAAAATCTGGGCTTGAACCACCGGCTGTCTGACAAGTGGTCAGAAGGTGTTGCCACCAGAGAGGTAATGCTCCACAGAAGTCAAATGTGACCGTGAGCTATAAGACGTAACACTTACAAGGTAAACAAACTGGACCAAGTCTTTCAATGCACTGTCTTGCTGCAACGATGATAGCAATAAGTCTCGTCACACCTTTAACGCATCTAGAAAGTTACAGGCATGAGGTACATAATTCATTTATATATTTTTTTTATTTAACCTTTATTTCATAATGATGACTTGTCCACGAGGAAGCACAAGAAGCTGGTGCAAACTGACAGCATGAAAGAAAGCAGAATTTCAACACTTGTTATTTTGGTTTCCCTCAATGTGATACTCTATGTCCCCTCGACTGACCCATAGGGAATATCTGACAGAAATGTCTTATTTCTATTTTTAAAGCACCTTAATTATATTAAAACTTCAATCACCATGACACGACCACCTAATCTGAAATAGAAGATTCATCTGCCAATCAGGACATGTGTACGATCGTACACACAGCCTCACCTGTACAGCATCCTTGGTCAGAATGAATGGTTTCATGGGAGGCCTGGCTGGTCGACTCGACTTCTTGGCGGCGCCCTGTTTCAGGCCATCCATCTTCTTCAGTATCTCCAGCTCAAGGCCGATGCTCTCCAATTCGTCGAGACATGAGGTAATCCATTTCTTGATGTTAAGAAGGTAAAAATCTCGGCTGACTTCTTCATCAGCCTGCCCACTCTCCACAGCTCTCCGCACGTCTGACAGTCTGGCTTCCAGCTCCTTGGACTGACGGTACCGCTCGATCTTGGCTTGTCTCTGTTCTGCCATGGAAACCAGGTCTGACGACGAGGGGGCAGACTGGAACAACAAGCACACATCACTGTTTACCAATCACATCTTTCTTTAAGAACAGTCCGAATTGCTTTTAAGTCACAGGTCGTTCTCTGGCATAACTCCACCGCCAAATACACCTCTTGGGTAATCTAGTCATTAAAACGCAAATTACAAGGCGTTAAACCTACATTTCAGCTGCCCTACGACACAATTATGCACGTTGAATGACTACAGAACTTACAGTGCCAGTAAGCAACCCGTTTTCGGATGTTTGGCCGGGACTTGTGTTTTCATGTCTCGCCGATGGCAGCTCGAATTTTGATACGTTGTACTCTTTACATCTCCGCAAGAAGTCCATGAAGTAAGCCTCGGCTGCCTGGACAATCTCTAGACGTTTGTCTCTGGCAGTCTGCTTCATGCTCAGAGCCCCTAACAGAGCGGGCAGGAGCAGGTACTTTAAGTCCACCGTGGCTATCTCCTCCAGGTCTTCATTCCGGCTGAACAGGTCGAGCTGGGCCACCATTCTGGACGCTTCTTCTAGCATAGTGATGCCGCGTTTGACTCGGACCTGGACGCTGTTTGAGCCGAGAGGCTCGTCTGTACTGTCTACTTCCTCATATATCTTCCACCCACGATCCAGTAAGTCTGATAATTTAAGTGGCTGTTCTGCGTCTGAATTTTGAGACAGCACGATATTCTTCTGCTCCTCGCATTCCGCCATCTTGACAATTTCCGGCTTCCCTCTTCCTCGTTTTCTGTGTGTCGTCCAATTCTTAAAGAGACAGTGTACCCCTTTAACGAGATACTGCTACTGTCGCTCACAAGTACCCACAGATATACTGAATACTACTGAATACTACAATGCGCACCGTGGGCAGAGTTAACGTTAGACCACGCCCACGTTTGCTTTCATCCACATTGAAATTTAGCGAAGTTTAGGCTACACTTTATATCCATGAATGAGACACTCTCTGTTTCTTTAAAAGGGATATAGAGTTCTACATAAAAATAAAAAAACAATAGCCTCCTCGCCCCACATGTATATTCGTATGTTGTTTGTCATTTTAACCAGTACTAATTAAAATAAACTGCATTGCAAAAAGACGTGTTTGCTTTTTGCCACTACATTATTATTGTGAGGTTTTGTGTTGGTGTTCAGATAATATTTTAGGGAGCAGCCCTTATTTCTGCCACGTACAGAACAAATGTGAAGGAAAATGAAAAGATGCTGAATGTTTCACTTCATTAATGCTGGGGTCCCTGGGAATGATGCTTGGTCTCTCTTGTTGTATGTTTTCCTCTGGAAAAGATAAGAGTGCACTATCTTCTCTCTAGTGGCTTTGGGGTGACTTGCAGGGCAGTTGAGATGAGAAGAATGACAAATGTCAAAAGGGCTATAAATTATATTCAATAATAATAATAATAAACATTTGTCTCACTGAGGCATTTATGTGGTTCTGGGCTTAATATTCAGAGCCCTTACATGCACAGGAAGGGAAAAATGCTACCATAGTTGTAATACATGTTTGAAAGTGCACAACTCATTTCAAATGCAATACATGATATCAACATTGGTTAGGGGTAATTCCGACACAATGTCCAGTATATAATGAAGCAAAGTTGCTATCAAACATTTATAGAAGGTCCCAAGAATCATGGTGTCTTTGTCAACAAAAGAAGGGGACAGGGCAACAACTGAGAAGAATTTAAGGTACTTTAATAAACAATCACATCGGATGATTAATTCTCCTTGGTACAAAGTGATGTGTCAATCGTAAAATTATAAGTACTTTGTTTAACACAATGAGAAACGGGAGATTTTTAATGCAAAATTCTGCGCAATAATTTTGTATAGTTCTCAGAGAGTATTACAATTTCCAAAATTAAAATTTTCCCTGGAGTTAAGGCTGTCCTTAATTCTTACCAAGACAAAAAATATTCTTATTAAACACACAACATACATACTCTATACGCTCACTCGACACAGATGCATATAGGCATGGAGTAAAAAGGCACATTATATTGAAAATGATTCGACTTTGTAAGTCCAACTACAACTGACAACATGTTGTACTTTGACATTCACGTGCACGGATAGCATTCTGTCTGTCATATTCTTAATTTTCTTTTCATATTCCGGAATAACATCTTAATCAGATTACCACGATGCAAGGGTTTGGTCCTCTACATTGACAGGAGAATACTCGTATGAGTACTTGTGGCCCAGATATGCCAAAACAAGATGATCCAGCCATGCTCACAACAGTTGCTTAAACTCTTGTTTTGGTGCGTCATTACTGGTGTACTTGACCAGAGCTACACAGAGAGTACTTTGCTGTGCAGGTGATTTAAATAATTAAGTAATTTGGTACAAATGAATGGGGGATCAGTTGCATTGCTCTGCGAGATATCCTGAGCCATTTTGGCAGTAGGCAGCATGTGAAATGAACATGAAATAATGCCAAATTTGTCTTGCCCTTAGGTCATCTAAACACATGTAAGAGGAAAATTATAGGAATCAATGTTTCTTTTTTTTTTAAAAACTCGTGTCCAATTGGATTTCTTTGGTTCCTTCCAACCCATTAGCATCCTCTGGCAAGATCCCGACAGGGTAAATTTTCCTGACACCCTGCGATCCTGCCATAACCGCTATCACTTTTGCTTCTCCGAAACATCTTGGCTTTTGGCTTTCAGCCAGACATCCACTAGAAAATCCTTGACAGAGTTCACGAACATTTGTTTCCATTCATCCGGAAATGTTATTTATCCAACGAGGGTAGTGAATGATTACCCGTTAGTTATGAATATCAGATTTCATTCACCAAAATTCACACGTAAAAAAAACAAAAACAAAAAAAAAAAACTTGTGGCACAACAGTTCTGACTGCAGCGACGACGGATGGACTGCTTCCTGAGTCTTTATTACAGGCACGTATAAAAAGCGGACATCCTTGTGTAGACAGGATCGTACTTGTTGATTGCACTTGGAGACACTGAAGTCCACACCCGCCATGAACATGGGAGGATGCTCTAGCTCATTAGAAAGCTGCAACAGACACATAAAGACCAATCATACATGAGGGCGAATCGGAATTAAGGGGTTTCCTCAACCAAGCACGGCAGGCGAAACAAGCAGTTTCGGTCAGTGCGTTTGTCTCTACCTGTATGGGTATCCGTGGTACTTTGCTCTGAAAATGGACAGCAGCCAGCTGAAGAAAAGCATCACCAGTCCAATGCCTGCTACGCACATAACTGATACAACAAACAGCAGTTTCAATGCACAGTATTTCTGCGTGCTTCCACAACAAGTGACAATTGGCACATTTAGGGAGAAAGGAAAGGGAGTAGTTAAAAGTCACTCGGATACATCTAGAGACATAGATAGAGTGATAGAGAAGGTATTGTGGCTAGATCAATAGAGAAAATGACTTTGATCAGTGTGTATGTCTGTGCATGGCATACTTTTTCTCTTGCCAATGTCAATGTCAGAGGTTGCAGCCTCGCACAGCAGCACCATTCCCAAGGTAACGGCGGCATCTAGCAGCTCGAGTCAAGGTTTAGACAAGCATTGCACGGGCTACGTTAGACATATGGACTTTGGTATGTTGAGGTGTAGCTTTAAGACGATAAGGGGATGATCTTTGTCTCTCAGAATCTGCAACAAACAGGCTGTGGGAAGACGGACAAACAAACATTTTTGGTTATGTAAATATTCAGTAACAGCTGACAGTGAAACGTTTATTTGCATACATGCATGCATGTTATTTGCATGCTGAAGGATACTGAACATCAGCACGATGTGCGTCTCGGCCACAAACTGGGCTTGGCTGCTACCATGGATGTAACTCTGAAAATAGAAGAAGAAGTCAGGTACCACTTAGATTGGTTTTGCAAAAAAATTAAATAAAATACAGATACTGCAAAAAGATAAAACAGAGGGACAGAGGCTAAATAAAATAATAATCATTTAAACCTTTATAGAGTAAATTCTATTCTTACTGTTATATTATGAAAGAGGGGTATTTTGGGAATAGAGCATGGTAGACTTACAACTTGTCCGGAGCTGGGGTTCTTGTGGGCGTAAGGTGGTCCCCTGATGTGGTTCCACATCTGGCCTGAGGTCATGATCAGGACAAAGCACTAAAGCGGACAGAGTGAGTGAAAAGACTGGGTGTTTACATTGTTTTTCATTGTGTTTTTTTACAGTTGACACATTACCATGGAGTCATGTTCCTGTGTGGGCAGGCGAGGCCCAGGAAGAGGAAGCACTGCGGTGACGGCTTCAGATTGCACTAGCCTTCCTTAGTGTAGCAGCTACTGTGTGTAGCTGCACTGTATGTATGCAACTCTTACATACATACTTATCAGAAGATTCGCCAGTTACTTGCTCCAGGCAGATGGTGATTGCTTGTTAGATTGTAATAGGCTACAAAGAAAATAATGCCTGTTGTATGACTTGTTTTTACATGTATTTGATTTGTTATACACTGTCAAAGTTATGAAATTTGGAGCCTTTTTTGTTATATTAGCTTTAGATGATTTATTATGATTTTCCAAAGTTTTGAAATGTATGGGCTTGCTGGACAAGTTGCCACAGGATGTGTGTTGTGGAAACTGAGGAGATCCCAAAACTGATCCTCCCACCAATTCCATTATATGATGAATATGAATATGTCATGTTACATTAATGTGTTATTAACAGTCCTTTCGTTAATGGTTTTGCAGCTGAAATACTGGTAATGAATTTGGCTCCCCTTCACAAGTTCCCATCTATGTCAGATAGGAGTGCAAGGAAGATTTGTTTCACGCATGATGTGCAGTTTGACAGTGTGTGTTGATGTGTATGTGCCATTACCAGTGCAGAGAAGGCCCAGACATTCTTGTTAAACAGAAACTCCAAGTTGTGTCTGCGCAGATATGCCAGGCCTCCGATCACAGCTAGCAGAAAGCCCAACAGCAGAGGCCCCGCATAGTTGGGAGGACGAATGACCCGGATCTAGGAGAGAGAGAGAGAGTGGTCATCAGAATCAAGCTTGCTTGCAAGACTTCGCGGCTCATGTTGTTGTCACGGCAC
The DNA here is from genome assembly GCA_029224185.1 of Karalla daura. Taxonomy (NCBI): domain Eukaryota; kingdom Metazoa; phylum Chordata; class Actinopteri; order Chaetodontiformes; family Leiognathidae; genus Karalla; species Karalla daura. Next base: position 19,755,899 of record CM055195.1, read on the forward strand.
CGCCTCAGGTCATGGTCAGTGGCGTTTGCTCGACTTACCTGTACATCAGTCCTGTCCGCCACCCATCTAGCCAGCTGCTCGGCCGCAAACCCTCTGACCTGCAGCTCATAGGTGTCAGACCTGCGCGGTTTCCCTTTGGATGGGAAGTGGAGGAAGGTAGGAGCGGAATTCATATTCAGCTGTGAGGGAAAAACAAATAGAGGGGTACTTGTTGCTGTGACGTCCAGCAGCTCTTCTTTGAGTTTGTTTATCAAGTGAGAACTGTGAATCCCTCAGTTTACAACTCATACAAACTTTTATTCAGTTACACATTGGGGAGAGTGGACTGATACCACTCTGCACTCCACTGTGGGGATTTAAAGCTTTTAGAGCTTTTGATCAGGACCAAAGTGAGTATTTTTTCTTTAGAAATCTGATACATTTTACAGCTATTTGTCCCCAGCTGTAAATTAAGATGCGTTTCTGTGTGTTTGTTGCTATTTGGTTATCTATAGACATAGTCTAGAAAAGTCGTCTTGTGTCTTTACATGACTTGAATCAACAGTGAGCATTGAGCAGGGAACAAGACGTCGCCTCACCATCTGAAACACGTCCGATCCTTCATCAAAGTCGACAGATGCAAAGAAGACCTTGTTTGTAAAAGCGGAGGAGTAACGCCAGGAGTTAGCCAACACCTGGAATTCCTCATCAGCTTGCCTGAAATGAAGGGATGAAGATAACTGAATTTGTAGCTCAAAATGAAAATACATGAGCTTCTGGTGTCTGTTTCCTACCTGCAGACCCCACACTGCCTCTGTGGCTGCAGAGCTGTAAACATGATGACCACAGAATAATTTCTGGGTGGGGCCTTGACAAAGCGGCGAAACTTGTCTCCATTCATCCTGATGACGGACCGCTTGGAGGCCCACTCCATCATCTGAGTCACCTTCTCCGACAGAAGGGTCTACATGTGACAAACGGAGATCATGTTTGGAGTCAGAATAAAAAATGAGATGGAAGTGTATTGGGATAAAAGCTACATTTGTTTCTGAGGAGTAGGCCTGAGAAGTTGCATAGCGCAAATTCATGTACTTGGTTACTTTCCATGTCTTATTTATGATAAACGACTGCATGATGGAGCTCTTTTTCATTCTCTTTTTTCACATCAAATGTGGACATTCCTATAAAAAGGGCAATATACTTTTATAGTGCTTGTATCTCTGTATTTAGCACTTATTTGTCGCTCTTCTGAAATGAAAATTATGAATGAAATTATCTGTTGGCGATAGAAGTGTCCATGTGATGTAACGACATAATAAAATGTCAAAGTGTTTTACATAACAAATAATGATGTCGATAGCTTTGCTAGTTGCTTACACCACACTCCATGATATTCCTGTTCATAGGGATATGGAGACGGGGGGAGCCCTCCAACACTAGATCGCTGCTTTTTATCACCGTCCCACAGTTTACGGTTTGTTGAGATATGCGCACCTGACGCACTTTTGCCTTCGTTAGTTGTATCCGCTTAGAAATGAGCGGCGAGCGAGGCATTTGCATGTCTACCTGGTGTCAACACGATGCACGGCTCTCATGAAGGCTTGCTTTAGGAGCGTATTCAGGAAGAAACCTTTCCACTGAAAACACGTGAAACATTTCACTGATACCACACCTCACTTGGACTGTCGTCTGTCAATCCCAGAGCAAGCGCAAATTACTGTAATAGTGAGAGGAAATGCTCTCAGACTTACAGCCGAACACAACCCCATGTTAGACTCCCGGTTATTTACAGTTGATATTAGCTTAGCCTCTCCGATTGGCACAAATTAGCCAACTTTGAATTCCGACGTTTATGACGCTTTTCGGCGTCACGCGGATTAAAGCACGGTACCTCTTTCTTCTTCTGTGCGTCGACATTGTAACCGCAGACATAAAAGATGACAAACAGAGAAATGAAAACTTTTCCAAACATTCTTCCTCCACTTAACACACGGCCGCCGACCACAGAGGAGTCTCCTGTCAGCTCCCTATTGGTCACCCCTTAACCAATCCTCGTCTTGTCTTTCTTCTTCTCCTTCTTCCTCAGCCTTTTCTTCTTCTTCCTCTTCTTCTTTTTCGTTCACCTCGCCGCCATATTGCCAGTGGCAAAATGAGTTGTCCGAGTTAGATGTAATATGTAATACATAAAACAACACCTTTGTTTTTTACTTGTTAAGAGTCAACCTCAATCCTGTTGTTCTAAATGGGTTTGAAATGTAGATATGATATTCAGATTTTCAGCATATCCTCATACTACTGTTTTGTTGAATTAATTGTAAAAAAGGCAAAAAAGTTAATAATCAAAAAACAACGTAAGAGGTGGAAAGAAAAACACATAAAAAGTGAAATGTCAAACATCAAATCAGAAGTGTAAAGCACTGTGTTATTACATACTAAATGATAAAATTGAAATAAATGATTTGGGCTCAGGTCTTTTTAATGAATTTTTAAAAATCTGAATATACAGAAATGAATTAGGGTAAGGAGCGACGTAACAAGCTACTAGAGTTTGAAACGTGCATGAAATCTTCAAGTAATACATTAATAAATGAATACTACAACTATTATTGTCACTACTACTACTCATAATAATAACAACAGCAATTAACTTCGATGACGATTATATTTAAACATCTATAAATCATAAATCTATTAAACGTTATTATGAACACACACACACACACACACACACACACACACACACACACACACACACACACACACACACACACACACACACACACACACAGAGCCACAGCCTATACATGGGCTGCTCCTCCCTTTCCGGTCATGTGACTTGTCGAATTGTTTGGACCCGCGTAACTACAGACATACGCGCGTACTATCTCTGTTGGCGGGTAATGCGGATTCTGGGCTCGTAGTGGACTGATGGCTGACTACCACAACCGTGTTTACAGAACTTCACCAGCAATGTCTAACTCAAACAAAGGCACACAACGCGAATCTCAGAGCAGCGAACACTCAAGCAGGTAAGCTTACCTTCATTACTGTCTCGGCATCGTCTGCCACTTTTCTTCTATTTTCTTCCCCTACACTTTCTTTGTCCCATGTAGAGAATGAAAGTGGACAAAGGGGGGTCATTCTCTAGAACTGCTGATGAACTGTTGAACTTGCTTTTACTGTCCATGACCGAAACGAACGCTGATGACTTTCTGTGCATGGATGTGGATCATTGTCTTTGCACTGTTTTACTTGGTTTTACGAGGACCAAAGCGACTGCTGCTCCTAATCTGTTCCCGGATCAGTCCTGACTGTTTTCCCGCGGTTACACTTCGCCTGTGCCATACCGTCGTTACTCATTGAAATGCTTTGCCCCAGTTTAGGTGTACTCTTTAACATTGGGGCTGGCTGGTATTTTTTAATACATATTTTCTGTGCTATGGAAGCCAAACTATGGGGGGTGGACGAGGCCTCTACGTCATATCAAGCCGTGTGCGGTTAGGAGAAAGGTTATTCAAACTCACTGACTTGCGTTTTGTCGACTGTGTGTCAGTGTTTTGCACCGGTTTTAGCTACATGTCTGCTGCCTCTTGTAGCCGACGCGCCGCCATCTTTCTGTAATGACGTACATGTTGTCCATTGGTCGATGCCGCTTTCACTCTGCAGCTCCCAGGGGAAAGCGTCAGCGCAGCCATCTTGGAACAGAGTAGCCAGTGTTCACTGTGGTCACCTATATATATGAAGTGTCTTGAGCTATTCTGAAATGGCACTTCCAATAAAATTCGATTCAATTGAACTACATGCTCATGTTACATTGTGCACCAACAGTAATTTATAACTTAAGGTAGTCAAAACTTGTGTAGGGTTGTGTAATCTATGCTCCCCCTGCACTGTAAGTGCACCTCAATATACTTCCGTTTTTACTTTTACCTTTATTAGTCAAACGGGGGCCATTTCTCATGTTGTTATGTTCTCAATTGTATTCCTGTCTTGTAGTAAAGTCCCGTCGAGGTGGTCCAGCTGCAGGAAGAGAGGGGTTGATGGAAGAATGCGAGGTAATGAAGAGGCAGACTGGGCATCCTCTGGCAACTCGGACAACAGACAACCCAGGTAAGGCTGTATCTATATAGCACTTATATCATATATTTATGATACAGTTTATTGTGTTGTCAAATTCACTGGGACACAGAGGGGGTGTTAATTAGAGCTGTAGGTCAGGATAGGGTGGCATTTGGGTGTGTGAATGTCACTGTGTGGCCTGTGCATTTCAAAAAGCTTTAAACCTGAACTTACATTTTTAACGTTTAAGAAGTTATCCCCTGAACAGCACATTTCCCAGAAGCTATAATTGCAAGGTGTTCCATTCATTACATTGAGTAATTTCTGCTCTTCTTTCTTCAGTTTCACCACCCCTGAGAGTGCAGGTCCAGTGTCTCGCTGTGGCACACAGGCTGACTGGGGCAGTCGGGTGGAGAATGATGAGATAAGGAGGGACGTACACAGAGACATGCACCGGTAACAAAACTTGGTCCTACTTTGGCTGATTTATCTCTGATTGATTCAAAGCGCCTCTTTGAGTGCCACCCTCACAAATTCTGTGTCCAGTTACAGGCGAAGGATACTGGGTTCAGAGGTCCCTCAGAGAGAGAGAAAGAACTCCTCTGGCTCTTCTGGGAGGTATGGTGCACTCCTGACTATTCACATCTAAATGAGTGAATTTTCATTTGTCGATAAAATATTGGTGGAACATAAAGTCCTAAACCTGTCTGTCTGCTCTTCCAGCTGTGAATCAGGAGAGGGAGAAAACATGGAGACCGATGAAGCTGTGTTGCTGCGGCGCCAGAAGCAAATAAACTATGGGAAGAACACACTGGCCTACGACAGATACATTAAAGAAGTCCCAAAGTAGGTGGCACAGACAAACACACACAGCTTCTGAAGCCATTGTGCAGTGGTAGAACATAAGAAAGAGTACTTTTTAAAAAGTAACTCTTGGATAAAGGGAGTAGAGATTCTTGTTGGAGTTGTGTGTTAATAGAATCAATAAAATAATATCTAATACTAAATGATTCTACTTCCCTCTTTTGTTTCCAGACACATGCGTCAGCCAGGGGTTCACCCAAGGACTCCCAATAAGTTCAGGAAGTACAGCCGTCGCTCCTGGGACCAGCAGATCAAGCTATGGAAGGTCAAACTCCATGCCTGGGACCCTCCGAATCAGGACAGCCAAAGCAAAGTCCTTGATAATATGTATGGAAAATTTACCTCTAAGAAATGTTTCCATATCCAGTTAGTAGAGTTTTCATGCTAATCTGTTTGTTGTTTGTGTCTGCAGTGATGAACTGGATCTGAATGATGTTATGGACATCGAGTTGGACTTTCCAGTCCTTGCTGACCCCCAGGATTCCTGCCCGACAACGCACAGCCTTGATGTAAGAACAGAAAAAGAACAAACATGGTTCACCACAGTGATAAGTTGCTTTCAAAATGGTTTGTCCTTTTGTGACATTAACTAAAAGGAAATGGTTAGTTTGTCTTTATCATTTGTATGATTGTATTTACTTGGATGTTTGACAGTAGACTTGCATGTCCAACTAAACTAGAACATTTGTATTATTTTGTCCAGGGTGAAGACTGCATGGGTACTCCAGTTAAAGTACAGAAGATGGAAAGCACTGCTGAGCCTTTCATGTCATAGCTCATCTCTGCCTGTCTCCAGAAAAGTTCTTGAATGTTCCAGCCCGGCCCACAGACTCATTCTCCTTGTGGCAAGACACATACAGTTCAGTCAGTTTTAAATAGTTTAGAGTTTGGTGTTCATTGCAAGCGTCTTTGTTAAACAGACTTCATTCATGTGTAAAGGTCACAAACCCTGTAGAATGCAAGAATTCACAGCAGCTGATGCCAATGGTTCTGTGTTGAAACAGAATGAAGGGTGATTTACTTTATATAACTCATATTGACCAACTGCTTTTTTTTATTAAGTATGTACATTTTTGGGGAGTACCTCTGTCTTATGCTGTGATTTGCTTTTTTAGTGGTTGTTTTCTAAAGAAAAAAAAAAGAATGTTTTTGTTTTTGTTTTCCTCTCAATTAAGAATTTCAAATAAAATTAACTTTTATGATCGTGACTTTGGACTTTTCCTAATCGTTATTCAGTGTCAGTGATATGAGTGATAAGTTGTGGAGGTGAATCAGCTTTGATACAAATAAAGACTTTATTTTGAATGGAAAATTTTCATGTGCCTACTGAGTGTTTATATAGTGCTAGTCTGGTGTTCATGACTACTCTGTGGTTCCCCTACACAGATCATCTACTCAGCCAGTGGTCTGAACCTACACTTACTATCTATACTCTATACTTTGTGTTAAGGTCAGCTTGGCTTCACTATCTTGCCCTAGAATGCTGGGACATGTAGGCTGCGGGGGCCGGGATTGACCCATAGGCCCGAACCACTGGTGACAATTTGGTCTTCTATAGTTGCTCCTGATGTTTCTTCTCTTGTTTGGAAGCTTTTTTTTCCTCCTCTAAAACTCCTGGCAATTTTTAATCCCTTTTTGTTATTTACAGCCATGTAGAAAACGCATTCAGTATTCACAATGATGATAAGATCACATCCATCCCACACCATGTAAAATATGTTGCATTTACAGCGGGTATTCTTTTGGCATGCCTTATCCATCTCCTCTGCTCTGGTCCATTTTGGCATAAAGTCATTTATCTAACACTTTTTTTTTTAAATAGCCAGACTACCATTTCTAAATACGAATAAATACATGTTGCGCCAACTGAGTCTGCGGTAATTTAGGTTTTTGACTAGGGGAGGCGCTGTTGTGCCGAGACGTGTTTCAACCACTTCCAAAGTCACGTAGAAGTAGCCGGCCTGGAGGAGAGGGGAAAACAGGGCTTCCTCCTGTAAAGGTGATATTGGTCGGGATTGGGCTTGGGCTTCAGGGTGAAAATCAGGCAGTCTGTGACCATGCTGCGGATTACTCTCAGGGGAGTTCCGGCCACAGCCTGGGTAAGCCTCAACACGAGCTAGCCTCGGTTTTTCTTCTTCTTTTTTTTAAATTATCCTAGCATTAGCGTGTCATTCAGTGACCCGGGGCCTGGCTCAAGGTTCCCAAGCAGCGTCCCGCTCAGCTTCAGTGACCAGCCCGGACACACTGGCCATGTTGGCGTCTCAGAATGAACCGCTCTGTGCTGCTGTCACAGAGCCGTGCTCGGTGGCGGTGCCGGGCCCGCGGTGCCGCCGTGGACGTGCTAACGGCGAGCTCAGTGAGTCAGGTGGACTGTCCATCCACGGCCGCGACGACACACGCTCGTCTAGACATGCTCCTAAAGACGTCCAGAAGTAATGAGGCTGCTACTTTCTAGACATGCTCGGCTACAACTCTGCCGGCTATGGTCAAAGCGGCAGGCCGCACAGTGAGCTGTCACATTTGACAGATAACTCGCCTCGTCTGGCAAGATACGGTGCCTACACTCACGCCTCTCATCTGCCAGTCATCCATGCAAATACAGTAAAAAAGTCATAGGCTGGAGCTCGGGGCCCAGCCAGAGTTTGCTTCTGTTTATCCTCCACTACGTTTTCAGGCTGGAGGAAAACTGCATAACAACTTCAAATACATCTAATGCAACGAAAATTGTTAACGAGGAGTAGTCAGCCCCATAAACCAGGTCAATAAATGCATGTCGAGGGGATCTGTGCTCAGATTAGACTGACTTGGAAAGAGTAACTTGGACGTAGCACATAGATCAATTTATCAGTAAATGTGCTGTGCTTAAGGAAATATCAGTTAAACAATCACAGCAAGGGATGGCTCAATCTGTGGCATCTGCACCTAGCAGTCGAGCAAGGGCTCAAGAATTACCAATGAATGAATTCCCTCCAGGCACATTAGCAGCAAACCACAAGGAGGAAGCATAAGGTAAACGCACTATCCATTCATATCAAAGCAGGATATCTAATGTAGCAGGAGCACGGTAGGAAGGGGGAGCAACAGAGAAAGGTAGAGAGGGGGAGAGAGAGACATAGCGATCGCTGCTGTCTCGTCACCAGCTGTCACTTCATCATGCTTTTCCATCCGAGCAGCAGTGTCAACAAACAAAAGTGGACGGCTGCTGTAGCTGTATGACGTCTAGGCGAGCCGCGGTCCTCCTTCAGAAGTGACCCGGGAAAGCAACTGCAGTGATGCGGTGTGTTGAAGAGAAAGATGCCAAGCCTCAGCTTTCGACTCAGCTGTTCAGCATTAACCCCATAGTTACCCTAAGCTTCCACTCTTGGAATACAAAGGAATAACTCTGCTTAAACTGTGTCGGTCCAATATAGACGTTGTTTCTTACACTGTCTGTCCACCCTCCCTGCCCTGTAGAAGAACTTGGGGAGGACTCGTCTGACCAACCTGAAACACAGCCGGCAGTACACATCGGGAGAAACGAGGTAATGCACGTAGAAAGACAGATTGTAAGCTAATGGACTGATTGACCAGAGGAAACCAGGAAACGGCACCTTGTGCCGTCTACTGCTCTCAGCCAACGCTGTCGAGATCTGATTGTGCCCCCTGCTCTCTCCCACAGCGGTGGTGGTGCTGCCAAGGTGGTGGCTGCCGGCTTGCTGACAGTGGGCGGGGGCATCGGAGGAACCGTGCTCTACGCCAACTGGGACCCTAAATTCAGAGCGGCCGTGGAGAGCAACGTCCCCTACTCAGACTGGGTCTTCAGTAAGGCCCTGGGACCACGGCAAGATGTCGCCCTTCCCACCAAGAAGAAGGTGAGACTGGACTCGCGGTGTGTTCACACGGCACAGACGCTCGATGGACAGGTCGCCGGTCCATCAGGTGGCACACACACACACACACACACACACACACACACACACACACACACACACCATTCACTCTCAGGCTCACACTGACACCCGAGTGGAGAAGTGGAGAAGTTGCAGACAGGTCCTGCGGGGATTCTCAGGCTGTGTTCACATGGCAGTTCCCACATGTGACTGATTTTGCCGGGACCGTCTGGACGGTGTCATTTGCACGAAATCCGATCTTTTCAACTCCAACATGGGTCGCTTTCAGAGCGGGTCCCGGATCGGATACCTGTCTGACATTTTGCGGCGTGCCTCAGTCAGAACGGTCATGTTGCACGCCGCTCCTCCGTCACTCCGGAATAGTCGGATGGATAAATGGAGAGAAACTTTCATTTCAATAAATGGAACGACTTCCCTCCCACATCCATCAAAGCTAACTGGAATGAAGTGAAAGGCCGAGCCGTTACGGATGGCATATGTGCTTCCACTTATGAATCTGAATGACTGCAGTTCCAGTGCCTGGAATATTAAACTCACAGACTTCTCTGATGTTTAGGGGGATTCGGCGCAGCCTCCTTCTATGATCGAAAAACAGATCAAGGGCTCCAAAGCCAAGTCTGAGAAAAAGGAGATGGCAGAGAGCCCAGCCATTGAGAACAAGTCTACATTGAGCATAGAGGGTAAGTCCCGGATGATTGCACTAAAAAATGAAATGTCATATGGATTCTCTCATTACACGCATTTCTGCACTTGCTTCCTATCCAGAGGCTTCAACAGAGGCAACTCACATCATTTCAGCCATCAGCGAGGTCGCCTCAGTCCCTGCTCCATGTGACACAGAGGCAGCAGCAGCCAAAGGTAGCTCCATCCAACTGCTCTGTGCTGTGCACTTTGACTTTACATTTAGATATCAAGGAACCATGTCATAGAAGGTGAAACGGGCTGAAGTCTGACGTCTTGCTGGCTTTGGACATTTTGTCTGTATCAGTTCTATTGTTCACTCGATTCATGGGCGTCATTCGGAAGGCTTAGCTTTCAATCCGCCACGTGTTAAGCACATGTCGATATGTGTGCGTTGCTTCAGAGGAGTGCACAGAGTGCCAGGGCCATGAGCATCACGACGCCCCTGTGGCAGTGGAAGTCCACCCGACCACAGAGCCTCCTGCTGCCCCGGAGCCGCTCAAAGAGCGGCCGGTGGAGGAGGTGGCAGCCATCCTGGCCCAACAGGACCTCGACGAGAAGGACATTCTGACGGGTAAGACCAAGTCTGTCCGTCACACTGTGCTTTTGTCATTCTGTGGACAAGTACGGTGGAGTCCTCTCCATTTGTCAACACCTCATGGTCTGTATACAGCTGTGTCGGCCAGCCTCGAGGACTGCTTGGCCAGTTCGGCTAAGGCTACGCTGCAGGCCATTGGAGCCCAGGAGGCAGCCCTGCAGGCCGTCACACAGCACACATACAAGCTGAAGAAAGCCATGGAGGCAGAGGTACGCACCACACGCCCCTCGCCAGAGATGGCCTCTTATTACTCTGCCAGTCACATTGTTCAAAAGGAGTAATTAGAAATCCTCTAAGCGCAGGTCCCACCAGAGGAGAAGTCGGCCCAGTGGAAGGAGCTGGAAGCTGCGCTTGCTGACAGGGCCTGTGCTGTGAATGACGCCGACGCCGCTCTGCTGAAAGCCAAGTAAGGCGCATGGCTGAGCCTCGTGCAACCTCTGCCCGAAGATCATAGGATGAATTCTCACCTTATACCGTGAGACCAATGCTGATATCCATCGTGAATCTCGTCCCACAGTGAAGCCCTGGACCATCTCAAGTCAGTGATTGACAAATCCAAAGGGCTGAAGGTTGCTGCAGTCCACCCCATGGTCCTAGCTGCCGAGGAGAATCTCCACAAAATGGTGGTGGACTTGGACAAAGCGGCCACAAAGGTAAATGCAACTGGCGCATTTCAGTGAGATGTGTGTTCACCATTGCACCGCTAACACACTACAGCATGCACAGTCTCGACAATTCGTTTTTGCAGGTGTTAGAGTAACAGATGCTCTGTCCAAAGTTTGTTGTCAGTTGAGCAAAAAGTGTGAGAGGAGACAGGTTTGAGAGGTTTTTTACTATCACGCCATGTAGCATATCGGCACAGTCCAGTAAACGTGAACCTGTGTGTGTGTGTGTGTGTGTGTGTGTGTGTGTAGTTTCATTCTGCCGAGTCCGAGGCCAAGATTGTGTCTCAGTACAGTGAGCTGGTGAACGAAGCCAAGCTACGCTTCCAGAGGGAAGTGAGCAGCCTGACTCCGGAGATCCAAGCCAACTGGAAGGGCCTGAGTAAGTCCACACACCGACGCGCTCTGTCCAGACGCGGCGACCCTGGCGCGCGCAAAACGTTCGCCTTGTCTCTCGTCTCCCAGCCGGCAAGCTCTCCGCCGACGACCTGAACGCCCTGATCGCCCACGCCCACCGCCGCATCGACCAGCTGAACCGGGAGCTGGCCGAGCAGAGGGTCAGGGAGCAGATCCACATCGACGCGGCGCTGGAGCAGCAGAAGCTGGAGCACCTGAAGGCTCTGGAGAAGAGCGTCAGCAACACGGAGCAGCACATCAAGGAGGAGGCCCGGCTGGAGCAGGAGAGGAAGGTACGGTAGAGAGATGGGGGGGAGGGTTTATACGGCTATGCTGATCACACACTGCCAGATAGCGGTTTATACCTGGGTCTTTCTCTGTGTGTGTGTGTGTGCGTGCGTAGCTCTCTGAGCTGAGGGAAGTGATGGAGGCGGAGATGAGGACTCAGCTGCGGCGCCAGGCCGCCGCTCACACGGACCACGTCCAGGACGTCCTCAAAGTGCAGGAGCAGGAACTGAGGGCCGACGCCGAGCAGGTACCGACGCGTCTGCATCCGCAAGTGGCATGGACAAAACACGACCCACAGAAGTGGCAAACGTGTTGACGGTAGTTCTTGCGGCGCTGTTCACATGACATTTCTCCAAAGTCACTTCACATTGAAGTCCACTCCAAACTGACTATGATAAAGTGGACACTGACTTTGGTACGTAATCCATTTATGTATACTGGAGAAGCCTTGATAGCAGCTTGAAGACACTTCCTGAATGACGAAACTAATCGCCTATTGCGTAGAGTGATGGATCCTCATTGGCTGGCTAAGAAACAAGTGCAGATCCAGGCACACACAGATGTGGATAATGGCCAAGAGCAGAAAGTGCAGACTGACTGAGCTCGTCTGATTTTGCCTAGATAGGAGATTGAAGCAGGAGCTTGTTCTACTGTACACGACTTAAAACGTAAGGCTCGCTCTCTACAGCATCTACCTATTCACACTGTCCTCCGCTATCCTCCACTGTAACCCGCCCCCAGGTCCTGAACAGCAAGATTATGGAGCAGGAGACCCATTACCGCCAGCTGTATCAGGAGCAGCACGACAACTTCACCCTGGACATGAACACGGCCTACGCCAGGCTGAAGGGAATGGAGGAGGCCATAGACAGTGAGACGCCTGCACGCACACACGCACACACACACACACATACACACAAACACAAAAGAGCAGTCCAGCCGTGGGGCGGGTCATGTGGTATACGGAGAGGAGGCGCTCAGCATAGCTATATGCTATATATAGCTATATGCAGCTATATGCTATATGCTATATATGTAGCTATACATTGACCGTCACTATGACATGATCACCTGTTGCGTGTCCGGTCGAAAAACAAACCACTTGTCCATCTCCTCGCAGGCCACGTGGTAGCCGAGGAGGAGGCCCGCAAGGCCCACCTGCTGTGGCTGTCGGTGGAGGCCCTCAGCTACATCCTGAGGTCGGCCGAGGGCGACTTCTCGCTCACGCCGCTGGAGGCCGCGGCCCAGACGGTGCGGGACAGCTGCCGGGACAACGACTTCGCCCTGGCGCTGTCCGCGGCGCTGCCCGAGGCCTCGCTGCGGCGCGGCGTGCACAGCGAGGCCTCGCTGCGCGCCCGCTTCCACGCGCTGCGGCCGCTGGCCCGCCGCGTGGCCCTGGTGGACGAGGCGCACAGCTCGCTCTACCAGTACTTCCTGTCCTACGCGCAGGCGGCGCTGCTCTTCGAGCGGCGGCAGGAGGCGCCGCCGGGCCAGCTCGCCGCCGAGGACCTGGACCCCTTCAAGCTGCTGTCCTACGCCAGCTACTGCCTGGAGCACGGCGACCTGGAGCTGGCCGCCAAGCTGATGAACCAGCTGCGGGGGGAGGCCCGGCGGGTGGTGGAGGACTGGCTGGCCGAGGCCCGGCTCACGCTGGAGACCAGGCAGGCGGTCGGCCTGCTGTCGGCCTACGCTAACGCCGTGGGCCTGGGGACCACCCAGGCCCCCTAGGCCGCCACCCCCCCCTCCCCCCCCACGTCCCCTCGGTTCCCGCTTCCAGGCAGCCACCGGGTCGTAGCATGTGTAGTTGCGGGGCGAGGCGGGCCGTAGGTTCACCACGGCGGGCGCGACGCCGCGTCCCAGACGCTGCGCCCCTTTTAATTTATCTCGCGTTGACCCCGGCGACGGATGTTGCGGCGCAGCCCCCCCCGAGTTAATCACGTGTTATTGCTATCCACGATTGTTCTGATGAAAACGCACCGCCCTCGGCCGGGCCCCGGGCCCCTCCGGCCTGGCTCGCAGGTCCGGCCCATGGCTCTGTGTCAGACGTGTCACTTTTTTTGTCAAAAATTCATGTCGCAATAAAAAGCAAAACTGGATATGATGTGTTGGGCGTGTGTGTCTTGGTTGTCAACTGGTTGCTGTCTTATCTTATCTAACTAGGAACTTTCGAGTTGTTCTTATACCTGTTTGCCCTCACGGCTGTGTGCAGGACTATGGCCTCCTGATGTCTGAAAGTACTTCATGAATAAAGCTGGATTGGATTGCACCATTAGCTATTAGCGTGCAGGATTATTAGGCTAAATGAAACGCCTCCATCGTCAGTGCAAGAATAACAAAAAACAAAACAATAGTGGCTTGTGGCGAGTCCAATAAACTCAAAATTGACAGGAAAATACTTAAGATGTTCCAAAAAAGAAGACAGATACGGTCACCCTTCTTTTTAACTGTCATGAGCCTTCATGTAGCAGCAGCCAGTGTCCCAAATGCTGTTCAACGAGCTTTATTGGTTCCCCTTCCTACATAGACGCCATACCATGAAGAGCCTGCAAGCTCTGTGGGATTTGGGTCAGGTGACACAAGGGGTGTTTTGTCTTTGTTCTATCATCTTTAAGGCTTTTTTTCTGCCACTAGGCGATAGGTACCAGTAGGTACCCCAGCTGAGCCGAAATGACAGAAATGGGAGCTCTGTGCTTATTCAGCCCGCCCTACCTTGTTGGTCTGGACAGTCCGGGTGCAGGTACATTACAATGGGTTCCTTCAGGTACCTTCATATCTGGTTTATTTGCCATCGTTCGAGGTGAAAAAAAGCCAAGGAGTCAAATATTTGAATGATTAATTCATTGAATTTAATTACATACAGTTGATCAAATCCAATTAATGAATGAATTGGATTTCACACACCCCTTGCCAGTTGCCCTCCAAAGATTGGCCTTGCCGTGTCGTCTGCGAGAATTTCACATGGATAACGCATCACAGATTTGTTCTACTTTGCTAAATGTTGTTGTTGTTGGGCACAGCACCAAACAGTCAAGTCTTCTCGGGTTCAAACAAATCGTTATCGCGACCGCATGATTTCTCGAAATGATCGTTCCTCATTCAAGATAAGGCGGCTACACAGAACACGTAACAAAAGTCCAATGTCACTCCTTCCCTTCTGAACCTGTGCTGCTGAATGTTCCTGAATGTAGAGCATACCTCCGTAGCATTCCCAAAAAAAAAGAGGAACCAGTTCATATCCGGGTGCAGTTAGCGGACCACGCAGATGTCCAGTATGCAGAACTTGGCCCTGCACGTCGGGCAGGGCACTTTGCTGGACAGCCAGGTTTCGGGTCGTTGCTGGTCCTGGCGGCTGGCGAACCAGCGGCCGAGGCAGGACAGGCACCACATGGGTCTGCAGAAGCACTGCCGGCAGTCCGAGCCGGTATCAGATCCTGCAAGATAGGCCGGTCCCACCGTCAGAGTCACAGACACGAGGAGACGTTTCGCAGGCATCTCGCACGGTACCACGCCTTACCTCCTGTGTGACACAGCCGGATCAGCTTGGTACTTGCTGGGACCTGCATACAGCCAATACACGGCTCTACCTCCTGCGCATACAGAGAAAGCATTCACTCGGCCCTTTAAACGGAACTCATTCTGTCATCACATTTGTGTCATCACAGGCGCACCTGGCCACTGGGGAGTGTGTAAGGCGGATTGAGGTCCACTTGATTCCTAAACGTCTCCAGGAAGAGGTCGCTGATGGTCTGGTGAATCACGACGTTGGTGGAGTTCCTGATGGGAGCGTGGAGCTTCTCTCGGAGCTCCGCGTACTCCGTAGAGTTGAGCCTGGGGGGGCGGCGGGAAAGCGAGACAAGGCCAGTGAAGTGAACCCGAATGGTCCGCGCAGAGACGGCACCGCGCGCACGCGCTCTCACCAGATGTCGAAGGGCTTGACGGCAGGGTTGACGCTGTGGATCCTCAGCGTCAGGATCTGGACGGGGGAATTTGTGTCCGGGCTCAGCTGGTGCTGTCTGGATTCTGTGACCGTCGCATGGCAGTCACTCTGCAAGGCCACGTAGATATGGTAGGCAGTCACCTGCGGAGAGACAAACACATATAGATGAGACCGACAGTTCTAGCGTGAAGACGGCGAAGCTGTGATGCGGCTTATTATGAAAGGCAATAATCGGAATAATAGACTCTAAGAAGAATAATTCTGTTTCCTCTGTATTCTCTGTTTACAGAGGCAAAACTCTATTGTTATTTTGTGTTTTGCGTCGCCATTATTTGTGTAAGCTGTAAGCAGCTTAGTGCATTTTGTGAAGCTTGGGGCCGGTGGCGAATTGGGGGGGGGGCAAGTGGGGCTGAGTCCCATTACTACTGACCAGAAAAAAAATTGTGGTATAACTAGTCCTGAATGGTTAGTATTTTCTATCATTTACAATCTGCAATACTACAAATGGTCTTTGGGGATTAGGTCATATTCTCAAAACGGATTGGCTCTCCGTCTCTGATGCCTGTAGAGTCACCAGGTTTGCTAGAGGGAATTTGGAGAACGACTGAGGTGGACGTTTGGGGAAAAAAAAACTTGAGCTTAAGAGACTTGCTGTTCACCTTCCATACGAGTACCACATGTTTTCAAGTGAGCCCTCAGCTTTGGTGAGGGGCAACATTACAAATGCCATTGTCGAGCCACTGGGTTTTTGAATGAACGGGAAGAGGTTCCAGTTTCGCTCACAGGACACGGAGGATGCCTACCTACCTTCAACACCCAGCTGTCGGTGATGATGACTCTGGCGCCGGGCGCCCCCGTAGCGAACTTGTCGATGCGTCGGAACTCGGTGTTGATGCTGGACGCCACGGAGCCCCAGTTGGAGTGAGGGGGCTGCACGTGCGCCTGCAGCACCTTGCTGATGGGATGGTTTTGCCAGCGATTGCACGACCAGTAGATGACGAGCGTCCAGCTGGCCAAGTGGAGGCACAGCGAGAGGAGCAGAAACGCTCTCCAGTTGTCACTGACCTACCGGGACAAAGGGACACGACAGCTGGGACATTCAGGTCTCAGCACCTGACCGTCCATAGTCCGGCGGGAAATGTTGGACTATGGTCCAAACAGTACAAAAGATCCACACCGGTGATAGCAACACAGACTTAAAAACGAGCAAAATGTTTGCTGGTTATGATTGACCATTCCTCCCATAAAAAGGACCAAAGTGCGTTTCAAATAGGCAAATGTGCAGGCAGAGAGACAGTCTAACCTGTTGTATGTATCCCAGATTTTTCTCTGGAGCGGCAATACACATTCCTATGTAGTAACCTACAGAGATGAACAGAAAACATTGGCGTCAGGCAAACGCGTGATATGGACATGCACAACACATTGTGGCTCCTCTGTGTTGACGACATTTTTATTGTCAGTAACACTGGTGCTTGTACACATTAGCGATCGTACTGGTTATTGTCATGTTACTATAAACATTGCTACAGCATGTATTACTGTGACGTGCCGAGCCTAGCCCCAAACTATAAGTATCACTGAGGCGATCTGTTGACATCTGACGTGGATATGACTGCGTGGCCACGACATAAACACGAGTGGGAGCTGAGATCACACTACGCGACCACCCGCTAATGTGACAGTTAAGTCGCGGCAATGATTTAATAATGTGTGAAAATACCATAACACAAGGTGGCCACGAGAAACCTGTGCAGTCATTTAGATGGAGGTACTTTGGTTGACTATCTGGACATCATTAGCTTTAGCTCAGTAACATGGACATGTGTGACCTGATTTCGTTTGGCCAATTTAGCGACCTCGTTTCCATGCCTCTTAATATTATCACCGGACGGGCTGCCGAAAGGTCTGGCAGACCGTCAGCTCTTACCTATGGGCAGTGCGGAGTGGACCAGTACCGTGACGCTGGTCCTCTTGATATGGTACTGGATGAAGCCCAAATCCTCACTTCCCAACCAGCCAGAGAACAGGTTCTGGACCGTTAAACCGGCCGAACGGAACTCATTTGGTGTGAACACAAAGCAGAAAGAAAATACAATATACGCCAAAGTAAAAGTTAATTCTGGGCCCTCCATATTTCATCTAGATTTCATGACGTCTGTCTGCATTTCTGCTATTTCCGCCAGCACTTCTTCTTCTACGCAACTACACTGATGATCTTCAACACAGCTGTGGCCAGACGTCCCGGATTTCCGGTACAGTGCCCGATTCGGCCGCCCTGCCGGAACGCGAGAAATTCGGCCGCCATCTTGAGAAGGTCATTGTAATGTAAACAAGCAAAGCAGGAAGATGCCTGAACACTGTGCGGTGCATTGCTGTCCAAAACATTTTCAGCGGAATTGATTGAACTTCATTATTGGTTGGATTATTTTATTATCGGTTGTAATTGTGTGAAATTTGCTGCATTACAAAGCAGTACTATGAGAGAAGGAAGTGACGCAAATAGTAATACTTGCATGTATGTCGAACATACAGTTTGGTACTCTGTTCTCTGTATACTTTGAATAGATGAGTGTTGATTTCAGCTATCAGATACCACATGAAACCCTATAATGATAGTGATTTAGATGTCAAAATTTCTTTATAGATCATTGACAGGTGTGTCAACACCATGAATAGATGCAATCCTCATGCCAAAGGATTTAATACTCCCTTGGGTGTCATGAACTGGATGGAGAGGAAAGCATTTTTATCAAGATCCAGGGAGTACTTGCTCACTTGGGTGACAACAGATGGAACACTTCATCAACCTAAAAGGTCTATTAAAATAGAGCTTGTTAGTTATGCATGAAAAGTTCATGACATGAGTTCAGCGCTGTTCTCTTATGCATCAAGTTCTTAAGAGGCTCCGTTCTCTGCATCGGATTCATATGATGTTACCGTTACAATGTTTCTTCCTTCCTTCCTCCTCTGTTCACATTGTTTTGTATTCAGTCACACACAAATGTCATAACAGTAAGTCATAAGTAAGTCAAGGAAATAGAAAGCTAAACTAAGTTATTGAATGAATTTATTTTATTAAGGAATAAGATTCTGGAAACAGCCACATAGAGAGTATATTTGCTATATGTATACTGCAAGGAATCGTCAAGGACAAACATTAAAACATGTTCATCTTTGTAAATAGATAACTAGTGTTTTTCATGAAACAATTCAGCATATTGTCATTCTCTAGTCTGGGTCACAGTGAAGATGTGTTGCCACCCAGAGTGTAGGTGATGTAACTGCATCCAATTACCAAACGTGACTCGAAACTTTCTGAAGGTTGTGTCCATTCATCACACTCAGCAGGGAGCACTGCATGTGGGATGTGGGGAAAAAAAGCATCCCTAATTGAATTCTTCTTCAACATAAACATAGAGATAAAATGTTTCAAGATATTCTACAACACCTTGTCGACACTCCCAAGTGTTTATTTTTCGTTCATGTACTCCTGTCATAATCCAAACTGAGAGCTCTACTGACCCGCATAAGGTAATCTGCCATGTACTCTGGCTCTAAGCACATGACTTCATGGGAGGTAGCCTCTGATACGTCCACTCTGAAATCTCCAGGCTTCAAACGACAGGTGAGTGGCCTCTTTGAATATGGACAGACCAGGTAGGACCTGGAGAGAGGGATCAAAAGTTACAAACTGAGACCTGAAAGGATAGAGAAATCAGGCTTTGAAACCAGAGGTTCAATCCTGCTCCTGGTGTCTGTGTTCACAAAAGCACAAATGAAAAAGAAGAAATCACATTCCTTCTCCAGCAGACAATTGAACTCTACGTTGGAAAACTTTTACCCACCGTGTGAAATGTATTAATATATCTGCATCGATCATATTCATTTTTTAAAGGCAAATAAAAATGTCATTATTTTGATCAGTCACTCTCAACCATAACTAAGGAGAAAATACAAGTTTCCCAAGATCATAATCATAAATTTCTCTCCTCTTGTTTTTATTTATTACTGAATTTCCTTATATCATTATTAAGTAGTTTAATATTATTAATAATAAAATAATATTGTTGTTTGTGTATTTGTGTATGGCACTGTCTTTGTACTATGCTGCTGGAAGTGTAAATTTCCCTGAGAGAAGCATCCTAAAGGAATCAATAAAGTTAAATCTAACTCTTATTTACTTTACACTTATTTGGGGTACTATTATGATAAAAATAATATAATTAATAAAAAAATATATATATATATTCTCTGGCACAAGAACACACACACACGCACACACACAGAAATGCTAAATTACATTTGGAATCAGGTTTTATTTACCTCTCTGAAGAATGCTGGATAACTTATGACAGTACATTTGTACTATAGACGAAAGTACGATCTGGGGTAAAATAAAACACTGTAGGGTGTTGCAAAGTTCTTTTGAACTTGCTTGTTTTATGTTTCTCATATTTCAGACGAAGAACATGTTTAGCACCTCACAAACTCCCTGCTGCTGTCTGCACATCCTGTCAAAAATGACCTGCCCATATTAAAGCTCTGAAACCCTGAAATATTATTTGGAAATATTGTTTAACTGAACATAAATAAATGAATAAACTCAGCTCTGCAGCATGTTCAGCAGTGAAACGTACTGTACAGTCATGGCTTTAGCCATGTGTGTGTGTGTGTGTGTGTGTGTGTGTGTGTACAGATTTTGACAGAAGTGTGAATGTGACCCTGTGGCTCTGTTGCTACTGGGTGGTTTGCAAGAGGGAAGGCGATGCTGGGGGATTCGGGTGTGAGGAGGTCGACCTCTCGCTCCTTTGTCAGAGGCGTCCTGACTTTCTGCCTCATTTGCTGGTCAATGACGTCACAAGCACCTGAGAGAGAGAGGATGCAAAGATGAAGTTGAGTCGCTAGATCTGACTGGACTGACACCATATGAAGAGACACTGCTGCTACCCATGTTTTACCCATTAGTGATTATTCATTGATTTTATTGCTATACATTATCATTATAATGATAATAATTGTAACTTTATTGTAATTTTATTGACTAGGTATTATGATCACTGTCTTATTTTTATGGCTATTACTTACCTTACATTTTATTATTTATCTATTATTTGAAATGTGTTACTGTTGCTTCAACCGTGATAACAGCAATTACTATTATTATTTTTATTACTTCCTGATGTCTGCGTGTCACAGAACCACAGACAGGGGCCCATTTTGGGTGTTTATTTCCTTGTTTACATTCAAATGATTTTCAAAAAATAATAACAAAAGAATGTTGTCATGGTTTCAGCTCATCAACATCAAGGCTGTAGTGATGACATCATCATGCCGTGATGTCATCAGCGCATGGCTATGAGGATTCTCAAAGGATCATTTGGCCTTTGAGGATGGAAAGGGTATAAGCAGCAGAGCCATTTGACCACCCTGACTGCTTTCACTCTACAGTGCTTAGTTCAGTTCAGTTTATTTGCATTTTAGACGTGTCTCACCATTCACACTTTTCTTTGTTCGAGCTTCACAGTCCGGTGTTCGGTAGATAATTGCACTTACTTAACACTTAGTTGGCTATCACTCACAGACAGGATCATGCCTAAATCGAAGAAGGCCGCGAAAGTACAAGCAAAAGACACCAAGAGCTCTTCTTCTTCTTCCAAAACGGAAGAGACCTCGTGCTTGCAGCGTTTGTTCTTTTGGACAAATCAGAAAAAAACAGAGGGGGTGTCACACAAAAAGAAGTGGTGTTTCTGGACATTATTTAGGAAATCAAACAGGGTCTCTCAAGTCCCAGTCCTCAACCAGGAGACACCAAAACCATCCAAACCTAGCTATCACCATTCACCCATTTTCAGGGGTGAGGCATGGGCGGAACTGGAGAGGGAGATAATCGAGGACCTGATAGAGCCCCAACCTGACCCCATCAAAGTGACCAAGACCATCGAGACAATAGACAGGTCAGAGCCCACAATAGACACTAGTTCAGGGACAACGACAGACATAGAGGGGACACAGGAAGCTAAAAAGGGGATCGAAAAGGAGACCGAGACAGACAAACCAGAGCCCACAATTGACACTAGTTCAGGGACAAAGACGGGCACAGAGGGGACACAGGAAGCTGAAAAAGCGACTGAAAAGGAGACTGTGTCAGAGGTGAAGAAGGTGACCAAGAGGAGGATCATGATAAATGTGGTGAGAAGCTTCATGGGGTTTCCCAATTCAGGCGCGATCTGTTACATGAACTCCTGCCTGCAGAGTCTCCTGAAACTGAAGGACTTCTTTGGTGCCATTGGCCGACAGACAGAGTTTTGGGCATTCCTTTCCGATGCGGGACTCTTGCAGTCACTCATGGAAATCGAAGACTCCCACACCTCGTCGGATGTGGCTCACAAAAGTAGGGTTCTTCAGCGTTTCAAGGATCACATCTCACTCTACAACGGGGAGTTCAGTGACGACAGGCAGAAAGACGCTCACGAATTCCTGATCACGATCCTGCATCGTGTTAGGAATTTAGGCCCAACACTGCAGGCGATGGCTGCCAGCATGGGCAAAGACTACACCTGCCCTGTGGAAGATAACATGGTGTTCAAGACCAAAAACACCAGGATCTGCCAGCGGTGTGGCCGGAGCTCCAACGCAGTGGAGGAGCACACCATCCTGTCGCTGGACTTGCTGCCTACGGGTGGAACGGTGGACGAGATGCTGGAGGGCTACATGAGGGAGAGACAGCTGGAGTACCACTGCCCATGTGGTGGCACCAGGTCCATCCAGCGCTCCTCATGTCTGACCCTGCCCAGAGTTCTGGTCCTGCACCTGAAGCGCTTCACCTACAACACAATGCACATGGCCATGAAGCTCCACAACCGCATCGTGCTCAACAGAGACCTGGTGGTGTCTGCTGGAGAGACTGGAAAATGCTACAGCCTCATCAGCATCATCAGCCACCATGGTAAAACAGCACAGAGTGGACACTACATCAGTGATGGAGTGGACATGAATGCGGATCAGTGTGAATCTGATCGCTGGTTCACATACAACGATCTCACAGTGTCAGAGACAACTGGCCATGATGTGTGCAGTGAACGTGAGTCTTCCTCTTACTTGCTCTTTTACAAGGCCTTTGAGGCGATTTAAGGTGATCTAATCTAATTTTTATCCTTTATATGGTTTTCTCCGGGGGCTCCGTGTTTACCAACTTTTCTCCACATAGGGAGAAAGTAAAAAAAAAACCCAAATGCTAATCATTCAACATCAACCTGGCCATACAATAGATCCAATCATAAAGTGGAACAGATGGACAGATGGACCAGTCCCGCCTCGTCAAGCCGACTGAACTGATGGAGTCCAACCCTTGGGCTCAAACAGGTAAGTGGGCTTGATTTCTGCATTTATACACCACCTCAGTTTGTCTTTTGTGCAAATGGAGGCAGGAATGAATGACAGAGATATGGGACAAAATCCTCAACATGATCCTGGAACTGGATAACTTTTTCAGACTATAGAGTCTGGAGATTCAATAGATCTCCACTCAATAGAATTGGTCTATGCGGGTTTTCTCCGGGTGCTCCGGTTTCTCCCACAGGTGAAGAAAGGAATTCATCATGAAAAAAAAGACCATATTCCGGGATATGGAAGAGGTACAACATCCATCCATCCATCCATCCATCCACTGTTATGACTAGTTATTATCTATTATTTACTGTGAAGACTGTGTGGAGTATGTATTGTTGAGTATCTTGAATGTAATGTTTTGTGTGATTTCTGATTTCAGCTAGTTTGTAAAGCACAAGGTTCTTACAACAACTTTGCCCACATTATTATTTTTCTGGACGGCAGGATAAGAAATCATTTTTTTCATTTAATACAGTAAAAGAATGTGACACCTCAATGTATTTGCAGACCCTTCAGACATTCTAACATTAATTATATACTTTTACTTAATCATATACATAACATACGTTTATATGCATATAAGACTCTGGGACGTGCCTCTGCTCCTCAGCACACTGTGCACAGACAGCACTGGGTAAGCCGTTCAGTCTGAACACCACCGTTTGCTGTCACAACAATCTAGTGAACTGACGGGCAGAGGCAGAAGTCCCATCCATCTGCTAAATTAGCATTTCAACACTGTTTCTGACTAACTACTCTGCTTTTGTTCTGTGGAGGCGACAACCATTGACCCTCTCCAGAGGAATGTACCCAAGGAAAACGTGATGATGACAGCAGGCAAGAAGCTGCATCAGCACCAGTGCTACCGGGGGACATACAGCCTGCAGCCAGTGCTGGGAGACCACATGCAACTCTGTCTCCTTCACTGCTTTGTATTCCCAGGTGTTGTCTCCCACGTGGCCCTGGTAGATGTAGTGTGTCACTGTATCATCACAAGTCCATCTAAACAACAAAAAATAAATAAATAAAAGAGAAAAAAAGAGAAATATACAAAAGATGTCATTGGTTTACTTTCATAATTTTTCTATACTTATACTGTACAGCTGCAACAGCTCATCGATTATTCAACCATTAATGTCAATGAAATAGAGAACTATTTTATGAAGTTAAGGCAAATGCTCTGGGCCTGGGCCCGTTTTCACGATAACGTACACTCTTAGCTCACTAAGAAGACTCTTAAGGCATATCTTTCAAAAGTCATTTACTTTTCTAAGTGTGTTCCCTACTTTTCTAAGTCCTCTGTTCCTTTTTATACATTGTGTTATTAATGTGAAAAAGTCCATGACATAAAATCATTGTAGAAGTATACATACGGATTTCTAAAGATTGCTGCACAGCTGAAACAACACTAAGAGAGACCTTAAGAATGTTCCATGCCACTGACTGAATGTGTTGGGAACTGCGCCATAACATTAAGAGAAAGGTTAAGGAATACCTTAAGAACTACTAAGCGATAAGAACTCGTTGGGAATTCCTTAACCTCTCTATTAACATTATGGCACAGTTCCCAACACATTCATGCAGTAGCGTCAGGGTATTTATGTCTATGCCTGTGGCTACCTGATCTGCCACGTCTGTGTGATCTACGTTGGACCCTTTTGCACATGCGCAGACGGACCGCCATCCTGGAGAGCAAACTCCATTTGGACCATGGATGTATTATAAGAACTGGATAGGGCGCCACCCATAGACATAATATTAATCTTTATTATATCTGTAGCGGACCCTTGGTTCCCACAAATGAGGCAAAGAGAATCAACAGCCTCTTAAAGTTTGTTATTTCTCATTGCACCGTGAAAACTATGAAAAGGAAATACAGAAAACAAACAAAAGGAAAATGAAATTATATACATTAAGAAAATATTTCATTTATGCACATCAATGTTCAACAGAAAATTAAAAGATACACTTATTAGTCATGTCACTTTTAAAACCCAAACACAAAGTAATATGTCAAAGTAATATGCACATTCCTCAAGGATAAAAAACAAAGCATAAACTGAGGTCCGCATACCTCATTCCACTATACCAAGTGAGATAATAAAAGCACTATGAAGTATCACTAAAACAAATGAAAATAGTCAGAGAAGAAGATTCACAGATATCATCTGTGTCTGTTAAACCAAAGCACAACCCGCAAAGTAAGAAAATGCCCTTCAAAATAAACTCTCACCGGAAACCAGCATCGGTCAGCACGAAAACCTGTACCAAGTGTGGAAAAGACTCCCAGCACGAGTGGAACCAAGGCAAGTGTCCAGCAAAAGGCTCTGTGTGTTCCTACTGTCACAAACCAAACCACTGGGTGGCTGTGAGCAACAAGTGTGGAGTCACCACTGTGAGTACTGAGTTACACCAAGATTCACCAGATGATGAACAATTCTGTGTATAAGTCTGATGCAGCCTGAGAACCACCCCAACAATGACAAGTGGGTAGTTGAGCTTGAAATCCTATCCAGGAAAGTGTCATTCAGAATTGACACAGGTGCTAAATGCAACGCACTGACTCTTGATAAATATCAGTCACTTGCCCACACAGGTGAACTGCAACGCTTTGGTATTGTACTCCGCTCATACTCCAACCACCGCCTGAGGCCTATAGCAGCTGTCAACCTGCAAATCAAATCAGCAAAGGGCAAAGTCAGTGCAGTGTTTGAGGTACTGGACATAGAATGTGCTCAGTGGTGCTACAGCTGAGGCATTGGGACTCATTGCACGTCTTGACCTGCTGGAAAGTACTACAGAGACCCCATCTTCTCAGAGAGAAGATAATCGAAAAGATGCATGAAACGGAAAATGATGGCTACATCATAAAGGTGGAACAACCGACAGAGTGGGTGAGCTCCATGGTCGCAGCAGTGAGGAACGTCAAAGTCAGAATCTGCATAGATCCGAGTGACCTGAACAAAGTCATCAAGAGGGAGCACCACCACATGCACACTGTTGAGGAGGTAGTCTCCATGATTCCAGGTGCCAAGGTCTTCTCAGTCCGAGATGCAAAGTCAGGCTTTCTACAGATAGAGCTTGACAAACCGTCATCCTTCCTCGCCACCTTCAACACACCCATAGGTCGGTTCAGATGGCTGAGACTTCCTTTCGGCATTAAATGCACACCAGAGATCTACCAGCGCTTCATTGACCAGATGCACGCTCTGCTTCTACCATACTTCTGCGACCATTCTTCTGAGCTCTTGTGTTCTTGGCCACCACAAGGGAGGGCATACCAATCTATACACAGGCCTGGCCTGCCTCCGAAATACATGAAGAAGAAAGAGTTGTAAACAACTCTGATCGTAGTATTCAGGCGACTTGTGTTGCCACCATGGATGTATAATAAGAACTGGATACCGGACCAAAGATGGCGGCCCGTTCATTCCTATGCATCCCTGCTCGCTGGCGCGTATGACTTGCTTCCGCTTCAAAGAAAGAATAGAGCTTGCGAGTCACTCCCATCAGGCAACACGGGACCATGAACCAATCCACGTTCAGGAGAAACACGGAGAGAAAATACGGAGAGAAAACGCTGCGAGATGACACGCATGCGCTTTGAGAGTGCATGTGAACTGCTGTGACGTCATGCTGTGCCGTGAAACTTTTTAGTGACTTTTCTGTCATTAAAATTGTTTTTGATACATGAAAAGTCCATGAATTAAAAATGTGCAATACAAAGATCAGTAATGATCTATGTCTGCAGCTGAGGACGTCCTGTCCTGACATTTTTACACCTGTCTCTTTTACTATTGCCGTCTAAGGGAAACATGCTTTTTGGGCCCAGTGGAATTTCTGTTGCAATACCAGGGTTGGCCACTGGGAAAAATCGGCTGGCCGGCAGAGGGGTGGCGCCCTATCCAGTTCTTATTATACATCCTTGGTTGCCACCTGTCCCCGTTTTCACGGACTGTCCCGTGAAAAAAACCATTCAATTCTCTCGGGACACTGAATGTCCCGAAAGAATCGTCCCTGAATGTTTGTATTTCTGTGTATTTGTCTGTATCCTGTGTACACAGATGTGCCGCTAAATACAGCGGGCAGATGCCGCCACTCAGTGGGTGCGTGCGGATGAACCGCTGTCCATGTGTGTGTGTGTGTGTGTGTGTGTGTGTGTGTGTGTGTGAGACACAGGTAACAACTCTATCGGCGACACAGACGCTCCTCCCACCCTAGCAGTGGAAACTGTCTTTGTACTCTGTCGGGGCTGTATTACAGAGGCAGGTGAAGCTGCAGACTTCCTTAACAAGTCTTTTGTCTGAAGGCTCTTCCTGGTTGTCGACGTGGCTTTAACCCCCGGACTCTGCCTACTGGTGTGGCGAGTTCGAGAGGGCGCATGCGCGACCGACGCGACCAAAGCCGCGAGATCTCTACTTCTGAGCGACGCAAAACGGTCCGCACGGCAGCACTTTGGCCGTGCCGCTTGATCGCATATATATCCTGACTGCATATATATATCCTTCTCGCTTCTGCTTACAACATAACAAATGATGACCATAATGACACGATTTAGGCGCAACGTCGTCCTAGAGCTAAAAAAGCTAACTTAGCTAAACTGTTTGCTAACAGACACAACTTTCAGTTAATATTGAATACTTTCAGAGGCATTACCGACTCATGAGTAACTAAAACACCAAGTTGAACTAAATAAGTTGCACATGAATTGCAGATAACTGTGGCTATGACGATCCGCGATATGAAGTTAAAGCCAACGTGCATGGTATCTTGATTGGTCAATAAGGTCAGGGGTCACATGATGTAACGATGTAAAGACATGATTATGATATGACGTAACCCCAAGACGGTGGGGTGGCTCCCTCAAATGTAACACCGGGTCGTAATTGGGGTACCTGAAAAACGACAACTGTGCTCATTTTTTGCGAAGGAGGACTGTCAGGTTACAGCCCCTGCATTGCAATAAAGTTATAGCAGCTTCAAGTCTGTGTGTGTCGCTGACTAACAGGAAGATATTACAGAGTTTATTTAAGTTCTATTTCAACCTCGGACATTATCGCTTTGCTCGCCGCTCTCTATTATGAGAGCACATAAAAACTAAGATGTGCTCCTCGCAGTGTCCCCTCCGCCATTCAGATGCATATGGACTCGCTGCAGCAGGTAGATGACAGCATCATCAACACCTCAATGGGGCTGGCAGGCAAACTGCAGGGCATCCAGACACATCCTCACCTGTGGCCTCAGCTGGGCTAGGACCAGCCTCTCGAGTACCTTCATCACATGGGTTGTGAGGGCAACCGATCTGAAGTCTGTTGGATTGGATGGTCTCAACGTTTTGGGTACTGGAACCAAGCAGGACGCCTTCCACAGCATCGGGACTTTCTCCAGACTCAGACTCAGGTCTGACCTCAGATGGCAGCCAGAGTATGAAACAGCACATCACTCTGCTAAAGACCTGAATCAACACTGGGAAAACTGCAAGATCAACATTAGCTGTCCATTATCAAAAAGAAGTGGGAGTGTCCTCTGTGGTGAATAGGAGGAGTCGCAACCTCTGCTGAGAGAGAAAAACATTGTCTTAACACAGGGCTGTCTAAAGTCTGGCCTAGGGGCCAAACGCTTAATCAAAATGTGTTATTATCTGAGTTTTAAATATGATTTTTCTGACATACACAGACATTCCCACTTCACACAGAGAACGGTCCCTGGTTTACAACTAAATAGAATATGCTTTTACTTAGTAACTGATCTTGTAATCTACTGACAGTTCTGGTCCAGTCTTTATTAATTTGTTGTTTGTCATTCATGCTTTAGTGGCTTGTATTTGGTAAGATGTGCTTTAAAATGCATCTAGATGAACCATTTATGGTTAAAAAAATAGGAGAGGCATTTGGGCCTCAGATACCTTTGTGGCCCTTAGTGACAAACATTTAGACCACGCTGTCCTAATAGATACTGAAATTACATCTTGTTTTAAAAAGGAATTAAAAAGAAACACTACGTTATTGAATGAATTTATTTTATTAAGGAAAAAGATTCTGGAAACAGCCACATAGAGAGTATATTTGCTATATGCATACTGCAAATGTCTGGTCAAGGAAAAACATTAAAAAATTATCATCTTTGTAAATAGATGTGTGTGTTTTTCATGAAACAATTCAGCATATTGTCATTCTCCAGTCTGGGTCACAGTGAAGATGTGTTGCCACCCAGAGGGCAGATGATATAACTGCATCCAATTACCAAACGTGACTCGAAACTTTCTCAAGACTTCCATTGTGTCCATTCATCACACTCAGCAGGGAGCACTGCATGTGGGATGTGGGGCAAAAAGCAAATCTAATTGAATTCTTCCTCAACATAAACATAGAGTGTTTGTTTCAAAATATTCTGCAACACTTTGTCCACACTCCCAAGTGTTTAGTTTTCGTTCATGTACTCCTGTCATAATCCACACTGAGAGCTCTGCTGACCTGCATGAGGTAATCTGCCATGTACTCTGGCTCTAAGCATATGACTCCATGGGAGGTAGCCTCTGATACGTCCACTGAAATCTCCAGGCTTCAAACGACAGGTGAGTGGCTTCTTTGAATATGGACAGACCAGGTAGGACCTGGAGAGAGGGATCAAAAGTTACAAACTGAGACCTGAAAGGATAGAGAAATCAGGCTTTGAAACCAGAGGTTCAATCCTGCTCCCGGTGTCTGTGTTCACGAAAGCACAAATGTGTTAATGTAGAAATCACAATGCCAACACCAAATGCATTTGTGGAGATCTCTGGAGATTTTAACAACATCTCCCTCTCTGCAACTCTCCCAACATTCCAACAGTGTGTCAGCTGCTCCACCAGAGAAAATAAAACGTTGGACTTATTCTATGCAAATATCAAAAATGCATACAGCTCCTCTGCCCTGCCACCTTTAGGAAGGTCTGACCATAATCTGGTTCTTCTCACCTCCTCCTACAAGCCCATTGTTCAGCAACAACCAGTCATCAGAAAGACTATTAAAACCTGGTCTAATGAAGCTGAAGATGCTCTAAGATGGTGCTTCGAGGCTACAGACTGGAATGTCCTCTGTGAACCCCATGGGGATGACATCAACACCTTGACAGAGTGTGTGACAGATTATATAAACTTCTGTGTGGACAGCACCATTCCAACAAAAACAGTGAGGTGCTTCCCCAATAAAAAACCCTGGATCTGACCTGAAAAAGCTGCTGAACATCAAAAAGAAAGCCTTCAGGGATGGAGACAGGGAGTTGCTGAAGTCAACACAGAAACAACTTAAAACACAAACTAAGAAGTGCAAGGAGGATTACAGGAAAAAGTTGGAAAGTCAGCTTCAGCAAAACAACATGAGGGATGTGTGGTCGGGAATGAAGAAGATCACTGGCTTCAAGATAAAGGAGGCTCAAACTGACGGAAGTCTGGACAAAGCTAATGAACTGAACATGTTCTTCAATAGGTTCAGCTCACCTCCTGCCTCAAACCCAGCAGGCCACACACCCTCCCTGAGCCCACAGCTCCTGTCACACCTTCACTCTGTCACCCTGCAGCTCAGTCAAGGACATAGATAGAGCCTCATCTCCATCCACATCAGAACTTCCTGAAATCTCCTCTGACTCCACCTCCACTCTGTCTGTCTCCTCTACCTCCTCTGACTCCACCTCCACTCTGTCTGTCTCCTCTACCTCCTCTAACTCCACCTCCACTCTGTCTGTCTCCTCTACCTCCTCTAACTCCACCTCCACTCTGTCTGTCTCCTCTACCTCCTCTAACTCCACCTCCACTCTGTCTGTCTCCTGTAACCAAGTCAGGAAACAACTGGAGAAACTGAACCAGAACAAGGCTGCAGGTCCAGATGGTGTCAGTCCCAGAGTTCTCAAGACCTGCTCAAAACAACTATGTCTGATCCTTCAGCACCTGTTCAACACCAGCCTGAGTCAGAAGAGAATTCCAGTACTGTGGAAATCGTCCTGCCTTGTTCCAGTGCCTAAAAAAACACAACCTACTGAGCCAAACGAATACAGACCAGTTGCCCTGACATCTCACATCATGAAAGTCCTGGAGAGACTCTTACTGGCTCACCTCCAGAAGCAAGTGAACACCTTTCAAGACCCACTACAGTTTGCATATCGTAATGGGCTTGGGGTTGAAGACGCCATCATCTACCTGCTTCAGAGAGCTCACTCTCATCTGGACGAGTCAGGTAGCACTTTGAGGCTCATGTTCTTTGACTTCTCAAGTGCCTTTAATACGATTCAGCCAGCTCTGCTTTGTGAGAGGCTCCATAAATTCAAGGTGGATAACTCCACAACCACTTGGATTTATGACTACCTTTCAAACAGACCACAGTTTGTGAGACTGAATGGTTGTGTGTCTGAGATGGTGGTCAGCAGCATTGGAACACCACAAGGAACTGTTCTTTCACCATTCCTCTTCACATTGTACACCTCAGACCTTCAGGACAACTCTGAGTCCTGTCATATGCAGAAATACTCTGATGACTCAGCAGTTATCGGACGTATCAGGAATGGACAAGAAGCAGAGTACAGAGGACTGGTTGGTCAATTTGTAGAATGGTGCGGTAACAATCACCTCATCTTGAATACCAACAAAACAAAAGAGATGATTGTTGACTTCAAGAGGAACAAGAATGTACATCGATCTGTTTCCATCCTGGGAGAGGAGGTGGAGGTGGTGGAGGAATACAAGTACCTTGGAGTTAAGCTGGACAACAGACTTGCGTGGAAATGCAACACTGACAACATCCACAAGAAAGGTCTTAGTAGACTCTACTTCTTAAGGAAGCTGAGATCTTTCAACGTCTGCACCAAAATGTTGCACATCTTCTACAAGTCTGTTGTTGAAAGTGCAATCAGCTTTGCAGCGATCTGCTGGGGCAGCAGCATCAGAACCAGAGACTTAAAGAGGATCAACAGACTAATCAAGAAAGCTGGTTCTGTACTTGGAGTAACTCTGGAGCTGCTGGAGCTGATCATCCAAAAAAGAGTGCTGCACAAGCTGATGAAGATAATGGAGGACTCTTTACACCCTCTCCACAACACAGTGA
The DNA here is from genome assembly GCA_029224185.1 of Karalla daura. Lineage (NCBI taxonomy): Eukaryota > Metazoa > Chordata > Actinopteri > Chaetodontiformes > Leiognathidae > Karalla > Karalla daura. Next base: position 19,787,719 of record CM055195.1, read on the forward strand.
TGAGACAACAGAGTGTGTTCAGTGAGGGGCTTCTTCAGGTCCGATGTAAGACTGAGAGATACAGAAGATCATTCCTTCCAGCAGCCATCAGCCTCAAGAACAAGAACTAAACCTGAATTAATCAATGTAATCATTATTACTTAATCATTATTATCTTTCTTAAGACAAAAAAAACAAAAAAAACAAAAAACAAAAAACAAAAAAAAACTACTACAATATTGAATTTCCCGCTGGGATTAATAAAGTATTTTTCATTCATTCATTCATTTCATTCTCCAACAATTGAACTCTACGTTGGAAAACTTTTACCCACTGTGTGAAATGTATTAATATATCTGCATCTATCATTTTCATTTTTTAAAGGCAAATAAAAATGATATTATTTTGATCAGTCACTCTCAACCATAACTAAGGAGAAAATAGAAAAGTTTCCCAAGATCATAATCATAAATTTCTCTCCTCTTGTCTTTATTTATTACTGTATTTCCTTATATCAGTCGTTTAATATTATCAATAATGCAATAATATTGTTATTTGGTTATTGTTTTATTTATTCTTTTCTATTCTCTTGTACGGCACTTACTTTGTACTGTGCTGCTGGAAATGTACATTTCCCTGAGGGAAGCATCCCAAAGGAATCAATAAAGTGTTGCAAAGTTCTTTTGAACTTGCTTGTTTTATGTTTCTCATATTTCAGACGGAAAACATGTTTAGCACCTCACAAACTTCTTGCTGCTGTCTGTGCATCCTGTCAAAAATGACCTGCCCATTTTAAAGCTCTGAAAGCTCTGTGTGTGTGTGTCTGTGTGTGTGTACAGATTTTGACAGAAGTGTGAATGTGACCCTGTGGCTCCGGAGCTACTGGGTGGTTTGCAAGAGGGAAGGCGATGCTGGGGGCTTCGGGTGTGAGGAGGTCGACCTCTCGCTCCTTTGTCGAAGGCATCCTGACTTTCTGCCTCATTTGCTGGTCAATGACGTCACAAGCACCTGAGAGAGAGGATGCAAAGATGAAGTTGAGTCGCTAGATCTGACTGGACTGACACCAAATGAAGAGACACCGCTGCTACCCATGTTTTACCCATTAGTGATTATTTCATTGATTTTATTGCTATACATAATCATTATAATGATAATAATTGTAACTTTATTGTAATTTTATTGACTAGTTATTATGATCACTGTCTTATTTTTATGGCTATTACTTACCTTACATTTTATCATTTACCTATTATTTGAAATGTATTACTGTTGCTTCAACCGTGATAACAGCAATTACTATTATTATTTTTATTACTTCCTGATGTCTGCGTGTCACAGAACCACAGACAGGGGCCCATTTTGGGTGTTTATTTCCTTGTTTACATTCAAATGATTTTCAAAAAATAATAACAAAAGAATGTTGTCATGGTTTCAGCTCATCAACATCAAGGCTGTAGTGATGACATCATCATGCCGTGATGTCATCAGCACATGGCTATGAGGATTCTCAAAGGATCATTTGGCCTTTGAGGATGCAAAGGGTATAAGCAGCACAGCCATTTGACCACCCTGACTGCTTTCACTCTACAGTGCTTAGTTCAGTTCAGTTTATTTGCATTTTAGACGTGTCTCACCATTCACACTTTTCTTTGTTCGAGCTTCACAGTCCGGTGTTCGGTAGATAATTGCACTTACTTAACACTTAGTTGGCTATCACTCATAGACAGGATCATGCCTAAATCGAAGAAGGCCGCGAAAGTACAAGCAAAAGACACCAAGAGCTCTTCTTCTTCTTCCAAAACGGAAGAGACCTCGTGCTTGCAGCGATTGTTCTTTTGGACAAATCAGAAAAAAACAGAGGGGGTGTCACACAAAAAGAAGTGGTGTTTCTGGACATTATTTAGGAAATCAAACAGGGTCTCTCAAGTCCCAGTCCTCAACCAGGAGACACCAAAACCATCCAAACCTAGCTATCACCATTCACCCATTTTCAGGGGTGAGGCATGGGCGGAACTGGAGAGGGAGATAATCGAGGACCTGATAGAGCCCCAACCTGACCCCATCAAAGTGACCAAGACCATCGAGACAATAGACAGGTCAGAGCCCACAATAGACACTAGTTCAGGGACAACGACAGACATAGAGGGGACACAGGAAGCTAAAAAGGGGATCGAAAAGGAGACCGAGACAGACAAACCAGAGCCCACAATTGACACTAGTTCAGGGACAAAGACGGGCACAGAGGGGACACAGGAAGCTGAAAAAGCGACTGAAAAGGAGACTGTGTCAGAGGTGAAGAAGGTGACCAAGAGGAGGATCATGATAAATGTGGTGAGAAGCTTCATGGGGTTTCCCAATTCAGGCGCGATCTGTTACATGAACTCCTGCCTGCAGAGTCTCCTGAAACTGAAGGACTTCTTTGGTGCCATTGGCCGACAGACAGAGTTTTGGGCATTCCTTTCCGATGCGGGACTCTTGCAGTCACTCATGGAAATCGAAGACTCCCACACCTCGTCGGATGTGGCTCACAAAAGTAGGCTTCTTCAGCGTTTCAAGGATCACATCTCACTCTACAACGGGGAGTTCAGTGACGACAGGCAGAAAGACGCTCACGAATTCCTGATCACGATCCTGCATCGTGTTAGGAATTTAGGCCCAACACTGCAGGCGATGGCTGCCAGCATGGGCAAAGACTACACCTGCCCTGTGGAAGATAACATGGTGTTCAAGACCAAAAACACCAGGATCTGCCAGCGGTGTGGCCGGAGCTCCAACGCAGTGGAGGAGCACACCATCCTGTCGCTGGACTTGCTGCCTACGGGTGGAACGGTGGACGAGATGCTGGAGGGCTACATGAGGGAGAGACAGCTGGAGTACCACTGCCCATGTGGTGGCACCAGGTCCATCCAGCGCTCCTCATGTCTGACCCTGCCCAGAGTTCTGGTCCTGCACCTGAAGCGCTTCACCTACAACACAATGCACATGGCCATGAAGCTCCACAACCGCATCGTGCTCAACAGAGACCTGGTGGTGTCTGCTGGAGAGACTGGAAAATGCTACAGCCTCATCAGCATCATCAGCCACCATGGTAAAACAGCACAGAGTGGACACTACATCAGTGATGGAGTGGACATGAATGCGGATCAGTGTGAATCTGATCGCTGGTTCACATACAACGATCTCACAGTGTCAGAGACAACTGGCCATGATGTGTGCAGTGAACGTGAGTCTTCCTCTTACTTGCTCTTTTACAAGGCCTTTGAGGCGATTTAAGGTGATCTAATCTAATTTTTATCCTTTATATGGTTTTCTCCGGGGGCTCCGTGTTTACCAACTTTTCTCCACATAGGGAGAAAGTAAAAAAAAAACCCAAATGCTAATCATTCAACATCAACCTGGCCATACAATAGATCCAATCATAAAGTGGAACAGATGGACAGATGGACCAGTCCCGCCTCGTCAAGCCGACTGAACTGATGGAGTCCAACCCTTGGGCTCAAACAGGTAAGTGGGCTTGATTTCTGCATTTATACACCACCTCAGTTTGTCTTTTGTGCAAATGGAGGCAGGAATGAATGACAGAGATATGGGACAAAATCCTCAACATGATCCTGGAACTGGATAACTTTTTCAGACTATAGAGTCTGGAGATTCAATAGATCTCCACTCAATAGAATTGGTCTATGCGGGTTTTCTCCGGGTGCTCCGGTTTCTCCCACAGGTGAAGAAAGGAATTCATCATGAAAAAAAAGACCATATTCCGGGATATGGAAGAGGTACAACATCCATCCATCCATCCATCCATCCACTGTTATGACTAGTTATTATCTATTATTTACTGTGAAGACTGTGTGGAGTATGTATTGTTGAGTATCTTGAATGTAATGTTTTGTGTGATTTCTGATTTCAGCTAGTTTGTAAAGCACAAGGTTCTTACAACAACTTTGCCCACATTATTATTTTTCTGGACGGCAGGATAAGAAATCATTTTTTTCATTTAATACAGTAAAAGAATGTGACACCTCAATGTATTTGCAGACCCTTCAGACATTCTAACATTAATTATATACTTTTACTTAATCATATACATAACATACGTTTATATGCATATAAGACTCTGGGACGTGCCTCTGCTCCTCGGCACACTGTGCACAGACAGCACTGGGTAAGCCGTTCAGTCTGAACACCACCGTTTGCTGTCACAACAATCTAGTGAACTGACGGGCAGAGGCAGAAGTCCCGTCCATCTGCTAAATTAGCATTTCAACACTGTTTCTGACTAACTACTCTGCTTTTGTTCTGTGGAGGCGACAACCATTGACCCTCTCCAGAGGAATGTACCCAAGGAAAACGTGATGATGACAGCAGGCAAGAAGCTGCATCAGCACCAGTGCTACCGGGGGACGTACAGCCTGCAGCCAGTGCTGGGAGACCACATGCAACTCTGTCTCCTTCACTGCTTTGTATTCCCAGGTGTTGTCTCCCACGTGGCCCTGGTAGATGTAGTGTGTCACTGTATCATCACAAGTCCATCTAAACAACAAAAAATAAATAAATAAAAGAGAAAAAAAGAGAAATATACAAAAGATGTCATTGGTTTACTTTCATAATTTTTCTATACTTATACTGTACAGCTGCAACAGCTCATCGATTATTCAACCATTAATGTCAATGAAATAGAGAACTATTTTATGAAGTTAAGGCAAATGCTCTGGGCCTGGGCCCGTTTTCACGATAACGTACACTCTTAGCTCACTAAGAAGACTCTTAAGGCATATCTTTCAAAAGTCATTTACTTTTCTAAGTGTGTTCCCTACTTTTCTAAGTCCTCTGTTCCTTTTTATACATTGTGTTATTAATGTGAAAAAGTCCATGACATAAAATCATTGTAGAAGTATACATACGGATTTCTAAAGATTGCTGCACAGCTGAAACAACACTAAGAGAGACCTTAAGAATGTTCCATGCCACTGACTGAATGTGTTGGGAACTGCGCCATAACATTAAGAGAAAGGTTAAGGAATACCTTAAGAACTACTAAGCGATAAGAACTCGTTGGGAATTCCTTAACCTCTCTATTAACATTATGGCACAGTTCCCAACACATTCATGCAGTAGCGTCAGGGTATTTATGTCTATGCCTGTGGCTACCTGATCTGCCACGTCTGTGTGATCTACGTTGGACCCTTTTGCACATGCGCAGACGGACCGCCATCCTGGAGAGCAAACTCCATTTGGACCATGGATGTATTATAAGAACTGGATAGGGCGCCACCCATAGACATAATATTAATCTTTATTATATCTGTAGCGGACCCTTGGTTCCCACAAATGAGGCAAAGAGAATCAACAGCCTCTTAAAGTTTGTTATTTCTCATTGCACCGTGAAAACTATGAAAAGGAAATACAGAAAACAAACAAAAGGAAAATGAAATTATATACATTAAGAAAATATTTCATTTATGCACATCAATGTTCAACAGAAAATTAAAAGATACACTTATTAGTCATGTCACTTTTAAAACCCAAACACAAAGTAATATGTCAAAGTAATATGCACATTCCTCAAGGATAAAAAACAAAGCATAAACTGAGGTCCGCATACCTCATTCCACTATACCAAGTGAGATAATAAAAGCACTATGAAGTATCACTAAAACAAATGAAAATAGTCAGAGAAGAAGATTCACAGATATCATCTGTGTCTGTTAAACCAAAGCACAACCCGCAAAGTAAGAAAATGCCCTTCAAAATAAACTCTCACCGGAAACCAGCATCGGTCAGCACGAAAACCTGTACCAAGTGTGGAAAAGACTCCCAGCACGAGTGGAACCAAGGCAAGTGTCCAGCAAAAGGCTCTGTGTGTTCCTACTGTCACAAACCAAACCACTGGGTGGCTGTGAGCAACAAGTGTGGAGTCACCACTGTGAGTACTGAGTTACACCAAGATTCACCAGATGATGAACAATTCTGTGTATAAGTCTGATGCAGCCTGAGAACCACCCCAACAATGACAAGTGGGTAGTTGAGCTTGAAATCCTATCCAGGAAAGTGTCATTCAGAATTGACACAGGTGCTAAATGCAACGCACTGACTCTTGATAAATATCAGTCACTTGCCCACACAGGTGAACTGCAACGCTTTGGTATTGTACTCCGCTCATACTCCAACCACCGCCTGAGGCCTATAGCAGCTGTCAACCTGCAAATCAAATCAGCAAAGGGCAAAGTCAGTGCAGTGTTTGAGGTACTGGACATAGAATGTGCTCAGTGGTGCTACAGCTGAGGCATTGGGACTCATTGCACGTCTTGACCTGCTGGAAAGTACTACAGAGACCCCATCTTCTCAGAGAGAAGATAATCGAAAAGATGCATGAAACGGAAAATGATGGCTACATCATAAAGGTGGAACAACCGACAGAGTGGGTGAGCTCCATGGTCGCAGCAGTGAGGAACGTCAAAGTCAGAATCTGCATAGATCCGAGTGACCTGAACAAAGTCATCAAGAGGGAGCACCACCACATGCACACTGTTGAGGAGGTAGTCTCCATGATTCCAGGTGCCAAGGTCTTCTCAGTCCGAGATGCAAAGTCAGGCTTTCTACAGATAGAGCTTGACAAACCGTCATCCTTCCTCGCCACCTTCAACACACCCATAGGTCGGTTCAGATGGCTGAGACTTCCTTTCGGCATTAAATGCACACCAGAGATCTACCAGCGCTTCATTGACCAGATGCACGCTCTGCTTCTACCATACTTCTGCGACCATTCTTCTGAGCTCTTGTGTTCTTGGCCACCACAAGGGAGGGCATACCAATCTATACACAGGCCTGGCCTGCCTCCGAAATACATGAAGAAGAAAGAGTTGTAAACAACTCTGATCGTAGTATTCAGGCGACTTGTGTTGCCACCATGGATGTATAATAAGAACTGGATACCGGACCAAAGATGGCGGCCCGTTCATTCCTATGCATCCCTGCTCGCTGGCGCGTATGACTTGCTTCCGCTTCAAAGAAAGAATAGAGCTTGCGAGTCACTCCCATCAGGCAACACGGGACCATGAACCAATCCACGTTCAGGAGAAACACGGAGAGAAAATACGGAGAGAAAACGCTGCGAGATGACACGCATGCGCTTTGAGAGTGCATGTGAACTGCTGTGACGTCATGCTGTGCCGTGAAACTTTTTAGTGACTTTTCTGTCATTAAAATTGTTTTTGATACATGAAAAGTCCATGAATTAAAAATGTGCAATACAAAGATCAGTAATGATCTATGTCTGCAGCTGAGGACGTCCTGTCCTGACATTTTTACACCTGTCTCTTTTACTATTGCCGTCTAAGGGAAACATGCTTTTTGGGCCCAGTGGAATTTCTGTTGCAATACCAGGGTTGGCCACTGGGAAAAATCGGCTGGCCGGCAGAGGGGTGGCGCCCTATCCAGTTCTTATTATACATCCTTGGTTGCCACCTGTCCCCGTTTTCACGGACTGTCCCGCGAAAAAAACATTAAATTCTCTCGGGACACTGAATGTCCCGGAAGAATCGTCCCTGAATGTTTGTATTTCTGTGTATTTGTCTGTATCCTATGTACACAGATGTGCCGCTAAATACAGCGGGCAGATGCCGCCACTCAGTGGGTGCGTGCGGATGAACCGCTGTCCATGTGTGTGTGTGTGTGTGTGTGTGTGTGTGTGTGTGTGTGTGTGTGTGTGTGTGTGTGTGTGAGACATAGGTAACAACTCTATCGGCGACACAGACGCTCCTCCCACCCTAGCAGTGGAAACTGTCTTTGTACTCTGTCGGGGCTGTATTACAGAGGCAGGTGAAGCTGCAGACTTCCTTAACAAGTCTTTTGTCTGAAGGCTCTTCCTGGTTGTCGACGTGGCTTTAACCCCCGGACTCTGCCTACTGGTGTGGCGAGTTCGAGAGGGCGCATGCGCGACCGACGCGACCAAAGCCGTGAGATCTCTACTTCTGAGCGACGCAAAACGGTCCGCACGGCAGCACTTTGGCCGTGCCGCTTGGTCGCATATATATCCTGACTGCATATATATATCCTTCTCGCTTCTGCTTACAACATAACAAATGATGACCATAATGACACGATTTAGGCGCAACGTCGTCCTAGAGCTAAAAAAGCTAACTTAGCTAAACTGTTTGCGAACAGACACAACTTTCAGTTAATATTGAATACTTTCAGGGGCATTACCGACTCATGAGTAACTAAAACACCAAGTTGAACTAAATAAGTTGCACATGAATTGCAGATAACCGTGGCTACGACGATCCGCGATATGAAGTTTAAGCCAACGTGCATGGTATCTTGATTGGTCAATAAGGTCAGGGGTCACATGATGTAACGATGTAAAGACATGATAATGATATGACGTAACCCCAAGACGGTGGGGTGGCTCCCTCAAATGTAACACCGGGTCGTAATTGGGGTACCTGAAAAACGACAACTGTGCTCATTTTTTGCGAAGGAGGACTGTCAGGTTACAGCCCCTGCATTGCAATAAAGTTATAGCAGCTTCAAGTCTGTGTGTGTCGCTGACTAACAGGAAGATATTACAGAGTTTATTTAAGTTCTATTTCAACCTCGGACATTATCGCTTTGCTCGCCGCTCTCTATTATGAGAGCACATAAAAACTAAGATGTGCTCCTCGCAGTGTCCCCTCCGCCATTCAGATGCATATGGACTCGCTGCAGCAGGTAGATGACAGCATCATCAACACCTCAATGGGGCTGGCAGGCAAACTGCAGGGCATCCAGACACATCCTCACCTGTGGCCTCAGCTGGGCTAGGACCAGCCTCTCGAGTACCTTCATCACATGGGTTGTGAGGGCAACCGATCTGAAGTCTGTTGGATTGGATGGTCTCAACGTTTTGGGTACTGGAACCAAGCAGGACGCCTTCCACAGCATCGGGACTTTCTCCAGACTCAGACTCAGGTCTGACCTCAGATGGCAGCCAGAGTATGAAACAGCACATCACTCTGCTAAAGACCTGAATCAACACTGGGAAAACTGCAAGATCAACATTAGCTGTCCATTATCAAAAAGAAGTGGGAGTGTCCTCTGTGGTGAATAGGAGGAGTCGCAACCTCTGCTGAGAGAGAAAAACATTGTCTTAACACAGGGCTGTCTAAAGTCTGGCCTAGGGGCCAAACGCTTAATCAAAATGTGTTATTATCTGAGTTTTAAATATGATTTTTCTGACATACACAGACATTCCCACTTCACACAGAGAACGGTCCCTGGTTTACAACTAAATAGAATATGCTTTTACTTAGTAACTGAGCTTGTAATCTACTGACAGTTCTGGTCCAGTCTTTATTAATTTGTTGTTTGTCATTCATGCTTTAGTGGCTTGTATTTGGTAAGATGTGCTTTAAAATGCATCTAAATGAACCATTTATGGTTAAAAAAATAGGAGAGGCATTTGGGCCTCAGATACCTTTGTGGCCCTTAGTGACAAACATTTAGACCACGCTGTCCTAATAGATACTGAAATTACATCTTGTTTTAAAAAGGAATTAAAAAGAAACACTACGTTATTGAATGAATTTATTTTATTAAGGAAAAAGATTCTGGAAACAGCCACATAGAGAGTATATTTGCTATATGCATACTGCAAATGTCTGGTCAAGGAAAAACATTAAAAATTTTCATCTTTGTAAATAGATAACTAGTGTTTTTCATGAAACAATTCAGCATATTGTCATTCTCCAGTCTGGGTCACAGTGAAGATGTGTTGCCACCCAGAGGGCAGATGATATAACTGCATCCAATTACCAAATGTGACTCGAAACTTTCTCAAGACTTCCATTGTGTCCATTCATCACACTCAGCAGGGAGCACTGCATGTGGGATGTGGGGAAAAAAGCATATCTAATTGAATTCTTCCTCAACATAAACATGGAGTGTTTGTTTCAAAATATTCTGCAACACTTTGTCCACACTCCCAAGTGTTTAGTTTTCGTTCATGTACTCCTGTCATAATCCACACTGAGAGCTCTGCTGACCTGCATGAGGTAATCTGCCATGTACTCTGGCTCTAAGCATATGACTCCATGGGAGGTAGCCTCTGATACGTCCACTGAAATCTCCAGGCTTCAAACGACAGGTGAGTGGCCTCTTTGAATATGGACAGACCAGGTAGGACCTGGAGAGAGGGATCAAAAGTTACAAACTGAGACCTGAAAGGATAGAGAAATCAGGCTTTGAAACCAGAGGTTCAATCCTGCTCCCGGTGTCTGTGTTCACGAAAGCACAAATGTGTTAATGTAGAAATCACAATGCCAACACCAAATGCATTTGTGGAGATCTCTGGAGATTTTAACAACATCTCCCTCTCTGCAACTCTCCCAACATTCCAACAGTGTGTCAGCTGCTCCACCAGAGAAAATAAAACGTTGGACTTATTCTATGCAAATATCAAAAATGCATACAGCTCCTCTGCCCTGCCACCTTTAGGAAGGTCTGACCATAATCTGGTTCTTCTCACCTCCTCCTACAAGCCCATTGTTCAGCAACAACCAGTCATCAGAAAGACTATTAAAACCTGGTCTAATGAAGCTGAAGATGCTCTAAGATGGTGCTTCGAGGCTACAGACTGGAATGTCCTCTGTGAACCCCATGGGGATGACATCAACACCTTGACAGAGTGTGTGACAGATTATATAAACTTCTGTGTGGACAGCACCATTCCAACAAAAACAGTGAGGTGCTTCCCCAATAAAAAACCCTGGATCTGACCTGAAAAACCTGCTGAACATCAAAAAGAAAGCCTTCAGGGATGGAGACAGGGAGTTGCTGAAGTCAACACAGAAACAACTTAAAACACAAACTAAGAAGTGCAAGGAGGATTACAGGAAAAAGTTGGAAAGTCAGCTTCAGCAAAACAACATGAGGGATGTGTGGTCGGGAATGAAGAAGATCACTGGCTTCAAGATAAAGGAGGCTCAAACTGACGGAAGTCTGGACAAAGCTAATGAACTGAACATGTTCTTCAATAGGTTCAGCTCACCTCCTGCCTCAAACCCAGCAGGCCACACACCCTCCCTGAGCCCACAGCTCCTGTCACACCTTCACTCTGTCACCCTGCAGCTCAGTCAAGGACATAGATAGAGCCTCATCTCCATCCACATCAGAACTTCCTGAAATCTCCTCTGACTCCACCTCCACTCTGTCTGTCTCCTCTACCTCCTCTGACTCCACCTCCACTCTGTCTGTCTCCTCCACCTCCTCTAACTCCACCTCCACTCTGTCTGTCTCCTCTACCTCCTCTAACTCCACCTCCACTCTGTCTGTCTCCTCTACCTCCTCTAACTCCACCTCCACTCTGTCTGTCTCCTGTAACCAAGTCAGGAAACAACTGGAGAAACTGAACCAGAACAAGGCTGCAGGTCCAGTTGGTGTCAGTCCCAGAGTTCTCAAGACCTGCTCAAAACAACTATGTCTGATTCTTCAGCACCTGTTCAACACCAGCCTGAGTCAGAAGAGAATTCCAGTACTGTGGAAATCGTCCTGCCTTGTTCCAGTGCCTAAAAAAACACAACCTACTGAGCCAAACGAATACAGACCAGTTGCCCTGACATCTCACATCATGAAAGTCCTGGAGAGACTCTTACTGGCTCACCTCCAGAAGCAAGTGAACACCTTTCAAGACCCACTACAGTTTGCATATCGTAATGGGCTTGGGGTTGAAGACGCCATCATCTACCTGCTTCAGAGAGCTCACTCTCATCTGGACGAGTCAGGTAGCACTTTGAGGCTCATGTTCTTTGACTTCTCAAGTGCCTTTAATACGATTCAGCCAGCTCTGCTTTGTGAGAAGCTCCATAAATTCCAGGTGGATAACTCCACAACCACTTGGATTTATGACTACCTTTCAAACAGACCACAGTTTGTGAGACTGAATGGTTGTGTGTCTGAGATGGTGGTCAGCAGCATTGGAACACCACAAGGAACTGTTCTTTCACCATTCCTCTTCACATTGTACACCTCAGACCTTCAGGACAACTCTGAGTCCTGTCATATGCAGAAATACTCTGATGACTCAGCAGTTATCGGACGTATCAGGAATGGACAAGAAGCAGAGTACAGAGGACTGGTTGGTCAATTTGTAGAATGGTGCGGTAACAATCACCTCATCTTGAATACCAACAAAACAAAAGAGATGATTGTTGACTTCAAGAGGAACAAGAATGTACATCGATCTGTTTCCATCCTGGGAGAGGAGGTGGAGGTGGTGGAGGAATACAAGTACCTTGGAGTTAAGCTGGACAACAGACTTGCGTGGAAATGCAACACTGACAACATCCACAAGAAAGGTCTTAGTAGACTCTACTTCTTAAGGAAGCTGAGATCTTTCAACGTCTGCACCAAAATGTTGCACATCTTCTACAAGTCTGTTGTTGAAAGTGCAATCAGCTTTGCAGCGATCTGCTGGGGCAGCAGCATCAGAACCAGAGACTTAAAGAGGATCAACAGACTAATCAAGAAAGCTGGTTCTGTACTTGGAGTAACTCTGGAGCTGCTGGAGCTGATCATCCAAAAAAGAGTGCTGCACAAGCTGATGAAGATAATGGAGGACTCTTTACACCCTCTCCACAACACAGTGATGAGACAACAGAGTGTGTTCAGTGAGGGGCTTCTTCAGGTCCGATGTAAGACTGAGAGATACAGAAGATCATTCCTTCCAGCAGCCATCAGCCTCAAGAACAAGAACTAAACCTGAATTAATCAATGTAATCATTATTACTTAATCATTATTATCTTTCTTAAGACAAAAAAAAAAAAAAACTACTACAATATTGAATTTCCCTCTGGGATTAATAAAGTATTTTTCATTCATTCATTCATTTCATTCTCCAACAATTGAACTCTACGTTGGAAAACTTTTACCCACTGTGTGAAATGTATTAATATATCTGCATCTATCATTTTCATTTTTTAAAGGCAAATAAAAATGATATTATTTTGATCAGTCACTCTCAACCATAACTAAGGAGAAAATAGAAAAGTTTCCCAAGATCATAATCATAAATTTCTCTCCTCTTGTCTTTATTTATTACTGTATTTCCTTATATCAGTCGTTTAATATTATCAATGATGCAATAATATTGTTATTTGGTTATTGTTTTATTTATTCTTTTCTATTCTCTTGTACGGCACTTACTTTGTACTGTGCTGCTGGAAATGTACATTTCCCTGAGGGAAGCATCCCAAAGGAATCAATAAAGTGTTGCAAAGTTCTTTTGAACTTGCTTGTTTTATGTTTCTCATATTTCAGACGGAAAACATGTTTAGCACCTCACAAACTTCTTGCTGCTGTCTGTGCATCCTGTCAAAAATGACCTGCCCATTTTAAAGCTCTGAAAGCTCTGTGTGTGTGTGTCTGTGTGTGTGTACAGATTTTGACAGAAGTGTGAATGTGACCCTGTGGCTCCGGAGCTACTGGGTGGTTTGCAAGAGGGAAGGCGATGCTGGGGGCTTCGGGTGTGAGGAGGTCGACCTCTCGCTCCTTTGTCGAAGGCATCCTGACTTTCTGCCTCATTTGCTGGTCAATGACGTCACAAGCACCTGAGAGAGAGAGGATGCAAAGATGAAGTTGAGTCGCTAGATCTGACTGGACTGACACCATATGAAGAGACACCGCTGCTACCCATGTTTTACCCATTTGTGATTATTTCATTGATTTTATTGCTATACATAATCATTATAATGATAATAATTGTAACTTTATTGTAATTTTATTGACTAGTTATTATGATCACTGTCTTATTTTTATGGCTATTACTTACCTTACATTTTATCATTTACCTATTATTTGAAATGTATTACTGTTGCTTCAACCGTGATAACAGCAATTACTATTATTATTTTTATTACTTCCTGATGTCTGCGTGTCACAGAACCACAGACAGGGGCCCATTTTGGGTGTTTATTTCCTTGTTTACATTCAAATGATTTTCAAAAAATAATAACAAAAGAATGTTGTCATGGTTTCAGCTCATCAACATCAAGGCTGTAGTGATGACATCATCATGCCGTGATGTCATCAGCACATGGCTATGAGGATTCTCAAAGGATCATTTGGCCTTTGAGGATGCAAAGGGTATAAGCAGCACAGCCATTTGACCACCCTGACTGCTTTCACTCTACAGTGCTTAGTTCAGTTCAGTTTATTTGCATTTTAGACGTGTCTCACCATTCACACTTTTCTTTGTTCGAGCTTCACAGTCCGGTGTTCGGTAGATAATTGCACTTACTTAACACTTAGTTGGCTATCACTCATAGACAGGATCATGCCTAAATCGAAGAAGGCCGCGAAAGTACAAGCAAAAGACACCAAGAGCTCTTCTTCTTCTTCCAAAACGGAAGAGACCTCGTGCTTGCAGCGATTGTTCTTTTGGACAAATCAGAAAAAAACAGAGGGGGTGTCACACAAAAAGAAGTGGTGTTTCTGGACATTATTTAGGAAATCAAACAGGGTCTCTCAAGTCCCAGTCCTCAACCAGGAGACACCCAAACCATCCAAACCTAGCTATCACCATTCACCCATTTTCAGGGGTGAGGCATGGGCGGAACTGGAGAGGGAGATAATCGAGGACCTGATAGAGCCCCAACCTGAACCCATCAAAGTGACCAAGACCATCGAGACAATAGACAGGTCAGAGCCCACAATAGACACTAGTTCAGGGACAACGACAGACATAGAGGGGACACAGGAAGCTAAAAAGGGGATCGAAAAGGAGACCGAGACAGACAAACCAGAGCCCACAATTGACACTAGTTCAGGGACAAAGACGGGCACAGAGGGGACACAGGAAGCTGAAAAAGCGACTGAAAAGGAGACTGTGTCAGAGGTGAAGAAGGTGACCAAGAGGAGGATCATGATAAATGTGGTGAGAAGCTTCATGGGGTTTGCCAATTCAGGCGCGATCTGTTACATGAACTCCTGCCTGCAGAGTCTCCTGAAACTGAAGGACTTCTTTGGTGCCATTGGCCGACAGACAGAGTTTTGGGCATTCCTTTCCGATGCGGGACTCTTGCAGTCACTCATGGAAATCGAAGACTCCCACACCTCGTCGGATGTGGCTCACAAAAGTAGGCTTCTTCAGCGTTTCAAGGATCACATCTCACTCTACAACGGGGAGTTCAGTGACGACAGGCAGAAAGACGCTCACGAATTCCTGATCACGATCCTGCATCGTGTTAGGAATTTAGGCCCAACACTGCAGGCGATGGCTGCCAGCATGGGCAAAGACTACACCTGCCCTGTGGAAGATAACATGGTGTTCAAGACCAGAAACACCAGGATCTGCCAGCGGTGTGGCCGGAGCTCCAACGCAGTGGAGGAGCACACCATCCTGTCGCTGGACTTGCTGCCTACGGGTGGAACGGTGGACGAGATGCTGGAGGGCTACATGAGGGAGAGACAGCTGGAGTACCACTGCCCATGTGGTGGCACCAGGTCCATCCAGCGCTCCTCATGTCTGACCCTGCCCAGAGTTCTGGTCCTGCACCTGAAGCGCTTCACCTACAACACAATGCACATGGCCATGAAGCTCCACAACCGCATCGTGCTCAACAGAGACCTGGTGGTGTCTGCTGGAGAGACTGGAAAATGCTACAGCCTCATCAGCATCATCAGCCACCATGGTAAAACAGCACAGAGTGGACACTACATCAGTGATGGAGTGGACATGAATGCGGATCAGTGTGAATCTGATCGCTGGTTCACATACAACGATCTCACAGTGTCAGAGACAACTGGCCATGATGTGTGCAGTGAACGTGAGTCTTCCTCTTACTTGCTCTTTTACAAGGCCTTTGAGGCGATTTAAGGTGATCTAATCTAATTTTTATCCTTTATATGGTTTTCTCCGGGGGCTCCGTGTTTACCAACTTTTCTCCACATAGGGAGAAAGTAAAAAAAAAACCCAAATGCTAATCATTCAACATCAACCTGGCCATACAATAGATCCAATCATAAAGTGGAACAGATGGACAGATGGACCAGTCCCGCCTCGTCAAGCCGACTGAACTGATGGAGTCCAACCCTTGGGCTCAAACAGGTAAGTGGGCTTGATTTCTGTATTTATACACCACCTCAGTTTGTCTTTTGTGCAAATGGAGGCAGGAATGAATGACAGAGATATGGGACAAAATCCTCAACATGATCCTGGAACTGGATAACTTTTTCAGACTATAGAGTCTGGAGATTCAATAGATCTCCACTCAATAGAATTGGTCTATGCGGGTTTTCTCCGGGTACTCCGGTTTCTCCCACAGGTGAAGACAGGAATTCATCATAAAAAAAAGACCATATTCCGGGATATGGAAGAGGTACAACATCCATCCATCCATCCATCCATCCATCCACTGTTATGACTAGTTATTATCTATTATTTACTGTGAAGACTGTGTGGAGTATGTATTGTTGAGTATCTTGAATGTAATGTTTTGTGTGATTTCTGATTTCAGCTAGTTTGTAAAGCACAAGGTTCTTACAACAACTTTGCCCACATTATTATTTTTCTGGACGGCAGGATAAGAAATCACTTTTTTCATTTAATACAGTAAAAGAATGTGACACCTCAATGTATTTGCAGACCCTTCAGACATTCTAACATTAATTATATACTTTTACTTAATCATATACATAACATACGTTTATATGCATATAAGACTCTGGGACGTGCCTCTGCTCCTCAGCACACTGTGCACAGACAGCACTGGGTAAGCCGTTCAGTCTGAACACCACCGTTTGCTGTCACGACAATCTAGTGAACTGACGGGCAGAGGCAGAAGTCCCGTCCATCTGCTAAATTAGCATTTCAACACTGTTTCTGACTAACTACTCTGCTTTTGTTCTGTGGAGGCGATAACCATTGACCCTCTCCAGAGGAATGTACCCAAGGAAAACGTGATGATGACAGCAGGCAAGAAGCTGCATCAGCACCAGTGCTACCGGGGGACGTACAGCCTGCAGCCAGTGCTGGGAGACCACATGCAACTCTGTCTCCTTCACTGCTTTGTATTCCCAGGTGTTGTCTCCCACGTGGCCCTGGTAGATGTAGTGTGTCACTGTATCATCACAAGTCCATCTAAACAACAAAAAATAAATAAATAAAAGAGAAAAAAAGAGAAATATACAAAAGATGTCATTGGTTTACTTTCATAATTTTTCTATACTTATACTGTACAGCTGCAACAGCTCATCGATTATTCAACCATTAATGTCAATGAAATAGAGAACTATTTTATGAAGTTAAGGCAAATGCTCTGGGCCTGGGCCCGTTTTCACGATAACGTACACTCTTAGCTCACTAAGAAGACTCTTAAGGCATATCTTTCAAAAGTCATTTACTTTTCTAAGTGTGTTCCCTACTTTTCTAAGTCCTCTGTTCCTTTTTATACATTGTGTTATTAATGTGAAAAAGTCCATGACATAAAATCATTGTAGAAGTATACATACGGATTTCTAAAGATTGCTGCACAGCTGAAACAACACTAAGAGAGACCTTAAGAATGTTCCATGCCACTGACTGAATGTGTTGGGAACTGCGCCATAACATTAAGAGAAAGGTTAAGGAATACCTTAAGAACTACTAAGCGATAAGAACTCGTTGGGAATTCCTTAACCTCTCTATTAACATTATGGCACAGTTCCCAACACATTCATGCAGTAGCGTCAGGGTATTTATGTCTATGCCTGTGGCTACCTGATCTGCCACGTCTGTGTGATCTACGTTGGACCCTTTTGCACATGCGCAGACGGACCGCCATCCTGGAGAGCAAACTCCATTTGGACCATGGATGTATTATAAGAACTGGATATGGCGCCACCCATAGACATAATATTAATCTTTATTATATCTGTAGCGGACCCTTGGTTCCCACAAATGAGGCAAAGAGAATCGACAGCCTCTTAAAGTTTGTTATTTCTCATTGCACCGTGAAAACTATGAAAAGGAAATACAGAAAACAAACAAAAGGAAAATGAAATTATATACATTAAGAAAATATTTCATTTATGCACATCAATGTTCAACAGAAAATTAAAAGATACACTTATTAGTCATGTCACTTTTAAAACCCAAACACAAAGTAATATGTCAAAGTAATATGCACATTCCTCAAGGATAAAAAACAAAGCATAAACTGAGGTCCGCATACCTCATTCCACTATACCAAGTGAGATAATAAAAGCACTATGAAGTATCACTAAAACAAATGAAAATAGTCAGAGAAGAAGATTCACAGATATCATCTGTGTCTGTTAAACCAAAGCACAACCCGCAAAGTAAGAAAATGCCCTTCAAAATAAACTCTCACCGGAAACCAGCATCGGTCAGCACGAAAACCTGTACCAAGTGTGGAAAAGACTCCCAGCACGAGTGGAACCAAGGCAAGTGTCCAGCAAAAGGCTCTGTGTGTTCCTACTGTCACAAACCAAACCACTGGGTGGCTGTGAGCAACAAGTGTGGAGTCACCACTGTGAGTACTGAGTTACACCAAGATTCACCAGATGATGAACAATTCTGTGTATAAGTCTGATGCAGCCTGAGAACCACCCCAACAATGACAAGTGGGTAGTTGAGCTTGAAATCCTATCCAGGAAAGTGTCATTCAGAATTGACACAGGTGCTAAATGCAACGCACTGACTCTTGATAAATATCAGTCACTTGCCCACACAGGTGAACTGCAACGCTTTGGTATTGTACTCCGCTCATACTCCAACCACCGCCTGAGGCCTATAGCAGCTGTCAACCTGCAAATCAAATCAGCAAAGGGCAAAGTCAGTGCAGTGTTTGAGGTACTGGACATAGAATGTGCTCAGTGGTGCTACAGCTGAGGCATTGGGACTCATTGCACGTCTTGACCTGCTGGAAAGTACTACAGAGACCCCATCTTCTCAGAGAGAAGATAATCGAAAAGATGCATGAAACGGAAAATGATGGCTACATCATAAAGGTGGAACAACCGACAGAGTGGGTGAGCTCCATGGTCGCAGCAGTGAGGAACGTCAAAGTCAGAATCTGCATAGATCTGAGTGACCTGAACAAAGTCATCAAGAGGGAGCACCACCACATGCACACTGTTGAGGAGGTAGTCTCCATGATTCCAGGCGCCAAGGTCTTCTCAGTCCTAGATGCAAAGTCAGGCTTTCTACAGATAGAGCTTGACAAACCGTCATCCTTCCTCGCCACCTTCAACACACCCATAGGTCGGTTCAGATGGCTGAGACTTCCTTTCGGCATTAAATGCACACCAGAGATCTACCAGCGCTTCATTGACCAGATGCACGCTCTGCTTCTACCATACTTCTGCGACCATTCTTCTGAGCTCTTGTGTTCTTGGCCACCACAAGGGAGGGCATACCAATCTATACACAGGCCTGGCCTGCCTCCGAAATACATGAAGAAGAAAGAGTTGTAAACAACTCTGATCGTAGTATTCAGGCGACTTGTGTTGCCACCATGGATGTATAATAAGAACTGGATACCGGACCAAAGATGGCGGCCCGTTCATTCCTATGCATCCCTGCTCGCTGGCGCGTATGACTTGCTTCCGCTTCAAAGAAAGAATAGAGCTTGCGAGTCACTCCCATCAGGCAACACGGGACCATGAACCAATCCACGTTCAGGAGAAACACGGAGAGAAAATACGGAGAGAAAACGCTGCGAGATGACACGCATGCGCTTTGAGAATGCATGTGAACTGCTGTGACTTCATGCTGTGCCGTGAAACTTTTTAGTGACTTTTCTGTCATTAAAATTGTTTTTGATACATGAAAAGTCCATGAATTAAAAATGTGCAATACAAAGATCAGTAATGATCTATGTCTGCAGCTGAGGACGTCCTGTCCTGACATTTTTACACCTGTCTCTTTTACTATTGCCGTCTAAGGGAAACATGCTTTTTGGGCCCAGTGGAATTTCTGTTGCAATACCAGGGTTGGCCACTGGGAAAAATCGGCTGGCCGGCAGAGGGGTGGCGCCCTATCCAGTTCTTATTATACATCCTTGGTTGCCACCTGTCCCCGTTTTCACGGACTGTCCCGCGAAAAAAACCATTCAATTCTCTCGGGACACTGAATGTCCCGGAAGAATCGTCCCTGAATGTTTGTATTTCTGTGTATTTGTCTGTATCCTGTGTACACAGATGTGCCGCTAAATACAGCGGGCAGATGCCGCCACTCAGTGGGTGCGTGCGGATGAACCGCTGTCCATGTGTGTGTGTGTGTGTGTGTGTGTGTGTGTGTGTGTGTGAGACACAGGTAACAACTCTATCGGCGACACAGACGCTCCTCCCACCCTAGCAGTGGAAACTGTCTTTGTACTCTGTCGGGGCTGTATTACAGAGGCAGGTGAAGCTGCAGACTTCCTTAACAAGTCTTTTGTCTGAAGGCTCTTCCTGGTTGTCGACGTGGCTTTAACCCCCGGACTCTGCCTACTGGTGTGGCGAGTTCGAGAGGGCGCATGCGCGACCGACGCGACCAAAGCCGCGAGATCTCTACTCTACTATCTCGACGCAAAACGGTCCGCACGGCAGCACTTTGGCCGTGCCGCTTGATCGCATATATATCCTGACTGCATATATATATCCTTCTCGCTTCTGCTTACAACATAACAAATGATGACCATAATGACACGATTTAGGCGCAACGTCGTCCTAGAGCTAAAAAAGCTAACTTAGCTAAACTGTTTGCTAACAGACACAACTTTCAGTTAATATTGAATACTTTCAGAGGCATTACCGACTCATGAGTAACTAAAACACCAAGTTGAACTAAATAAGTTGCACATGAATTGCAGATAACCGTGGCTACGACGATCCGCGATATGAAGTTTAAGCCAACGTGCATGGTATCTTGATTGGTCAATAAGGTCAGGGGTCACATGATGTAACGATGTAAAGACATGATAATGATATGACGTAACCCCAAGACGGTGGGGTGGCTCCCTCAAATGTAACACCGGGTCGTAATTGGGGTACCTGAAAAACAACATCTGTGCTCGTTTTCTGCGAAGGAGGACTGTCAGGTTACAGCCCCTGCATTGCAATAAAGTTATAGCAGCTTCAAGTCTGTGTGTGTCGCTGACTAACAGGAAGATATTACAGAGTTTATTTAAGTTCTATTTCAACCTCGGATATTATCGCTTTGCTCGCCGCTCTCTATTATGAGAGCACATAAAAACTAAGATGTGCTCCTCGCAGTGTCCCCTCCGCCATTCAGATGCATATGGACTCGCTGCAGCAGGTAGATGACAGCATCATCAACACCTCAATGGGGCTGGCAGGCAAACTGCAGGGCATCCAGACACATCCTCACCTGTGGCCTCAGCTGGGCTAGGACCAGCCTCTCGAGTACCTTCATCACATGGGTTGTGAGGGCAACCGATCTGAAGTCTGCTGGATTGGATGGTCTCGACGTTTTGGGTACTGGAGCCAAGCAGGACGCCTTCCACAGCATCGGGACTTTCTCCAGACTCAGACTCAGGTCTGACCTCAGATGGCAGCCAGAGTATGAAACAGCACATCACTCTGCTAAAGACCTGAATCAACACTGGGAAAACTGCAAGATCAACATTAGCTGTCCATTATCAAAAAGAAGTGGGAGTGTCCTCTGTGGTGAATAGGAGGAGTCGCAACCTCTGCTGAGAGAGAAAAACATTGTCTTAACACAGGGCTGTCTAAAGTCTGGCCTAGGGGCCAAACGCTTAATCAAAATGTGTTATTATCTGAGTTTTAAATATGATTTTTCTGACATACACAGACATTCCCACTTCACACAGAGAACGGTCCCTGGTTTACAACTAAATAGAATATGCTTTTACTTAGTAACTGAGCTTGTAATCTACTGACAGTTCTGGTCCAGTCTTTATTAATTTGTTGTTTGTCATTCATGCTTTAGTGGCTTGTATTTGGTAAGATGTGCTTTAAAATGCATCTAAATGAACCATTTATGGTTAAAAAAATAGGAGAGGCATTTGGGCCTCAGATACCTTTGTGGCCCTTAGTGACAAACATTAAGACCACGCTGTCCTAATAGATACTGAAATTACATCTTGTTTTAAAAAGGAATTAAAAAGAAACACTACGTTATTGAATGAATTTATTTTATTAAGGAAAAAGATTCTGGAAACAGCCACATAGAGAGTATATTTGCTATATGCATACTGCAAATGTCTGGTCAAGGAAAAACATTAAAAAATGTTCATCTTTGTAAATAGATAACTAGTGTTTTTCATGAAACAATTCAGCATATTGTCATTCTCCAGTCTGGGTCACAGTGAAGATGTGTTGCCACCCAGAGGGCAGATGATATAACTGCATCCAATTACCAAATGTGACTCGAAACTTTCTGAAGACTTCCATTGTGTCCATTCATCACACTCAGCAGGGAGCACTGCATGTGGGATGTGGGGAAAAAAGCATCTCTAATTGAATTCTTCCTCAACATAAACATAGAGTGTTTGTTTCAAAATATTCTGCAACACTTTGTCCACACTCCCAAGTGTTTAGTTTTCGTTCATGTACTCCTGTCATAATCCACACTGAGAGCTCTGCTGACCTGCATGAGGTAATCTGCCATGTACTCTGGCTCTAAGCATATGACTCCATGGGAGGTAGCCTCTGATACGTCCACTGAAATCTCCAGGCTTCAAACGACAGGTGAGTGGCCTCTTTGAATATGGACAGACCAGGTAGGACCTGGAGAGAAGGATCAAAAGTTACAAACTGAGACCTGAAAGGATAGAGAAATCAGGCTTTGAAACCAGAGGTTCAATCCTGCTCCCGGTGTCTGTGTTCATGAAAGCACAAATGTGTTAATGTAGAAATCACAATGCCAACACCAAATGCATTTGTGGCGATCTCTGGAGATTTTAACTCCCTCCCTCTCTGCAACTCTCCCAACATTCCAACAGTGTGTCAGCTGCTCCACCAGAGAAAATAAAACGTTGGACTTATTCTATGCAAAAATCAAAAATGCATACAGCTCCTCTGCCCTGCCACCTTTAGGAAGGTCTGACCATAATCTGGTTCTTCTCACCTCCTCCTACAAGCCCATTGTTCAGCAACAACCAGTCATCAGAAAGACTATTAAAACCTGGTCTAATGAAGCTGAAGATGCTCTAAGATGGTGCTTCGAGGCTACAGACTGGAATGTCCTCTGTGAACCCCATGGGGATGACATCAACACCTTGACAGAGTGTGTGACAGATTATATAAACTTCTGTGTGGACAGCACCATTCCAACAAAAACAGTGAGGTGCTTCCCCAATAAAAAACCCTGGATCTGACCTGAAAAACCTGCTGAACATCAAAAAGAAAGCCTTCAGGGATGGAGACAGGGAGTTGCTGAAGTCAACACAGAAACAACTTAAAACACAAACTAAGAAGTGCAAGGAGGATTACAGGAAAAAGTTGGAAAGTCAGCTTCAGCAAAACAACATGAGGGATGTGTGGTCGGGAATGAAGAAGATCACTGGCTTCAAGATAAAGGAGGCTCAAACTGACGGAAGTCTGGACAAAGCTAATGAACTGAACATGTTCTTCAATAGGTTCAGCTCACCTCCTGCCTCAAACCCAGCAGGCCACACACCCTCCCTGAGCCCACAGCTCCTGTCACACCTTCACTCTGTCACCCTGCAGCTCAGTCAAGGACATAGATAGAGCCTCATCTCCATCCACATCAGAACTTCCTGAAATCTCCTCTGACTCCACCTCCACTCTGTCTGTCTCCTCTACCTCCTCTGACTCCACCTCCACTCTGTCTGTCTCCTCCACCTCCTCTAACTCCACCTCCACTCTGTCTGTCTCCTCTACCTCCTCTAACTCCACCTCCACTCTGTCTGTCTCCTCTACCTCCTCTAACTCCACCTCCACTCTGTCTGTCTCCTGTAACCAAGTCAGGAAACAACTGGAGAAACTGAACCAGAACAAGGCTGCAGGTCCAGTTGGTGTCAGTCCCAGAGTTCTCAAGACCTGCTCAAAACAACTATGTCTGATTCTTCAGCACCTGTTCAACACCAGCCTGAGTCAGAAGAGAATTCCAGTACTGTGGAAATCGTCCTGCCTTGTTCCAGTGCCTAAAAAAACACAACCTACTGAGCCAAACGAATACAGACCAGTTGCCCTGACATCTCACATCATGAAAGTCCTGGAGAGACTCTTACTGGCTCACCTCCAGAAGCAAGTGAACACCTTTCAAGACCCACTACAGTTTGCATATCGTAATGGGCTTGGGGTTGAAGACGCCATCATCTATCTGCTTCAGAGAGCTCACTCTCATCTGGACGAGTCAGGTAGCACTTTGAGGCTCATGTTCTTTGACTTCTCAAGTGCCTTTAATACGATTCAGCCAGCTCTGCTTTGTGAGAAGCTCCATAAATTCCAGGTGGATAACTCCACAACCACTTGGATTTATGACTACCTTTCAAACAGACCACAGTTTGTGAGACTGAATGGTTGTGTGTCTGAGATGGTGGTCAGCAGCATTGGAACACCACAAGGAACTGTTCTTTCACCATTCCTCTTCACATTGTACACCTCAGACTTTCAGTACAACTCTGAGTCCTGTCATATGCAGAAAGACTCTGATGACTCAGCAGTTATCGGACGTATCAGGAATGGACAAGAAGCAGAGTACAGAGGACTGGTTGGTCAATTTGTAGAATGGTGCGGTAACAATCACCTCATCTTGAATACCAACAAAACAAAAGAGATGATTGTTGACTTCAAGAGGAACAAGAATGTACATCGATCTGTTTCCATCCTGGGAGAGGAGGTGGAGGTGGTGGAGGAATACAAGTACCTTGGAGTTAAGCTGGACAACAGACTTGCGTGGAAATGCAACACTGACAACATCCACAAGAAAGGTCTTAGTAGACTCTACTTCTTAAGGAAGCTGAGATCTTTCAACGTCTGCACCAAAATGTTGCACATCTTCTACAAGTCTGTTGTTGAAAGTGCAATCAGCTTTGCAGCGATCTGCTGGGGCAGCAGCATCAGAACCAGAGACTTAAAGAGGATCAACAGACTAATCAAGAAAGCTGGTTCTGTACTTGGAGTAACTCTGGAGCTGCTGGAGCTGATCATCCAAAAAAGAGTGCTGCACAAGCTGATGAAGATAATGGAGGACTCTTTACACCCTCTCCACAACACAGTGATGAGACAACAGAGTGTGTTCAGTGAGGGGCTTCTTCAGGTCCGATGTAAGACTGAGAGATACAGAAGATCATTCCTTCCAGCAGCCATCAGCCTCAAGAACTAAACCTGAATTAATCAATGTAATCATTATTACTTAATCATTATTATCTTTCTTAAGACAAAAAAAAAAAAAAAAAAAAAAAAAAAAAAACTACTACAATATTGAATTTCCCTCTGGGATTAATAAAGTATTTTTCATTCATTCATTCATTTCATTCTCCAACAATTGAACTCTACGTTGGAAAACTTTTACCCACTGTGTGAAATGTATTAATATATCTGCATCTATCATTTTCATTTTTTAAAGGCAAATAAAAATGATATTATTTTGATCAGTCACTCTCAACCATAACTAAGGAGAAAATAGAAAAGTTTCCCAAGATCATAATCATAAATTTCTCTCCTCTTGTCTTTATTTATTACTGTATTTCCTTATATCAGTCGTTTAATATTATCAATAATGCAATAATATTGTTATTTGGTTATTGTTTTATTTATTCTTTTCTATTCTCTTGTACGGCACTTACTTTGTACTGTGCTGCTGGAAATGTACATTTCCCTGAGGGAAGCATCCCAAAGGAATCAATAAAGTGTTGCAAAGTTCTTTTGAACTTGCTTGTTTTATGTTTCTCATATTTCAGACGGAAAACATGTTTAGCACCTCACAAACTTCTTGCTGCTGTCTGTGCATCCTGTCAAAAATGACCTGCCCATTTTAAAGCTCTGAAAGCTCTGTGTGTGTGTGTCTGTGTGTGTGTACAGATTTTGACAGAAGTGTGAATGTGACCCTGTGGCTCCGGAGCTACTGGGTGGTTTGCAAGAGGGAAGGCGATGCTGGGGGCTTCGGGTGTGAGGAGGTCGACCTCTCGCTCCTTTGTCGAAGGCATCCTGACTTTCTGCCTCATTTGCTGGTCAATGACGTCACAAGCACCTGAGAGAGAGGATGCAAAGATGAAGTTGAGTCGCTAGATCTGACTGGACTGACACCAAATGAAGAGACACCGCTGCTACCCATGTTTTACCCATTAGTGATTATTTCATTGATTTTATTGCTATACATAATCATTATAATGATAATAATTGTAACTTTATTGTAATTTTATTGACTAGTTATTATGATCACTGTCTTATTTTTATGGCTATTACTTACCTTACATTTTATTATTTACCTATTATTTGAAATGTATTACTGTTGCTTCAACCGTGATAACAGCAATTACTATTATTATTTTTATTACTTCCTGATGTCTGCGTGTCACAGAACTACAGACAGGGGCCCATTTTGGGTGTTTATTTCCTTGTTTACATTCAAATGATTTTCAAAAAATAATAACAAAAGAATGTTGTCATGGTTTCAGCTCATCAACATCAAGGCTGTAGTGATGACATCATCATGCCGTGATGTCATCAGCACATGGCTATGAGGATTCTCAAAGGATCATTTGGCCTTTGAGGATGCAAAGGGTATAAGCAGCAGAGCCATTTGACCACCCTGACTGCTTTCACTCTACAGTGCTTAGTTCAGTTCAGTTTATTTGCATTTTAGACGTGTCTCACCATTCACACTTTTCTTTGTTCGAGCTTCACAGTCCGGTGTTCGGTAGATAATTGCACTTACTTAACACTTAGTTGGCTATCACTCATAGACAGGATCATGCCTAAATCGAAGAAGGCCGCGAAAGTACAAGCAAAAGACACCAAGAGCTCTTCTTCTTCTTCCAAAACGGAAGAGACCTCGTGCTTGCAGCGATTGTTCTTTTGGACAAATCAGAAAAAAACAGAGGGGGTGTCACACAAAAAGAAGTGGTGTTTCTGGACATTATTTAGGAAATCAAACAGGGTCTCTCAAGTCCCAGTCCTCAACCAGGAGACACCCAAACCATCCAAACCTAGCTATCACCATTCACCCATTTTCAGGGGTGAGGCATGGGCGGAACTGGAGAGGGAGATAATCGAGGACCTGATAGAGCCCCAACCTGACCCCATCAAAGTGACCAAGACCATCGAGACAATAGACAGGTCAGAGCCCACAATAGACACTAGTTCAGGGACAAAGACAGACATAGAGGGGACACAGGAAGCTAAAAAGGGGATCGAAAAGGAGACCGAGACAGACAAACCAGAGCCCACAATTGACACTAGTTCAGGGACAAAGACGGGCACAGAGGGGACACAGGAAGCTGAAAAAGCGACTGAAAAGGAGACTGTGTCAGAGGTGAAGAAGGTGACCAAGAGGAGGATCATGATAAATGTGGTGAGAAGCTTCATGGGGTTTCCCAATTCAGGCGCGATCTGTTACATGAACTCCTGCCTGCAGAGTCTCCTGAAACTGAAGGACTTCTTTGGTGCCATTGGCCGACAGACAGAGTTTTGGGCATTCCTTTCCGATGCGGGACTCTTGCAGTCACTCATGGAAATCGAAGACTCCCACACCTCGTCGGATGTGGCTCACAAAAGTAGGCTTCTTCAGCGTTTCAAGGATCACATCTCACTCTACAACGGGGAGTTCAGTGACGACAGGCAGAAAGACGCTCACGAATTCCTGATCACGATCCTGCATCGTGTTAGGAATTTAGGCCCAACACTGCAGGCGATGGCTGCCAGCATGGGCAAAGACTACACCTGCCCTGTGGAAGATAACATGGTGTTCAAGACCAGAAACACCAGGATCTGCCAGCGGTGTGGCCGGAGCTCCAACGCAGTGGAGGAGCACACCATCCTGTCGCTGGACTTGCTGCCTACGGGTGGAACGGTGGACGAGATGCTGGAGGGCTACATGAGGGAGAGACAGCTGGAGTACCACTGCCCATGTGGTGGCACCAGGTCCATCCAGCGCTCCTCATGTCTGACCCTGCCCAGAGTTCTGGTCCTGCACCTGAAGCGCTTCACCTACAACACAATGCACATGGCCATGAAGCTCCACAACCGCATCGTGCTCAACAGAGACCTGGTGGTGTCTGCTGGAGAGACTGGAAAATGCTACAGCCTCATCAGCATCATCAGCCACCATGGTAAAACAGCACAGAGTGGACACTACATCAGTGATGGAGTGGACATGAATGCGGATCAGTGTGAATCTGATCGCTGGTTCACATACAACGATCTCACAGTGTCAGAGACAACTGGCCATGATGTGTGCAGTGAACGTGAGTCTTCCTCTTACTTGCTCTTTTACAAGGCCTTTGAGGCGATTTAAGGTGATCTAATCTAATTTTTATCCTTTATATGGTTTTCTCCGGGGGCTCCGTGTTTACCAACTTTTCTCCACATAGGGAGAAAGTAAAAAAAAAACCCAAATGCTAATCATTCAACATCAACCTGGCCATACAATAGATCCAATCATAAAGTGGAACAGATGGACAGATGGACCAGTCCCGCCTCGTCAAGCCGACTGAACTGATGGAGTCCAACCCTTGGGCTCAAACAGGTAAGTGGGCTTGATTTCTGCATTTATACACCACCTCAGTTTGTCTTTTGTGCAAATGGAGGCAGGAATGAATGACAGAGATATGGGACAAAATCCTCAACATGATCCTGGAACTGGATAACTTTTTCAGACTATAGAGTCTGGAGATTCAATAGATCTCCACTCAATAGAATTGGTCTATGCGGGTTTTCTCCGGGTGCTCCGGTTTCTCCCACAGGTGAAGAAAGGAATTCATCATGAAAAAAAAGACCATATTCCGGGATATGGAAGAGGTACAACATCCATCCATCCATCCATCCATCCACTGTTATGACTAGTTATTATCTATTATTTACTGTGAAGACTGTGTGGAGTATGTATTGTTGAGTATCTTGAATGTAATGTTTTGTGTGATTTCTGATTTCAGCTAGTTTGTAAAGCACAAGGTTCTTACAACAACTTTGCCCACATTATTATTTTTCTGGACGGCAGGATAAGAAATCATTTTTTTCATTTAATACAGTAAAAGAATGTGACACCTCAATGTATTTGCAGACCCTTCAGACATTCTAACATTAATTATATACTTTTACTTAATCATATACATAACATACGTTTATATGCATATAAGACTCTGGGACGTGCCTCTGCTCCTCAGCACACTGTGCACAGACAGCACTGGGTAAGCCGTTCAGTCTGAACGCCACCGTTTGCTGTCACAACAATCTAGTGAACTGACGGGCAGAGGCAGAAGTCCCATCCATCTGCTAAATTAGCATTTCAACACTGTTTCTGACTAACTACTCTGCTTTTGTTCTGTGGAGGCGACAAACATTGACCCTCTCCAGAGGAATGTACCCAAGGAAAACGTGATGATGACAGCAGGCAAGAAGCTGCATCAGCACCAGTGCTACCGGGGGACGTACAGCCTGCAGCCAGTGCTGGGAGACCACATGCAACTCTGTCTCCTTCACTGCTTTGTATTCCCAGGTGTTGTCTCCCACGTGGCCCTGGTAGATGTAGTGTGTCACTGTATCATCACAAGTCCATCTAAACAACAAAAAATAAATAAATAAAAGAGAAAAAAAGAGAAATATACAAAAGATGTCATTGGTTTACTTTCATAATTTTTCTATACTTATACTGTACAGCTGCAACAGCTCATCGATTATTCAACCATTAATGTCAATGAAATAGAGAACTATTTTATGAAGTTAAGGCAAATGCTCTGGGCCTGGGCCCGTTTTCACGATAACGTACACTCTTAGCTCACTAAGAAGACTCTTAAGGCATATCTTTCAAAAGTCATTTACTTTTCTAAGTGTGTTCCCTACTTTTCTAAGTCCTCTGTTCCTTTTTATACATTGTGTTATTAATGTGAAAAAGTCCATGACATAAAATCATTGTAGAAGTATACATACGGATTTCTAAAGATTGCTGCACAGCTGAAACAACACTAAGAGAGACCTTAAGAATGTTCCATGCCACTGACTGAATGTGTTGGGAACTGCGCCATAACATTAAGAGAAAGGTTAAGGAATACCTTAAGAACTACTAAGCGATAAGAACTCGTTGGGAATTCCTTAACCTCTCTATTAACATTATGGCACAGTTCCCAACACATTCATGCAGTAGCGTCAGGGTATTTATGTCTATGCCTGTGGCTACCTGATCTGCCACGTCTGTGTGATCTACGTTGGACCCTTTTGCACATGCGCAGACGGACCGCCATCCTGGAGAGCAAACTCCATTTGGACCATGGATGTATTATAAGAACTGGATATGGCGCCACCCATAGACATAATATTAATCTTTATTATATCTGTAGCGGACCCTTGGTTCCCACAAATGAGGCAAAGAGAATCGACAGCCTCTTAAAGTTTGTTATTTCTCATTGCACCGTGAAAACTATGAAAAGGAAATACAGAAAACAAACAAAAGGAAAATGAAATTATATACATTAAGAAAATATTTCATTTATGCACATCAATGTTCAACAGAAAATTAAAAGATACACTTATTAGTCATGTCACTTTTAAAACCCAAACACAAAGTAATATGTCAAAGTAATATGCACATTCCTCAAGGATAAAAAACAAAGCATAAACTGAGGTCCGCATACCTCATTCCACTATACCAAGTGAGATAATAAAAGGACTATGAAGTATCACTAAAACAAATGAAAATAGTCAGAGAAGAAGATTCACAGATATCATCTGTGTCTGTTAAACCAAAGCACAACCCGCAAAGTAAGAAAATGCCCTTCAAAATAAACTCTCACCGGAAACCAGCATCGGTCAGCACGAAAACCTGTACCAAGTGTGGAAAAGACTCCCAGCACGAGTGGAACCAAGGCAAGTGTCCAGCAAAAGGCTCTGTGTGTTCCTACTGTCACAAACCAAACCACTGGGTGGCTGTGAGCAACAAGTGTGGAGTCACCACTGTGAGTACTGAGTTACACCAAGATTCACCAGATGATGAACAATTCTGTGTATAAGTCTGATGCAGCCTGAGAACCACCCCAACAATGACAAGTGGGTAGTTGAGCTTGAAATCCTATCCAGGAAAGTGTCATTCAGAATTGACACAGGTGCTAAATGCAACGCACTGACTCTTGATAAATATCAGTCACTTGCCCACACAGGTGAACTGCAACGCTTTGGTATTGTACTCCGCTCATACTCCAACCACCGCCTGAGGCCTATAGCAGCTGTCAACCTGCAAATCAAATCAGCAAAGGGCAAAGTCAGTGCAGTGTTTGAGGTACTGGACATAGAATGTGCTCAGTGGTGCTCCAGCTGAGGCATTGGGACTCATTGCACGTCTTGACCTGCTGGAAAGTACTACAGAGACCCCATCTTCTCAGAGAGAAGATAATCGAAAAGATGCATGAAACGGAAAATGATGGCTACATCATAAAGGTGGAACAACCGACAGAGTGGGTGAGCTCCATGGTCGCAGCAGTGAGGAACGTCAAAGTCAGAATCTGCATAGATCCGAGTGACCTGAACAAAGTCATCAAGAGGGAGCACCACCACATGCACACTGTTGAGGAGGTAGTCTCCATGATTCCAGGTGCCAAGGTCTTCTCAGTCCGAGATGCAAAGTCAGGCTTTCTACAGATAGAGCTTGACAAACCGTCATCCTTCCTCGCCACCTTCAACACACCCATAGGTCGGTTCAGATGGCTGAGACTTCCTTTCGGCATTAAATGCACACCAGAGATCTACCAGCGCTTCATTGACCAGATGCACGCTCTGCTTCTACCATACTTCCACGACCATTCTTCTGAGCTCTTGTGTTCTTGGCCACCACAAGGGAGGGCATACCAATCTATACACAGGCCTGGCCTGCCTCCGAAATACATGAAGAAGAAAGAGTTGTAAACAACTCTGATCGTAGTATTCAGGCGACTTGTGTTGCCACCATGGATGTATAATAAGAACTGGATACCGGACCAAAGATGGCGGCCCGTTCATTCCTATGCATCCCTGCTCGCTGGCGCGTATGACTTGCTTCCGCTTCAAAGAAAGAATAGAGCTTGCGAGTCACTCCCATCAGGCAACACGGGACCATGAACCAATCCACGTTCAGGAGAAACACGGAGAGAAAATACGGAGAGAAAACGCTGCGAGATGACACGCATGCGCTTTGAGAGTGCATGTGAACTGCTGTGACGTCATGCTGTGCCGTGAAACTTTTTAGTGACTTTTCTGTCATTAAAATTGTTTTTGATACATGAAAAGTCCATGAATTAAAAATGTGCAATACAAAGATCAGTAATGATCTATGTCTGCAGCTGAGGACGTCCTGTCCTGACATTTTTACACCTGTCTCTTTTACTATTGCCGTCTAAGGGAAACATGCTTTTTGGGCCCAGTGGAATTTCTGTTGCAATACCAGGGTTGGCCACTGGGAAAAATCGGCTGGCCGGCAGAGGGGTGGCGCCCTATCCAGTTCTTATTATACATCCTTGGTTGCCACCTGTCCCCGTTTTCACGGACTGTCCCGCGAAAAAAACCATTCAATTCTCTCGGGACACTGAATGTCCCGGAAGAATCGTCCCTGAATGTTTGTATTTCTGTGTATTTGTCTGTATCCTGTGTACACAGATGTGCCGCTAAATACAGCGGGCAGATGCCGCCACTCAGTGGGTGCGTGCGGATGAACCGCTGTCCATGTGTGTGTGTGTGTGTGTGTGTGTGTGTGTGTGTGTGTGTGAGACACAGGTAACAACTCTATCGGCGACACAGACGCTCCTCCCACCCTAGCAGTGGAAACTGTCTTTGTACTCTGTCGGGGCTGTATTACAGAGGCAGGTGAAGCTGCAGACTTCCTTAACAAGTCTTTTGTCTGAAGGCTCTTCCTGGTTGTCGACGTGGCTTTAACCCCTGGACTCTGCCTACTGGTGTGGCGAGTTCGAGAGGGCGCATGCGCGACCGACGCGACCAAAGCCGCGAGATCTCTACTTCTGAGCGACGCGAAACGGTCCGCACGGCAGCACTTTGGCCGTGCCGCTTGATCGCATATATATCCTGACTGCATATATATATCCTTCTCGCTTCTGCTTACAGCATAACAAATGATGACCATAATGACACGATTTAGGCGCAACGTCGTCCTAGAGCTAAAAAAGCTAACTTAGCTAAACTGTTTGCTAACAGACACAACTTTCAGTTAATATTGAATACTTTCAGAGGCATTACCGACTCATGAGTAACTAAAACACCAAGTTGAACTAAATAAGTTGCACATGAATTGCAGATAACCGTGGCTACGACGATCCGCGATATGAAGTTAAAGCCAACGTGCATGGTATCTTGATTGGTCAATAAGGTCAGGGGTCACATGATGTAACGATGTAAAGACATGATAATGATATGACGTAACCCCAAGACGGTGGGGTGGCTCCCTCAAATGTAACACCGGGTCGTAATTGGGGTACCTGAAAAACGACAACTGTGCTCATTTTTTGCGAAGGAGGACTGTCAGGTTACAGCCCCTGCATTGCAATAAAGTTATAGCAGCTTCAAGTCTGTGTGTGTCGCTGACTAACAGGAAGATATTACAGAGTTTATTTAAGTTCTATTTCAACCTCGGACATTATCGCTTTGCTCGCCGCTCTCTATTATGAGAGCACATAAAAACTAAGATGTGCTCCTCGCAGCGTCCCCTCCGCCATTCAGATGCATATGGACTCGCTGCAGCAGGTAGATGACAGCATCATCAACACCTCAATGGGGCTGGCAGGCAAACTGCAGGGCATCCAGACACATCCTCACCTGTGGCCTCAGCTGGGCTAGGACCAGCCTCTCGAGTACCTTCATCACATGGGTTGTGAGGGCAACCGATCTGAAGTCTGCTGGATTGGATGGTCTCGACGTTTTGGGTACTGGAGCCAAGCAGGACGCCTTCCACAGCATCGGGACTTTCTCCAGACTCAGACTCAGGTCTGACCTCAGATGGCAGCCAGAGTATGAAACAGCACATCACTCTGCTAAAGACCTGAATCAACACTGGGAAAACTGCAAGATCAACATTAGCTGTCCATTATCAAAAAGAAGTGGGAGTGTCCTCTGTGGTGAATAGGAGGAGTCGCAACCTCTGCTGAGAGAGAAAAACATTGTCTTAACACAGGGCTGTCTAAAGTCTGGCCTAGGGGCCAAACGCTTAATCAAAATGTGTTATTATCTGAGTTTTAAATATGATTTTTCTGACATACACAGACATTCCCACTTCACACAGAGAACGGTCCCTGGTTTACAACTAAATAGAATATGCTTTTACTTAGTAACTGAGCTTGTAATCTACTGACAGTTCTGGTCCAGTCTTTATTAATTTGTTGTTTGTCATTCATGCTTTAGTGGCTTGTATTTGGTAAGATGTGCTTTAAAATGCATCTAAATGAACCATTTATGGTTAAAAAAATAGGAGAGGCATTTGGGCCTCAGATACCTTTGTGGCCCTTAGTGACAAACATTTAGACCACGCTGTCCTAATAGATACTGAAATTACATCTTGTTTTAAAAAGGAATTAAAAAGAAACACTACGTTATTGAATGAATTTATTTTATTAAGGAAAAAGATTCTGGAAACAGCCACATAGAGAGTATATTTGCTATATGCATACTGCAAATGTCTGGTCAAGGAAAAACATTAAAAAATGTTCATCTTTGTAAATAGATAACTAGTGTTTTTCATGAAACAATTCAGCATATTGTCATTCTCCAGTCTGGGTCACAGTGAAGATGTGTTGCCACCCAGAGGGCAGATGATATAACTGCATCCAATTACCAAACGTGACTTGAAACTTTCTGAAGACTTCCATTGTGTCCATTCATCACACTCAGCAGGGAGCACTGCATGTGGGATGTGGGGAAAAAAGCATCTCTAATTGAATTCTTCCTCAACATAAACATAGAGTGTTTGTTTCAAAATATTCTGCAACACTTTGTCCACACTCCCAAGTGTTTAGTTTTCGTTCATGTACTCCTGTCATAATCCACACTGAGAGCTCTGCTGACCTGCATGAGGTAATCTGCCATGTACTCTGGCTCTAAGCATATGACTCCATGGGAGGTAGCCTCTGATACGTCCACTGAAATCTCCAGGCTTCAAACGACAGGTGAGTGGCCTCTTTGAATATGGACAGACCAGGTAGGACCTGGAGAGAAGGATCAAAAGTTACAAACTGAGACCTGAAAGGATAGAGAAATCAGGCTTTGAAACCAGAGGTTCAATCCTGCTCCCGGTGTCTGTGTTCACGAAAGCACAAATGTGTTAATGTAGAAATCACAATGCCAACACCAAATGCATTTGTGGAGATCTCTGGAGATTTTAACAACATCTCCCTCTCTGCAACTCTCCCAACATTCCAACAGTGTGTCAGCTGCTCCACCAGAGAAAATAAAACGTTGGACTTATTCTATGCAAATATCAAAAATGCATACAGCTCCTCTGCCCTGCCACCTTTAGGAAGGTCTGACCATAATCTGGTTCTTCTCACCTCCTCCTACAAGCCCATTGTTCAGCAACAACCAGTCATCAGAAAGACTATTAAAACCTGGTCTAATGAAGCTGAAGATGCTCTAAGATGGTGCTTCGAGGCTACAGACTGGAATGTCCTCTGTGAACCCCATGGGGATGACATCAACACCTTGACAGAGTGTGTGACAGATTATATAAACTTCTGTGTGGACAGCACCATTCCAACAAAAACAGTGAGGTGCTTCCCCAATAAAAAACCCTGGATCTGACCTGAAAAAGCTGCTGAACATCAAAAAGAAAGCCTTCAGGGATGGAGACAGGGAGTTGCTGAAGTCAACACAGAAACAACTTAAAACACAAACTAAGAAGTGCAAGGAGGATTACAGGAAAAAGTTGGAAAGTCAGCTTCAGCAAAACAACATGAGGGATGTGTGGTCGGGAATGAAGAAGATCACTGGCTTCAAGATAAAGGAGGCTCAAACTGACGGAAGTCTGGACAAAGCTAATGAACTGAACATGTTCTTCAATAGGTTCAGCTCACCTCCTGCCTCAAACCCAGCAGGCCACACACCCTCCCTGAGCCCACAGCTCCTGTCACACCTTCACTCTGTCACCCTGCAGCTCAGTCAAGGACATAGATAGAGCCTCATCTCCATCCACATCAGAACTTCCTGAAATCTCCTCTGACTCCACCTCCACTCTGTCTGTCTCCTCTACCTCCTCTGACTCCACCTCCACTCTGTCTGTCTCCTCCACCTCCTCTAACTCCACCTCCACTCTGTCTGTCTCCTCTACCTCCTCTAACTCCACCTCCACTCTGTCTGTCTCCTCTACCTCCTCTAACTCCACCTCCACTCTGTCTGTCTCCTGTAACCAAGTCAGGAAACAACTGGAGAAACTGAACCAGAACAAGGCTGCAGGTCCAGATGGTGTCAGTCCCAGAGTTCTCAAGACCTGCTCAAAACAACTATGTCTGATTCTTCAGCACCTGTTCAACACCAGCCTGAGTCAGAAGAGAATTCCAGTACTGTGGAAATCGTCCTGCCTTGTTCCAGTGCCTAAAAAAACACAACCTACTGAGCCAAACGAATACAGACCAGTTGCCCTGACATCTCACATCATGAAAGTCCTGGAGAGACTCTTACTGGCTCACCTCCAGAAGCAAGTGAACACCTTTCAAGACCCACTACAGTTTGCATATCGTAATGGGCTTGGGGTTGAAGACGCCATCATCTACCTGCTTCAGAGAGCTCACTCTCATCTGGACGAGTCAGGTAGCACTTTGAGGCTCATGTTCTTTGACTTCTCAAGTGCCTTTAATACGATTCAGCCAGCTCTGCTTTGTGAGAAGCTCCATAAATTCCAGGTGGATAACTCCACAACCACTTGGATTTATGACTACCTTTCAAACAGACCACAGTTTGTGAGACTGAATGGTTGTGTGTCTGAGATGGTGGTCAGCAGCATTGGAACACCACAAGGAACTGTTCTTTCACCATTCCTCTTCACATTGTACACCTCAGACCTTCAGGACAACTCTGAGTCCTGTCATATGCAGAAATACTCTGATGACTCAGCAGTTATTGGACGTATCAGGAATGGACAAGAAGCAGAGTACAGAGGACTGGTTGGTCAATTTGTAGAATGGTGCGGTAACAATCACCTCATCTTGAATACCAACAAAACAAAAGAGATGATTGTTGACTTCAAGAGGAACAAGAATGTACATCGATCTGTTTCCATCCTGGGAGAGGAGGTGGAGGTGGTGGAGGAATACAAGTACCTTGGAGTTAAGCTGGACAACAGACTTGCGTGGAAATGCAACACTGACAACATCCACAAGAAAGGTCTTAGTAGACTCTACTTCTTAAGGAAGCTGAGATCTTTCAACGTCTGCACCAAAATGTTGCACATCTTCTACAAGTCTGTTGTTGAAAGTGCAATCAGCTTTGCAGCGATCTGCTGGGGCAGCAGCATCAGAACCAGAGACTTAAAGAGGATCAACAGACTAATCAAGAAAGCTGGTTCTGTACTTGGAGTAACTCTGGAGCTGCTGGAGCTGATCATCCAAAAAAGAGTGCTGCACAAGCTGATGAAGATAATGGAGGACTCTTTACACCCTCTCCACAACACAGTGATGAGACAACAGAGTGTGTTCAGTGAGGGGCTTCTTCAGGTCCGATGTAAGACTGAGAGATACAGAAGATCATTCCTTCCAGCAGCCATCAGCCTCAAGAACAAGAACTAAACCTGAATTAATCAATGTAATCATTATTACTTAATCATTATTATCTTTCTTAAGACAAAAAAAAAAAAAAACAAAAAACAAAAAAAAACTACTACAATATTGAATTTCCCTCTGGGATTAATAAAGTATTTTTCATTCATTCATTCATTTCATTCTCCAACAATTGAACTCTACGTTGGAAAACTTTTACCCACTGTGTGAAATGTATTAATATATCTGCATCTATCATTTTCATTTTTTAAAGGCAAATAAAAATGATATTATTTTGATCAGTCACTCTCAACCATAACTAAGGAGAAAATAGAAAAGTTTCCCAAGATCATAATCATAAATTTCTCTCCTCTTGTCTTTATTTATTACTGTATTTCCTTATATCAGTCGTTTAATATTATCAATAATGCAATAATATTGTTATTTGGTTATTGTTTTATTCATTCTTTTCTATTCTCTTGTACGGCACTTACTTTGTACTGTGCTGCTGGAAATGTACATTTCCCTGAGGGAAGCATCCCAAAGGAATCAATAAAGTGTTGCAAAGTTCTTTTGAACTTGCTTGTTTTATGTTTCTCATATTTCAGACGGAAAACATGTTTAGCACCTCACAAACTTCTTGCTGCTGTCTGTGCATCCTGTCAAAAATGACCTGCCCATTTTAAAGCTCTGAAAGCTCTGTGTGTGTGTGTCTGTGTGTGTGTACAGATTTTGACAGAAGTGTGAATGTGACCCTGTGGCTCCGGAGCTACTGGGTGGTTTGCAAGAGGGAAGGCGATGCTGGGGGCTTCGGGTGTGAGGAGGTCGACCTCTCGCTCCTTTGTCGAAGGCATCCTGACTTTCTGCCTCATTTGCTGGTCAATGACGTCACAAGCACCTGAGAGAGAGGATGCAAAGATGAAGTTGAGTCGCTAGATCTGACTGGACTGACACCATATGAAGAGACACCGCTGCTACCCATGTTTTACCCATTAGTGATTATTTCATTGATTTTATTGCTATACATAATCATTATAATGATAATAATTGTAACTTTATTGTAATTTTATTGACTAGTTATTATGATCACTGTCTTATTTTTATGGCTATTACTTACCTTACATTTTATTATTTACCTATTATTTGAAATGTATTACTGTTGCTTCAACCGTGATAACAGCAATTACTATTATTATTTTTATTACTTCCTGATGTCTGCGTGTCACAGAACTACAGACAGGGGCCCATTTTGGGTGTTTATTTCCTTGTTTACATTCAAATGATTTTCAAAAAATAATAACAAAAGAATGTTGTCATGGTTTCAGCTCATCAACATCAAGGCTGTAGTGATGACATCATCATGCCGTGATGTCATCAGCACATGGCTATGAGGATTCTCAAAGGATCATTTGGCCTTTGAGGATGCAAAGGGTATAAGCAGCAGAGCCATTTGACCACCCTGACTGCTTTCACTCTACAGTGCTTAGTTCAGTTCAGTTTATTTGCATTTTAGACGTGTCTCACCATTCACACTTTTCTTTGTTCGAGCTTCACAGTCCGGTGTTCGGTAGATAATTGCACTTACTTAACACTTAGTTGGCTATCACTCATAGACAGGATCATGCCTAAATCGAAGAAGGCCGCGAAAGTACAAGCAAAAGACACCAAGAGCTCTTCTTCTTCTTCCAAAACGGAAGAGACCTCGTGCTTGCAGCGATTGTTCTTTTGGACAAATCAGAAAAAAACAGAGGGGGTGTCACACAAAAAGAAGTGGTGTTTCTGGACATTATTTAGGAAATCAAACAGGGTCTCTCAAGTCCCAGTCCTCAACCAGGAGACA
Organism: Karalla daura; assembly: GCA_029224185.1. Lineage (NCBI taxonomy): Eukaryota > Metazoa > Chordata > Actinopteri > Chaetodontiformes > Leiognathidae > Karalla > Karalla daura. The sequence goes on from CM055195.1 coordinate 19,827,380, forward strand.
CCCAAACCATCCAAACCTAGCTATCACCATTCACCCATTTTCAGGGGTGAGGCATGGGCGGAACTGGAGAGGGAGATAATCGAGGACCTGATAGAGCCCCAACCTGACCCCATCAAAGTGACCAAGACCATCGAGACAATAGACAGGTCAGAGCCCACAATAGACACTAGTTCAGGGACAAAGACAGACATAGAGGGGACACAGGAAGCTAAAAAGGGGATCGAAAAGGAGACCGAGACAGACAAACCAGAGCCCACAATTGACACTAGTTCAGGGACAAAGACGGGCACAGAGGGGACACAGGAAGCTGAAAAAGCGACTGAAAAGGAGACTGTGTCAGAGGTGAAGAAGGTGACCAAGAGGAGGATCATGATAAATGTGGTGAGAAGCTTCATGGGGTTTCCCAATTCAGGCGCGATCTGTTACATGAACTCCTGCCTGCAGAGTCTCCTGAAACTGAAGGACTTCTTTGGTGCCATTGGCCGACAGACAGAGTTTTGGGCATTCCTTTCCGATGCGGGACTCTTGCAGTCACTCATGGAAATCGAAGACTCCCACACCTCGTCGGATGTGGCTCACAAAAGTAGGCTTCTTCAGCGTTTCAAGGATCACATCTCACTCTACAACGGGGAGTTCAGTGACGACAGGCAGAAAGACGCTCACGAATTCCTGATCACGATCCTGCATCGTGTTAGGAATTTAGGCCCAACACTGCAGGCGATGGCTGCCAGCATGGGCAAAGACTACACCTGCCCTGTGGAAGATAACATGGTGTTCAAGACCAGAAACACCAGGATCTGCCAGCGGTGTGGCCGGAGCTCCAACGCAGTGGAGGAGCACACCATCCTGTCGCTGGACTTGCTGCCTACGGGTGGAACGGTGGACGAGATGCTGGAGGGCTACATGAGGGAGAGACAGCTGGAGTACCACTGCCCATGTGGTGGCACCAGGTCCATCCAGCGCTCCTCATGTCTGACCCTGCCCAGAGTTCTGGTCCTGCACCTGAAGCGCTTCACCTACAACACAATGCACATGGCCATGAAGCTCCACAACCGCATCGTGCTCAACAGAGACCTGGTGGTGTCTGCTGGAGAGACTGGAAAATGCTACAGCCTCATCAGCATCATCAGCCACCATGGTAAAACAGCACAGAGTGGACACTACATCAGTGATGGAGTGGACATGAATGCGGATCAGTGTGAATCTGATCGCTGGTTCACATACAACGATCTCACAGTGTCAGAGACAACTGGCCATGATGTGTGCAGTGAACGTGAGTCTTCCTCTTACTTGCTCTTTTACAAGGCCTTTGAGGCGATTTAAGGTGATCTAATCTAATTTTTATCCTTTATATGGTTTTCTCCGGGGGCTCCGTGTTTACCAACTTTTCTCCACATAGGGAGAAAGTAAAAAAAAAACCCAAATGCTAATCATTCAACATCAACCTGGCCATACAATAGATCCAATCATAAAGTGGAACAGATGGACAGATGGACCAGTCCCGCCTCGTCAAGCCGACTGAACTGATGGAGTCCAACCCTTGGGCTCAAACAGGTAAGTGGGCTTGATTTCTGCATTTATACACCACCTCAGTTTGTCTTTTGTGCAAATGGAGGCAGGAATGAATGACAGAGATATGGGACAAAATCCTCAACATGATCCTGGAACTGGATAACTTTTTCAGACTATAGAGTCTGGAGATTCAATAGATCTCCACTCAATAGAATTGGTCTATGCGGGTTTTCTCCGGGTGCTCCGGTTTCTCCCACAGGTGAAGAAAGGAATTCATCATGAAAAAAAAGACCATATTCCGGGATATGGAAGAGGTACAACATCCATCCATCCATCCATCCATCCACTGTTATGACTAGTTATTATCTATTATTTACTGTGAAGACTGTGTGGAGTATGTATTGTTGAGTATCTTGAATGTAATGTTTTGTGTGATTTCTGATTTCAGCTAGTTTGTAAAGCACAAGGTTCTTACAACAACTTTGCCCACATTATTATTTTTCTGGACGGCAGGATAAGAAATCATTTTTTTCATTTAATACAGTAAAAGAATGTGACACCTCAATGTATTTGCAGACCCTTCAGACATTCTAACATTAATTATATACTTTTACTTAATCATATACATAACATACGTTTATATGCATATAAGACTCTGGGACGTGCCTCTGCTCCTCAGCACACTGTGCACAGACAGCACTGGGTAAGCCGTTCAGTCTGAACACCACCGTTTGCTGTCACAACAATCTAGTGAACTGACGGGCAGAGGCAGAAGTCCCATCCATCTGCTAAATTAGCATTTCAACACTGTTTCTGACTAACTACTCTGCTTTTGTTCTGTGGAGGCGACAACCATTGACCCTCTCCAGAGGAATGTACCCAAGGAAAACGTGATGATGACAGCAGGCAAGAAGCTGCATCAGCACCAGTGCTACCGGGGGACGTACAGCCTGCAGCCAGTGCTGGGAGACCACATGCAACTCTGTCTCCTTCACTGCTTTGTATTCCCAGGTGTTGTCTCCCACGTGGCCCTGGTAGATGTAGTGTGTCACTGTATCATCACAAGTCCATCTAAACAACAAAAAATACAAAATAAATAAAAGAGAAAAAAAGAGAAATATACAAAAGATGTCATTGGTTTACTTTCATAATTTTTCTATACTTATACTGTACAGCTGCAACAGCTCATCGATTATTCAACCATTAATGTCAATGAAATAGAGAACTATTTTATGAAGTTAAGGCAAATGCTCTGGGCCTGGGCCCGTTTTCACGATAACGTACACTCTTAGCTCACTAAGAAGACTCTTAAGGCATATCTTTCAAAAGTCATTTACTTTTCTAAGTGTGTTCCCTACTTTTCTAAGTCCTCTGTTCCTTTTTATACATTGTGTTATTAATGTGAAAAAGTCCATGACATAAAATCATTGTAGAAGTATACATACGGATTTCTAAAGATTGCTGCACAGCTGAAACAACACTAAGAGAGACCTTAAGAATGTTCCATGCCACTGACTGAATGTGTTGGGAACTGCGCCATAACATTAAGAGAAAGGTTAAGGAATACCTTAAGAACTACTAAGCGATAAGAACTCGTTGGGAATTCCTTAACCTCTCTATTAACATTATGGCACAGTTCCCAACACATTCATGCAGTAGCGTCAGGGTATTTATGTCTATGCCTGTGGCTACCTGATCTGCCACGTCTGTGTGATCTACGTTTTGCACATGCGCAGACGGACCGCCATCCTGGAGAGCAAACTCCATTTGGACCATGGATGTATTATAAGAACTGGATATGGCGCCACCCATAGACATAATATTAATCTTTATTATATCTGTAGTGGACCCTTGGTTCCCACAAATGAGGCAAAGAGAATCAACAGCCTCTTAAAGTTTGTTATTTCTCATTGCACCGTGAAAACTATGAAAAGGAAATACAGAAAACAAACAAAAGGAAAATGAAATTATATACATTAAGAAAATATTTCATTTATGCACATCAATGTTCAACAGAAAATTAAAAGATACACTTATTAGTCATGTCACTTTTAAAACCCAAACACAAAGTAATATGTCAAAGTAATATGCACATTCCTCAAGGATAAAAAACAAAGCATAAACTGAGGTCCGCATACCTCATTCCACTATACCAAGTGAGATAATAAAAGCACTATGAAGTATCACTAAAACAAATGAAAATAGTCAGAGAAGAAGATTCACAGATATCATCTGTGTCTGTTAAACCAAAGCACAACCCGCAAAGTAAGAAAATGCCCTTCAAAATAAACTCTCACCGGAAACCAGCATCGGTCAGCACGAAAACCTGTACCAAGTGTGGAAAAGACTCCCAGCACGAGTGGAACCAAGGCAAGTGTCCAGCAAAAGGCTCTGTGTGTTCCTACTGTCACAAACCAAACCACTGGGTGGCTGTGAGCAACAAGTGTGGAGTCACCACTGTGAGTACTGAGTTACACCAAGATTCACCAGATGATGAACAATTCTGTGTATAAGTCTGATGCAGCCTGAGAACCACCCCAACAATGACAAGTGGGTAGTTGAGCTTGAAATCCTATCCAGGAAAGTGTCATTCAGAATTGACACAGGTGCTAAATGCAACGCACTGACTCTTGATAAATATCAGTCACTTGCCCACACAGGTGAACTGCAACGCTTTGGTATTGTACTCCGCTCATACTCCAACCACCGCCTGAGGCCTATAGCAGCTGTCAACCTGCAAATCAAATCAGCAAAGGGCAAAGTCAGTGCAGTGTTTGAGGTACTGGACATAGAATGTGCTCAGTGGTGCTCCAGCTGAGGCATTGGGACTCATTGCACGTCTTGACCTGCTGGAAAGTACTACAGAGACCCCATCTTCTCAGAGAGAAGATAATCGAAAAGATGCATGAAACGGAAAATGATGGCTACATCATAAAGGTGGAACAACCGACAGAGTGGGTGAGCTCCATGGTCGCAGCAGTGAGGAACGTCAAAGTCAGAATCTGCATAGATCCGAGTGACCTGAACAAAGTCATCAAGAGGGAGCACCACCACATGCACACTGTTGAGGAGGTAGTCTCCATGATTCCAGGTGCCAAGGTCTTCTCAGTCCGAGATGCAAAGTCAGGCTTTCTACAGATAGAGCTTGACAAACCGTCATCCTTCCTCGCCACCTTCAACACACCCATAGGTCGGTTCAGATGGCTGAGACTTCCTTTCGGCATTAAATGCACACCAGAGATCTACCAGCGCTTCATTGACCAGATGCACGCTCTGCTTCTACCATACTTCCGCGACCATTCTTCTGAGCTCTTGTGTTCTTGGCCACCACAAGGGAGGGCATACCAATCTATACACAGGCCTGGCCTGCCTCCGAAATACATGAAGAAGAAAGAGTTGTAAACAACTCTGATCGTAGTATTCAGGCGACTTGTGTTGCCACCATGGATGTATAATAAGAACTGGATACCGGACCAAAGATGGCGGCCCGTTCATTCCTATGCATCCCTGCTCGCTGGCGCGTATGACTTGCTTCCGCTTCAAAGAAAGAATAGAGCTTGCGAGTCACTCCCATCAGGCAACACGGGACCATGAACCAATCCACGTTCAGGAGAAACACGGAGAGAAAATACGGAGAGAAAACGCTGCGAGATGACACGCATGCGCTTTGAGAGTGCATGTGAACTGCTGTGACGTCATGCTGTGCCGTGAAACTTTTTAGTGACTTTTCTGTCATTAAAATTGTTTTTGATACATGAAAAGTCCATGAATTAAAAATGTGCAATACAAAGATCAGTAATGATCTATGTCTGCAGCTGAGGACGTCCTGTCCTGACATTTTTACACCTGTCTCTTTTACTATTGCCGTCTAAGGGAAACATGCTTTTTGGGCCCAGTGGAATTTCTGTTGCAATACCAGGGTTGGCCACTGGGAAAAATCGGCTGGCCGGCAGAGGGGTGGCGCCCTATCCAGTTCTTATTATACATCCTTGGTTGCCACCTGTCCCCGTTTTCACGGACTGTCCCGCGAAAAAAACCATTCAATTCTCTCGGGACACTGAATGTCCCGGAAGAATCGTCCCTGAATGTTTGTATTTCTGTGTATTTGTCTGTATCCTGTGTACACAGATGTGCCGCTAAATACAGCGGGCAGATGCCGCCACTCAGTGGGTGCGTGCGGATGAACCGCTGTCCATGTGTGTGTGTGTGTGTGTGTGTGTGTGTGTGTGTGTGTGTGTGTGTGTGTGTGTGAGACACAGGTAACAACTCTATCGGCGACACAGACGCTCCTCCCACCCTAGCAGTGGAAACTGTCTTTGTACTCTGTCGGAGCTGTATTACAGAGGCAGGTGAAGCTGCAGACTTCCTTAACAAGTCTTTTGTCTGAAGGCTCTTCCTGGTTGTCGACGTGGCTTTAACCCCCGGACTCTGCCTACTGGTGTGGCGAGTTCGAGAGGGCGCATGCGCGACCGACGCGACCAAAGCCGCGAGATCTCTACTTCTGAGCGACGCAAAACGGTCCGCACGGCAGCACTTTGGCCGTGCCGCTTGGTCGCATATATATCCTGACTGCATATATATATCCTTCTAGCTTCTGCTTACAACATAACAAATGATGACCATAATGACACGATTTAGGCGCAACGTCGTCCTAGAGCTAAAAAAGCTAACTTAGCTAAACTGTTTGCTAACAGACACAACTTTCAGTTAATATTGAATACTTTCAGAGGCATTACCGACTCATGAGTAACTAAAACACCAAGTTGAACTAAATAAGTTGCACATGAATTGCAGATAACCGTGGCTACGACGATCCGCGATATGAAGTTAAAGCCAACGTGCATGGTATCTTGATTGGTCAATAAGGTCAGGGGTCACATGATGTAACGATGTAAAGACATGATAATGATATGACGTAACCCCAAGACAGTGGGGTGGCTCCCTCAAATGTAACACCAGGTCGTAATTGGGGTACCTGAAAAACGACAACTGTGCTCATTTTTTGCGAAGGAGGACTGTCAGGTTACAGCCCCTGCATTGCAATAAAGTTATAGCAGCTTCAAGTCTGTGTGTGTCGCTGACTAACAGGAAGATATTACAGAGTTTATTTAAGTTCTATTTCAACCTCGGACATTATCGCTTTGCTCGCCGCTCTCTATTATGAGAGCACATAAAAACTAAGATGTGCTCCTCGCAGTGTCCCCTCCGCCATTCAGATGCATATGGACTCGCTGCAGCAGGTAGATGACAGCATCATCAACACCTCAATGGGGCTGGCAGGCAAACTGCAGGGCATCCAGACACATCCTCACCTGTGGCCTCAGCTGGGCTAGGACCAGCCTCTCGAGTACCTTCATCACATGGGTTGTGAGGGCAACCGATCTGAAGTCTGTTGGATTGGATGGTCTCAACGTTTTGGGTACTGGAACCAAGCAGGACGCCTTCCACAGCATCGGGACTTTCTCCAGACTCAGACTCAGGTCTGACCTCAGATGGCAGCCAGAGTATGAAACAGCACATCACTCTGCTAAAGACCTGAATCAACACTGGGAAAACTGCAAGATCAACATTAGCTGTCCATTATCAAAAAGAAGTGGGAGTGTCCTCTGTGGTGAATAGGAGGAGTCGCAACCTCTGCTGAGAGAGAAAAACATTGTCTTAACACAGGGCTGTCTAAAGTCTGGCCTAGGGGCCAAACGCTTAATCAAAATGTGTTATTATCTGAGTTTTAAATATGATTTTTCTGACATACACAGACATTCCCACTTCACACAGAGAACGGTCCCTGGTTTACAACTAAATAGAATATGCTTTTACTTAGTAACTGAGCTTGTAATCTACTGACAGTTCTGGTCCAGTCTTTATTAATTTGTTGTTTGTCATTCATGCTTTAGTGTCTTGTATTTGGTAAGATGTGCTTTAAAATGCATCTAAATGAACCATTTATGGTTAAAAAAATAGGAGAGGCATTTGGGCCTCAGATACCTTTGTGGCCCTTAGTGACAAACATTTAGACCACGCTGTCCTAATAGATACTGAAATTACATCTTGTTTTAAAAAGGAATTAAAAAGAAACACTACGTTATTGAATGAATTTATTTTATTAAGGAAAAAGATTCTGGAAACAGCCACATAGAGAGTATATTTGCTATATGCATACTGCAAATGTCTGGTCAAGGAAAAACATTAAAAATGTTCATCTTTGTAAATAGATAACTAGTGTTTTTCATGAAACAATTCAGCATATTGTCATTCTCCAGTCTGGGTCACAGTGAAGATGTGTTGCCACCCAGAGGGCAGATGATATAACTGCATCCAATTACCAAATGTGACTTGAAACTTTCTGAAGACTTCCATTGTGTCCATTCATCACACTCAGCAGGGAGCACTGCATGTGGGATGTGGGGCAAAAAGCATCTCTAATTGAATTCTTCCTCAACATAAACATAGAGTGTTTGTTTCAAAATATTCTGCAACACTTTGTCCACACTCCCAAGTGTTTAGTTTTCGTTCATGTACTCCTGTCATAATCCACACTGAGAGCTCTGCTGACCTGCATGAGGTAATCTGCCATGTACTCTGGCTCTAAGCATATGACTCCATGGGAGGTAGCCTCTGATACGTCCACTGAAATCTCCAGGCTTCAAACGACAGGTGAGTGGCCTCTTTGAATATGGACAGACCAGGTAGGACCTGGAGAGAGGGATCAAAAGTTACAAACTGAGACCTGAAAGGATAGAGAAATCAGGCTTTGAAACCAGAGGTTCAATCCTGCTCCCGGTGTCTGTGTTCACGAAAGCACAAATGTGTTAATGTAGAAATCACAATGCCAACACCAAATGCATTTGTGGAGATCTCTGGAGATTTTAACAACATCTCCCTCTCTGCAACTCTCCCAACATTCCAACAGTGTGTCAGCTGCTCCACCAGAGAAAATAAAACGTTGGACTTATTCTATGCAAATATCAAAAATGCATACAGCTCCTCTGCCCTGCCACCTTTAGGAAGGTCTGACCATAATCTGGTTCTTCTCACCTCCTCCTACAAGCCCATTGTTCAGCAACAACCAGTCATCAGAAAGACTATTAAAACCTGGTCTAATGAAGCTGAAGATGCTCTAAGATGGTGCTTCGAGGCTACAGACTGGAATGTCCTCTGTGAACCCCATGGGGATGACATCAACACCTTGACAGAGTGTGTGACAGATTATATAAACTTCTGTGTGGACAGCACCATTCCAACAAAAACAGTGAGGTGCTTCCCCAATAAAAAACCCTGGATCTGACCTGAAAAAGCTGCTGAACATCAAAAAGAAAGCCTTCAGGGATGGAGACAGGGAGTTGCTGAAGTCAACACAGAAACAACTTAAAACACAAACTAAGAAGTGCAAGGAGGATTACAGGAAAAAGTTGGAAAGTCAGCTTCAGCAAAACAACATGAGGGATGTGTGGTCGGGAATGAAGAAGATCACTGGCTTCAAGATAAAGGAGGCTCAAACTGACGGAAGTCTGGACAAAGCTAATGAACTGAACATGTTCTTCAATAGGTTCAGCTCACCTCCTGCCTCAAACCCAGCAGGCCACACACCCTCCCTGAGCCCACAGCTCCTGTCACACCTTCACTCTGTCACCCTGCAGTTCAGTCAAGGACATAGATAGAGCCTCATCTCCATCCACATCAGAACTTCCTGAAATCTCCTCTGACTCCACCTCCACTCTGTCTGTCTCCTCTACCTCCTCTGACTCCACCTCCACTCTGTCTGTCTCCTCTACCTCCTCTAACTCCACCTCCACTCTGTCTGTCTCCTCTACCTCCTCTAACTCCACCTCCACTCTGTCTGTCTCCTCTACCTCCTCTAACTCCACCTCCACTCTGTCTGTCTCCTGTAACCAAGTCAGGAAACAACTGGAGAAACTGAACCAGAACAAGGCTGCAGGTCCAGATGGTGTCAGTCCCAGAGTTCTCAAGACCTGCTCAAAACAACTATGTCTGATTCTTCAGCACCTGTTCAACACCAGCCTGAGTCAGAAGAGAATTCCAGTACTGTGGAAATCGTCCTGCCTTGTTCCAGTGCCTACAAAAACACAACCTACTGAGCCAAACGAATACAGACCAGTTGCCCTGACATCTCACATCATGAAAGTCCTGGAGAGACTCTTACTGGCTCACCTCCAGAAGCAAGTGAACACCTTTCAAGACCCACTACAGTTTGCATATCGTAATGGGCTTGGGGTTGAAGACGCCATCATCTACCTGCTTCAGAGAGCTCACTCTCATCTGGACGAGTCAGGTAGCACTTTGAGGCTCATGTTCTTTGACTTCTCAAGTGCCTTTAATACGATTCAGCCAGCTCTGCTTTGTGAGAAGCTCCTTAAATTCCAGGTGGATAACTCCACAACCACTTGGATTTATGACTACCTTTCAAACAGACCACAGTTTGTGAGACTGAATGGTTGTGTGTCTGAGATGGTGGTCAGCAGCATTGGAACACCACAAGGAACTGTTCTTTCACCATTCCTCTTCACATTGCACACCTCAGACCTTCAGGACAACTCTGAGTCCTGTCATATGCAGAAATACTCTGATGACTCAGCAGTTATCGGACGTATCAGGAATGGACAAGAAGCAGAGTACAGAGGACTGGTTGGTCAATTTGTAGAATGGTGCGGTAACAATCACCTCATCTTGAATACCAACAAAACAAAAGAGATGATTGTTGACTTCAAGAGGAACAAGAATGTACATCGATCTGTTTCCATCCTGGGAGAAGAGGTGGAGGTGGTGGAGGAATACAAGTACCTTGGAGTTAAGCTGGACAACAGACTTGCGTGGAAATGCAACACTGACAACATCCACAAGAAAGGTCTTAGTAGACTCTACTTCTTAAGGAAGCTGAGATCTTTCAACGTCTGCACCAAAATGTTGCACATCTTCTACAAGTCTGTTGTTGAAAGTGCAATCAGCTTTGCAGCGATCTGCTGGGGCAGCAGCATCAGAACCAGAGACTTAAAGAGGATCAACAGACTAATCAAGAAAGCTGGTTCTGTACTTGGAGTAACTCTGGAGCTGCTGGAGCTGATCATCCAAAAAAGAGTGCTGCACAAGCTGATGAAGATAATGGAGGACTCTTTACACCCTCTCCACAACACAGTGATGAGACAACAGAGTGTGTTCAGTGAGGGGCTTCTTCAGGTCCGATGTAAGACTGAGAGATACAGAAGATCATTCCTTCCAGCAGCCATCAGCCTCAAGAACAAGAACTAAACCTGAATTAATCAATGTAATCATTATTACTTAATCATTATTATCTTTCTTAAGACAAAAAAAAAAAAAAACAAAAAACAAAAAAAAACTACTACAATATTGAATTTCCCTCTGGGATTAATAAAGTATTTTTCATTCATTCATTCATTTCATTCTCCAACAATTGAACTCTACGTTGGAAAACTTTTACCCACTGTGTGAAATGTATTAATATATCTGCATCTATCATTTTCATTTTTTAAAGGCAAATAAAAATGATATTATTTTGATCAGTCACTCTCAACCATAACTAAGGAGAAAATAGAAAAGTTTCCCAAGATCATAATCATAAATTTCTCTCCTCTTGTCTTTATTTATTACTGTATTTCCTTATATCAGTTGTTTAATATTATCAATAATACAATAATATTGTTATTTGGTTATTGTTTTATTTATTCTTTTCTATTCTCTTGTACGGCACTTACTTTGTACTGTGCTGCTGGAAATGTACATTTCCCTGAGGGAAGCATCCCAAAGGAATCAATAAAGTGTTGCAAAGTTCTTTTGAACTTGCTTGTTTTATGTTTCTCATATTTCAGACGGAAAACATGTTTAGCACCTCACAAACTTCTTGCTGCTGTCTGTGCATCCTGTCAAAAATGACCTGCCCATTTTAAAGCTCTGAAAGCTCTGTGTGTGTGTGTCTGTGTGTGTGTACAGATTTTGACAGAAGTGTGAATGTGACCCTGTGGCTCCGGAGCTACTGGGTGGTTTGCAAGAGGGAAGGCGATGCTGGGGGCTTCGGGTGTGAGGAGGTCGACCTCTCGCTCCTTTGTCGAAGGCATCCTGACTTTCTGCCTCATTTGCTGGTCAATGATGTCACAAGCACCTGAGAGAGAGGATGCAAAGATGAAGTTGAGTCGCTAGATCTGACTGGACTGACACCATATGAAGAGACACCGCTGCTACCCATGTTTTACCCATTAGTGATTATTTCATTGATTTTATTGCTATACATAATCATTATAATGATAATAATTGTAACTTTATTGTAATTTTATTGACTAGTTATTATGATCACTGTCTTATTTTTATGGCTATTACTTACCTTACATTTTATTATTTACCTATTATTTGAAATGTATTACTGTTGCTTCAACCGTGATAACAGCAATTACTATTATTATTTTTATTACTTCCTGATGTCTGTGTGTCACAGAACTACAGACAGGGGCCCATTTTGGGTGTTTATTTCCTTGTTTACATTCAAATGATTTTCAAAAAATAATAACAAAAGAATGTTGTCATGGTTTCAGCTCATCAACATCAAGGCTGTCGTGATGACATCATCATGCCGTGATGTCATCAGCACATGGCTATGAGGATTCTCAAAGGATCATTTGGCCTTTGAGGATGCAAAGGGTATAAGCAGCAGAGCCATTTGACCACCCTGAATGCTTTCACTCTACAGTGCTTAGTTCAGTTCAGTTTATTTGCATTTTAGACGTGTCTCACCATTCACACTTTTCTTTGTTCGAGCTTCACAGTCCGGTGTTCGGTAGATAATTGCACTTACTTAACACTTAGTTGGCTATCACTCATAGACAGGATCATGCCTAAATCGAAGAAGGCCGCGAAAGTACAAGCAAAAGACACCAAGAGCTCTTCTTCTTCTTCCAAAACGGAAGAGACCTCGTGCTTGCAGCGATTGTTCTTTTGGACAAATCAGAAAAAAACAGAGGGGGTGTCACACAAAAAGAAGTGGTGTTTCTGGACATTATTTAGGAAATCAAACAGGGTCTCTCAAGTCCCAGTCCTCAACCAGGAGACACCCAAACCATCCAAACCTAGCTATCACCATTCACCCATTTTCAGGGGTGAGGCATGGGCGGAACTGGAGAGGGAGATAATCGAGGACCTGATAGAGCCCCAACCTGAACCCATCAAAGTGACCAAGACCATCGAGACAATAGACAGGTCAGAGCCCACAATAGACACTAGTTCAGGGACAAAGACAGACATAGAGGGGACACAGGAAGCTAAAAAGGGGATCGAAAAGGAGACCGAGACAGACAAACCAGAGCCCACAATTGACACTAGTTCAGGGACAAAGACGGGCACAGAGGGGACACAGGAAGCTGAAAAAGCGACTGAAAAGGAGACTGTGTCAGAGGTGAAGAAGGTGACCAAGAGGAGGATCATGATAAATGTGGTGAGAAGCTTCATGGGGTTTCCCAATTCAGGCGCGATCTGTTACATGAACTCCTGCCTGCAGAGTCTCCTGAAACTGAAGGACTTCTTTGGTGCCATTGGCCGACAGACAGAGTTTTGGGCATTCCTTTCCGATGCGGGACTCTTGCAGTCACTCATGGAAATCGAAGACTCCCACACCTCGTCGGATGTGGCTCACAAAAGTAGGCTTCTTCAGCGTTTCAAGGATCACATCTCACTCTACAACGGGGAGTTCAGTGACGACAGGCAGAAAGACGCTCACGAATTCCTGATCACGATCCTGCATCGTGTTAGGAATTTAGGCCCAACACTGCAGGCGATGGCTGCCAGCATGGGCAAAGACTACACCTGCCCTGTGGAAGATAACATGGTGTTCAAGACCAGAAACACCAGGATCTGCCAGCGGTGTGGCCGGAGCTCCAACGCAGTGGAGGAGCACACCATCCTGTCGCTGGACTTGCTGCCTACGGGTGGAACGGTGGACGAGATGCTGGAGGGCTACATGAGGGAGAGACAGCTGGAGTACCACTGCCCATGTGGTGGCACCAGGTCCATCCAGCGCTCCTCATGTCTGACCCTGCCCAGAGTTCTGGTCCTGCACCTGAAGCGCTTCACCTACAACACAATGCACATGGCCATGAAGCTCCACAACCGCATCGTGCTCAACAGAGACCTGGTGGTGTCTGCTGGAGAGACTGGAAAATGCTACAGCCTCATCAGCATCATCAGCCACCATGGTAAAACAGCACAGAGTGGACACTACATCAGTGATGGAGTGGACATGAATGCGGATCAGTGTGAATCTGATCGCTGGTTCACATACAACGATCTCACAGTGTCAGAGACAACTGGCCATGATGTGTGCAGTGAACGTGAGTCTTCCTCTTACTTGCTCTTTTACAAGGCCTTTGAGGCGATTTAAGGTGATCTAATCTAATTTTTATCCTTTATATGGTTTTCTCCGGGGGCTCCGTGTTTACCAACTTTTCTCCACATAGGGAGAAAGTAAAAAAAAAACCCAAATGCTAATCATTCAACATCAACCTGGCCATACAATAGATCCAATCATAAAGTGGAACAGATGGACAGATGGACCAGTCCCGCCTCGTCAAGCCGACTGAACTGATGGAGTCCAACCCTTGGGCTCAAACAGGTAAGTGGGCTTGATTTCTGCATTTATACACCACCTCAGTTTGTCTTTTGTGCAAATGGAGGCAGGAATGAATGACAGAGATATGGGACAAAATCCTCAACATGATCCTGGAACTGGATAACTTTTTCAGACTATAGAGTCTGGAGATTCAATAGATCTCCACTCAATAGAATTGGTCTATGCGGGTTTTCTCCGGGTACTCCGGTTTCTCCCACAGGTGAAGACAGGAATTCATCATAAAAAAAAGACCATATTCCGGGATATGGAAGAGGTACAACATCCATCCATCCATCCATCCATCCATCCACTGTTATGACTAGTTATTATCTATTATTTACTGTGAAGACTGTGTGGAGTATGTATTGTTGAGTATCTTGAATGTAATGTTTTGTGTGATTTCTGATTTCAGCTAGTTTGTAAAGCACAAGGTTCTTACAACAACTTTGCCCACATTATTATTTTTCTGGACGGCAGGATAAGAAATCACTTTTTTCATTTAATACAGTAAAAGAATGTGACACCTCAATGTATTTGCAGACCCTTCAGACATTCTAACATTAATTATATACTTTTACTTAATCATATACATAACATACGTTTATATGCATATAAGACTCTGGGACGTGCCTCTGCTCCTCAGCACACTGTGCACAGACAGCACTGGGTAAGCCGTTCAGTCTGAACGCCACCGTTTGCTGTCACAACAATCTAGTGAACTGACGGGCAGAGGCAGAAGTCCCGTCCATCTGCTAAATTAGCATTTCAACACTGTTTCTGACTAACTACTCTGCTTTTGTTCTGTGGAGGCGATAACCATTGACCCTCTCCAGAGGAATGTACCCAAGGAAAACGTGATGATGACAGCAGGCAAGAAGCTGCATCAGCACCAGTGCTACCGGGGGACGTACAGCCTGCAGCCAGTGCTGGGAGACCACATGCAACTCTGTCTCCTTCACTGCTTTGTATTCCCAGGTGTTGTCTCCCACGTGGCCCTGGTAGATGTAGTGTGTCACTGTATCATCACAAGTCCATCTAAACAACAAAAAATACAAAATAAATAAAAGAGAAAAAAAGAGAAATATACAAAAGATGTCATTGGTTTACTTTCATAATTTTTCTATACTTATACTGTACAGCTGCAACAGCTCATCGATTATTCAACCATTAATGTCAATGAAATAGAGAACTATTTTATGAAGTTAAGGCAAATGCTCTGGGCCTGGGCCCGTTTTCACGATAACGTACACTCTTAGCTCACTAAGAAGACTCTTAAGGCATATCTTTCAAAAGTCATTTACTTTTCTAAGTGTGTTCCCTACTTTTCTAAGTCCTCTGTTCCTTTTTATACATTGTGTTATTAATGTGAAAAAGTCCATGACATAAAATCATTGTAGAAGTATACATACGGATTTCTAAAGATTGCTGCACAGCTGAAACAACACTAAGAGAGACCTTAAGAATGTTCCATGCCACTGACTGAATGTGTTGGGAACTGCGCCATAACATTAAGAGAAAGGTTAAGGAATACCTTAAGAACTACTAAGCGATAAGAACTCGTTGGGAATTCCTTAACCTCTCTATTAACATTATGGCACAGTTCCCAACACATTCATGCAGTAGCGTCAGGGTATTTATGTCTATGCCTGTGGCTACCTGATCTGCCACGTCTGTGTGATCTACGTTGGACCCTTTTGCACATGCGCAGACGGACCGCCATCCTGGAGAGCAAACTCCATTTGGACCATGGATGTATTATAAGAACTGGATATGGCGCCACCCATAGACATAATATTAATCTTTATTATATCTGTAGCGGACCCTTGGTTCCCACAAATGAGGCAAAGAGAATCAACAGCCTCTTAAAGTTTGTTATTTCTCATTGCACCGTGAAAACTATGAAAAGGAAATACAGAAAACAAACAAAAGGAAAATGAAATTATATACATTAAGAAAATATTTCATTTATGCACATCAATGTTCAACAGAAAATTAAAAGATACACTTATTAGTCATGTCACTTTTAAAACCCAAACACAAAGTAATATGTCAAAGTAATATGCACATTCCTCAAGGATAAAAAACAAAGCATAAACTGAGGTCCGCATACCTCATTCCACTATACCAAGTGAGATAATAAAAGCACTATGAAGTATCACTAAAACAAATGAAAATAGTCAGAGAAGAAGATTCACAGATATCATCTGTGTCTGTTAAACCAAAGCACAACCCGCAAAGTAAGAAAATGCCCTTCAAAATAAACTCTCACCGGAAACCAGCATCGGTCAGCACGAAAACCTGTACCAAGTGTGGAAAGACTCCTAGCACGAGTGGAACCAAGGCAAGTGTCCAGCAAAAGGCTCTGTGTGTTCCTACTGTCACAAACCAAACCACTGGGTGGCTGTGAGCAACAAGTGTGGAGTCACCACTGTGAGTACTGAGTTACACCAAGATTCACCAGATGATGAACAATTCTGTGTATAAGTCTGATGCAGCCTGAGAACCACCCCAACAATGACAAGTGGGTAGTTGAGCTTGAAATCCTATCCAGGAAAGTGTCATTCAGAATTGACACAGGTGCTAAATGCAACGCACTGACTCTTGATAAATATCAGTCACTTGCCCACACAGGTGAA
The DNA here is from genome assembly GCA_029224185.1 of Karalla daura. NCBI lineage: Eukaryota > Metazoa > Chordata > Actinopteri > Chaetodontiformes > Leiognathidae > Karalla > Karalla daura. Next base: position 19,844,153 of record CM055195.1, read on the forward strand.
CTGCAACGCTTTGGTATTGTACTCCGCTCATACTCCAACCACCGCCTGAGGCCTATAGCAGCTGTCAACCTGCAAATCAAATCAGCAAAGGGCAAAGTCAGTGCAGTGTTTGAGGTACTGGACATAGAATGTGCTCAGTGGTGCTCCAGCTGAGGCATTGGGACTCATTGCACGTCTTGACCTGCTGGAAAGTACTACAGAGACCCCATCTTCTCAGAGAGAAGATAATCGAAAAGATGCATGAAACGGAAAATGATGGCTACATCATAAAGGTGGAACAACCGACAGAGTGGGTGAGCTCCATGGTCGCAGCAGTGAGGAACGTCAAAGTCAGAATCTGCATAGATCCGAGTGACCTGAACAAAGTCATCAAGAGGGAGCACCACCACATGCACACTGTTGAGGAGGTAGTCTCCATGATTCCAGGTGCCAAGGTCTTCTCAGTCCGAGATGCAAAGTCAGGCTTTCTACAGATAGAGCTTGACAAACCGTCATCCTTCCTCGCCACCTTCAACACACCCATAGGTCGGTTCAGATGGCTGAGACTTCCTTTCGGCATTAAATGCACACCAGAGATCTACCAGCGCTTCATTGACCAGATGCACGCTCTGCTTCTACCATACTTCCGCGACCATTCTTCTGAGCTCTTGTGTTCTTGGCCACCACAAGGGAGGGCATACCAATCTATACACAGGCCTGGCCTGCCTCCGAAATACATGAAGAAGAAAGAGTTGTAAACAACTCTGATCGTAGTATTCAGGCGACTTGTGTTGCCACCATGGATGTATAATAAGAACTGGATACCGGACCAAAGATGGCGGCCCGTTCATTCCTATGCATCCCTGCAGTAGAGTCACTCCCATCAGGCAACACGGGACCATGAACCAATCCACGTTCAGGAGAAACACGGAGAGAAAATACGGAGAGAAAACGCTGCGAGATGACACGCATGCGCTTTGAGAGTGCATGTGAACTGCTGTGACGTCATGCTGTGCCGTGAAACTTTTTAGTGACTTTTCTGTCATTAAAATTGTTTTTGATACATGAAAAGTCCATGAATTAAAAATGTGCAATACAGGTGGGGAGGATCTCCATCCACATCAGAACTTCCTGAAATCTCCTCTGACTCCACCTCCACTCTGTCTGTCTCCTCTACCTCCTCTGACTCCACCTCCACTCTGTCTGTCTCCTCCACCTCCTCTAACTCCACCTCCACTCTGTCTGTCTCCTCTACCTCCTCTAACTCCACCTCCACTCTGTCTGTCTCCTCTACCTCCTCTAACTCCACCTCCACTCTGTCTGTCTCCTGTAACCAAGTCAGGAAACAACTGGAGAAACTGAACCAGAACAAGGCTGCAGGTCCAGATGGTGTCAGTCCCAGAGTTCTCAAGACCTGCTCAAAACAACTATGTCTGATTCTTCAGCACCTGTTCAACACCAGCCTGAGTCAGAAGAGAATTCCAGTACTGTGGAAATCGTCCTGCCTTGTTCCAGTGCCTAAAAAAACACAACCTACTGAGCCAAACGAATCCAGACCAGTTGCCCTGACATCTCACATCATGAAAGTCCTGGAGAGACTCTTACTGGCTCACCTCCAGAAGCAAGTGAACACCTTTCAAGACCCACTACAGTTTGCATATCGTAATGGGCTTGGGGTTGAAGACGCCATCATCTACCTGCTTCAGAGAGCTCACTCTCATCTGGACGAGTCAGGTAGCACTTTGAGGCTCATGTTCTTTGACTTCTCAAGTGCCTTTAATACGATTCAGCCAGCTCTGCTTTGTGAGAAGCTCCATAAATTCCAGGTGGATAACTCCACAACCACTTGGATTTATGACTACCTTTCAAACAGACCACAGTTTGTGAGACTGAATGGTTGTGTGTCTGAGATGGTGGTCAGCAGCATTGGAACACCACAAGGAACTGTTCTTTCACCATTCCTCTTCACATTGTACACCTCAGACCTTCAGGACAACTCTGAGTCCTGTCATATGCAGAAATACTCTGATGACTCAGCAGTTATCGGACGTATCAGGAATGGACAAGAAGCAGAGTACAGAGGACTGGTTGGTCAATTTGTAGAATGGTGCGGTAACAATCACCTCATCTTGAATACCAACAAAACAAAAGAGATGATTGTTGACTTCAAGAGGAACAAGAATGTACATCGATCTGTTTCCATCCTGGGAGAGGAGGTGGAGGTGGTGGAGGAATACAAGTACCTTGGAGTTAAGCTGGACAACAGACTTGCGTGGAAATGCAACACTGACAACATCCACAAGAAAGGTCTTAGTAGACTCTACTTCTTAAGGAAGCTGAGATCTTTCAACGTCTGCACCAAAATGTTGCACATCTTCTACAAGTCTGTTGTTGAAAGTGCAATCAGCTTTGCAGCGATCTGCTGGGGCAGCAGCATCAGAACCAGAGACTTAAAGAGGATCAACAGACTAATCAAGAAAGCTGGTTCTGTACTTGGAGTAACTCTGGAGCTGCTGGAGCTGATCATCCAAAAAAGAGTGCTGCACAAGCTGATGAAGATAATGGAGGACTCTTTACACCCTCTCCACAACACAGTGATGAGACAACAGAGTGTGTTCAGTGAGGGGCTTCTTCAGGTCCGATGTAAGACTGAGAGATACAGAAGATCATTCCTTCCAGCAGCCATCAGCCTCAAGAACAAGAACTAAACCTGAATTAATCAATGTAATCATTATTACTTAATCATTATTATCTTTCTTAAGACAAAAAAAAAAACAAAAAAACAAAAAACAAAAAAAAACTACTACAATATTGAATTTCCCTCTGGGATTAATAAAGTATTTTTCATTCATTCATTCATTTCATTCTCCAACAATTGAACTCTACGTTGGAAAACTTTTACCCACTGTGTGTATTAATATATCTGCACTGTGTGTATTAATATATCTGCATCTATCATTTTCATTTTTTAAAGGCAAATAAAAATGATATTATTTTGATCAGTCACTCTCAACCATAACTAAGGAGAAAATAGAAAAGTTTCCCAAGATCATAATCATAAATTTCTCTCCTCTTGTCTTTATTTATTACTGTATTTCCTTATATCAGTCGTTTAATATTATCAATAATGCAATAATATTGTTATTTGGTTATTGTTTTATTTATTCTTTTCTATTCTCTTGTACGGCACTTACTTTGTACTGTGCTGCTGGAAATGTACATTTCCCTGAGGGAAGCATCCCAAAGGAATCAATAAAGTGTTGCAAAGTTCTTTTGAACTTGCTTGTTTTATGTTTCTCATATTTCAGACGGAAAACATGTTTAGCACCTCACAAACTTCTTGCTGCTGTCTGTGCATCCTGTCAAAAATGACCTGCCCATTTTAAAGCTCTGAAAGCTGTGTGTGTGTGTGTCTGTGTGTGTGTACAGATTTTGACAGAAGTGTGAATGTGACCCTGTGGCTCCGGAGCTACTGGGTGGTTTGCAAGAGGGAAGGCGATGCTGGGGGCTTCGGGTGTGAGGAGGTCGACCTCTCGCTCCTTTGTCGAAGGCATCCTGACTTTCTGCCTCATTTGCTGGTCAATGACGTCACAAGCACCTGAGAGAGAGGATGCAAAGATGAAGTTGAGTCGCTAGATCTGACTGGACTGACACCATATGAAGAGACACCGCTGCTACCCATGTTTTACCCATTAGTGATTATTTCATTGATTTTATTGCTATACATAATCATTATAATGATAATAATTGTAACTTTATTGTAATTTTATTGACTAGTTATTATGATCACTGTCTTATTTTTATGGCTATTACTTACCTTACATTTTATTATTTACCTATTATTTGAAATGTATTACTGTTGCTTCAACCGTGATAACAGCAATTACTATTATTATTTTTATTACTTCCTGATGTCTGCGTGTCACAGAACTACAGACAGGGGCCCATTTTGGGTGTTTATTTCCTTGTTTACATTCAAATGATTTTCAAAAAATAATAACAAAAGAATGTTGTCATGGTTTCAGCTCATCAACATCAAGGCTGTAGTGATGACATCATCATGCCGTGATGTCATCAGCACATGGCTATGAGGATTCTCAAAGGATCATTTGGCCTTTGAGGATGCAAAGGGTATAAGCAGCAGAGCCATTTGACCACCCTGACTGCTTTCACTCTACAGTGCTTAGTTCAGTTCAGTTTATTTGCATTTTAGACGTGTCTCACCATTCACACTTTTCTTTGTTCGAGCTTCACAGTCCGGTGTTCGGTAGATAATTGCACTTACTTAACACTTAGTTGGCTATCACTCATAGACAGGATCATGCCTAAATCGAAGAAGGCCGCGAAAGTACAAGCAAAAGACACCAAGAGCTCTTCTTCTTCTTCCAAAACGGAAGAGACCTCGTGCTTGCAGCGATTGTTCTTTTGGACAAATCAGAAAAAAACAGAGGGGGTGTCACACAAAAAGAAGTGGTGTTTCTGGACATTATTTAGGAAATCAAACAGGGTCTCTCAAGTCCCAGTCCTCAACCAGGAGACACCCAAACCATCCAAACCTAGCTATCACCATTCACCCATTTTCAGGGGTGAGGCATGGGCGGAACTGGAGAGGGAGATAATCGAGGACCTGATAGAGCCCCAACCTGAACCCATCAAAGTGACCAAGACCATCGAGACAATAGACAGGTCAGAGCCCACAATAGACACTAGTTCAGGGACAAAGACAGACATAGAGGGGACACAGGAAGCTAAAAAGGGGATCGAAAAGGAGACCGAGACAGACAAACCAGAGCCCACAATTGACACTAGTTCAGGGACAAAGACGGGCACAGAGGGGACACAGGAAGCTGAAAAAGCGACTGAAAAGGAGACTGTGTCAGAGGTGAAGAAGGTGACCAAGAGGAAGATCATGATAAATGTGGTGAGAAGCTTCATGGGGTTTCCCAATTCAGGCGCGATCTGTTACATGAACTCCTGCCTGCAGAGTCTCCTGAAACTGAAGGACTTCTTTGGTGCCATTGGCCGACAGACAGAGTTTTGGGCATTCCTTTCCGATGCGGGACTCTTGCAGTCACTCATGGAAATCGAAGACTCCCACACCTCGTCGGATGTGGCTCACAAAAGTAGGCTTCTTCAGCGTTTCAAGGATCACATCTCACTCTACAACGGGGAGTTCAGTGACGACAGGCAGAAAGACGCTCACGAATTCCTGATCACGATCCTGCATCGTGTTAGGAATTTAGGCCCAACACTGCAGGCGATGGCTGCCAGCATGGGCAAAGACTACACCTGCCCTGTGGAAGATAACATGGTGTTCAAGACCAGAAACACCAGGATCTGCCAGCGGTGTGGCCGGAGCTCCAACGCAGTGGAGGAGCAAACCATCCTGTCGCTGGACTTGCTGCCTACGGGTGGAACGGTGGACGAGATGCTGGAGGGCTACATGAGGGAGAGACAGCTGGAGTACCACTGCCCATGTGGTGGCACCAGGTCCATCCAGCGCTCCTCATGTCTGACCCTGCCCAGAGTTCTGGTCCTGCACCTGAAGCGCTTCACCTACAACACAATGCACATGGCCATGAAGCTCCACAACCGCATCGTGCTCAACAGAGACCTGGTGGTGTCTGCTGGAGAGACTGGAAAATGCTACAGCCTCATCAGCATCATCAGCCACCATGGTAAAACAGCACAGAGTGGACACTACATCAGTGATGGAGTGGACATGAATGCGGATCAGTGTGAATCTGATCGCTGGTTCACATACAACGATCTCACAGTGTCAGAGACAACTGGCCATGATGTGTGCAGTGAACGTGAGTCTTCCTCTTACTTGCTCTTTTACAAGGCCTTTGAGGCGATTTAAGGTGATCTAATCTAATTTTTATCCTTTATATGGTTTTCTCCGGGGGCTCCGTGTTTACCAACTTTTCTCCACATAGGGAGAAAGTAAAAAAAAACCCCAAATGCTAATCATTCAACATCAACCTGGCCATACAATAGATCCAATCATAAAGTGGAACAGATGGACAGATGGACCAGTCCCGCCTCGTCAAGCCGACTGAACTGATGGAGTCCAACCCTTGGGCTCAAACAGGTAAGTGGGCTTGATTTCTGCATTTATACACCACCTCAGTTTGTCTTTTGTGCAAATGGAGGCAGGAATGAATGACAGAGATATGGGACAAAATCCTCAACATGATCCTGGAACTGGATAACTTTTTCAGACTATAGAGTCTGGAGATTCAATAGATCTCCACTCAATAGAATTGGTCTATGCGGGTTTTCTCCGGGTACTCCGGTTTCTCCCACAGGTGAAGACAGGAATTCATCATAAAAAAAAGACCATATTCCGGGATATGGAAGAGGTACAACATCCATCCATCCATCCATCCATCCATCCACTGTTATGACTAGTTATTATCTATTATTTACTGTGAAGACTGTGTGGAGTATGTATTGTTGAGTATCTTGAATGTAATGTTTTGTGTGATTTCTGATTTCAGCTAGTTTGTAAAGCACAAGGTTCTTACAACAACTTTGCCCACATTATTATTTTTCTGGACGGCAGGATAAGAAATCACTTTTTTCATTTAATACAGTAAAAGAATGTGACACCTCAATGTATTTGCAGACCCTTCAGACATTCTAACATTAATTATATACTTTTACTTAATCATATACATAACATACGTTTATATGCATATAAGACTCTGGGACGTGCCTCTGCTCCTCAGCACACTGTGCACAGACAGCACTGGGTAAGCCGTTCAGTCTGAACGCCACCGTTTGCTGTCACAACAATCTAGTGAACTGACGGGCAGAGGCAGAAGTCCCGTCCATCTGCTAAATTAGCATTTCAACACTGTTTCTGACTAACTACTCTGCTTTTGTTCTGTGGAGGCGATAACCATTGACCCTCTCCAGAGGAATGTACCCAAGGAAAACGTGATGATGACAGCAGGCAAGAAGCTGCATCAGCACCAGTGCTACCGGGGGACGTACAGCCTGCAGCCAGTGCTGGGAGACCACATGCAACTCTGTCTCCTTCACTGCTTTGTATTCCCAGGTGTTGTCTCCCACGTGGCCCTGGTAGATGTAGTGTGTCACTGTATCATCACAAGTCCATCTAAACAACAAAAAATACAAAATAAATAAAAGAGAAAAAAAGAGAAATATACAAAAGATGTCATTGGTTTACTTTCATAATTTTTCTATACTTATACTGTACAGCTGCAACAGCTCATCGATTATTCAACCATTAATGTCAATGAAATAGAGAACTATTTTATGAAGTTAAGGCAAATGCTCTGGGCCTGGGCCCGTTTTCACGATAACGTACACTCTTAGCTCACTAAGAAGACTCTTAAGGCATATCTTTCAAAAGTCATTTACTTTTCTAAGTGTGTTCCCTACTTTTCTAAGTCCTCTGTTCCTTTTTATACATTGTGTTATTAATGTGAAAAAGTCCATGACATAAAATCATTGTAGAAGTATACATACGGATTTCTAAAGATTGCTGCACAGCTGAAACAACACTAAGAGAGACCTTAAGAATGTTCCATGCCACTGACTGAATGTGTTGGGAACTGCGCCATAACATTAAGAGAAAGGTTAAGGAATACCTTAAGAACTACTAAGCGATAAGAACTCGTTGGGAATTCCTTAACCTCTCTATTAACATTATGGCACAGTTCCCAACACATTCATGCAGTAGCGTCAGGGTATTTATGTCTATGCCTGTGGCTACCTGATCTGCCACGTCTGTGTGATCTACGTTGGACCCTTTTGCACATGCGCAGACGGACCGCCATCCTGGAGAGCAAACTCCATTTGGACCATGGATGTATTATAAGAACTGGATATGGCGCCACCCATAGACATAATATTAATCTTTATTATATCTGTAGCGGACCCTTGGTTCCCACAAATGAGGCAAAGAGAATCAACAGCCTCTTAAAGTTTGTTATTTCTCATTGCACCGTGAAAACTATGAAAAGGAAATACAGAAAACAAACAAAAGGAAAATGAAATTATATACATTAAGAAAATATTTCATTTATGCACATCAATGTTCAACAGAAAATTAAAAGATACACTTATTAGTCATGTCACTTTTAAAACCCAAACACAAAGTAATATGTCAAAGTAATATGCACATTCCTCAAGGATAAAAAACAAAGCATAAACTGAGGTCCGCATACCTCATTCCACTATACCAAGTGAGATAATAAAAGCACTATGAAGTATCACTAAAACAAATGAAAATAGTCAGAGAAGAAGATTCACAGATATCATCTGTGTCTGTTAAACCAAAGCACAACCCGCAAAGTAAGAAAATGCCCTTCAAAATAAACTCTCACCGGAAACCAGCATCGGTCAGCACGAAAACCTGTACCAAGTGTGGAAAGACTCCTAGCACGAGTGGAACCAAGGCAAGTGTCCAGCAAAAGGCTCTGTGTGTTCCTACTGTCACAAACCAAACCACTGGGTGGCTGTGAGCAACAAGTGTGGAGTCACCACTGTGAGTACTGAGTTACACCAAGATTCACCAGATGATGAACAATTCTGTGTATAAGTCTGATGCAGCCTGAGAACCACCCCAACAATGACAAGTGGGTAGTTGAGCTTGAAATCCTATCCAGGAAAGTGTCATTCAGAATTGACACAGGTGCTAAATGCAACGCACTGACTCTTGATAAATATCAGTCACTTGCCCACACAGGTGAACTGCAACGCTTTGGTATTGTACTCCGCTCATACTCCAACCACCGCCTGAGGCCTATAGCAGCTGTCAACCTGCAAATCAAATCAGCAAAGGGCAAAGTCAGTGCAGTGTTTGAGGTACTGGACATAGAATGTGCTCAGTGGTGCTCCAGCTGAGGCATTGGGACTCATTGCACGTCTTGACCTGCTGGAAAGTACTACAGAGACCCCATCTTCTCAGAGAGAAGATAATCGAAAAGATGCATGAAACGGAAAATGATGGCTACATCATAAAGGTGGAACAACCGACAGAGTGGGTGAGCTCCATGGTCGCAGCAGTGAGGAACGTCAAAGTCAGAATCTGCATAGATCCGAGTGACCTGAACAAAGTCATCAAGAGGGAGCACCACCACATGCACACTGTTGAGGAGGTAGTCTCCATGATTCCAGGTGCCAAGGTCTTCTCAGTCCGAGATGCAAAGTCAGGCTTTCTACAGATAGAGCTTGACAAACCGTCATCCTTCCTCGCCACCTTCAACACACCCATAGGTCGGTTCAGATGGCTGAGACTTCCTTTCGGCATTAAATGCACACCAGAGATCTACCAGCGCTTCATTGACCAGATGCACGCTCTGCTTCTACCATACTTCCGCGACCATTCTTCTGAGCTCTTGTGTTCTTGGCCACCACAAGGGAGGGCATACCAATCTATACACAGGCCTGGCCTGCCTCCGAAATACATGAAGAAGAAAGAGTTGTAAACAACTCTGATCGTAGTATTCAGGCGACTTGTGTTGCCACCATGGATGTATAATAAGAACTGGATACCGGACCAAAGATGGCGGCCCGTTCATTCCTATGCATCCCTGCTCGCTGGCGCGTATGACTTGCTTCCGCTTCAAAGAAAGAATAGAGCTTGTGTAACCTAGGTTATAGGGATGACATTGAATACAAAAAGGAAAAAGAGATAAAAATAGAATTTTTTTCTTTAAAATTCTGGTAGTAGGTAAAGCAGTTTATTAGGAAAAGCCTTTCTAAGAAAGGCTAAACATTTCTAAATGCGGATAATATTTTGTTTAAATTTTATATATTTGTACTTTTATTTTGTGTACCAAAGGAAGTAATAGTGGAAAGGAAAGGAAAAGAGAGAGGAGGAGTTGCTGCAGAGGGCAGCATAGAGTGATTTCATGATTACAGGGTTAGCCAATCGGGGAGACCCTATGAGTCAGGTGATCAGGTCCGGTAGCCACGCCCCGTTTTCCTTTTCCGGGAGAACGGCAATGTGCGCGATTGTGACTCCGGGTGTGTCTGATCAATATGATATAATCTTCTATCATCCATTGGTAAGTTGTAAAAATAAGGTTTTGGACGGAGTTCTATTCATTCTTTCTGATGTTAAACGTTGGTTAATAGATGTATTGTTGATGTTTAGATTTTTGAAGCACTGTGAGACCGGATGGTTTTCTCACCGATCTAGCGAGGGTTCGCGTTGGAAAAACGCGTATCTAGCTGATCACTCGGTGAGTGAACATTCAGTTACTTGATGCACTAGTATCAATATCCACTTAGTTCATTTAGTGTCAGGGATATTTTTCTAAACTATTGTTGACTGAATAAGTTGAGAAAATGAGACTGTTGTGTGAGACTGTGTGTGCTTGTGGTGATTAAAGAGGTAAATGTTTAGTGCAGTTTCTCATGGTTACCGGTGCTGAGGGAGACAATTAAGCACATTTAGCTCTAATGCCTTTAAATTGCCATAAGTTTCACTGGATTGAATGTAATACTTGTATGTCCTGTAAGATGTATAAATTGTTGTTAATGTAACTGTAAATGTACGGAAGTCTAATTTGATCAACATAATGCAAAGGAGTGTTATAGATTTGTGATAATTTGGATCTCCTTTGACCTCTTTGTAGGTCAGGTTTTTTTTTTTTTTTTCTCTCTTTCTTTTTGTTTCTTCTTTCTTGTTCTGTGATTTTGAATGAGATCCCAGCCACACTTCATCATCCAGCGGGGAGCTTCCAGTTGGGATGGAGTGAGGTTCCACAGCTAGTCCAGATCCCAAGATCCTAAGAATCCCAGCGTGAGCTGGGTGGCGAGCTACAGTGAAACCACGGAGATTGAGCTCAGTTGTTGAAGAATTCATCCACCTTTCCTCACGGACAGTGTGGTAGGAAAAAACGGAAACAACACACTTGATACACAGATCAGAAGAAACACGGGCCCCAACGATATATATTTGAAAAGAAAAAGGGTTTATTTGCCGGCTTTGTTATTTTTTGTATCTGTCTTATAAATGCCATGTCGTATGTTTATTGTGTATTAACTAATAATAATTAGCCATATAAAACTTCTCTCATTGTTGTTTTCCTTGTTTATTATTATTAGGGCTCTTGGTAACATGGTCTTCTGATACTGGTCCATTTCTATACATTTTCCATTTCTATACATTTTCTATTTCTATACATTCTTTTACTTACCTGTACTCTGCATACTAAACTGCAAAAGGGTTACACTTGCGAGTCACTCCCATCAGGCAACACGGGACCATGAACCAATCCACGTTCAGGAGAAACACGGAGAGAAAATACGGAGAGAAAACGCTGCGAGATGACACGCATGCGCTTTGAGAGTGCATGTGAACTGCTGTGACGTCATGCTGTGCCGTGAAACTTTTTAGTGACTTTTCTGTCATTAAAATTGTTTTTGATACATGAAAAGTCCATGAATTAAAAATGTGCAATACAAAGATCAGTAATGATCTATGTCTGCAGCTGAGGACGTCCTGTCCTGACATTTTTACACCTGTCTCTTTTACTATTGCCGTCTAAGGGAAACATGCTTTTTGGGCCCAGTGGAATTTCTGTTGCAATACCAGGGTTGGCCACTGGGAAAAATCGGCTGGCCGGCAGAGGGGTGGCGCCCTATCCAGTTCTTATTATACATCCTTGGTTGCCACCTGTCCCCGTTTTCACGGACTGTCCCGCGAAAAAAACCATTCAATTCTCTCGGGACACTGAATGTCCCGGAAGAATCGTCCCTGAATGTTTGTATTTCTGTGTATTTGTCTGTATCCTGTGTACACAGATGTGCCGCTAAATACAGCGGGCAGATGCCGCCACTCAGTGGGTGCGTGCGGATGAACCGCTGTCCATGTGTGTGTGTGTGTGTGTGTGTGTGTGTGTGTGTGTGTGTGTGTGTGTGTGTGTGTGTGTGTGAGACACAGGTAACAACTCTATCGGCGACACAGACGCTCCTCCCACCCTAGCAGTGGAAACTGTCTTTGTACTCTGTCGGGGCTGTATTACAGAGGCAGGTGAAGCTGCAGACTTCCTTAACAAGTCTTTTGTCTGAAGGCTCTTCCTGGTTGTCGACGTGGCTTTAACCCCCGGACTCTGCCTACTGGTGTGGCGAGTTCGAGAGGGCGCATGCGCGACCGACGCGACCAAAGCCGCGAGATCTCTACTTCTGAGCGACGCAAAACGGTCCGCACGGCAGCACTTTGGCCGTGCCGCTTGATCGCATATATATCCTGACTGCATATATATATCCTTCTCGCTTCTGCTTACAACATAACAAATGATGACCATAATGACACGATTTAGGCGCAACGTCGTCCTAGAGCTAAAAAAGCTAACTTAGCTAAACTGTTTGCTAACAGACACAACTTTCAGTTAATATTGAATACTTTCAGAGGCATTACCGACTCATGAGTAACTAAAACACCAAGTTGAACTAAATAAGTTGCACATGAATTGCAGATAACCGTGGCTACGACGATCCGCGATATGAAGTTAAAGCCAACGTGCATGGTATCTTGATTGGTCAATAAGGTCAGGGGTCACATGATGTAACGATGTAAAGACATGATAATGATATGACGTAACCCCAAGACGGTGGGGTGGCTCCCTCAAATGTAACACCGGGTCGTAACATCTGTGCTCGTTTTTTGCGAAGGAGGACTGTCAGGTTACAGCCCCTGCATTGCAATAAAGTTATAGCAGCTTCAAGTCTGTGTGTGTCGCTGACTAACAGGAAGATATTACAGAGTTTATTTAAGTTCTATTTCAACCTCGGATATTATCGCTTTGCTCGCCGCTCTCAATTATGAGAGCACATAAAAACTAAGATGTGCTCCTCGCAGTGTCCCCTCCGCCATTCAGATGCATATGGACTCGCTGCAGCAGGTAGATGACAGCATCATCAACACCTCAATGGGGCTGGCAGGCAAACTGCAGGGCATCCAGACACATCCTCACCTGTGGCCTCAGCTGGGCTAGGACCAGCCTCTCGAGTACCTTCATCACATGGGTTGTGAGGGCAACCGATCTGAAGTCTGCTGGATTGGATGGTCTCGACGTTTTGGGTACTGGAGCCAAGCAGGACGCCTTCCACAGCATCGGGACTTTCTCCAGACTCAGACTCAGGTCTGACCTCAGATGGCAGCCAGAGTATGAAACAGCACATCACTCTGCTAAAGACCTGAATCAACACTGGGAAAACTGCAAGATCAACATTAGCTGTCCATTATCAAAAAGAAGTGGGAGTGTCCTCTGTGGTGAATAGGAGGAGTCGCAACCTCTGCTGAGAGAGAAAAACATTGTCTTAACACAGGGCTGTCTAAAGTCTGGCCTAGGGGCCAAACGCTTAATCAAAATGTGTTATTATCTGAGTTTTAAATATGATTTTTCTGACATACACAGACATTCCCACTTCACACAGAGAACGGTCCCTGGTTTACAACTAAATAGAATATGCTTTTACTTAGTAACTGAGCTTGTAATCTACTGACAGTTCTGGTCCAGTCTTTATTAATTTGTTGTTTGTCATTCATGCTTTAGTGGCTTGTATTTGGTAAGATGTGCTTTAAAATGCATCTAAATGAACCATTTATGGTTAAAAAAATAGGAGAGGCATTTGGGCCTCAGATACCTTTGTGGCCCTTAGTGACAAACATTTAGACCACGCTGTCCTAATAGATACTGAAATTACATCTTGTTTTAAAAAGGAATTAAAAAGAAACACTACGTTATTGAATGAATTTATTTTATTAAGGAAAAAGATTCTGGAAACAGCCACATAGAGAGTATATTTGCTATATGCATACTGCAAATGTCTGGTCAAGGAAAAACATTAAAAAATGTTCATCTTTGTAAATAGATAACTAGTGTTTTTCATGAAACAATTCAGCATATTGTCATTCTCCAGTCTGGGTCACAGTGAAGATGTGTTGCCACCCAGAGGGCAGATGATATAACTGCATCCAATTACCAAACGTGACTCGAAACTTTCTGAAGACTTCCATTGTGTCCATTCATCACACTCAGCAGGGAGCACTGCATGTGGGATGTGGGGCAAAAAGCATCTCTAATTGAATTCTTCCTCAACATAAACATAGAGTGTTTGTTTCAAAATATTCTGCAACACTTTGTCCACACTCCCAAGTGCTCCTGTCATAATCCACACTGAGAGCTCTGCTGACCTGCATGAGGTAATCTGCCATGTACTCTGGCTCTAAGCATATGACTCCATGGGAGGTAGCCTCTGATACATCCACTGAAATCTCCAGGCTTCAAACGACAGGTGAGTGGCCTCTTTGAATATGGACAGACCAGGTAGGACCTGGAGAGAAGGATCAAAAGTTACAAACTGAGACCTGAAAGGATAGAGAAATCAGGCTTTGAAACCAGAGGTTCAATCCTGCTCCCGGTGTCTGTGTTCACGAAAGCACAAATGTGTTAATGTAGAAATCACAATGCCAACACCAAATGCATTTGTGGCGATCTCTGGAGATTTTAACTCCCTCCCTCTCTGCAACTCTCCCAACATTCCAACAGTGTGTCAGCTGCTCCACCAGAGAAAATAAAACGTTGGACTTATTCTATGCAAAAATCAAAAATGCATACAGCTCCTCTGCCCTGCCACCTTTAGGAAGGTCTGACCATAATCTGGTTCTTCTCACCTCCTCCTACAAGCCCATTGTTCAGCAACAACCAGTCATCAGAAAGACTATTAAAACCTGGTCTAATGAAGCTGAAGATGCTCTAAGATGGTGCTTCGAGGCTACAGACTGGAATGTCCTCTGTGAACCCCATGGGGATGACATCAACACCTTGACAGAGTGTGTGACAGATTATATAAACTTCTGTGTGGACAGCACCATTCCAACAAAAACAGTGAGGTGCTTCCCCAATAAAAAAACCCTGGATCTGACCTGAAAAAGCTGCTGAACATCAAAAAGAAAGCCTTCAGGGATGGAGACAGGGAGTTGCTGAAGTCAACACAGAAACAATTTAAAACACAAACTAAGAAGTGCAAGGAGGATTACAGGAAAAAGTTGGAAAGTCAGCTTCAGCAAAACAACATGAGGGATGTGTGGTCGGGAATGAAGAAGATCACTGGCTTCAAGATAAAGGAGGCTCAAACTGACGGAAGTCTAGACAAAGCTAATGAACTGAACATGTTCTTCAATAGGTTCAGCTCACCTCCTGCCTCAAACCCAGCAGGCCACACACCCTCCCTGAGCCCACAGCTCCTGTCACACCTTCACTCTGTCACCCTGCAGCTCAGTCAAGGACATAGATAGAGCCTCATCTCCATCCACATCAGAACTTCCTGAAATCTCCTCTGACTCCACCTCCACTCTGTCTCCTCTACCTCCTCTGACTCCACCTCCACTCTGTCTGTCTCCTCTACCTCCTCTAACTCCACCTCCACTCTGTCTGTCTCCTCTACCTCCTCTAACTCCACCTCCACTCTGTCTGTCTCCTCTACCTCCTCTAACTCCACCTCCACTCTGTCTGTCTCCTGTAACCAAGTCAGGAAACAACTGGAGAAACTGAACCAGAACAAGGCTGCAGGTCCAGATGGTGTCAGTCCCAGAGTTCTCAAGACCTGCTCAAAACAACTATGTCTGATTCTTCAGCACCTGTTCAACACCAGCCTGAGTCAGAAGAGAATTCCAGTACTGTGGAAATCGTCCTGCCTTGTTCCAGTGCCTAAAAAAACACAACCTACTGAGCCAAACGAATACAGACCAGTTGCCCTGACATCTCACATCATGAAAGTCCTGGAGAGACTCTTACTGGCTCACCTCCAGAAGCAAGTGAACACCTTTCAAGACCCACTACAGTTTGCATATCGTAATGGGCTTGGGGTTGAAGACGCCATCATCTACCTGCTTCAGAGAGCTCACTCTCATCTGGACGAGTCAGGTAGCACTTTGAGGCTCATGTTCTTTGACTTCTCAAGTGCCTTTAATACGATTCAGCCAGCTCTGCTTTGTGAGAAGCTCCATAAATTCCAGGTGGATAACTCCACAACCACTTGGATTTATGACTACCTTTCAAACAGACCACAGTTTGTGAGACTGAATGGTTGTGTGTCTGAGATGGTGGTCAGCAGCATTGGAACACCACAAGGAACTGTTCTTTCACCATTCCTCTTCACATTGTACACCTCAGACCTTCAGTACAACTCTGAGTCCTGTCATATGCAGAAAGACTCTGATGACTCAGCAGTTATCGGACGTATCAGGAATGGACAAGAAGCAGAGTACAGAGGACTGGTTGGTCAATTTGTAGAATGGTGCGGTAACAATCACCTCATCTTGAATACCAACAAAACAAAAGAGATGATTGTTGACTTCAAGAGGAACAAGAATGTACATCGATCTGTTTCCATCCTGGGAGAGGAGGTGGAGGTGGTGGAGGAATACAAGTACCTTGGAGTTAAGCTGGACAACAGACTTGCGTGGAAATGCAACACTGACAACATCCACAAGAAAGGTCTTAGTAGACTCTACTTCTTAAGGAAGCTGAGATCTTTCAACGTCTGCACCAAAATGTTGCACATCTTCTACAAGTCTGTTGTTGAAAGTGCAATCAGCTTTGCAGCGATCTGCTGGGGCAGCAGCATCAGAACCAGAGACTTAAAGAGGATCAACAGACTAATCAAGAAAGCTGGTTCTGTACTTGGAGTAACTCTGGAGCTGCTGGAGCTGATCATCCAAAAAAGAGTGCTGCACAAGCTGATGAAGATAATGGAGGACTCTTTACACCCTCTCCACAACACAGTGATGAGACAACAGAGTGTGTTCAGTGAGGGGCTTCTTCAGGTCCGATGTAAGACTGAGAGATACAGAAGATCATTCCTTCCAGCAGCCATCAGCCTCAAGAACAAGAACTAAACCTGAATTAATCAATGTAATCATTATTACTTAATCATTATTATCTTTCTTAAGACAAAAAAAAAACCAAAAACCAAAAACCAAAAAAAACTACTACAATACTGAATTTCCCTCTGGGATTAATAAAGTATTTTTCATTCATTCATTCCTTTCATTCTCCAACAATTGAACTCTACGTTGGAAAACTTTTACCCACTGTGTGAAATGTATTAATATATCTGCATCTATCATTTTCATTTTTTAAAGGCAAATAAAAATGATATTATTTTGATCAGTCACTCTCAACCATAACTAAGGAGAAAATAGAAAAGTTTCCCAAGATCATAATCATAAATTTCTCTCCTCTTGTCTTTATTTATTACTGTATTTCCTTATATCAGTCGTTTAATATTATCAATAATGCAATAATATTGTTATTTGGTTATTGTTTTATTTATTCTTTTCTATTCTCTTGTACGGCACTTACTTTGTACTGTGCTGCTGGAAATGTACATTTCCCTGAGGGAAGCATCCCAAAGGAATCAATAAAGTGTTGCAAAGTTCTTTTGAACTTGCTTGTTTTATGTTTCTCATATTTCAGACGGAAAACATGTTTAGCACCTCACAAACTTCTTGCTGCTGTCTGTGCATCCTGTCAAAAATGACCTGCCCATTTTAAAGCTCTGAAAGCTCTGTGTGTGTGTGTCTGTGTGTGTGTACAGATTTTGACAGAAGTGTGAATGTGACCCTGTGGCTCCGGAGCTACTGGGTGGTTTGCAAGAGGGAAGGCGATGCTGGGGGCTTCGGGTGTGAGGAGGTCGACCTCTCGCTCCTTTGTCGAAGGCATCCTGACTTTCTGCCTCATTTGCTGGTCAATGACGTCACAAGCACCTGAGAGAGAGGATGCAAAGATGAAGTTGAGTCGCTAGATCTGACTGGACTGACACCATATGAAGAGACACCGCTGCTACCCATGTTTTACCCATTAGTGATTATTTCATTGATTTTATTGCTATACATAATCATTATAATGATAATAATTGTAACTTTATTGTAATTTTATTGACTAGTTATTATGATCACTGTCTTATTTTTATGGCTATTACTTACCTTACATTTTATTATTTACCTATTATTTGAAATGTATTACTGTTGCTTCAACCGTGATAACAGCAATTACTATTATTATTTTTATTACTTCCTGATGTCTGCGTGTCACAGAACCACAGACAGGGGCCCATTTTGGGTGTTTATTTCCTTGTTTACATTCAAATGATTTTCAAAAAATAATAACAAAAGAATGTTGTCATGGTTTCAGCTCATCAACATCAAGGCTGTAGTGATGACATCATCATGCCGTGATGTCATCAGCGCATGGCTATGAGGATTCTCAAAGGATCATTTGGCCTTTGAGGATGGAAAGGGTATAAGCAGCAGAGCCATTTGACCACCCTGACTGCTTTCACTCTACAGTGCTTAGTTCAGTTCAGTTTATTTGCATTTTAGACGTGTCTCACCATTCACACTTTTCTTTGTTCGAGCTTCACAGTCCGGTGTTCGGTAGATAATTGCACTTACTTAACACTTAGTTGGCTATCACTCACAGACAGGATCATGCCTAAATCGAAGAAGGCCGCGAAAGTACAAGCAAAAGACACCAAGAGCTCTTCTTCTTCTTCCAAAACGGAAGAGACCTCGTGCTTGCAGCGTTTGTTCTTTTGGACAAATCAGAAAAAAACAGAGGGGGTGTCACACAAAAAGAAGTGGTGTTTCTGGACATTATTTAGGAAATCAAACAGGGTCTCTCAAGTCCCAGTCCTCAACCAGGAGACACCCAAACCATCCAAACCTAGCTATCACCATTCACCCATTTTCAGGGGTGAGGCATGGGCGGAACTGGAGAGGGAGATAATCGAGGACCTGATAGAGCCCCAACCTGACCCCATCAAAGTGACCAAGACCATCGAGACAATAGACAGGTCAGAGCCCACAATAGACACTAGTTCAGGGACAAAGACAGACATAGAGGGGACACAGGAAGCTAAAAAGGGGATCGAAAAGGAGACCGAGACAGACAAACCAGAGCCCACAATTGACACTAGTTCAGGGACAAAGACGGGCACAGAGGGGACACAGGAAGCTGAAAAAGCGACTGAAAAGGAGACTGTGTCAGAGGTGAAGAAGGTGACCAAGAGGAGGATCATGATAAATGTGGTGAGAAGCTTCATGGGGTTTCCCAATTCAGGCGCGATCTGTTACATGAACTCCTGCCTGCAGAGTCTCCTGAAACTGAAGGACTTCTTTGGTGCCATTGGCCGACAGACAGAGTTTTGGGCATTCCTTTCCGATGCGGGACTCTTGCAGTCACTCATGGAAATCGAAGACTCCCACACCTCGTCGGATGTGGCTCACAAAAGTAGGCTTCTTCAGCGTTTCAAGGATCACATCTCACTCTACAACGGGGAGTTCAGTGACGACAGGCAGAAAGACGCTCACGAATTCCTGATCACGATCCTGCATCGTGTTAGGAATTTAGGCCCAACACTGCAGGCGATGGCTGCCAGCATGGGCAAAGACTACACCTGCCCTGTGGAAGATAACATGGTGTTCAAGACCAAAAACACCAGGATCTGCCAGCGGTGTGGCCGGAGCTCCAACGCAGTGGAGGAGCACACCATCCTGTCGCTGGACTTGCTGCCTACGGGTGGAACGGTGGACGAGATGCTGGAGGGCTACATGAGGGAGAGACAGCTGGAGTACCACTGCCCATGTGGTGGCACCAGGTCCATCCAGCGCTCCTCATGTCTGACCCTGCCCAGAGTTCTGGTCCTGCACCTGAAGCGCTTCACCTACAACACAATGCACATGGCCATGAAGCTCCACAACCGCATCGTGCTCAACAGAGACCTGGTGGTGTCTGCTGGAGAGACTGGAAAATGCTACAGCCTCATCAGCATCATCAGCCACCATGGTAAAACAGCACAGAGTGGACACTACATCAGTGATGGAGTGGACATGAATGCGGATCAGTGTGAATCTGATCGCTGGTTCACATACAACGATCTCACAGTGTCAGAGACAACTGGCCATGATGTGTGCAGTGAACGTGAGTCTTCCTCTTACTTGCTCTTTTACAAGGCCTTTGAGGCGATTTAAGGTGATCTAATCTAATTTTTATCCTTTATATGGTTTTCTCCGGGGGCTCCGTGTTTACCAACTTTTCTCCACATAGGGAGAAAGTAAAAAAAAAACCCAAATGCTAATCATTCAACATCAACCTGGCCATACAATAGATCCAATCATAAAGTGGAACAGATGGACAGATGGACCAGTCCCGCCTCGTCAAGCCGACTGAACTGATGGAGTCCAACCCTTGGGCTCAAACAGGTAAGTGGGCTTGATTTCTGCATTTATACACCACCTCAGTTTGTCTTTTGTGCAAATGGAGGCAGGAATGAATGACAGAGATATGGGACAAAATCCTCAACATGATCCTGGAACTGGATAACTTTTTCAGACTATAGAGTCTGGAGATTCAATAGATCTCCACTCAATAGAATTGGTCTATGCGGGTTTTCTCCGGGTACTCCGGTTTCTCCCACAGGTGAAGACAGGAATTCATCATAAAAAAAAGACCATATTCCGGGATTTGGGAGAGGTACAACATCCATCCATCCATCCATCCATCCATCCACTGTTATGACTAGTTATTATCTATTATTTACTGTGAAGACTGTGTGGAGTATGTATTGTTGAGTATCTTGAATGTAATGTTTTGTGTGATTTCTGATTTCAGTTAGTTTGTAAAGCACAAGGTTCTTACAACAACTTTGCCCACATTATTATTTTTCTGGACGGCAGGATAAGAAATCACTTTTTTCATTTAATACAGTAAAAGAATGTGACACCTCAATGTATTTGCAGACCCTTCAGACATTCTAACATTAATTATATACTTTTACTTAATCATATACATAACATACGTTTATATGCATATAAGACTCTGGGACGTGCCTCTGCTCCTCAGCACACTGTGCACAGACAGCACTGGGTAAGCCATTCAGTCTGAACGCCACCGTTTGCTGTGACGACAATCTAGTGAACTGACGGGCAGAGGCAGATGTCCCAGGTCCATCTGCTAAATTAGCATTTCAACACTGTTTCTGACTAACTACTCTGCTTTTGTTCTGTGGAGGCGATAACCATTGACCCTCTCCAGAGGAATGTACCCAAGGAAAACGTGATGATGACAGCAGGCAAGAAGCTGCATCAGCACCAGTGCTACCGGGGGACGTACAGCCTGCAGCCAGTGCTGGGAGACCACATGCAACTCTGTCTCCTTCACTGCTTTGTATTCCCAGGTGTTGTCTCCCACGTGGCCCTGGTAGATGTAGTGTGTCACTGTATCATCACAAGTCCATCTAAACAACAAAAAATAAATAAATAAAAGAGAAAAAAAGAGAAATATACAAAAGATGTCATTGGTTTACTTTCATAATTTTTCTATACTTATACTGTACAGCTGCAACAGCTCATCGATTATTCAACCATTAATGTCAATGAAATAGAGAACTATTTTATGAAGTTAAGGCAAATGCTCTGGGCCTGGGCCCGTTTTCACGATAACGTACACTCTTAGCTCACAAAGAAGACTCTTGAGGCATATCTTTCAAAAGTCATTTGAAAGTCAAGTGTGTTCCCCGAAATGTCCCTTCAGAGGCTCCTTAAGACACTGCCTCTTACGTTCAACATTACAAGGGGTTGTCCACAGTGAAGGTGCTGAATTAGTTGACACTGATAACTCAGGAATCAGTTGTTAAGAATGTAGCATGCTCTATGCATTACTGTGGGTTAACTAGTCAATAACATACCATGATAATGAAAAAAGGAAGGGGAAACTTTTTAAAATATCCATGTCAGGCAAAATATTAAAGGGTTGAAGTTTTGCCGACTGAAAAAATGAACATGGACTATTTGACTGCGTGGCCGGCGCTGCCTCTGATTCAGCACAACACCACATTGTATCGCTGCCATGGTTGGTTGCTGTCTAAACACCATGATGACTGCCTATTTGTAGGATCTTATCCAGTTAGAGCTAAGTCATTGTCATGACTGACAATTTTAACACATCACTTCATTACTAATTACAAGCCACTCCATGACATAAAATCTTTGCAGGAGTATACATACGGATTTCTAAAGATTGCTGCACAGCTGAAACAACACTAAGAGAGACCTTAAGAATGTTCCATGCCACTGACTGAATGTGTTGGGAACTGCGCCATAACATTAAGAGAAAGGTTAAGGAATACTTTAAGAACCACTAAGCGATAAGAACTCGTTGGGAATTCCTTAACCTCTCTATTAACATTATGGCACAGTTCCCAACACATTCATGCAGTAGTGTCAGGGTATTTATGTCTATGCCTGTGGCTACCTGATCTGCCACGTCTGTGTGATCTACGTTGGACCCTTTTGCACATGCGCAGATGGACCGCCATCCTGGAGAGCAAACTCCATTGGGACCATGGATGTATTATAAGAACTGGATAGGGCGCCACCCATAGACATAATAATAATCTTTATTATATCTGTAGCGGACCCTTGGTTCCCACAAATGAGGCGAAGAGAATCAACGGCTGCTTAAATTTTATTATTTCTCATTGCACCGTGAAAACTATGAAAAGGAAATACAGAAAACAAACGAAAGGAAAATGAAATTATATACATTAAGAAAATATTTCATTTATGCACATCAATGTTCAACAGAAAATTAAAAGATACACTTATTAGTCATGTCACTTTTAAAACCCAAACACAAAGTAGTATATCAAAGTAATATGCACATTCCTCAAGGATAAAAAACAAAGCATAAACTGAGGTCCACATACCTCATTCCACTATACCAAGGGAGCTAATAAAAGCACTATGAAGTATCACTAAAACAAATGAAAATAGTCAGAGAAGAAGATTCACAGATATCATCTGTGTCTGTTAAACCAAAGAAATTCCCTTCAAAATAAACTCTCACCGGAAACCAGCATCGGTCAGCACGAAAACCTGTACCAAGTGTGGAAAGACTCCCAGCACGAGTGGAACCAAGGCAAGTGTCCAGCAAAAGGCTCTGTGTGTTCCTACTGTCACAAACCAAACCACTGGGTGGCTGTGAGCAACAAGCGTGGAGTCACCACTGTGAATACTGAGTTACACCAAGATTCACCAGATGATGAGCAATTCTGTGTATAAGTCTGATGCAGCCTGAGAACCACCCCAACAATGACAAGTGGGTAGTTGAGCTTGAAATCCTATCCAGGAAAGTGTCATTTAGAAGACACCTGATATTGAACATAGAATGTGCTCAGTGGTGCTGAAGCTGAGGCATTGGGACTGATTGCATGACTTGACCTGCTGGGAAGTGCTACAGAGACCCCAGGCAGTACGGAGTGTCTTCCTGCTGAACTAGATGACCTCCCAGAGCTGACCCGCACCACTGGAACACTACCAGGTAAATACAACATAAAGCTGGAACCAGGTGCAACAGGTGTAGTTCAACCTGTACACAGGCAACCGGCTGCTCTCAGAAAGAAGATCATCGAAAAGATGAATGAAATGGAAAATGATGGCTACATCATAGAGGTGGAACAACCGCCAGAGTGGGTGAGCTCCATGGTCGCAGCAGTGAAGAACGTCAAAGTCAGAATCTGCATAGATCCGAGTGACCTGAACAAAGTCATCAAGAGGGAGCACCACCCCATGCACACTGTTGAGGAGGTAGTCTCCATGATTCCAGGTGCCAAGGTCTTCTCAGTCCTAGAGTGTCTTTGTGACTACCATAGACGTAATTTCCAGGTCATCAAGTCAGCGAATCAGTGAACGAGCCCTTCATGGCCCCCTCCGGCAAGTCAGCGTAGATGCCGACTTACCATCAGGAAATTAGCCACAGTTCATAGAGTTGTGAGGTCACACAAAGGGGATGCCAATCACAATACTGGAATAGTGAAAAAAGAAAAAAAAAGATTTGGTAATACATGAATGACCATTGAGACTTTTTAAAAAATCAGAATATTTAATGTGTTAATGTGATAAATGACTCTTTTTTTACATGATCGACAGAGGACCTGGTTCTACAACAGACTGTGTCAAGGACTGAGTGGGGCGAGAGCCCACCAGCCACTTGGCCCTTCTTTGAGGAAATGCATAAGGCGATAGGGGAAGGTCCCCTATCGCCTTATGCATTTCATGGTCCATCTCCCTCTGCAGACCCACTGCCCTGGTCTTCTGTTTCCAAAAACAAAAAGATCCTTCATTCTAAAATAAACAACCTTGGCATCCATTTCAGTACAGTGTTCTTTGAATTGCAAAACAAATGTGTTTGCCAACCTTGAACACTCGAAAGAAATCGCAGAATCTATCTATCTATCTATCTATCTATCTATCTATCTATCTATCTATCTATCTATCTATCTATCTATCTATCTATCTATCTATCTATCTATCTATCTATCTATCTATCTATCTATCTATCTATCTATCTATCTATCTATCTATCTATCTATCTATCTATCTATCTATCTATCTATCTATCTATCTATCTATCTATCTATCTATCTATCTATCTATCTATCTATCTATCTGTCTATCTATCTATCTGTCCCTCCGTCTGCCTGTGTCGGACACTGGCTGTGTGCCGGTCACTCCGGTTAGCGCATGCGCAGATGGGCACGCGACGAAACTCAGTTTGTCCAATTGGACTTGCCGTATTTTCAAGGAACAGTCCGTCTGCGCATGCGCAAAAGGGCAGCTCAGGCTGGCATCGCAGAACTGGTAGCCACACTGCCATCTAGTGAGTTTAAATCGGTATGATGCCAAATGTTTATTGCTGTCAAATATTGATTTACTAGCCCAAATACAAGCCAGAGATAAATCACCATCTATCCAACAACGATACCGAACATACAGTGGGCTATGAAACACAACACAGCTTTAAAAAAAGTAAGCAGTAAGCAGCTGATAAGGGTATGACCACAAGGTATGGCACATCATAGCCCAATGTCGGATGGGAGATGTAGTGACCAGGCTGACTGACCAGGAACAGAGGGGAAACTCACCACTGTCCACAGTGCCAGAAAATTTGTATTGAAACCAGCGACTGTGAATTTTAACCCACACGTGCCAGGTTGGCAGGTGTTAATATAGAGCCCTGATCCTACGCCAAGAGCTGAGCAATTTTAAGGCTTAAATCAGCCCTAGAATACAAGAAAAAGAAGACAGAAAGTCAAGCATTGCCTGAAAAGTGTTTGTGGTGGGGACTCAGCGCAATGGCATAGCAGGCATCAGACATCTCTGAGTCTGGTTCATGCCTGCGGCTGAATGTGAAAGGGCGTTTTTCCTCGCTGCCACCACATTCAGGTTGCTCGTCAGGTTTTGTTTTGTCTTGTTAGGTTCTGCTTTGTCCATGTTGTTTGTTCAGTCAACTGTCCTGAGATAAGATTCTTCTGAACTGACACTACATATAGTTGAAGTTGAAGATGTTAAGAGCTCAACAGCTGCGTTCTGTGTACTGTCTTTGCATTGCGTTGAAAAGTGGCTGCTGTAAACTGGAAACTTTAGTAAATTTAGGAATATAAAACACTTTTTGTCTGAAGTGAAATGTTGCTCTAAATATCTAGATTAGACATTTCTATATTTTTGAATAGATTTTTGTTCACATTGATACCTTTTTTTTTAAATTCATGCCTATATTATCAATGTTAATGTTGCCAGCTTCATTTTCTACCTCTGTATGCACTATGTAGATTTTTGTTTTTTATCTTTTTTCACCACTCACTTTGCTGCAACAACACTGACTTTCTCAGTTGTCGGACTAATGAGGGAATATCAAATCGGTTCCGATATTATGTTATTGACACTGCGTGGATTGTTTGCACAGAGCCTCCTCTTACCGCACACAACATCTTTGCCTCGTAGTGTAATTTGACGCGGGTTTCACGTTTAAACTGACGTCATCGCGCACGGACCCCGACTGGGCCACGTAAAATGAAATCGAGGCGGAATGACAGTCGACAGTGAGAACGCAACTTAAGCTTGACTTCGGAAACATTGCCTGGTTGGAGCTCAGGTCAGTCACTTTACACTTTGACGATTATTCCTTTCTCCCATTGAAACGCGGACTGTCAGGTTCATATCACCGAGCTGGTGTAAAGTTTCAGCTGTGTCCACGTTGACAACTTGTTTACAATGGAACCCATTCAGCCGTGTTGGTCGGTACAACTCCAGGTTCAGAAAGTAACTGCAGTTGCGCTTTGAGTTGACTTACACACAGGCACGGACAGTTCCTGTAAACGTTACAGCCCCGGGGATTAACAGACCTGATTAAAATAACCGCTAATCTAATTAAAGCGCTCCGGGCGAGTGAACACGATTTTCCACCAACGTTACGCTCTTTCCATCACACGTTAACCAGGAGAAAACAAGCCTCTAAAACTCTGAATTTTTGCAGTTTTACTTATGATATGCAACACATCTTTCTCCAGCCATCTCTGTCTCGTGAAACACTACTTTCTCAGGAGTTTTAAAGCTGCCACAGCAGAACCAGAGCCTTTCTGAGTGGACTTTGCATGTTGCCTGTGTGTGCGGGTCTCCTCTGGGCACTTTAGTTTATCCCCACTGTCATGAGCCAGAAAACATGCATGTTTAGGTAGAATTTGCCACTGTTGAAGGTATGAGGGTGAATGCTGCGTGTGTGTGTGTGTGTGTGTGTGTGTGTGTGTGTGTGCGCGCGCGCGTGTGCCCTGTGATGGATCTGCTTTTGGTACAAAGCAGCAAAAGACAGTATTGTTCATTACTGGCGCAGACGTGTTGGACAAGTATGAATAAAAGGAAGTGTCTTATTTGTCTTCTGATGCAATATTAATGTCAGACGTTGCATTTGGCTGACGCCCGGGGACCACCCGCTGGGCCTAACCCTGCTCCTGTTCCTTCCTCCTCCTCCTCCTCCTCCTCCTCCTTATACTCATACCTAATGAGCAGCTCGAACATTGAGCGGCAGATATGATATGGTCCATTTAGTTGCTGTTGATCAGGACTCCTGAAGCAGCGCTCTTTAAGCAGCGCTCCTTACGCCCCATTTATGCTCCATGTACACAGCGCGTACACGTGAACCTGGAACTGCATAGAGCATAAATACTCTTATACTTTGCGTTGGCGCACTGTCATGACCAACACTTGGTCATGAGAATCATGAGACCTTGAAATGATTCAGTGGGAAAAACAGTAAAGCAGCCGTGCAAAACCATGCATTCAGTGTTTTTCTAACACCAGGTAAGCAGGGAAGGAGATCCAAGTCCGTGTTGAGACGGATCATGATATTTCATGATATTTAGGATCGAATCTTTGCTCGATGGCTAGTAAAATGGCACCTAAGCCTCCAGGAGCTTTCAGTTAGCAACAGAGGTCACCTAGTGGAGTCGGTCTGATTACTTGGCTAAACTGGACTCTTTATTTTCTTTCCTCTTCACCACAGGTTCGGGCTCAATCATGACTGATGGCGATGACTGCTGCACAGCAACAAACGATCGGGCCCGGGGCCACCAGCAGCAGCCTCTCATCCTGGAGAGGGTGGAGACAAAAGAGGACCAGAACTGGAAGTCTCTTGTGGCACATCGGCTCAAGAAGCACTGCTCGTGCACCACAGAGAAAGCTAAATCCAAAATACTGGGATTTGCCCCCATCCTTACCTGGCTGCCACGCTACAAGCTCAAGGAGTGGCTGCTGGGCGATGTCATGTCGGGACTGATTGTCGGAATCCTATTGGTGCCCCAGTCGATAGCTTACTCCCTATTGGCCGGCCAAGACCCAATTTATGGGCTCTATACATCTTTCTTCGCCTCCATCATCTATACAATCTTAGGGACCTCCAGACACATTTCAGTGGGGATATTTGGGGTGCTCTGCCTACTCATAGGCCAGGTCGTGGATAGGGAGTTAGCTTTGGCAGGATACTTCACAGACAACAGCAGCGGTAATGATAGCGCCGTCCTGCTGGCAGGTTTGGGGAATGGCAGTGTGGGGGTGGACTGTGACAGGAGCTGCTATGCAATCACAGTGGGAGCCACAGTGACCTTTACTGCCGGAGTTTACCAGGTTAGTGATCTCGATCTCGCTGAGTTTTGTCTTGCTCCGCTCATTTGAGTATCACAGCCGCCCTGACCGCTTTGCTTTCCTCTCAGGTGCTGATGGGCCTTTTCCAGGTGGGCTTCATCTCCATCTACCTGTCGGACTCCCTTCTCAGCGGCTTCGCGACAGGGGCCTCTCTTACCATCCTCACCTCTCAGATCAAGTATCTGCTGGGCCTGAAGATCCCCCGACCCCAAGGCTGGTTCACCCTGTTCAAGACCTGGTACAGCCTGCTCGCCAATCTCGGAAAGACCAACGTCTGCGACCTGGTGACCAGTCTGATGTGTTTACTGATACTCATACCTGCGAAGGAGCTCAATGACCGTTGCAAAGCCAAGCTAAAGGTGAGCGCGTGAAGTGCAAATATCTACTCAAATGTAAGGTCAATGCCTGATTGTGCCTACATTCCTTAGACTGAACAGGAGCCATTAGAAGACAGTGACAGACACTGCAGAGTCACTCACGCTTCATCCCATTGAAAAGCTCAGATCATAGGGATGGTGCAAATCGTCTCAAGACACAAAAGCTGGTATAGTCAGTGCCTGCTTGTTCATTGCAAGCTGGCAATGTGTTTCATTCAAAATTAGTGCAGGTCTGTGGAGCTTCTCTGCGTCCTGGTCAGTTTGTTCCAAAGGGTTGGAGGTGGTGACAGCGGGACATCTATCGATCTTTCTACGTTTCTTCCTGCTTTTCAGACAGTTGGGGTTGATATGGGGGGTGGGGGGCGGCAGTGGTAACAAGAGGCCACAATGAGAGGGAGTGCCTCATTCTTCTCTCCCTCTGTGCTGTACCAACAGGACCTGGCGTAGATAATAATATTTTCTCTCGGCCCGTGTTTGGGTTAGATATCAGATTATTTCCGGGTATTATTTCAAGAAATACACATGGTATAGTTTGGTCCCCTGTGGTGCTGGGATTACACGAGGCCAGGTTTTTGTCCTCCCACTGTGTCGTCCAGCTCAAAGTTGCTGTTTAACCCCGTGCAGGAAGCCGAGCGGCTTTGCTGCCTCGAGCCCTCGAAGCTGTGCGTACCATCCCTGTATTTCCACCCCTTCCTCCCAGGCTCCGATCCCCTTCGAGCTCTTCGTGGTGATCGTCGCCACGCTGGCCTCTCACTTCGGCCACTTCAACGCCGAGTACGGGTCCGACGTGGCGGGGGAGATCCCCACCGGCTTCCTCCCTCCCCGGCTGCCCATGTGGTCGCTGATCCCCAACGTGGCCGTGGACGCCTTCACCGTCGCCATCGTGGGCTTCGCCATCACCGTCTCCCTGTCGGAGATGTTCGCCAAGAAGCACAACTACGCGGTGGACGCCAACCAGGAGATGTACGCCATCGGCTTCTGCAACATCCTGCCGTCCTTCTTCCGCTGCTTCACCACCAGCGCGGCGCTGACCAAGACCCTGGTGAAGGAGTCCACGGGCTGCCAGACCCAGGTGTCCGGGTTGGTCAGCGCCGCCGTCCTGCTGCTGGTCCTGCTCCTCATCGCGCCGCTCTTCTACTCCCTCCAGAAGTAAGAAAGCCGGCACATGTGCTCACAAGCGATTATTAAACTATCATTTCCGTGTCCGAGTTGGACGTGTGATGTACGCCATTCAAACAAAGTCGGGGATCACTTGGAAGTGTCTTTGTTTTCCCATTGTAACAGTAATAGAGATTCCTCTATTAGTGTTTCCCCTGACATCACATTGGAGGGTGACCCGAAACCCCCCCCCCTCCAGTGTGACTTATTGGCTTCTTGAGTGCCTTGATCACCATCCATTGTCTGAGACGGCGGCTGATGATTGGTATTGATTTGCCCCTGTGCTGCAAGGCACGGACACAGCCCCAGCAGCACTCGCTGTTTAATCAGTGATGTCACACATCTGCTGAGGTTGTCGTTCCTCATCCCGCATTGCTCATTTGTTCCGTTTGTGTTTCCATTTGGTCTGTTGATTCTTTTTTTAAAAGTCTCCTCCCTGATGGAAACGCTTCAGTTTGAGCGGCCGAGATCACACCCGCAAACCTTGACCCGCGCTGTCTTGTCTTTCCCCCGTCCAGGTGTGTGTTGGCCGTCATCATCGTGGTCAACCTCCGCGGCGCCCTGCGGAAGTTCACAGACGTCCCCCGCATGTGGCGCGTCAACCGCGTGGACGCCTCCATCTGGACGGTCACCATGGCCACCTCGGCGCTGGTCAACACCGAGCTGGGCCTGCTCGTCGGGGTCCTCGCCTCCGCCTTCTGCGTCCTGGGCCGCACGCAGCGGGCCCGGGTGCTGGAGCTGGGCCGCGCCGCCCCTGGGGAGCATTACGACGACCTGTCCTCGTACCGGGGCCTCCAGACGCACCCCGGGCTGGCGGTCTTTCGGTACGACGCGCCCATCTACTACGCCAACCAGAGCTTGTTCAAGAAGTCGCTGTACCGCCGCGTGGGGCTGGATGCCGTCGAGGGCGGGACCCGGGCCATGGAGTTCAAGCGGGAGAGGCCGGAGGAGGAGGAGGAGGAGGAGGAGCCCGCGGGCAAAGGGGCCGAGGCGGAGGCCCTGGCGAGGCCCGCGCGCGGCCTGCGCGGCCTGGTCCTCGACTGCAGCGCCGTCCTCTTCCTGGACACGGCCGGCGTGAACGCCCTGAAGGAGGTCCGCCACCACTGCCGGCAGCTGGGCGTCAGGGTGGCGCTGGCCCGCTGCCGCGCCTCCGTGCTGCGCGACCTGGAGAGGGGCGGCTACTACGGGGCCGACGGCGGGGGCCACGTCGTCTTCCACACGGTCGCCGACGCCGTCGCCCACGTCCAGAGCCTGCCGGCCGCCAACGGGGACGGCGACGGCAAGTGCTGAACAGGCAAACGACCAGATTTCAGTTTACACACGCGCAGTTTACAGCTCAGACTCGTGCCCGCCATCCATGTGCCTTTGTTACGAGACGGCGGGTCCTAATCATTCTGCATCTGTCCATCACAGCAACTCACATTTTTAGCATCCTGAGGGAGCTGGTGCAGGGGCACAAAGTACTTGTATACTTGCAGTTACTTGCGAGTAACAGAAAAGCAGCAGCGCAGAGTTGGGGAAAAGTTACTGACAGTTTTTTTTCAGATTTAGACACATTTTATGACTGCGTTACAAACTGCGTTACAAACTGCGTTACGACTGGAAACCGTGTTTCCTGGTGGCGGGGGGGGGACATTTGCAACGCTGCGTTTGTCGGGACCTCGCATGACTAATGCGTCATGGGAGGATGAAGATTGAAAAGTCGATTAGCTATCTGGCTAGCTTTACGGAAACGTCCACGTTTGTTTTATGCACATGCACGTATGTGTGTGTGTGTGTGTGTGTGTGTGTGTGTGTGTGTGTGTGTGTGTGTACTGGACTGTCAAATACATAAGCACATTTAAATTCTCCGTGATCAAACGACAAGGAACTGGAAATCAGGAACAGAACACAGACGTTCAGTTTAATAGTGAATGGATGAGTTAGAATCGTAGTGGAAAGGTTCGGGGTTTGAAGTTGGAGAGGCTGCTCCACGCACAGTGTGCTGTAGCCTCTGCCACCAGTGTCTGGATGACGGTTTCGCAAAGCGCTTTGAGCGGGCCAGCAGACCTCACAGTTCTCTACAAGAACCTGTCCCTCTACTTTGATTCTCTAATAAAAAGTTGTGTCAGACTTAGTGAATGGTAGGGTCTACCATTTGGCTTGAACGCGTGCCTAAAAGACTTGTTACTGAAAAATGCTTTTCGGGAGGCCGAGAAAACCAGTGAAGGTTGATTATTTTTTTGTTTTTTTTTTCCTTGTGTGTTGAAGAGTACTCATGTAGAAAGTCTCTGAATCACAAACGCGTATATTTATTCCATACATCGATGCAGTAAGTAATGGTAGTTGGTAGTAGTAGTAGAGAAAGACTTAAGGCCAGAACACAGTAACCTAGCAGCCGTGGTTAAAACAAACGTGTACTGGTTGATGGTCATGGGTGCTTTATCGTCTTTTAATGTGAATGTTTTGAATCGCTGCGTCACGCGTGTTTACTGAGGGCGAGCATGTCACTGGCGGAGCTCAAGCCGTGGCTGGGTAAACAGCGCGGTGGGGCGATGGGGTGGGGTCAGGGTTCAGGTGAGAGAGGAGCTGTTCCGGGCCGCGAGCCCTCTTTCGCAGGAGGAGGCTCTGCAGTGGCAGGGCGGTGAGCGGGGTCTGCCAGATCTGCCTCCCACGAGACCAGACTGTCTCGACCACGCGTTTCTGTACCTCCTGACGCAGGGTTTCTCGCATTGCACTTAGGATCGATTGGCGGCGTGATGCCACGCGAAATGAAAAGAAAAAGGTGACGGGAGTAGAGTTTTGTTTTCATCCGAACCAAAATGCACAAAAGCCATCTCCGTGAGGCGCCGCGATTACCGTGTCTACGTTTTCGTCTCAGCTGAAAGTGAAATGTCCAAGTTTACGTCACGTTCAGTTTTTTTCCTTTTCGGTTTCTTCCACTGTGATCACAGTTCCTCGGTTTACACAGGTTTTCACAGTCCAGCGACTGTGTCTGCTCCGGTCCATCTGCCATCCATCTGCGAAAAGGCTTCACAGGTGCCTCCATAGCCCAGTTGAGTGAAGATATTCATTCAGCTTTTTGTTTCGTAATTGATTTGCAGCCTGAATGAGATTGAGAGTTTTCTATTTTTCCATTTTGTCAGGAACTTTGGATAATGTTTTGGTGTGTCAAATGTGCCTTATCCTTCAATTAGCTTTATTTCCTGATGGGGTTTGTGATATGAAATGGTAGTGGGCTTGTAGCTGCTGTCTGTAACACAAGGAATATGTCGTACATATATATATATGAAAAAGGAGTCATGGCTTTGTTTCACTGCTGGGAAAACATTGTTGAACAGCCTCATATAAGCTATTTCCTGTAAGAAGTCAGTAGGTTCTTCAAAAATGTAAGTCTTTTGTGAAGAGGTCAAGGAGTGAAGTGTGCCTTTATGTTCCTTCTGCAGAAATATTTTCAATCAAGGGAAACTGTTTTTTTCAACGTATGTGTCTTTTGCTCTGGATTTAATAAAATATTTCTAAATATGTTTGGGCTCTCCTTGGCTGTACTTCACTGCAGACTCGATCAAGCCGTCTGTGTTGAGCAGAGTGTGCTCAGCAAACACACTATGCTGTTTGCTTATCTCGGCCCACTACCGTGTGTGTGCCTTTATCTTAATGACGAATTGTTCGACACAATGGACGTTTGTTGCCCGCGGCCAGGTGTTAAGAGGTCCTCAGCAGCCGGGTTACTGCCCTGTTACGCAACCTCACGCACTGGGGGAAGGTGAATGAATGCTGTCCAGGGTGCAGACAGTAGGTGCGCCTTGAGTCTGATATCCCAATCCGAATATGATCAAGATCAACGTGTTGCAAATAACCAAAAGCACAAACGTCAAACGGAACCGTTCAAACTCGTTCTCCCTCATCATAATAAATAAATAAAAAGTAACAGTTTATTGCGTTGCTTATTTAGTTCCACCTTTAGCAACTTGAATTTCAGTGCTGCTCATGTGCTCGATGTGAAGACAGTGCTGTACACAGATTACGCTGTTCACATGTCACATGTTTCTGGTACAAGGCTTAGTTCATTTTGATGTTTGCAACCCACAGCTCACTTCCTGTTAGCGGACGGCAGCACAATGCCTGTGACTCCTAGAACCCCTGTGGACGCGTCTTTAGGCTGCGTCTCTTATCAAAGTCACAGCACACTGCTTCATGGTAAGAGCGCAAAATTTGCTGCATCATCGTGATTTTTTCTTTTCTTTCGAATCTACAATTGGAGGACTTCCTGCCATGCCTGCAGACCCGCTGAGTTTGCATTTTTCTGTTCTTCAGTGATGGGCCATTGGAGGGTGGACACGTCAGGTTTCCATAAATAACTGGCGATCAGGCCTTGATCCAAGCAGACGCCCTCGTATAAAACAGATCACTCGAGCGCCTCTGAATGCTTGAGAGAGGTGAGCTTCGTATTTCAGAATCAGCAAACAGGACCAAAGTACGACGTAGACACAGAGAGATGTTTGTTCACAGGACTTTATTGACAAAGCAGGAGAACGGAAGGCGGCTCAATCAGCCGGGACGCGGGTGAGATGGGGTCGGGTTTGGAAGGCCGGGCGGTCAATGTGAGGGTCACACATGGAGGTGAGGACAATCTGGCACCGAACTGGAGACAGGTGAGCATAAGCACTGGGTTGACTGGTAAGAGGTGAGTTTGGATGAGTTGTGCAGGTAACAGTTGGAGGTGGCCAGATGTGAGTGGCTGGACGTTATGGGAGGCTTGGCTATGGGAGCAAACAGGGGAGGGGTGGAGAGAGTAGCTGTAAGAGTGTGGAAGTACTAAGATCACAGCAGAACTATGTCACAGTTAGCCTCATTTGAGCTTATTTTCATTATCCAGGGAGAACCCTGGTCAAAATGACTATACTGCTTCAAAAACCTTTCCACTCATCTATCATCTATATATATACTGCCATCTCTATAAATTGGTAGGCTGGCCCCTCCTCCATATCCGGCAACTCCATTATTGGTATAAACTAAAAAATGATCAAGACCATCACGGACTGCTCTTGCTAGTCTTACAGACACACATTCTCACTGACATGCAAAATGCATGTGCTTATCTCCTGACTTGTGTATTTTGTTTGTTGCATTGTGTTGTTGTTGATATCCTTGTTGTGCAATGTAATTTTGTGGTATTTTTCATAAATTGCACCTGGACAAATAAAGGTCAAATGACAAATAAAAAGGACATCATAAAGGTGTGTAAAACACAATGAAAAAGCCCACAGCATCTTAAAAAAAACAAAAACAAACGTGCACTGTACAACAATGAAGAGAGCGTGTTTGTTTTTTTTAACCACCAGAGTGCAGCATTTACTAGGAACTGACAGGAGTCAGTGGAACGGAGTAGAAGTTCCACTGATTCAACACAAGTTTTCCAACTGATGATGCTTTCATTCATTCAACATTTGACATTACATCCATATCTGTGAAAAAGATTCTTTGTTTTCTACAACTAGCAGTCCCTGGTTCAACTCGGATTCCAAAAGTAATGCATATATTTACCTGTGGACTTTTGTATGCAGCTGCTTTTGGAGAAACTGTCACACACCCTGTACATTACACAGACCAAAAGATCCAAGGGGTTATAATCAGTGGTCTACACTGAAATTCATTACAATTCATGTTGCCCATAGGAATCAGGACTGTGCAGATAAAGCCTTGTTTAATACAGATTTCTCTGCTGGCTTTAGAGGAGACATCTTACCAGGTTGAAGGATAAAATCAATGAATATCTTGTTTGGCCTCCAAAACAGGAATATTTGGAGTCACCTCCATGACCTCTATCAAACTGTCCTCTGCATGCATGTATTACACAAGTGTTATCCGCCGAAAGGAAGACCGAAAGAGACAGTTTTGTGTGATTTGAGGATAGTGGAGGTTATTATTGTCTCTTTCATGGCTCAGTTCCTCTGGCAAATTACATTTATTGGGAATCACACCTGAGTTGATTGAAACACACATATGACGAACAGGATGAGCAGAGCAGAATGATGCACTCCTGCCTGTTTCAGTCTGCATCTTTCATTTCACAGAAAGCCCAACCTGACATTCATAATCGAGCGAAGGGGGAGAAATGAAAACAGAAACTAGCGTGCGTCTGTAGAAACATATTTTACAGCAAAGTATGAATTGAATTGTCCCCTCTTGTGACGCATAGAACCAATTCAGAGAGGTCTTAGGTCAAAATTTCTAAAAGTACTTTTTGGGGCTTTTGAAGGCTTTTATTGAACAGCTGTAGAGTAACAGGAAATGGGGAATGCGAGAGGGGGGGTGACATACTATTAGAGCTGGCAATGGGATTCAAAAGACTGTGGCCTGTATATGCGGGATGCCTGCTCTACTGACTTTGATTGATGAAATACCTGAAATACCATATGTACATACTGTCACCAAACGTAAAATAAATCTCAGCCATACAGTTCATGGTCTGGAAGAGCGCACTACATTGCATCGTGACATTTATCAGAATACCTATCCTTTGGTGAAAGCACTTTGGTGAAAGACTTCAAGATTTATCATCTAATAAAAAAAAGAAATAAAAAAAGTAAAAATAGATACAAATAAGATATATAAAAGGGCCTGGTTTCTGCCTGGTGCCCTTTTACCTTAAAAGAGTGAGATAGGAAGAGAGACAGCCGCAGAGGAGAGACAGAGAGCCAGACAGTGAGAGGGAAAAAGAGGGAGCAGTCATTTGAGGCAGAGGTCTCCAACCACCAGGTGTGGATTGGTACTTGGCCCTGATGTTGCCATACTGATCCATGGGTCATTTGATACCAGGCCTTTTGCGATGTGATAGGTTGCCGGAATCTCCCTACTTGTTGGCCCGGCGTCTAAGTATATCTTCTACTTTAAAGGAGCTTTCAGACCAAAAGCGGCAAACCCAGGGCAGCCGGAAGCAGAGACGAGGCACTGGCATGTGCGACTTGGCGCTAGTTGCTGAGCAACCAGGAAAACAGCAGGGAGCGTTTTTCCCTGCCTGGTGCCCTTTTACTGATGTGAATTAACATAAAGGTGTGGAGGGTGTACTTCCACACACATCACAACAAAGTACAAAGCGCAACTGAAAGCACCTTAAAAGTACCTGTTCAGGTGAGGTCCTGCCAGGCTTGAACACCGCAGGGTTTGAAAGAGCACCCCCCCAAAAAAAGAAAAGACCCAGAGATCGTGAGTTCCTGCATGCCTCCAATGCTCGATGGCTGAGTCGATGGCTCAGCAGGGTCGACGTTTCAATGCTAGGAAAAAGGAGTCGAGCATCGATGACTACCCCCAGCAAGTGGAATGCTGAGAACACTCAACAACGGGGGCCAGATTGGCAAAGATGAAGCCCCCCCCCCATGTAAAGGTCAGCCAGCAGACACGTTTTGGCTAAATCTGAGCCAAAGTAATTTTAAAGCCTTGATTGAGATGTTGGAACGCCTTTGGATCCCGATCCAATCTACGCCCTCTTCAGTGTGACGTCAGAGGAATCTTGATCTGTTCTACTGTAGCATTTCAAGCTCATACGTATGGTAAGATGTCATGTGTTCATGTTCGAGGGATTGTGGTTTTCCGGGCCTTCTTCCTCCAGTGGTTCCTGAATGGTGGGTTCAGAGGTTTAACTGTAGTACATGTACACAATGTCCCTGGGCACCGAGATGCTGGTTTTGCACGGTTTATTTCACTACAGTAAGCTTTTTTTATCCCACTCTGGTATTGATTAGACTGATTACGTTTAATCTATTTGTAAGTTCATGCACTGTCTATGCTGTATGTGCTCACACTCACAGCGTGCTCCACCTACTGGTAACTCTGACCGGGTCTCACCCGTTTTTGCTCCAGCAGCGTAAATGTCCTCATTCAAGACCAGTCTGTGGACAGCTTTTATCTCCCCCGTTCTGGACCCCCAGGGAGGGGACAATTGTTGGGGGACAAATTGAGGCCGGATCTTCACCAGTGACTTACCAACAAAAGAGGAAGTAGGGAGGAAGAAGAGAGCTTGAATCGGTTCATCCAGGGAGCAGGAATCCTTTTGATGAAGTGAGCACTTTGTAATGACGGATTAATCAACAGGTGAGCCAAACGCTCAAAGTTATCAAAGTCACAATGACAGTCAACACCAGGATTATCAACGTCTCTTTAATCTTTAATTAGCCTTTATCTGAACTGTCACATAGCAACAGAAAACAGTCATACACATCTCAGCTCCTGGAAAGAGAAGCCTCCTGTATTCTTTTAATACATGAAAATACCCATTTTGTTCTGTCAAAATAAATACTGAATAGTTTTATAAAAAAATTAGTTTCAAAGTTTTGTCTCCTTTGGATGGTTTGTGAGAGGGTTTTCTTTTTTCCTTATTTACACATTCATGCTGTAAGCCGCAAACATAAATGAATAAATTAAAGAAGAGATGGCGGGAACACGGAGCAGGACTAACACACAGCACAGATGAACAGCGACCACTGAGAAAATCCTGCTCTCCGCACCATTCACATTTTAATGTATAATGGTGGTTCTAATCGATTGTTAAATCACGTATCTCGTATCCTATAGATCAAAGTAACACCTGCGATGCTAGAAGTCGCTGAGCTCTCGAAAGACGTGTTACAGAAATCAAGACTTTGACAGTGGCTGCATCTGAGCACTTCTGCAACTGCCATTTACAAAGGCAGATGTTTAAAATATATCAAAGGTACATCTTCAGTTTGGAAATAAAAAGACAAAGAGGCTGCAACTTGTTGATGTTTCTGCATGTGAATAAATAATGACCCACTGACAGGAATAGGCACACAGACTGTGACATTTAGGAGGCAAAAGGCTTTTAAAGGCTACAAATGTGGCTTCAATATAGAGGAAAATGATTGATTTTTAATGGAATTAAATACCTCAATCATCCTCCTTCCCCGATTTATCCAACAATCAACAAAGTAATTATGCCGACAGCTTTATGCATCAGGAGGTCTATGTGTATGTGTGTGTGTGTGTATGTATGTTTTTGTGTGTGTCTTAAGGTGCACACACAAATACATGCACACCGTGCTGCTTCACACGTCATCTAAGTCGTCTGGTGAAATATTCTGCCTGGAATAAGACAGAATCTTAATACTGATCATTCCTTTTGTATTGTAATCTTATTTCATCAAAGTTTTTTTGTTCCAAGTGAATGAAAGGGCTCATTTACTTAATGAAAGGGGCAAAAAATAGACAAATAGCTCTCCTCAGACTATGAATGAATATTTCACCACAAATATGGTTAAATATAGTAAGATCGCTTTGCAAGAGCAGCTCCAGATGTTGCTATACTGCTCATTTTTCAATTTTCTTACATGTATTTTTTTACAATAGAACTTTTTAGCTTAGTGCAGATCAACCCAACAGCCTACTATCCATTAACAACCTGCAGTCACCCCTTCTCCTCAGAGCTCTTTCTGTATGAATTTTGGCTTTAACTTACTGAAAGTCACATGCAAACATCAACCTCTGAAATCACTAATAACAAAAGGTCTGAGGGACTGAACTTATCTTCTGGAAAAAAAAGAAAAGAAAAGAAACCATGAATATATGAATGACTTTGATACACTGAAAAGAGACCATTACCAACCTGACAAAATTTCTATGTAGGGCACTCCCCTTTTGAGCTAAAACAACCACGTGACCCCTTCTTCTCCTTCTGTTCGGTGATTCAGTCACCAAAGTTGGCCTTGGATGCACTTTTTGCATCATTAAATTTCATGGAGGTGGAGAAGTTAATTTTAGGCTGCTAAGGAGGCTCCCACACAGCACATGCACACTCACACGTGTGCACAAAAATCTCCACACCAGGATGGACACACACACACACACACACACACACACACACACACACACACACACACACACACACACACACACGCACAGCCTAACAATGAGCTTCTGCAGATGTCATGGAAACTGCAGCCATGGTGGTGGGTGGCTGCTGAACAACGCCACAGAGATCAGGTTTGATCAGGAGTCTTCCAAGAGACACTTCGGACCCAAACAGATGTTTGTTTGTTGGAGCCAAAAAAGCTGGGCTTCATAGGTGCGAACAACAGGACTGTGTGTTATTCCAAATACAACTGAATTTACAGGTCTCCGAGAGTTTATAACGTATCGAGATCTCATTCTACAACGTGAGGTCACAGGTGGAGGACGGGGTGAAGATGTGATGATCAAAAGGATGTTTTTGTAAAAGTCTACTGCACTATTATAAGGAGTGAGGCTGGGATGAGACTCAGTTAATAGGTAATCTATGACTATGTTTTTAATTCAATTGTTTTTAATGGATTAAATCCAAGTAATTCTTTGCTAATTTCTGTGTAATCTGACATGTTTCTGATTCAAGTGGATTCAAGGTTTTACAAATTAGGATTTGCAAATAGGAGACTACTATTAAAATACTTTTAATTATCTGAGGAATTACACATACTTGAACATACATTGTAAAATAAATAATTTCCATGCCTATCAGAAAACATCCTTTGGGTTGATTTCCAAGGCATTTCGGGTTTTCTTATGCCCCAAAATAAATTAAACCAACTGTGAGTATACTGTTGAATTCCTTCAATTAGAAAAAAAAGTGCTTGTGCTTAAAGGAGGTCACAGTTTGAAAGAGTTCACCAAACACAAAGAAATCTAAATGAACAGCTAACATTTGCTCTTTTCTGTATGTTGTTTGGTGCTGGAAAAGAACTGTGTGGTTCATGTAGAAAGAACGCTGTGTTTTTACTTGTTGTGCAGACTCTCTGGCTCTGACTGTGTGTAATGCTAAAATTCCCTGTTGGCATTTGTAGAATTTAAAAGAAAACAAACTTCAGTCTTTTCCAAGACTGTAAAAGGTGGAGATCATTATGTGAACCAGCTAGAGGAAATCACCAGAGGGACTGTGGTTAGGAGAGGAAAGAGTTTGACAGGTAAATGTAACTTGTGTCAGGCTGAGGCCTGTCTGTCAGCGTCACAGGCTGTTCCTTCTTTGCGTGTTTGCAAAACTAATGTAAAAATCAAACAAACAATAACTAATTTAAATGAATTTGTTTGACTCCGTCTCTCCTGGCTCAGTATCATGTTACCAGAGCTCCACTAGACAATGATGCACCTCAGACATTTCACGACACCATTTTGGCACTGGCCACTATACCTGATACCAGCATGAGCTTTAAAGTGATTCCCCATCCTAAATATTTATTTTGGGGTTCAAACACAACCCCAAGTTTGCTTTAGCAGCAGTCTGTCAGATGAGTTGTGTCCATAGAAACTTCTGAAACCAGTTTCCACATTTCTGTCATTTATCTGTTTGGCTCACATGTTCCTGGAGCCAAATGTGGATACATTTTTGTATGTTCCAGTGCCACAATCTGCAAAACAATAAAAACCGGGCCGTCCTTGAGGCATTTCTGCACAACAATACTTTAGGCACAGAGAATCACAATTTTCCACGTAATCCCAGCATATACCTCATTACAGCTCAGACAAGCAAATATATATTCATAAACCAATATATTTATCATTATGAGTGGAATATCAGTTTTTGTGCACTTCTGAGCACTGAAGAGTAAGCTAATGTTCTTCAGCTGCACCTCGCTGATTGCTGATGAAATGATGAAGTGTGTGTCACGTCTGCATGGAACTGCATGGAACTGCACATGTGATGCCCACACTTATCACTGTATCTGGAGAGGATGGTGTTGTGTCTGGGCACAGACTGTATTTCTCCTCTGATCCTGTGGCTCGCTAAATTGGGTCAATAGACATGTCACTGCAGGGATTTGTTATTAACTCTGATGCCCAGTGCTTCAACAGTGTTTTCATCCGATTGATTTGTTTCAAGGGGCTGTGCATGTGTTCCTGTGACGGCATCTCTATTTATCTGTATTTCACCGTCAACGTCGGAATTTCTTTTTCCAAAATGTTTGATTTTCTTTCGAGGCAAGCACCGTTCGGATGAACCGTGATAGCATCAAAGGGCCCTAAGGTAATCTCCACAATAATCTTACTAACAAAACCAGTGGTTTGCACTTTGATGGAATCTACCTGCTGACTATATCCACTATTTATTCTCCTTTGAGCTTGAAACTGGTTTCGTATTTTCCATACAGGGCTTAAATCCGTTTCCGCCTCATGCACTGATTGACTGCTAACTGGGTCTTATGGAGACTTAATTAAAGTGTCTCTGGAGGCGGACAGCAAATGTCTGGGCTCAATGAAAACCTCTAACATGAGTCCCAGACACACAGAAAGAGAGTATGTGAGTGGCTGACTGTAACAATTGCATTGTGGGTTCAGAGCAACAATTGTCTCTAGTGCTCGCAGCTTCTATGAATATAAATGAATGGGAAAGCTTCCAGTACATTCTTCAAAATGGCCACCACTGAGGAAATGCAGATGGTGTGAGACCATCCCGACATGGAATGATGGGGAAAGGGAACATTTCATACATACTCGTATCAAATGGGAAAATATACTTGCGTTCTTGCATGATCACCAAGGAAACACGTATAGACATGCAAATCTGCATGCTCTCTCTCTCTTTTACACACACACACACACACACACACACACACACACACACACACACACACACACACACACACACACACACACACACACACACACACACAGTAACGTGCTCACATTTCTCCAACATTATCAAATGACTGCTGAATGATTCATGAAGAGCTTATTACGCATTGCAGTTCTCTAACTTGGTATTGTGTGAGGGACAGTGACTCAGCTGAGCATTGTGGAGTGATGAACATAGACTGTGAGCTAGCAGCCCTGATAACAATGCACTTCAGCAGTTTAGGTGGAGGATTTAACACAGCCTCGCAGTCACATTTCCCTCAGTGAGGATTTAGCAAAGCTGGGAGCCAGACAGGTTCTTCCTATAAGGCTAAGACACGCAACATTTAACGTGTGATGCTCAGCAACAGAAAAAAATTGTTCTCAACTTTACCTCTTCAAACTTCCATGACAAATGCATGTTTTAAAAGCTAATATTTCTCAACTTACAAGGAACAGCCTGCTAAAATTTATGGTCTTCCTCTGCGAGTTTGTGCTGGAAATCATCAGGGAGCATCATACAGTTTAATATTCAGAAACACATCCTCTGTTTGAAATACTAAAAGAGCTTTGGCAACATCAGTCACCTCCAGGACTCCCAGTAAATTCACGCTGTGACTCTCTCTTTCACGTTCCACTGAGGCTGCATTTCCTCCTCGCAGTCATGTTCGGACAAAGTTCGACTGCGGTGGCTCAACCCACGCAACAGAAACAGCATCACCTCAGAAAACTGTTTTTTTATTCCAGTCCGGTGGGTTCCCAGCACCTTTGGAGAACCAGAAAGAACCCACTGCAATGTCACATTCCTCGTCTGGATCCGTAAAGTGTATAGCGTCCTTGCTGGATGTCAGCCGCGCGTGTTTGGTTGCAGCGCGTTGCGTCACAGATGCGGCCGAGGAGTCGTTGTTGTTGGTCACAAACAGGATTCGTGGAACTCTGTGTAGGTGTGCAGAGATTTCTTCTCCTGCTCCATGTGGTTCCCATTGTGAAGGACAGAATACCTGGGGGTAGACAAAGGAGTGTGAGTCAGTTCAAGAAATGTGAAGATGTCAGACGGGCCACATTTGCAAAAGCATTTGCAAATGTTTGAACGAAACAAAAATGTATTTAATGTTTAAAGTATCACTGACAGTATTGCAGTATGTTACATGACTGACTTTTATTTTGAAGACTTGCAAAATTGCCTTTTGTTTCACACATAATAACATTTTAAAAAACATGCATATTTGCTAAAAAGGAATAAAATAAAGGTAAAAAATATCAACTTGTAGTTCCACTCACAAACATGTGACAAAAGTATTGAAGTACAAGGATGACATACATTCTGCCACTGCATTCAACAGTGAACATCTTGTCCTCAGGTCCTGACCCTACGGACACCTCTGAGGAAGTTTTCTGCAACCACCTCTGAGCTTTTTGCAGCTGTGCCGGCTGTGAAAGATCCTGCTCTCACCAGAGACATGTGTGCACCAAACGTTTGATCTCAAGCAGGCGTGACAGTGATTATAAACAATTAAATGTCAGTAAAATTTGATTGTGTTCATGCTTATTTCAAGTTGACAGACTGCTGGTGTAATTTTCTCTGCTCTGAATCCATAAAAATAATTCACAATAGCAGTAATTTGTTCAAACAGGCGTCTCTAATCTGACAAAAGAGGACACTAAATGAACTGACGTATCTTTGATTAGTTACTGCAGTCAAATGTCTAAATTTAACGCTAAAGTGCGTAACTTTACATTTCTGTAAATGTCCGTTTCCCCCAAACCACTACTTGAGGAGATGACACAATGCCGATTAAGACGATTAGCTCCTCGAACATCCAACATTAACATTCTGGATCGAACGTTGACATTCCTGTGTTGGCGCTCAGGAAATGATGCATTTTACCTCACAGCAAGAGGGGAGGGGGAGGTAGAGTGTAGAGAGCCTCCGAGGAGGAGGCAGAGCACTGCTAGAAAGAGAAGGCAATTTGACAAAGAACCCAAAGGAGCGGTCAAGACATGGTTCAGAAGTGGATCCTAAAAAAACGGTCATTCGGCTGAAGGCCTGGAGGGACGTGACGGAGAACACGAACATGGCCTTGGATTACATCATACAGAAGTGTCGACTGTATTGTTGTAATAATGCAAAGTTCTTAAGCCTCCAGGAGGCGACACATGTTACGCACTAGTAACAAGTAACGCGATGTTTGATTAGAGCTCAAAAACTGATGCAGCGCTGCTTAAGAGCCAGAAATTAATTTAATGTAAATCTTTGTCTATAGGCTATAGGCTTAACTGCATTTCAGTGAGAACAATGGCCCATGGAAATGAAACATACATGTGTGTGCTGATGCACACTTTGCACAGCCCTATCTGTGTATACGTATCAATGTATGTGTGTGTGCGGGGGGCCTCACAGCGGGGCTAAGACCATTAGAGCTGTTTGCGCAAACACCCTGACCAAAGTCACTTCCTGCTGCCCAACAGCCCGTGAAATTCACCTTCCCAACAACCCTGAACGTTTGAGGTCCTCAGAATGGAAACAGACTGCAGACTCTTGCCAGAGCAGAACGCAAAATTGCAGCCACATTGCGGTGTTTAGCCCTGAACTGGTCTTGCCGTTTCCTCTGTGTGGAAGTGTTTCAGCTGGTGCCCTTTGGTGCAAATGCTGAAGGCCTGCTCTCAGCAGAGTGAGGTTAGATGATTGAAAAGTTAAAAAACTGATCAATCTCTGTTGCATGGAAGCAAACATAAACTTCAGCTTAAATGGGCCACATCATTTAAGATTCATAGAGCTC
Organism: Karalla daura; assembly: GCA_029224185.1. Classification (NCBI taxonomy): domain Eukaryota; kingdom Metazoa; phylum Chordata; class Actinopteri; order Chaetodontiformes; family Leiognathidae; genus Karalla; species Karalla daura. The sequence goes on from CM055195.1 coordinate 19,889,053, forward strand.
ACTTCTCACTTTTGGTGTTTAGCTCCATTAACATTATTGACTTCAAAACTACGCCTTATGCTTGATGAGCCTAAGGATGTTGCCATCTGTGAAATGACTCCACAGATAGTGTTTATGAGGAAAAATCAACAGAAATCTAGAAACTACCTTCAAGTCAATAAACTTTCATGCTACAGTTCAACCAACTTCAACTATCAGCTCAATGGTCTTTTGGACTTTACATCAAATGTTTGATATTTAGTACACCGATATATCTGAACATATCGTCAACATATTTTGCTCAAATTTCATCCCTCAAGTTTCTGTTTTTCAGGTTCAATGCAGGTACAATGTCAAATCAATGACAAATAATTGTAATGATGAATTAATTTCCTATAATATAAATATATGAATCTTCATTTTAGAGCAAACTGACATTAACACAATAACGCATGGTTTGCTATCGGTTTGTCCATGTTCACAATATAACAATAATGTAAGAAAAATTAATAGCCACTAAAGAATAGTGAATGCAGGAACAAAATCTGTGCATCTAAACTAAACAGATGATGCGGCTGCATCGTTTCCTCTTGTTTAACAGTCCTATCAAACTGCCTGGACTCTTTGAATGGAAGTACAACCTTCAAAAAAATAACAATACAAGACACGGGGAATGCTCATCTGGGGCATTTTTCTTTTTTTTTTATATTGGGATCAAATGAAGATTTGGAGCGGGACATGTGGCTGCATCCACTATGTGTTTACTCTGGGTTTTGTTTGTACACAGCTCAGCCACCAGGCCAACTGGCAGACCCAGGGACAGGATGGAGATTTGTTTAATGAGGTCGTGAAGAGAGAGAGAGACAGAAGGCCCAAATTACAAGCAGACTAAACACTTCTACATATTCTGGGCAGCAATGTGGCAAACATTCATCTCGGTGAGGAGCCCATTAGTGAGATTTGCATGTGCTGCATCATAGACGGAGTTCTGATCTTCTTGTGAAGGAGTGAGAGAGGAAGGAACAATTTCTCCCGGAAGGCATGTTCAGCCCGAGTCCAAATTACTGTGAAAAACACAACCTGCACAAAGTACAAGTCAGTTTAGGTTTGGTGGTAGTCATCTGGCCTTTGTTTCTGAACCAACTTTATGTTTCCTTGTTTAGTAGTGACATTTGAATTTTCCCACCACAGCATGAAGACAAAGCAACAGTGTAGCCTTAACATTTCCTGTTGACAATGGCTGCAAACAATTCAGAGCAAACAGATATTCGATTTCGACCTCTGAACATTGGAAAAAGAAAGTATGAACAGGAGGGAGACCAGGAGATGGTGCTAACATGTCAACAAAGCATTTTGTAGAAATAGGACCAAAATGGCACTTTAAAGCCCATAGCCAGGGCAAAATTCTTAATCCTATCTTAATATAGATACAAATGTTTTTCTGCCTCACATGTTGCTCTCGCCAGGCTTCTTAGAAAGCCAAACATAGGAATTTTGTTGCAACCAAAGCATCTTCTGTGATTGTGGTAGAGTTTCATGTGCCACTTTAGTTTAATAATTTTCTAATTAATTCTGATTCAGTCATTCAGCCCATCACAGGTAGCACACACACACACACACACACACACACACACACACACACACACACACACACACACAATTTCCTCTTGCGCTCACATCTCAAATTGGCCCAAACTGCATATTTTTGGACAAGAGAGAAAACATGCAAACTCCACACAAAAAGGTCTGCTTACTGTGAGGTGACGATGCTATCCACAAAGCCAGTGTGCCATCATGGACAGGTTTAATGGATTTCAGAACAAGTAAATTGTCTATACTCAATCAGAATCCTTATTTTCTCTGACAATTGCGTTGTACTTTTTCCACTCAGTTTCTCCACAGGTGATGTTATCTTCCATTTCCATTACCTGCCAACGCTGCCCTGCTTCAACCCTTCACACCCCCTTGATGACCACTTGTGGCTTGTCATCCACTCCGAGCCCTCTCTCTGTCTGATGACATAATGACTCTCCTCCCCTGCTGTGTCAGGGGTCCCTTTCCCATCCAGGTCACCACCTACCAGACAAGTGACCTGTTTCAGCCACTTTAGCTTAAAGCGTCTGATGAACGATCGAAAAAACACATTGTGAAAGAAAAGATGAGAGAAAGGGGTAGAGGGTGGGCGGATGGATGGTAAACACAAGATGAATACAATGGACTGAAATTTGAATAGAAAATATGTTGCACTGTCAAGGTAATTGGGATAATGTAGAAAGGATATTCTGCATTTTTACAAGAGCAGCATGACATTCTGAGACCTTAAAAAAAAGAAAGAAAGGCAATTATGCAGTACAGGAGAATCAGTACTTTGGACCTAATAGAAAAGCTGTGCAGTCAAACATCCGTTCTGTACTTTTCCACATATTCACACATCTGGAGTAGCTGACTCGTGTAGTTTGAGACAGGAGCTTGAGATACCACCTGGATGCACCTGCACGAGTCGAGTCTCCGTAGGAGCTAAGAAGTTAGTTATTAGGTCAAACTTCTTAGTACAAAGGCACTCTGGCACCTGGAACCTTATTTATCGTTACACTCTATCAAGTCCTTACTGTCAAAGTGATGCAGGCCAATTAACTTGGCATCGGTTTGATGAGAACTGATTTGGTGGTGGAGCCTTCACCCTCTGACCTCAGCTTTTAAAGCTTAACTCCACATTTACAAGATGTATTTACCGTTCCTGCTCTCTGAAGCAACACTGTTGCTCCTCTCATATCAAAACCAGACCCTGAGGAAGTTTGGATACTTTTCATGTTTTACGGATTATGGGTCTTGAGAGAGTAAACTGAGGATAAAGTTTGAGATCAATGTTTTCTTAAAAATGGCCAAAAGCCAAAACAGCATTACTGACACCAGGTCTACTGAGATAAGTAATCAGACCCTTGCCCTTTCACTGGGTTTTAATCTCATGGTTGGTTTTTCTCTCCTCCTGTTCAATGATGCAATTCTGAAGATATGTCAGAAAGCATTAGAGAGAGCTGTGAGATTTTTCACTGGCCAAAGAAATCCAATCTGCACAAGACAAACAAGAAAAGAACCAAAGGCTTGAACGCACAGGGTCAGACCAGTTTGGAGGCTAAACGGCAACATTTCATGAACAGTAACAAGTTTTGCAGCCTGCTTTAGCCTGTTTAGTTTTTCCTACACATTTTAGAGAAGAAAATGCAACAATTTGTTGAACAAAATGGAAATTGGCTCTGTGCATACTGAGGCCATAAATGTTTGAAATGTGAGATAAATCAGGTTGAATCATGACTTATTATTACGTATCAAGATTCATGAAATGTGTCCAAATGAGAAGCAGCAATTCCAGTTCCTCTAAAAGTGCTCTCTATGGTCTTTTTGCCGCCACCCCATGGCACCCCATGGGGAAAATTATGAAGTGTTTTGTGGAGGGAAAAAGTAAAGTAGTCAGCTTTGTGTCAGGCACGTTCTCTGATATGTAAACTACGTTATAACCTGCATCCTTCATTTTTTGACAGAAGAGCTTCTGACATGACCTCAATAAAACATGAAGACTCATTTTAGGCTGGACATGGGTTATACTTTAGACTTAGACTTTATTCTGTAATCTAGTAGCATTTTCCAGTCCACCATAGCTCCGTTTATGTGTTTGTTACATGTAGACACCAAAACAAAATCCAGCTGAGGATAAATGTTCAGATTTCTATATGTTCCACACAGAAAATGATATTGCCTTACTTGGCAGATGCTTTTGTTCATTGAGGGATATAATCCCTAATCTAATTTTCAAGATAATTGTAAAAAATATGAGTGTTATCTTTACATAGATACCAAATTTGCAGATTTCCATTAAGTTGAAGAGCAATGAATATACATACTATATTTATTTAAGTTCGTGTCATTGGCCAGGCTGGCGGGCAGAACTGAAAGGGAGTAAACCAGCACAGTTGAAATATAAAAAAATGCCGGGACAGAATTTGTGCAGAAACACTGCTGGGATCACAGAACTAGCTGCACTGCTAAGCACCATATAAAATACCACAATGATGCCTGTTTTCTGATGGCAGCCCAGAAACCCCAGCAGAGCCATGTGGGATTAGACATCAGGATGGAGGCGGCTTTGCAGAGCGTCACCCACTCTCCTGACACTATAATACTATCTGCAATTTCAGCCTTAATTTTCAGAGACAGGATTGGCCGTCACGACAGCAGTTGCGTCGCTGTGGGTGTGCACTAGGGCACTGGAGAGGTATCCAGACTGATGCTTTCATTCAAGTTGTTATTTTATGTTATCCTTTCCTTTCTTCCTCCTTGATAAGAGGATTTAAACCCAGGGGCCTGTGAGACTCAAACAGACTCCGGCCTTAAACTGAGCAGGTGCACAGCAGTGGTGATGCAGCGGTGTGAGAAACAGTTTAACTGGAAATGGACCTTTCACTGATAACAGGGGTGCCACACACTCAACATGATTAACACAAAGGAAAGGTGTGTTCCTATAAATAGACACTGGCGCTAGTCCATTCAGTTATTTTCTTGAACTCACATCTTTTCTTTGGCTTTATCTATGTTGTCTCAAAAGCAAAATTTACGAACTAAACTGGACCATTCAATGACAAACTGCAATTACATACCAAGTTGTCTATTACAAAGTATCGACAATTCACAATTTAACATTTACTTAACATATGTGCTTAACAGATCCAGTGCAAATCTTCTACGTATATATGTCCTCTCCTGACTTGCAGTCCCCTGTTAAATGAATCAAACCTTTGCCGGAGGCTCCAAATTAGACACTCAGTGGCAAAACAGTGAAAGCGTTGAGTGGCTACTGCAGCTCTTTAGTCACGGGGTTGGCGGTTGATGGAAAGGTTTGCACCTTGCATGGGATTTCTGTGACTGTGTCCTCAGTAAAATTATTGGAAATCAGTAGTCAGAATTTCCAGCATTGGGCCTGATTGTGAACAATGGGAATTATAAATTGATATTTAATATAACGTAAATGACAACCAGCAATTTTACATCTGTGATGCTCCACAACATCCCAATGAAAAGACTGGCATACTAGAACTTTTCAAGTTCCCAGCCTAATGTGACAGCTCCTCGGGCATGATTCTTGATGTTAACCAATACAATGAATGAGTACTCTGGCACATAATGCTCAAAGTAAAGCTAATATACATGGTTCTTTAATTGACACTATTGACAGTTTCTTGACACACCCTCAGATTACCTATGACATCATACAAGATCGTGATCTTGGGATCAGTGTTTTAGTATGAACACTTGAATCATGAATAACAAAAACTTTTTTTTCTGATCTTGGTACTAGAAACAAGGGTGCACTACAGTGAATAATTGCTGCTTGTAAACGTGTGAAGGTGCATAATGACGGGCATGTTTTCATATACATCTGTGGTCAGCTATGAACCAAACAGTACAGACACTTGGCAAGCATCTTTACTAACATAACCTGGCAGATGACCAGGACGGTGAGCGGTGTCGATGCTAAAAAAGGGTAATGCTAAAATAATGAAGCTGGAGGCATTGACCGGCCTGGAAAAAGAATTGGCAAAAGAAGGGTTGAATCTGATCAACTAAGCCTGTTGTCACACTGGTTTTTGAGAGATGCATAAGACAGATGCACATGGCCAGTACATATGTTTAGGCTAACTATACAGAAGGCACCTGCACACACATTCCTCAGACCAGGACATTGGAAGCTGAATCATTGAAGAAACATGGGTAGAGAAGCCACTGCTTCCATGGCATTGTGAGTCTATGTGTTTGTGTGTGTTTCTAAGGAATGAGATCAGTGCGCTGCTGACTCTCAGTAGATCAGAGGTTTGATTATTTCTGGATGAGTGATGCCTGCAAAGCTCTAATTGCTTACATGACTGGAATGAGGAAAAATGTGTGTGTGTCTGTGTGCACATGTGTATATGCGAGAAGAGAGAGACAGGTAATTCAACTGGTTTATGACTGTGCTGCAGTCAGCTGCATCAGCTCTGTACAAATGCCAGCTGTATGTTTAACAATAAACAAATAAACATGCAGTACTAAATCCAAAAGTTACCTAATCCCCATTGACTCCAACATTAAAACGTCGATCACTGCATCAGTAATAACAGTGGAGTCAGGTGATACACCAGTGCCTCCAAACGGCTCAGCAGGAATGAAAATGGAGTCACTTCAGTGACTTCCAATGTTTCCACAGTCTGTTGTTCCTTTTAGTGATACTGAGTTTATTATAACACAACAGGTGCACAGTAAATCTGCTTTAATCTGGGTGGTTTTCTTCAATGTTTTTAGCTGGACATGACACAATCACACTGTTAAATATTCACAACATCATTCATACCATACCATCCCCCAAAGGAGAAGGTTGTCTCCTGAGTAACTTTTAATGTTCCAGAAAAGGTGCTTAATGTAAATAAAAGCTCCACCAAACAAAGAATCTGATAGCTGTAGCAAATTAAAAATACTGTATTTAATGTGTTTTACTACCTGCATATTTAGATAAAGAACCAAAACAACATAACAAAAATAGCAAAATAATAATTGGCATATTTTCCCGATATAAATAAATAAATCACATTTTTTGTAGTTTGACTGGTCATGTGACCTATCTTTTGAAATGACTTGTGCATTAAATATATATTTGCTATGTCGTTTATAACCGCAAGAGGGCACCATTCACATTCGTTAAAACCATAGACTGTATATAAAAGATGGATGTAGTCGCCCGGTTCAATATTATGCTCAATTTGCAAATAATTCCATGATTAATAAGAAATCAGAGCTTAGATAAATGAATGAATATGGGCGGGTCCATTTGGCTGCCTCACAGATGAGAGAGCGCCAGTCACATAAATTGGACGAACAGACTGTGCTTGCCTCGTTCGTATGGCCGTGTTATTCTCTGAGTACGGATCGTATGGATCAGTGGGTGTGCTGACAAAGATGGAGCTGAAAAGTTATATCCGTCACTCATTCCTCTTCCCCCCGCCCTACAGTTTCTGCTTGCTCCATTACGAGGAATGGCAGCTCCCTGCGACCATAGATCAGTGGGTGTGTTAGTTGTGTACTTTAAAGGTACTTAGACAATGTAATGGGTGAGCGAGCTGCCCGACATAAGATGGCCGCCATGTGCGGACGTTCGACTGTGTACCCGCAATATTAACACACTCTCTAAGCCATTGCACGATGTATCCGTTTTTTCTCGGCCCGAAATTGCCGCAGGAGTATAACAAAACACGCTGAAACTCTGTGCCAGTTGCGCTTGTACACTTCCAGTGAAATTAGGGGGGGCCCAGTCAAACTCGTTTACGATTACGTCCGCTGCTCGTCTGGTGCCCGCCCCAAACCCAAGAGCCCAGGGGAAGCCCTGTCAAACATTGCGTAAACAGCCTGGTGTGTGTTAATGCTTGCTTATATCTGCTCGGTGTAAGAGCCGATATACACGAAGTGAACTCAGTCATTTACTGACAACAACCTGCTCCGAAAGTGTCCATTGATTTTTTTTAGAGATAGACATACTTTCTAGTTGAATGTGGAAAGGTTAAAGCTGTACCCTGTTGAGCAACAATGGCAGTACAGTAATATCCCCTGTAGAATATTTGATCACATTTTGATCATTCCAAATCTCAATTTGAAGAGGAAGAATTACCGTGATTACTGTAATTATTACTGTTCGACTGGTCTGGACCAACAAGCAATGAGCAAACATTATCTGTTTTCATTTTAGACCACCCTGGAGGCTATACCGAAACTTCCATTCAAATAAATGTAAATGCAATTCTAGCTCGAAGCAGCAAAATATAATTTACGTGATCTATAGTCAAAGACAAGAAAAAACATTTTTGTTGCCTTGTTTTCAAACCAGCTTCAAAGCAGCTGTTTACTGTAGGCTCTGCATCTAACTGTGGCAGTGGCAATTGTAGTAATGCATATGCAAATGATGTGTCGCAAGTGAAGGCATCTGATTGGCAGATGTGTTCCTGGGTGTAAGCCACCTGGTGTGAACCACCAATGACATTTCACTACACCAAAGTATATTCAGGTACTGTATAAATGACCGCAAAAGTACACAAGGGGTTTCACTTTTTTTCTACCCTTTGGACTGCACGTGGACTTTGACTGCACCCTCAGAATGGAAGCTGCCAGATTCGACACTCCAGCGGTCAAGAGCCCGAAGCGTGCAGCATCAAAGGTAAGTTATTTTTCTAAATTTCGAAACTGTACTAAAACTAACCAGAGTTAAATCATGTGTTTGTTCAACATACTAAGTGAAGCTGATTTGTTCGCTCTAGGCAAAGGAGCCTTCACCAAACAAGAGGGGCAGAGCAAACCTTCGGCTTGTAAAAAAAAAAAGCGGTAAGTTGTAATTTCTGAATTTCAAAAAATTGTTTCAAAACAGATTAAAACACCAAGAGCACAGAGAGGCCAACGTAATAATTACGTCCTCACTTTTTTTCTTATATAGGCTACCACTGTCTTCTCCATTCGAGGCAGGAGTACTTGTCCATTCCAGGGGCAATATCTGGAAGAGATCAGGGCCCTCAAATGTCGGGTAGCTGCCTTGGGGGCACGGAAAAGGGCGAGAGACCAGTCGCTGAGAGAGATGTTGAAGGACACGGCCGAGCAACTTGTCCAGTTGAAGGCAAAAATAAAATCTTGAAAAGCTTGAGAGCTTGAGAGGAGAGTTCTTCACCTCCAAATGAGTCCACACCAGACAGTCCATTTATCGGCTCTCGTTTGAACAAACAGCAGTTTCTTGGCAGAAGATCCGCTGCATGATCAATGAAAGACTATGAAGTCCCTGCAACGTTTATCGTTTACTCGTACATCATTTTTTTATTTCATGTTTTTTTTCTTTGCATTTAAATAAAGCAGTAATTTGTGTTTTACTTGCATGCGCTTTCCTAAGATTGTACTTGAAGTACTTTAATAAAAATATTTTTGATCTGCTTGCTTTTGCTCATTGTCTATCAGTCCGAACCAGTCAAACCAGGTGCATTTTGGGCTCTATTAAGAATTAGTGTGACAATGGGAGACCAAAAAGTCCATTTTATGCAAACAAAAGGTTGAGTGATGAGAATGCAAATAAGGTCTTTGGACAGGCCTAAAGTATGTGCTAAATACTACCTAAGGGCTGTTACAGTAATCACTGTAAGACTGAAACCGTTCACAGAAGCAAACTCAGCTTATTGTGGTAGTAATAGGCTGAATCTTGTGTGGCTCTGCAATGTGCAGAGAGCAAGAGAGCAACCCCTTTTTTTATCTTTGCGGCAATGCCAGACCAAAAAAAAACCCAGATACAGTGTGCATAGAATGCATGTGCACAAACACATACACACACTCACTTGTGAGCTTTGTGTATTTGGTGTGGTCCATAATGTTGTGAGAGAAGCGCAATCCCCTGGTCATCACTTGTGGCTACAAGGCTTGCATTTAAAATAGACACGGCCAGGAGGAGGAGGGGGGGACTCCAGCTGCTGGAACTCAGCAGACAACCTGTTGGATATGGTAGGCAAACCTTTTGTCTCTCAGCTGGGATGGCAAGTTTGGAATGGTTCCTACTGTACTATATATTCATTGCCCATAAGACGAATGCACAGGAAACAGACTCTGAGCAGAAGGCCAGAGGCTCTGGCGCCAGTCCTGTGAGCATGAAAATCTATCGGGGCCACAGTTCAAGAGAGGCTGTGAGCTAGTCTGTGTGCTGCTGAAGCTTCAGGCATGTTCTGCTACCTGTGCATCATCATGATAATGGTGATGATTATGATCATTCACTTGTAGTTAATCTGAGGCAGTGAAGAGGAATAATTTAGTTCTTTTGTGCAATTATCCCGCTTCTACAAATATGAATGCACAGCTGTGTGTAATATAGATTATACACCTGTTTTACTTTTAATGTAATATACTTATTCATCTATTTATTCAGAATTCACACTATATTACCTTACTGCTGTGCAAAAACAGATCAGATTAAAAGTCTGCAGCGATCAAGTCACTACTCAGTCCACCCCTACAACCACCAACTATTAACCCCTCAGGTTTGCCTCCTTCACAGAAAAGATGGCAACTATGTGTTCACTCTTCATTCAGAGACTAAGATATCACATCTCCTGAGTCGTAGCCATGCTACTACTTGTGCTCTGGACCTCTGGACTCTCCTACAAATCATTTCTCCTACCATTGTTACAACTGTGATGCATGTTATAAATTCCTCACTGGCTTTTCCTGACTCTTTCAAACAGGCTTGGGTGGTGCCCCCGCTCAAGACACCCTCACTTTTCCAAGCTTAAGTTGAAAATGATCTGCTGTTCTGTCTTCTTCCCTTCTACTTGAAAGCCATCAAATGGGTGGTCTTCAATCAGGTATTGGGCTTCCTCATCCACAATGCCCTTCTTGGCCCAAATCAGTCAGGCTTAAAGAGTAGCCACTCCACTGAAATGGCTCTGTTGTCTGTGCCAGAAACTCTGATTGCCACTCGGTGTGCAGGACAATCCTCAGTCCTCATCCTCCTAGCCCTACTGTATCAGTTTTTGGTACAGTGAACCACCATATCCTGCTATCCACACTCTTTGAAATTAACTTCTTTTTCATAGTGCTCTTCTGGTTTGAACTCCAATCCTTCAAAGTTTTCTGGCAAGGGAAAACTTCCTCTCATCCACTCATGTCTCATCCCCTGTCTCTTTGCAGTTTATTCCACTTCCTTGGGCCCTGGGCATGTCGTTCCTCTTTACATCATTCGAAAAATCAGGCCATACCTGACTGAGTGTGTGACCTCACTCCTAGTTCAGGCACTGGTCTCCTCCCTCCTCGATTGCTGCAATTCTCTTCTCATGGGAAATTCAAGTGGCAAGTATTGGTCGACAGAGTGAACTCCATGTCTGCTCCCACTCACCTAAATTCCATTATTCATGTTTGGGCTCCTTCTTAAGCACCCCATTCAACCCATGAATGCTGTCTGGCATTGCTATCTCTATGCTCAAGGCAATTACAGCCCAAACTGTCTTACTCTGTGGTCCTTAGATGGTTGAACAAACTATTGAGCACCATCGGAGTGGAAACATCAAGAATCTCTTGAAGCCTGTCTTCTTCTGAGAGCACCTTGTTTCTTAAACAATGCCCTCACCCGTTTTTATTAAAACTATTTGCATTTTTCATTTTACTTCTTTTTCTTTACTACTCTTACTTTACTTGGATAAAAACATTTGCCAAATGAGTAAATGTAAATACAAAAACAGACGTCACAATTGTTACCAGTAAAAACTGTATTTTGTCTTCCCACTATGACAGTTAGGACAGTCTTATCAGGCATTTCAATTTTAACATTTTAACACATCAAATAACTGTTGTCTCAAATAATTCAGAAAAACAACCAGCTGCAGAGGTGTGTTTTGTGAACAACCCGTGAGCATTGGGATCAAACTGATTTTCAGTGTAAATGGACAGAAACGTGCCTGCAATGGTCCCATGATTTCCAAACCATTGTTTGTCTTTCATTGCATAATTGAGGACAAAGTCAAGCTTCCAGTGAGCAGTGAAATCTTAAAATGTTTGAAAGCGCATAAGCACCAGTGTGAAGAGGTTTTGACATGGAAGTGTAAATACCTCGTTTGTCTCAGCTGTCTGGGCTTTAAAACAGCATTTGTTGTTTTTACTGCATGCTTGTGACAAAACCAGCCATCAGTGCCTCTCAATTATCTCCTCAAGTTTCTGTTCTATGGTTTCACAAATAAGACAAAGAACTTCACTGAAGCATTTACCCCAGATGAGGGCACATCAAGCAAATACACTGTGATCTGCTATCATTTCTAAAATGACAGAAAATTATAGTTTAATGTACAGATAAAGACTCTCCATGAGTACTCAAAATACACCTTTTATTGGTAATTACAAACACAGAGCACCTGAGAATTAAAAAGCTGATTAACAAAATGTATTAAGTGAGCTAAATCTGGTGCAAACCATGCACTTTCAGGGTCAATGATGCAAACATGAAATGAATCAAATCTGACTCATTGACAAACTGTGCCAACGTTTATCAGCATCACAGAGATGCTGAAGAATGCACGTGGCTGCGTCCTGTGAAGGAGGACAAGATAAGTCCACATTTTCCTGCTGTTTGTCTGTGTATGTAGTTCTGCTTCTGTGTAAACATAAGGCTCAACAGTAACCAAAACTGGAGCATCTGTCAAACCCTCATGGACATGTTTGTCGAAGCTGCGGAGAAACCAGCAGCTGCTTTAATTCGGACCCTGGAGGCCGGAGGACATGGATGTCATTCAGTCAGCGGCCTGGTCTTCCTGTCTGTTGGTCCATCTGTCTTTAAGTCTGGAAACAAGCTCAAAGCTGCACCCCAGGCATAAAGGGCTTAGTAGTATTAGTTTATAAATAGATCCTATAGAATGATTCATTATGACTTCAAAACATCTGTGACATCATGCTGATGCTTATTTACAGTGACACTGGGTGTCACAATATTACCATGAACAAAGAGGTGGAATGTGGATGAAGCTGACATGGGTCCAACACAGCAGTCACTCAAGGCGTGATTGCTCATAATTCAAACACTTACTGCTATTTTTATTCTGTAAGTTCACACAAAGTTCAGTCTTCTGTGAGGGCACTCTTTACCTTAAGACCTGCTATCATCATGCCATTATCTATGGCTTTTGAAATAAGGGATGACGATATGCTATTTGGTTGATGAAAGTCCACGAACAGAGAGCCACTAGAAAGCCCTCGTTTCTTCTCGATTTCAACAAAACTTTGGTTCTGCATATCTTCTTCCTCTTGCCCTCACTGAACTGCATTTCTTCTTTGTGATGATAAAAGTTTAATCAATGCTTTCATCCGCAATATGCTGCAATCCACTGTAGTATTTACTTCAGCTTGTACTTGTAAGTGGATTAATTACTGCTGCTGAGTTCACTGCCACATTTGGTGACTGCTGTAGTGTTTTCAACCAGTCCATCCAAGCAAAGGAGTTTTGTCGATAGCTACGTAGTGAGGTTATCCAAAGGACGTTTTGAATCACAGAGAGAACAATTAATTCACACGTCACAGTCCTCTCCTACAGTTCCCTCTCTCTTTTTCTTACATCAACAACTGCAGATCTGTGTGTGGGATGCTGTGGCAGTGAAGAGGAGGTGGAAAAGGAAAATGAAATAATTCCTGCCAAGCAGAGATTTTGACCTGTAAGAGGAGATCTTTACCTGGAAAATGTGGGAAAATTACACTCCCATGAAAAGAGGGGGTCTGTCTGTCTGTCTGTCTGTCTGTCTGTCTGTCTGTCTGTCTGTCTGTCTGTCTGTCTGTCTATCTATCTATCTATCTATCTATCTATCTACCTCCATTCTAATTAGAGCATATGGGTCCATGACATGCTTTCATGACAAGTTCTAATTATTTTTAGCGTCTTCTTAGGCGTTAGAGTTGGCCTTTCAAACTTCAAATGCCAATACTGTTGTGCTTGATGTAAGCAGGTGTTGTCAAGAGAAACCCGTTGCTGTGTTTCCAAGTCATAAAAATAACAAGGAGTTGTTGCTGGACTAGAGGCGTCAATGGTGACGCATCATGCGCTAAATTGTCGTGCCACGAGAAAAGTACAGGACACTGAGAATAAGAAATGCGCAGAGGTTCTTTGGGCACACGCTGAACTTGTGTAGTCAGAGCTCCCATAAATATTTGGAGGAGTTTAATCATAAAATTTGTTTAAAAAGCTCAACAAACAAAGTGGAATTCATGGCAATTTAGACCAATAAAATGAGACAAACAGCACAAAACATTTGGTATTTTACAGGCTCCATATTTAAACTCCAAACCATCAAATGTCTCCTCTGACATTTCCACTGGTCTTGGTCTAGGCACAACATAGGTGGTCTATGCATCAGTTATAGCCAGATGTCCCTCCGCTTATGACCAGTAACACTGTATTTTCATTTAGCAGTGGAAAATCAAAAATCAAAAAACAAATGATCAATTTCATAATTATATCCAGATCCTTCATATTCTCTGAATGGTCATGATACATCTCTTGAATTATGTGTTTATTGGTGAGTATACTGTTTTGTTGCGTACTATTTACTGTATAAGTGAGGCTATTATCAACTGATGCATGTTTGAACCGAAGTGATAGACATTAAACACTAATGAACACATGTGCAGAAACACCTGGGAAGCACATCTGGATTACTTAAGATGGATTTGTGTTATGTGCCTCTCTGTTTGTGTTTATACATACAGATGTAAGCCAGATACAGCTTCATTGTTTATGGTGACTGTCGTCTTTCACTTTGGCAGTGAATGCCAGATCTGTGGGTCTCAAGGGAAGGAGACACGGCACATAAAAAATGGAGAGGTTAGCAGTAAACCACACAAGGCGATTCAATCAGGAAGTGAAAATCCTTGCTGACTGATTTAATGTGGTTAGTGACGGTGATCAGCACTGCAAGCAACACACAAGACAACACAAAGAAACTGAGCGTTCTGCAGAAGGTACTGCTACAGTAGCAGATGGCGCTTTGCTTTGAAGCAATGCAGTCTTTTGTCCCATTAATCAACTTTGACTCATTTTGGCAGTCAAAGAAGTTCCAAAAAGAGGGCTGCTACAGCACACCTACATTTGTCAGGAAAACTAAAGTACAATAGTGTGCCTAGAAATACTCTAATTTGAACTGTGTACAGATATACACTACACTCTGTGGTTCTGTATTTCCAGCCACTTTCCACTATCACTTGCATTACAGCCAGACACCAGTAATCCCTCTCAGTGTGTATTTTCGTGTAACATGTACTGAATCCTGCAGTCTGTCTGTACAAGTACCTCCAAGTCTATTGTGATAAGTGATGCTTCTCACAGGCTATGAACCATGACATCAGCTCATGTTTAAGTACAAATTGCAGCTGTAAAAGCTACCATGAGCAGCAGGACGTTCTGTCAGGAGAAACATCTTAAAGAACCTAATTGAAGCCCACTTGCCTTCATTTCAGCACCTTACTATTATGAACAGCCAGCACACAGAACCTCTGGCCTCTTATGAGTCACTATCATAGAAAAAGGTCACACAATGGTGAATAAATGCAGTTCTGTTCACGAAAAAGCAAAACAGGCTCCTCCTTCTGCTGTCACATTCATAGCATTAAATGCATTGGAAAATGCACATTGATTTTAGTCAGTAACTGGTTTAACTCGTCTTCATGCCTTTATTCTCATCCTTTTCCAGGAGATTTAGACACTTTCCTAAGAACTTTCCTTAACAACTGCTGTCCAGTGACAGTTTTTACAATCAGTTAAGTCATCCTCCATTTCACTATCCTTTGAGACAACCGCATGTTGTCTGTAAATCAACCAGTATCAAATACTTGATACTGTAAATCAATGTGAACATAAAACAGGACTACAATAATAATGGCAATAAAACTGATATGAAATTGTGAAAAGGGTTATTGAAGGGATTTCAGAACAACAAACTTCTTAAAAAAAAACGTTGCGGTACCATTGGAAACTAGAGAATCCGGAAGCACATTACAACACTGCTAACATCCAGCCATACGTCAATTGATACATTCATTTCTCCTGCAACCATGAGAAATCTCTGTATGTCTACTTGGTTTAAAAGCAGAGAGCGCAAAGCAGTATCCATGTAGGCGTCTGGTGGCTGATCAGTTGAATGCATACAGCAGTACCATTTAAAGAGCTATGACAATGTTCACACTTATAGCTCTGAAAATGGCGCTGCCATCTGCAACAAAGCATCAGAGCAGTGGGTGTCGTTGGGCTAGTGGTCTGTTAAAACCTTCATCACACATACAAACACGCACACTACGGACAAGCAGCGACCATGGCTCAGATTCAGGTGGGTAGATTAGGCGGTCAGGTGATCCACATTGGGAAAAAGCAAAATGAAAGTCAGAGCAGAATGAAAAACTGCAGCAGAGCAATGGAGGAACTGGCCTAAGTTTGCAGGCATGTTCTGCGAGCAAGCAAAAAATCTATGGGATAAACCAAACTGCTGATGGTGACAATCTTTTGAGTGGAAACATGGTGCTTAATGTTCTTAATTTATTATCTTGACAGACACATGCATGCACATTCACGGCTGTACATGGAGGAATGTGTGGAATTTTGGATGCTTCGTCTTCATATATAGATATGTATCTTGAATTATTGTCATTCCTAGAGCAACTAAAACGCTTCTTGAAGTCTGCACAGAAGTTTGTGTTTTGAGTTGCGTGTGCATTTTGTCTAGATGGTATGACACTAACATCACTACTTCTTTTTGAATATACAAGTTGTGTATGTGCGCGGGGAGCTATGGCACTCTCATCTGCCCAGGTTGGCAGATAGAGTCAATGAGGGATGTAATTACACCTGATAAATCCTGTGTCAGCAAGATGATACTGTTACATAACAGATAATAGGAATGCTCAAGGGATGCTTTGTGACCTCTGTCTGAGTACCGTTCAGCCACTCAGTTCAGGTCATAAAGACAGTGACTGATTGTGCTGTATTATCTTTGTTTGCTCAGCTCTGTTACCTCTCATCTTGCGACATAGGTACAATATGAAATAGGGCATAACAGCAGGCACTGTGGATTACCGACATGTTTTCAATGTACACTCTTCAAAGCTCATTCTGTTCAGAAATCATTGATGTGTAGATCTTACATCTCATGACCAGAGAGTAAATCCAATAAAATGTAAATGTAGATCTACAACATCAATTAGGTGGCAACTCAGAAACATAGAGGAGAGTGAGGAGCTAATCAATACAACACTAAGTGTGTTCCATACTCCATTAATTCAGGTGAGTGATGAATATGGGCTTTGTATCACATTGTGCTCGGCAGCTTATCTCCAAGGCAAAGCATAAACATGCCGTTGCTTCCTTTACTCATCATTTATCATGAGCTCCTCCATATCTTATGTAAAATGCTCTGTTTTCCATAATCCCTGCCTGAATTGGTCTTCTCTGAGTTGCTGAAACAGTTTTTTCCTTCACAAATCATTTCATGCAAATGTCTCAGGCAGCTGTGGTCAGTCTCCCACTGTGTTGCTATATTTGGAAGTAACTCCAAATATGGTAACTAGCAAATGGACTAGCTCTCATAGCGCTTTTCTATACTTCATGACCACTTGAAGTGCCTTTACAGACAAGCTGTATTCACCAATTCACACATTGGTGGTAGAGGCTAGTTTGCACCCTCCAACTGCTCAACCAGTACCTTTATAATCACACACTGATGACATAGCATCAGGCAGTTTCAGGTTCAGTACCTTTCCCAAGGATATTTCAACATAATGGCTGCAGCTGGGATTGAACCACAGAACTCTTGATCTGTGGATGACTCTGCTCCCCTCATCCATAGAGGCCGAAAATGTTTTACCAAAATGCAAATTTATTGATAAAACAGACTGACCTACTTCAAAACTCTCTGGCTTGAATCCTGGGCAAACCAACCCTTCAGTATGGAGTGTTCACCCAGTGTGTGTGTGTGTGTGTGTGTGTGTGTGTATTGCATTTGGAGTCATGTGTGCTAGGAGAGACTTCAGCAGACGACAAAAAGCGAGTAAGATGAATGATGGATAGTTTGTTTTGGTTTGCATTGTAATGTGAAAGTGTCAGTACTAAAAGCAGCAGTATGGGATATTGCTTATCTAGCTGTCTGAAAATTTTCAAGATAATTTCAGATCATTTAGATAATTATCAGCAGCCGGTGTGCAGTTTTAGACACCTGGAGACTTAACTTGCTAACAAATATTTGGGTTTTTGTCTTTATTCTTTAGCCTACTATTGAAGCTAAACTTTCATCATAAATTATTATTTTCTATCATATATTTTGTTGTGGCTGTGACATGGGCAGTGCCAGCCAGGCTAGCCCAGGTACAGCTGGACCTGGGGAAAGAACCCACGGGCAAGGAGCACTAGGAAAGCTCCCGAGTTGGACATCTTGGCTGGGAATTAATAAAATGCTGGAACACAAGCTGCTTTGTCCATGTGAGTGGTGTCGACATGCTGGAAGCCCACAGAGTAGCAGACGGTTTGCTATAGATTTTAGGCAGAATTTAAGTTAAAGCTATAGCACACAGTTGAATTGTTATGGCTTCAAAATTTTAAAACTTAGGCATTTAAGAATTGAGGCTTGCTGTAGTGCCACAATCAGGACTACTATCATCTGTTTTGACTTAAGGACATCTGGCATGGGACTGGACCTTTTTGAAAAGTTTGGGTAGATTACTCATTTGCAAATGTTGCACAAGCTGAGACTCAAACCCACCATTTTCAACACCAAGAACCATCCTGTATATCTCCCTGAGCTAAGTGAAAATGCCCCCCTGTTTTTGCATCTGAGGTAATCTGGCATGGGACTAGACCTTTGAGCAATTTTTATTTCATTTAAGCGTATAGGAAGTAGGATTTCCTCCAAAGAAGAAAAAGACCCAGTAAAACAATACAGCCTTGGCAAGGCTGCCCTGCCCCTAATGACATCATCAGGCTAAACGACCAGGTTTCTACACGACTGTGTTTTTAATCAGAATCACAAGCTAGTCTCTCAAGAACTACACTGGACTTAAATCCCAATTGAAAACATATTGTGCATATTATTGTATTATTCTGCATATTACTGTACTTTGAAGCAGTCTTGCAATAAAGCAGCAAAAACTGCACTGTCTCCCAAGTGCCTCTGGAGAGGAGCAGCTTGACATGTGAACAATGATGCGCACTCAAACTTTCAATTTACATGTTTCCGTCTGTCTAGGAGAATTGCAGCCACTCACAGAGACTGGAGAGACCTTTTCTTAGTGTTCAATACAAGTGCAAATGAAAAGAGGCTTTCTGGCGTCATTTTTGTCAATGTGTGAATTCAACAAATGAACACATATTCCAGTCACTTATTTAATTTGCTGCACAGAAAGACAGTCGTCTGGTGGGGAAAACAAATCACGCTACATAGTTTTGGCAACAAAAGAGTCTTCATTAGGTGAAGACGTCTGAAAGAGACTCAGACAATGCCAAACGTATTATATACACACACGTGCCAGCACACACACATGTCCACGTTCTCAGCCTCATGAATCTGCATATTTGCTCCATTTTATAAGAATGAATAAGAATAAGAATTCACAACAGGAATGTTGCTTTGTTATTGAGACAAAAATCAAAGCTGCACTTACAGTATAAAACACAACATTTTTCACTGTGTCAGCATCAGGATGCTCTTTCTTTCTACCATTACAGTGGAAAAAAACATTTTCCCAATTCATGCTGAGGGTCTTTATGTGCATCGCTGTTTACCACTGTGTGTGTGTGTGTGTGTGTGTGTGTGTGTGTGTGTGTGTGTGTGTGTGAGGCAGTAGACTCACTTGTTAGAGCCATGAGGCGGCCTACACACAGCAGCTAAACATGCACTGGCCTGGTGTTGCAGAACCAGAGCAGGAGCTTGGAGGCAGAGGAGCAGCCACTGGGGAAACAGGAGGAGGAGGAAGAGGAAAGGAAATGAAAGGTTAAAGGACCAAGTGGGGAGGCAGTAGTGATAGCAGGTAAGGAAAAGGAAAAAAAAAGAGCAAAAGACAGGAATAGAACAAAATCAGGGCAGGAGACGGAGAAGGGTGCAGAGGGAATAACAAAATGAAAGGTGAATGAAATGAATGCAAAGAGCAGGCAAATACATGGATGAAGGACAAGAGGAAGGAAAAACGGTGAAGCAAAAGGCAAAAAATGTCAGAAAGTAATTTATAAAAATATGGAAAAAAGCAGTCGTGGGACAAAAATTGGAGTGATGAGACAAGGAAGGTGCAAGAGAGGAAGAGCAAGGAAGGAAGGGGGAGGGAGGGAGGGAAAGAAAGGGAAAAACAAGGTTAGTTTACACCCAGACGATGCATCAGAAAGCAGGCAAGAAAGATTAATGTACCGTGAAACCACTCCTGTACTGTGTACCATGAAAGTGTGCTCTGTTCAGATATCCCATTAAAGGCAACGGGGAATTCACCAGTGGGGACAACCAGCTGCTCTTTCATAAAGCTTGTGAACCTTTCGAACTGCTGCTGGAGACTTCAGCCTCTGAGCAGCTCGTCACCTGGCTCCGAGCGTGAGAGCAGGTCAAATGATCAAACTGTGCTCCGCTTCCTCATCTGTGGCCCAAAGTCTCTCTGTGGCATGTGCTGTCCTTAGCTGCTCGCTCTGTCAGCAGCAGCAGCAGAGAGCTCAATGATGCATTACATCTACCTCAGAATCTGGAAGTCAGAGTGGGGAATGAGCCGGGTTCACAGCATTCCAGTTACAAAGTCGGGAAAAGTTGCCAGGCTAGCCACTGGCAGCACAGCCGCACACATACCGTGTGAAAAATGTAAATTACAAAAAGCTATAAAACATTTATATTAGAATATTACACTTGGGCCAGCCCTCTTGTCAATTCGTGGGTGGTGAGGATTCTCTGACTGTCTGAGTCAGAAATTCACCCTCCCCGGTGAAACTTCCAACTCCGAACTCAGAAGTTTAATACATGAGAGCGCACCACAAGGCCCAACCCTCATCACCCACAGGTTTGCAAAGGGCAGTTTTTAAAGCCGGTAAAGCACAAGGGGCTGGAGATGTGGATTGGAGTCAGCAGGCTAAAGCCGGTTTGACAAGGCGGGCAGAAGACATGAGGAGAGGTCAGGAGCAAAAAGGGTCGGAACCGGGCAATCAGAAGGCAATCTGGCAAAGGTTACTTCAATATGGTGAACTTCAATATCCTGCTGATGGCAACAGAGAGTCACTGATTGGCTAGACAGGCAGGAAACGGATAGGTCGAGAAACAGGCAGGGCAACACAGTCAACACAGTCTCCATAGCATATGACATGGATCTAACTTTTCACATCTGCCATAACATTATTATTTTTTTCACCTTATAATTGTTTTATAATCAGTGTGATTTTTGTTTCATTAAATAAAGCTTAATCTGTAATATGTATACCACTGCTATATTAATTTCTTTTTGTAAAATACAGCAAGAAAATGTTAGACACTTGCATAGAGTCACAACCGGTAAAAGCGGATGGTAAGAAAAAAAGCAAAAAAAACCAACAAAAAAACCCTGACCCTCAAAGACACGACGTGCGTCACATTCAGCCCTGTCTGGTCGAAAGCGCCGTGTCTGAACAAGTAATTACAAGGTTGTAAGTAATTACAAACCGAAGTGAGAGCAAAGTGACAGCTGAAGAGGACCTAACTGGTATCGAAAAGACGTGCAAGCCTGAGTGACTGAGACAGGTTTCGTTGTGTGTGAGCGCGGAGCAGATCACAGCTGGACGCAGTCAGCTACCAAAGTGAGGATTTTCATTCAGCAGATGTTGACTCGCATTCCTTGTATACTACTCAGACAGCAAAAGTGCTTTATCTGATACTAATTTCAGCTGAGTATCCGGCTCAGCCCTACTAATCAATCGTGGAATTGTTTTCAAATCGACCACTAGATCACAGCCTGGCATGAGAAACTATAGCCGTTGAAACCGGTAAGAGTTAGAGTTAGGGTGAAAAAAAAAACTGAATGAGTACTTCGTGATTAGAAATGACAATTTTTGATTGGGTGTGTGGTGGGGAAAGTGTTTCTTGGAGCCAGATGTGGCATTGCGACTACAGTCACTCCTGTATTAGCTTAATTCTTCCGACTGGAAGACTATGTCCATCTTGTATATGGTCTATGCACATGGCCTAGAGACATTTTGACCATTTCACCTGCACTCAGGAACGTCAGCTCAGCGCCCAGCCCCTCCAACAAGGCATCCCTAAACCTAACACTAAAACAAAAACATCAGTTATCCTTCCGTTTCTCTTCTAAAAGAATGCACACTGTTCAATACAAGTCAACAAAAAAACTGCTTCAAGACCATCAGGAAGAATGTTGGCTTGACAATGCTTTGTTTTTACCCCGAAAACAACAGTGGAACATTCTTTCGAAGAAATATGGAATTTAAAGATTGAAGCCAAAACCATTCACAATAATTGCAGGCAAACGACTAATTAAAGCTGGGGGTTAGAGAAATGCAAGGTTTGCAAAAATTTGTTTGAGTTTCGGAAATAGATCCTTTGGGACAATGTCCAGTTGCTGTTGGATCTGCTCGGGTATGACTCCTTGTTTACGTCTGTTAACAAATAGTCTATGATTCAAGAAGACACGCTGTTAAAGTCATTTTTATGAAAAGTCGTTATTTATACTAGTCCCAGTGTGACAGGATGTGCTGCTACATGCAGTGAGGGCATGGAGTGTGTGTGTGCAGAGCGGGCTGCTGTTGTTTGTTATGGGCTTGTGGTCTAATGCAACTGACAACATCATAGCGGCGTTTAACCCAACAGCCCAAGAGTAATGCTTCCTGTTAGGATTTTCTGTGTTTGACTGTGTTTATATCTGCAAGACAATGCAATCCAGACACATGCAAACGCACACACACACACACACACACGTGCACACACACACACACACACACACACACACACACACACACACACACACACACACACACACACACACACACACACACACACACACACACACACACACACACACACAGATATGCAGACATAGTCACTGATGCAGAAACAAATGTGGTGGAATGAAAGCACAAATAAATACTCACATTCCATCTCTTCCTTTCACAGACACACACACACACACACACACACAAACGCATGCACGCTCACACACACGCACGCACACACACACACACCCACACAAACCTGTTATCTTCTTCTCTTTTTATCTCTTGCACAAACCCAGATACTGGACCCAAACACATAAGTGCACACACATACACACATGGTGCACTAACAAGTGGGGACAATGTGTGTGGTATTGCTCCGGGTCATTCACAAGATGCCACACACACTGAGAGCTGCAGAGAATGTGGTGAGGAGAGGAGAAGAAGCGGAGGAAATAGGAGGATGAGAGCAAAATGGGCCAGTGGTAGAGAGACAAAAGCAACATGAGATGATGCACGACGTAGAAGACCCAACACAAACGAACACAGAGACAGGGGAAAATGAAAAGAAAGGATAGGGGCTGGCAATCAAACCTTACTATCAGACCAAGCATCTGGCTAAGTAGTCAGAAGCAGTGGCCATGCACTATTGAATATCATGTTCAAAGGGAATATTAAACCTTCTCCACAATTATTTGAATCCCTGGCTTTGACCCCATCTGACGGACTCACTTATCAGAGAGCCTGTAAAGCAGCTGATGGAGTTTAACAGATTTCATTTGGACCATTTTGTTATGCCCTTTAGAGCGCTTTTGCTTTTATCATCATCAAATTATATTTGCACTGGTGGCACTTAATCACAACCTGTCTGGAGTTCAGCATCAGTGACTCTTAAACATGTTGACTACAGGGATCCGAGAATGACGTCGCCCCCAGCCCGAGATAAGGCGTCAACCTCAGAGGCCTTATCTGTGCTACAAATGGAGCTGGTGTCACCTCTTGTTTTGATGACCTTTACATGATGTGAATGCACTGAATACATTCACCTTTTGCTTTTTGGCTTTGGTTACAAACTGAAATATTTCAATGTTTACTAGAATAAGAAAATAATTGACCCCGCCACAGATATATGGCATGTCCTAAAATTTCATCACGTCATTCACGCATAAATCTAGAGTTTTAAAATGCAGCTAAAAATGAGAAAAGAGAGAAAGAGTGTGGTGTAAAAAAAAGTGTGACACCAATGGAGAAAGATTTGCTCTGCCCCATTGTTTTTCCATTTACTTTACTCTAACAGCACCAACAGGTTAACAAAGCAAAAAAGATGTAATGCAAGACTTTGTGTCATAATGACCTGTGTGTTTACACAGAAGTCAGTTTATAGCTGTGTCACTGGTTCATGTGATGGGATGTGGAAAACTGCCAAATGTGGTTCAACGAAAAGGCGCTGCGAGCGCTGGTTTTCAAAGACGCCAGAGTTTGGCTCTCTGTGCGTCTTTGTTCAGTAGCTGAGTGTTGTGCCAGCACACAAAATGAACAGTGCCTGTGTGAACCTGTGTGTGTTGGCTCTAATTTGCCTTTGAAGTGACGCATAAGGCTGCTGTTTGTGTGTGTGACAGAATACGGTAAATTGCAGACAGACACACAGTGAGCTATTAGGATAACAATATGATGTGTGTGTGTGTGTGCCTACATGCTCCGCACGCATATCTGAGTGTATTTAGGAGCCTTTATTCTGTCTCCTACAGTCTCCTACACAGCAAACACATGGAGCAGCAGGAGGCCGGGAAAACAGCTGTGTATTCCCAGCCAGGGGTAGTATTGCCAGCCAGAGAGACGTCTGAGAATAATGGAGGGGCTGCTACTCGTTCCAGCGGCACTAACCTGCTGGGTGCGATAACATTTTCACATCTCTCAGACTATCTGAGAGCCCACCTCCGCAGTAGCCAGGGGTAGGATTGTCTAGGTTTCCCTGCTAAAACTGCTGCCCCGCGAGGAGCAGCCATGTATCTGTGCTCTTTGGGTGTATTTGCGCAATATGCAAACATGACATCACATATTACAAAACGGTGGTCCATGAAAGAATGAGAGTCAAGGACACTGAACTGAATGAACATTTTGTCCCTCCAACGCTCCCACTGTTATGGCCCCCGTGTTGGCACCACACTGACTTCTTCCACAGCTGACACAGGTTTACCATCAGCTTCCACTTCTTTGGAATGAAACATGAGCTAGAAAAACTGCTCCCTCCGCATTGAACGTCATAAAGATGTCACAAAGTCACAGATGTGGACTACCGCTATATTTCCTGACATAAACAGGAGATCAAGAGGTTTCAAGAGGTTTATTAATTTGCCGTGTACAGTATATAAGACACTGTGCACCGGTGGCAGTGAAATGCAGTCGCAATGTACCCGACCGTGTAAAAAAAAAAGACTATACACGAAAGACTTAGACATAGACTAAACTATAACCAAAATATGTAAAATCTAAAAATCTAATTCTATTTAATTACATATATGAGATTTGTTACAGACCATAACATCTCCATATATCACAATATAAACACAATATAACATAATAAAACAGAGAGAATTTTTCAATTTTCAGCACAGTTGAGACCCCTTCACTGCTGTGTGTGCCTTACCAACTCACTGCTTTATTACAGAGGCCGGAGAGAAAACATACCAGCAATCTGAGTTCACATAAGTGGGCTCTAGCGCTCTGTGTTTTCTCTGCCAGTGCAGGTGGTGCCTGCCTTGATACGATACATGTCACAAATGATGGAAATAGCTTATTAAGTAGGGGCTTTAAAGCAGTCCAGACATAAATGATGCGGGCTGTCATCGACGGAATGAGAGGAAGAATGATCCAGTGCAAATATTAAGTCGGGCAGATCTGCCACACACTCAAACAGCTTTCTCTGTCTACCACCTCAATCCCTTTCCTTCTTGACTCTGTTTTTATGTACCCATTTCTTCCCTCTTGAACCACCATGACCATTTTTCCTCCGTTGTTCTGTCCTCTCATCCTGTCTTCTATCTTCCTCTCCTATTTCACCTTTCCTTAATCACTTCCTTCACTTCTGTCTTGTCCTTCCTTTTGTTTTCTCGCTTCTTCTCACACTACAGCACAAATTGTTTTCCTTTCTTCCATCTCCTCATGCTTGAGAAATGAGTAGCTAGAGGAGACGGGGATAATAAAAGAGAGCAATAGTGCCAGCATGCAGAACATTAATAGCATTAAATTGTTTTTTTGGCACATTATTAAGCAGCTTTTTAAATTCAATATCCATTCAGTGCAGCTCTAATATAATGCATAGCATTTGAGGTATCTTGTTATTAATGAATAATTCAGGTCAGGCAATTTGTGTTTGCACTTAGATGAATGAGGATATAAGATTGTGCAGAAGCTTCCGTGCAACCAAAAACCAGCAATTTGGATACATTTCCTGAACATAAATAAAACAAAAGTAGAAAGCCACAGTGAAAATTGTTGAAATTGTGAAAATTGTCATCATTGTGTGATGAATGAAGGCATATTATATTGCCCTCTATAAGTATGTTAAAAGTTGTAAGGGAAGTGTTTGGTAATGGATGCCCATGAAAACAGTCAGAGTTGTTGAAATGCGGTTTAAATGCATCTCTGGTGTTCAACTAACTTGAACAACAAAATGATTCTGTTCTTTGCTATGTCCAGTGTGAATGGTAACTGTCCCAGAGACAGCTGTGCGATATACTCCAACACCTTGTCAACATGAGTCTGCACAACAACATCTGCACAAGTCTGGAAAGCATCATGCTTGGTTCCTGTGCTCAAGAAGGCACACCCTGTGGCCTTGAATGATTACAGACCAGTTGCACTGACCTTGCATATTACGGAAGTGATGGAGAGACTGGTCTTAATGTATGTCAGACCACAGGCGCAGTCATCATCTGAGCCAATGCAATTTGCATTACAGCCCCATGTAAGCATGGATGGTGCACAGGGTATAGTCCTCTCTGGACAGACCAAACACCACAGTCAGGATCATGATTTCTCAAGCGCTTTTAACACAATCCAACCCAGTTTGTTAAATGCCAAACTGGAGAACATGCAGGTGGAAGCTCCTCTTGTCACATGGATTGGGTACGACTTGACTGGCAGACTGCAGTTGAGCTGCGTGTCTGAATGTCTGATCAGCAATCCCGGGGCTCCCCCAGGGAACAGCACTCTGTCTCTTCCTCTCCACCACATCCGATTTTCAGTACAACACAGACTCATGTTACATTCAAAAGTTTTCAGATGACACAGCCATTGTTAGGTGTGGAGGAGGGTCAAGACGAATAGCACAGGCGTCTAACTGACAAATTGTGCACTGGAGTAATGGAAACTGTCTGCTGCTAAATGTAGCAAAACCAAAAGAAATTGTTGCCGGCTACAGGAGGAATAAGTCCCCACCCTCTCCTGTTTGCATCAGTGGAGGGATGTGGAAATGTTGGAGCGCTATAAGCACCTCAGCGTTCTAATGGACAGTGAGCTGGAGTGTGCGGCAAACACAGAGGCTGTGTACAAGAAGGGCTGGAGCCACCTGTATTTTTTTAAGGGGGCTCATGTCTTAAAATGTGTTAAATATGTTCTACCAGACTGTTGCGGCTGACACTCTGTTCTTTGCCATGGTGTGTTGGGAGGTGGTCATTAGGAAAAGAGATGCAAACAAACTCAAAAGTTTGTAAGGAAGGGCCAGTCTGTTGTCGGTGTGAAGCTGAACACTCTGGCTGATGACAGAATCCCATCCATCCATCCATCCATCCATCCATCCATCCATCCATCCATCCATCCATCCATCCATCCATCCATCCATCCATCCATCCATCCATCCATCCATCCATCCATCCATCCATCCGTCCATCCATCCATCCATCCATTGCTGGGGATACACAAAAAACTTAAGGGCAATTTAGAGTCTGCAATTGATCTAAACATGGATGGTTTTGGACACCAGAGTACCTGGAGAAAACAAACACAAGCATGGAGAGAATATGCATGCTGTACACAGAAAAGTCCTTTTTCAACCAGTGAGTGACAGTGCTATCCATAAAGACAACATTACATAGTTTTATATCTTTTAAAGGATCAGACTTGCCATGGCCATCAATTACTTGCCATGTCCTTGCCATGCATTTAATCTAACCAAACTAATCAACCCTAGCTTATTTTTGTTCATTACTTACCAGCAACCTGGATATTTGTGAATTTGATGCATTGTCTTCCTCTCTCCTACTCCTCTAGTGCAGAGGCAAAAGGAGCAGCTCACAGCCACTGTTCATATATCATGCTAGGACACAGAGATATATTATGCTGACTGTCACTTGCTGAAAATGAGCTTCATACCGTTATGTCCTTGAACTGTGGCATCTTCATTCGTACATGTCGACTTATGTGTAAGAAATGTCATCATTTATCAAAACTGTCAAATTTTGTCAAATTCTGACATGCTTCAAAAAACACTGAACCCTGATGCCTGGAACCCCAACGTGTTTGCACACAAGATGTGTACATGTGAGTGTGTGTGTCCACGGAGGGCTATAAATACATGTGAGCTGCATGACATGATGGTACGTGCAGCCCATGTCAGATTCCAGCTTCCCAAAGCAGACTAATGGATGCCTTCCAGTGAAAAGCCACAAATCTCTGAAGTCCAGAGGTGTCTGAGCATGTTGTTTATTCCTATCAATAGCCCACCAGCAGGTATAATGAGTGTGTGGGAGAACACAGAGTGTATAACTCCAGGCTTACACAAAGCACAAATTTAGCTGCTGGAAGAAAAAAACACAGAGGTCACAATAATCAGAAATGTGTTGCAGGGTCCTCTCTCAAAACATTTTAGGTGAAACCACATTAAGGAATTGAATGATGTTTTCAGGAATGTTTTTTGTGCTATCTTTTTATTTAGTGTGCCAGCCTGTCGAGATGCATTACAAAAAGTATATTTTCCAAAGATGTGTTGACAAAAACCCCCAACAAACTGCTAAACTACATAAACTTATAATTAAAGAAAACACATTCATTCTCTTCAGGTCCGAGTACCACTTACTATCATTAGGCCAAGACCAAATTTATTATCAAAGCTGTTAAAGTGGCATGTTACCTTTACCTGCAATACTCCTGTCATCTTCTCAATTCCAATTAACAGATTTACTTGTCTGTAACCTGTGTATGCAAATGGACAGAGACAGAGGTCTGCAGAGGACAACACAACCTCTGATCACAGGGTAACATCATATCCTTATAATGGCTGTACGCTTTCTTTCGCCATGTCCTCATACATAATTCATACATGTCACATATACATGTGGTCACATACGTTGACGATTATGTAATCTTCCTGGCATAAATGGGGTTTCCATGAAAAATGAGCTGCTTCGCTGCAGTCATAATGACTGAGCACAGATAAGATCAGCCTATTCACAAGGACAAAGTGTGTGAAGAAAAATGAAAATATATCATATGCACTAAGGACACAGTGTGCATGTTTAACATCAGACCTTTATCACTGTGAAACACATGTTCTATGTTTAGAAACTGAAATAATTCAGAAGACTAATGAGTCAATGCCATGCACTGCAATCAATGGACTGTGGAGTCTTTCGGGAGATAAAGTAACCCCAGCGTCAGAGATCTGAAAACACTATATCACTTCTTATCATGATAAGCTCTTGCTTCTCGCCATTTGACCCAGCCGGAGCATTATTCAGGAAACATCTTCGGCAATTACTGTATGCAGGGCAGATCAGAGATAAACACTCCCGCTGCATTGTGTGTTACTGATGTAGCATCCACATGCACAAATGATGCCAAGGTCATGGCCTAAGCAGATGAAGCAGAAAGGATTTACTGTCTGAAATACTTTGAGAAGATTACAAACACTGCAAACATGAATAAATGGGTCTGATTTTGAGATTAAAGCTTTTGTTATAATAAAAAAGTTATAATGTGACCATTGGGTTTGTATAATGAAATCTACTGTAACTTTAGTTCAAAAAGTACTGAGATTATAAACATTGTCTGGAGCGACATGGTAGCTTGATGAAGGTGGCTATTGGCGCCCACACACACACACACACGCACACACACACACACACACACACACACACACACACACACACACACACACACACACACACACACACACACACACACACACACACACACACACACACACACACACACACACACAGACAATTGGTTTGAGTCAGCTGCAAACATCTCCTTTTGGCAGGTCATATCATCATACTAACTGGAAATAAAGAAAGATTTGCACTGCAGAACTATGCACATCTGATCCCTCCCTCATCGTCTATTAATTTCAGACATTTGCGCGTCATCAATTTTGTTTTATTTTAGAAAGTTTCCACTTCATTGTCATTCTCTGTGAATTACGATTACAGCATTTTTACATAAATTCAAATTGTTACGACAGGATCTGTTTGGGAGAATCACATAATACTGAACACCATACAAACACCAACAATGATACTGAGTTTTAGATTGAATTTTTCCTTGGTGCCTCTGCCTTCGATGGTTATTTTTGATAATTGTGACTTTTCCCTAATAACTGAAAAAAATATGCAGCAGATGCACATTATTCAAAACCACTGAAAAGAAATGTCTCCTTGGTGTAAAACACGCAGCATAAAGCTTAGGATCACAGATACCTCTCCTTTTTTTAAACATCCTCAAAGCGGGTCGGACCCAAACACTGGAGCAGCTCTGAGGACTTACTTGAGCACGTGTGTGGAGCCGTTGATCTGCGTGGCTGTGCAGGGAGCACCGGAGCCCATGATGGACGGTCGGCGGTACCTCTTCCTCCCGCAGCACAGGATGATGAGGAAGGCACGGCGGAAGGACTTGTTTAAGAAGGCATAGAGGATGGGGTTCAACATGGAGTTGATGTAGCCCAGCCACAGGCAGGCCGACCACAGCTTGTCTGGCACTGTGTAGTCTATAAAGGGGTCCACCACGTTGGTGATGAAGAACGGCGCCCAGCACAGGCAGAAGCATCCCATGATGATGCACAGCGTCTTCGCCGCCTTTGTTTCTGTCCGCATGCGGTGGTTGCGTTGATGGTCGGTGGAGTCCGATGCGGTGCCGGCACCAGCGGAGGAGGGAGCAGGCATGCTGGTGCCGGCACCGCCCGCCCGCTGCAGCATGCTGATCTGCAGGGCGTGGGCCCGTGCTGTGACATAGATCCTCTGGTATGCCAGCACCATGAGGACCAGCGGGATGTAGAAGGCCACCACCGAGCAGGTAAGTGCATAGGGCTTGTTGACCATGAAGACACAGGACGTGGAATTGCTGCCCTCACTGTAGCGCCGCTCCTCAATCTGGAAGAAGAAGCGCAAGATGGTGGGATGAGACCGGGAAGCCACTTTTTGCAGGATGGAAATGACTGCTGCAATAAAGATGGTGCTCCACTGTGCTTGCTCAAGGGATTCATAGGTATTTTTGATATGGCGATTACACTTTGTGTATTCACTATTCACTTTAACATCTTCTATATTTTTGATTGAGCGTTGAGGCAACAGTGCAACTCACTCAGTCCAGTCGTTTCAAGCAGGAAAGACAATGCTGACAGTTTGTCACAGCACCTCAAAAAAGTGTGTAATTTCAGTTGCCACAAACCACACACTGGTGGTTCCCAACTGCTACTGAAAGTAAGGCAAGTACTGTAATTTATTTGCAGCATTTGCATCATTATCCTGCTCCTGGCTGAGAGAGATGGTCGAATAAAATGTGTTATTTCATGCTCAGTTACAATTAAAATGTACCAAATTATATAACAGTCATGCACCAGTAGTGCAGCTTAACCACTTACTACGACACCTAATGTTAATCTCTTCATGCATAGTGGTCACTTTAGTGTATAGTTCTCTTCAATATGCATCTGTTTCAATGTCAAAGTTATATTGAGGAAAACAAGGTCCTCAAAATCAACATGGCTAACAGAAGTTCAGAGCAGGGATTGAATTGCTGTCCTTATCTCCTATTCTAGGAGATTCTTGCAGGTAAAAACAACAAACCTTCACATTGATTCAGTTTACTTATTTGTTTAATAGTCTGGAGAAGAGTACTTTATTAAGGGAAATATTGTTATAAAGAGACTGCTCAAATGTACATGCATCACCAACCAGAGGATGTATGGGAACACAAACCTAGCAGGCTCTGTTGTGGATTCTAAACTAAAGGTCAGGGGCGATCTATCTTGATTTTTTTTATACACTGGACAAGTGATTCTTTTTTTTTTTGGCTGGATTCTACCATTTTATTGATTGCTGATGCAGGAATTCTCACAGACATCACCATTTCTTGGTCAGATTTTTTTTTTTAAAGCACTATCTTCATAGTGCAGAACACAGAGCAGCATGGCAGTACCGCACACCCACTCCCACGAGGCCAAAGAGAGAGAGAAAAAAAACAATTAAAAAAAACAATACACATACTATTGTACAGATGTGAACTCACACATACAGTATATGTACTTTCAATATAAAGGAAAAAAATCATGTTCCTACCTCTGCACATTCGTGATGCATGGATGCAACTCATGCATAAACACGTGCACACATGCACATACCCATACACACATATCTAGGTAAGGGCACCTGGTTGGATTTTAAAGACTCAAGATTGAAGACTTCAAGGATGGATGGTACATGTTTCCTTCATTTAGACTTATAATTTAAGTTAGAGGACTGAGGCATGGCAGGGAGTACTCACTCTCCATGTTTGTCCCTGGTCTGTTTATGTACTAGGCACATTAGCTAAAGTTAAAGGTGAAGAAATGAGCTGCAAGGCGTCTCTGTTCTGCTGATATACATCCTTGACTTCATTTGGAATCTCTTGAAGTCCCACGCTCTCCTCAGCATCCCTAGTAGCAGGGAGGACACAGCTCCTGAGGGACTGGGAGGCTGGACATATCACCATTAATCACAGTGAAGCTCTTTCCTTCTTTTTTCATCTGCTATGATCTCATCTCTGTGGGAAAGCACAGCACAACGCTGTGGGATGAATAATACAGAGACCAGAGCCTATCGCTGTGAGGCTGGGCTCCCTGGTGTGTCTCATTGGTGTGTTTTTGTGAATGGTCCAACCTGTGTAAGTACAGTGTGTTCGGAGAAAACGGAGAAGGGGAGGAATTGTATTTCTTTATTATGCAGGCAAAGGGAACAGAGCCTTCTCTCGGTGATCGCATTTAGAGCCGACATGACGGTTTTATTCGCTTTAATTTTTTTCATGTATTTTATATTTATTTTCTTCTTCAACTTCTTCTTCTACAAGCTCTCTCTGAAGTTTGATGTGCTGAAATCTCTCCGAAGCCTTTATGTGGCAAACTTCAGCCTCTTTATGACTTATAAACCTCAAGTGAGTCTTAATTAGCTAACATTTCAAGACACTGACAAACCAACTGTAACTGAGTTGTTATTTTGTGATCTATCTATGCGCCTAACTTCGGTAGGGAAATATTTATATCCCCGAACATGAAGTGAAGTTGGCCCGACCTGCTAGTGCTGCCGCCGCCGCGTGTTTTTCGTGTTAACGTGATAACTGGAACACCATTTGGATTTGAATTTTTATATTTCATATTCATCATTCATAGAGGAAGAACTGATTCGATTTTCAAGCATTTTGGATCGTACGTTTGGTCACAAGGGGCAGCAGTATGGTTAAAAAATGACATTTGTGCTGATATCTACTATATCCAGAACTATTAGGCCAACATGGAGCAACACGGATCGTTCAATCGTGCCTCAGGGGGTTCGGGGATATATCCATTGCATTCGGTGCTGAATGCATAGCTTTAGTTTCATTTGCAGATGAGGGGCAAAGTAATTATTGTGCATATTTGCTGAAAAGAAATATCACTGAAGCGCCTGAAGCAACACAACATTGTCTTACTAACAAGTTAAAATAGGATGTTTCTGTCAAAATAAGAGAAACAGAGACAGGTTTAGTTACTTTCCACAATCTGTATCGTCTCATGGTTGGCTCAAAGTGAATACCAAAGTAAAATCAGGCATACTCCACATGAAAATAATAGAAAGCTGTAACAATAGACAGTTATGTGCATTTGTTTCTAGATGCACCTGAGTTCTGGTTGAGCTGCATCTTGTGCCAGGACTGACTTTGAATATTCAACACCACTAATTAGACCCAAAGAGAGACACCACCACTGCTGCTGCGCAGCTCACTCTCTTCAGCCTGCTGCAAACTGCTGTGTGCATATGAGCGAGAGAGAAAGAGAGAGAAGGGAAGGCCTTGATGTGTGTGTGTTTGTTTGTGTGTAGGTGTGTGTGTGTGTGTGTGTGTGTGTGTATGTGTGTGTTACATTGTCAAAGCTGCCAAAGATAAATTAGTCAGTCCTCCTGATGACACTCAGCGTCAAAGCAACTTTCACTGGCATTCAGATTAGGGCAGGCAGGGGTGAGCAAGGTTAGTAGTGCCTTGGGACTCTCTCTCTCTCTCAATTCTGTCTCTCTCACACACACACACACACACACTTGTGAGGTTTGTTGCCGTTTCCACACCTGATGTCAGTTTCTCTGTTGGTTGTCTCTCTCACTGATAGATCTTTTACTTTTAAAACCCATATCCTTCACATTTTGATTTGCTTTCTGTGGTCAACACGTGGGGACGCAGACCATGAGACCACACGCACATGCCTGTGCGTGCACATATACATACACACACATACACACACTCACCAGGTGGTTGATCCCGATGCTGTTCCAGCCCTGCATGATGGGCAGGAAGGAGATGAAGGTGGGGATCACCCAGCAGCCTCCAATCATCAGTGCCACTCGCATGGGCGTCATTTTGTTGCGGTAGACCAGGGGCTGGCAGCATATGGCGTAGTACCTGTTCACAAGTAAACCAGTCAAGTCAGCCACATACCCAGTGTTTCAATTGTTCTATTGATATTTGAGATCGAGATTTGTTACAAAGTATGTGTATTTTGCACCAGCAGAACCCTGCAACACCATTAGGTAAAAAGCGGGTAAGACAGTGGATGGATGAATGTTGGAAAGGGAGTGAACACCAGAATAGTTTTTTCCTAATAATAAGCCAAGTGAAGAGGCAAAGTCTGTGGGACACAGTTGAAATATTACACCTTATTTGAATGTGTGTACATAACACTGATGTGACACTGTCTGCGGTGACTGTTCATTGGGGGCAGGTGGTGCAAAGCCCCAGTTGTAATCAGAATCTGCCAGTATCATGGCAGTTTGTTGAAGAAAGAGGATGGTTTTTCTTAGGTCCTGAGCCACAGAGGACACAGTACTGCAAGACCCAGAAGGGGTTCTCCAAATGCAGGGTAAAAGTAGCAGTGCACTGGCAAAACAGGGAGCACATCTATCCAGGGAGCATCACTAGAGGGCTGAGGTACACTGGTAGAATAACCATACCACAATAGTTGTATCACTGTACCAGGACAAGGAGGGACCTGCTGAATGCCCCGAGCCGGCATAAAAAACTAATGGGAGCCACAGCTCCAACTAAACCAAAAGATGTCTTTTGCAGAGCTAAGAGAGTTGCATTTCCTGCGCCATGGCACCTATCAGCTGCCAAGAAGCAGTGAAGAAACCAACTTTTCCTCTCAGAACTTGAGAAGAAAATCACTGAATAACTGAAGCATGAGTCCGCGTCTGGACATAAAGCATCATCAGCACAAAAAAGGCGGAAACCCTTCTCACTGAGATCTCTCTCCACTCACATTCCTGCACAGCTCATGAATCGCCAGTAGACCTCCAAGGCATCGGCCATTATTACCCATTCATCAGCTCTGAGCTTACCTCCCCCCGTTCTCTCATTCTGTCCCTCTCCTCCTGCATTCACTCTTACACTTTTTGTCTCCTTATGCACCTATTCTCAGACATACACACATACTGTATGCACATGTACAAGCACACTACACGAGTGAGAATGGTGCCTCTCTGCACCCACACCATTCCCTCGTGAGCACATGCATACACACACACCTTTTTGTTTGTGTTGTCTTGTAGCAGTGTAGAATAGTGGTTACTTATTGAGGCAGTGAATGTTAATTGTAGATTGATACCACTGTTGTTAATAGATTGTTTAATGTTAATGTATTTGTATGTTAATAACTGTATCCAGTCAGAGTCCTTTTTGAGTACAGAAATCATTTGCTTTGACTTTCGTGGCTTCACTCTATCGCAGATTTTATATGCAAAGATATTTAAATATATGCTATGTCATGGCATCTTATATTGTCTTGGTTTAAGTCCAGTTGTCATAACAAACGCATCTCAAACAATGTCAACTTTGCATCACAAGTGACATTATTTACGAAATTTACCAAAACACTCAACAACAGGTATTACAAGAATTCATTCATGATTTAGAAAGTGTTGTGTCAGTGAAACGTGCATGCATCCAAATCAAGTGTTACCCTTTTATAATTTCTCAAGTGTTTCTTTCTCAATTCTCTCTTCCATTTTAAATAATCCACATTGACAGGACAAGAGCCTGCTCAATGCCGATGCATTTCAAGACTATGCAAAGCAGCACTGACTGAGCACTGGAACATCATAAAAAATCAAACAGCGCGCTCTCTCCTAGTGGCATGACATGAGGAGAGAGCAACTGCCATTTTATTCCTCCACCTCTTTTCCTTGTACTCCTCTGCTGTCTCATAAAGTCTTAATTCTATTCATCTTGTTTCCTACAATGTTCACTTTCCTTCATTCAATCTTCACCTTTTCAATCCCCTTTTTGCAAATCAAGCACTTCGTTCCCATGTCCTTATTTTTTTAAAGCTTAACTAAGATCTGATGATGAAAAATGAAAATGGCAAAAGTTATATAGCTGCTGTGACATTATCACATAATCCTGCTGGAGGCAGTGTGTTCTCAGAGCAGTGATATGGCCTCAATAGGCCATAAATGCAAACTTCAACTTTTTAAAGGAAACTCATCACATCTTTCAGTGTTTGATGACTAAATCTTTTTGTGAAATGTTTTTAAAGCTCTAAAGTCAACAGATTCAGTCACTGTGACTGTGACTATTCACATTCTACTTTTTTTTGACGTCCTCTCTATATTTCATGCCTGCTGTCTCTCTGTACTGCCAAAATGCTGAGCAGCTTGGATTTTAACAGCTTTTGTCCTTTGAAATAAGTGAAACAAACTGGATGTCTGTCTGTTTTCAGTGATCTGGCACAAAATGATTATCCTGACAAACTGAGTCAACACTTTTTTATACATATTTCTCTATGCATCTCTGTATCTGGTCCACTTAATTCAAAACTCACTGTCTGAACCGTTTGTGCGCCCTGACGTTGCTGCCAGAAAATGTGTGTCCTAACACACACATTTAGTGTGTTTTAGTGTGAGCACAGTATCAAACACTACAGCAGGAATTTCCAGCATGCTGTCAGGCAGTGATATCACTAAGCAACACTGGCACTGAGCTAGATGAATGGATGACAGGAAAAATGTGGGTGAGAGCAGGAAGATGGATACAAATGATGGCAATGTGGAGCATGATGAAGAGGATGAGGAAGAATGGAAAGAAGAAAGGATGGAAAAACTGAATGGAGGGGATGGAAAAACAGGATAACAGGAGGACTGGGACGATAATACGTGGAGAGGGCATAAAAACAGAGACAGATATTAATAATTTTCTGGAAAAGGTCAAATGGCAGATGTTGCTTTGTTTTCTGTTACAAATCCCTCTGCATCTGCGATTTTGGTCAATGACAGTCTGTGTGTGTGTGTGTATGTGTGTGTGTGTGTGTAGGGACACTGCAAAATCTGTTTCAGTGTGATAGGAAACAGATAAAGTGAACCAACCAAGCTCTTCAGACCCCATTATCTCTAACCAGGTGTGAAGATGATGTATTTGTGTGTGTAAGAAAGAGAAAGAAAGTGTGTGTATGTGCATTTGTGCATGTATCTGCTTCCTTACTTCGTTTGTATTATTGTCCTGTGTTGACTGTTTTGCATGAGGAGCTGCATCATCTCCGCGTGGGCATGTGTGTCTGCTGTATCAATATATATATTTTTATTTTCTCCTTTTTTTTTTACACAACAAATTCTGAATTGTTTCGAGATGTGTTCTACACACAATCATCCAGTTCGACCATTACATAATAATATATGAGATTATTATTACATCAGGGGGCCAGTAGCTGCTTATTTCAAAAAGGACATTTTTCTTATTTTGAGTCAAGCAGAGGTTTAGTGACCTTGACTTACCTCTGCCCTGGTGAACCTGCCTGCCTCCTGGCTCTGACCCAAAGTTCTGCCTGCAGTTCGGTGGCATCCCACCTGCTCCTGTGCTGACTCACATGGTGCATACATGTGTATTTGTGTGCATGTGATGTGATGCATACATGCATGCAGATGTGAGTAGGTGAATGGAGGTTTCTCACGTGGTAAGGTTGAAAGGAGTACAAGTGTGGGTGGTGGTTTTCTTACTCTCTCGTGTTGTCTACTAGCCAGTCTCTTGTAGCAAAAACACACTGGAAGCAACAAATGTGCCTTTAGCCACTTAATCATCAAGTGACATTCCAGGAAGTCCCTTTTCTTCTTCTTTAAGCCCACATGTTCTTTTCAATGCAGCATTTTGTGTGCTTAAATGTTGTCTTGTGTCATTTGA
Organism: Karalla daura; assembly: GCA_029224185.1. NCBI lineage: Eukaryota > Metazoa > Chordata > Actinopteri > Chaetodontiformes > Leiognathidae > Karalla > Karalla daura. Next base: position 19,927,187 of record CM055195.1, read on the forward strand.
CCTCCATCTAGGTTTATTGGGAAGGATGCTACAAGAAGCTAAGATGATGAGAAAAAGCTAAAATCTTTGTAACAGCAGACATGTAGGAGAAACCAAGATTTTGATGCTCTGCAATGGTTCTCCCTGCATGGTGTATGTAGAGGTCTTTATTCATACTGAGATAATTATCTCTAACCACTATCATTAACTAATAGTGTGTTGAACATTTTCTTAAAAATATATTAGTCTGCTATAAATTTGCTGTGGCCTGGGCCGTGTTTGATTTATTTTTTGGTCATGTTCTGTTGTGCACTTGTCTTGTTCTCACCCTTTCACCTGCGGTGCTGAAAGGTGGCGGGGAGGGAGAGGGGACAACTTTTTTTTTTTTTTTACCAGTGCAGGGGCACACCTGGCTACAATTTTCACATCATCAACCTCACCATTAAAACTGACTCTGACTCCGTTCCTGTGCCGGATAATTCCACCTATCTGTAGAGCCAGATTCAAGATTTCAGCAAACCTTTTTGTGTGTAGTGCTGTTTTTTTGCCTTTCCTATTGTGTTTCATTTACCAGCTCGGTGCCTTGCTGACTCCCATCCTGGTCTACCTGCCTCCTGCAGTGTTTTATGTAGTTAGTTATGTTGGTCTTTCCTCATTCTTTTATGTTACATTTTCTCATTGTTTCAGTCTGTGTTTACTCTCTTTTCTCCTCCAGTCAACAGATGCTTTCCCTCAGAGGTCCATTGTATATTTGTAAACATGGTTCTGTTTTTTGTTCTTGGCTTGTCTGGTTTTGTCCTTTTCCCATAAAGCCATTTCATTCAGGATGCTGGAAGTAACAAATGACATCAGAAGCCCCCCACCACCATCTTTTTGAAAAACACAAACATAAGAGATGGAATATTTCCACCAGCGTGACACTTTTTTCTGAGACAATTCAAGAGCACTCCTGTGGAGGTATTGATTGCTTGGGAAAAATAAACCAGTCTCTCAGAATGAGATACTGATCAGCTGATGCAAACACAAACTTTTTTTTCCCTTGCTGATGGTAAATAATGTAATCAGATAGTACATCGTCAGCATATTTCTGTCAGTTTGTGAAGCACTCACTGCTCAACTGGATTTCATTACTTATTTTATTTATCTGTCTGCTGCTGGAAGTTTTTTTTTTCCAACTGTTAGTTTAATCCTTTTATATAGCCAAACAAGGCTGGCACACACAATTTTCCTTTCAATTAAAACAGATGGAACTGCTAAATATTGCAACAGCTTGCAGTCTGTTTTTATTTGGCATAGTTTAAGGAGCCATCACAGAAATACTAAGGAGCTGGATGCAACATCCATGAGCTGGATGTTGCTGACCCCCTATTTGAGCTTGTCGTGGCAAATCAAGATCTGTTTTGCTTCCTGTATGGTCACGCACGGTCCGCAACCCCCATCTTCCTACAAAGAAACTATGTTGCTCTAATTAGTGCTTTTTACCCTGACTCGGGCCTCTGGGGACGAAACAGCCGTCAGGCATGTAGCGTGAGCAATGAACAGCCTGAGGTTCTACCTGCAGGGCCTCAGTTAATAACTCCTTCAACAACAATTGATAAATCCTTTACAATTCTGCTGACTACTTTAAATTTGTGCAGCACAGTTATAGATATTAAGATACAGTTTCCACATGGGCAAGCATTTTTTTATTTACTCATTTTATTCCTACTCCGTATCACTGCTGAAAGTTAATTCAGTTTCTTGTTTCACTTTTAACAATGAAATTACATCCTGTTGCAACACTCCACATAGGAGACGAGGCTTTTGAGTTGATGGATATGGTGATGTGCACCATAAGTTAAGTAATTCTATCCCTGAGGACCTGATGGATGCTTTATACTCAATAAGCAGCTCTGACAAGTACCTTGGTCCAAGAATATTCAGTGACTTCTAAACAAGTAACATGATATTAAACTCAATCTTTTGACACACACAAAGCCAGTGCAATGATTTAAGGACAGGTGTGATATTTTCCACTATTTTCCACTATTTTCCATTGTGTACCAAGACCTGAAGAAGACCAGAAAAGTCAGCTTTAATGACAAGTCAACAGTCCCTGAGAGGAGTCAACAACTTGTGTGTTTTTTTTCCCTCTGTGTGTGCTTGTGTATAGGCTCTGCTCCAATTACAAACTTACAAGTGGCTGGTAGTAGTCTGCTCGCAAGCTGCTCACACACCAGAATGCCAAATCTGGTTTAGACACACTAAAGACATAGACTCTGTTTCCCTGAACTTGGAACCGCTTCACACTAGGGTTGGGCATCATCTGAATTTTCTCGATTCTGATTCCAGCTCTGATTCTTCTTTTTGATTCTGGTTCTTTTTGATTCCTAATGTCAATTCCTTTCGGCTGGAAAAAAGCAGGAACCAGTGATAAGGTAACGGAAAATATGCTAGAAGTAGTAGAAGTAAATAATACAACTAAGCGTGTTCAGTGCAGTATAACATTTGCCCCTAACTAAACTAAATACAACCAAAACAACAACAGAGACTCTAGTTTAACTTCAACGTAAAGGGAATCTTTCCAACATCATCATGTCTACTACTGTGCATCATTGTAACATTGAACGGGTCCTTCACTGTCATCGACCATCATAGCTGACAGTTGCATAGCATAGCTATCATCCTCCTCTCTCCTGTCACATGCACTGAGTCCAGGGGATCCCCCAGGACCGAGCTAGCCTACTTCAGCAGTTTGCCACACCAAACCAATCTGTCATCAGGTGAAACAGCAATGTAGAGCTGTGTGTCATCAGCATAACTATAGAAGTGAATGCTGTGTCTCCAGATGACCTTCCCCACTGGCAGCACATAAAGATCAAAGACGAGGTGGGTAGCAAAAATAAATAATGGTTTTCAGTTGATAATACCACAAAAAAAAACCCATATTAACATATTAACCACTCTAATGTGCCAAATTTGAATTACTAAAAAAAGTAGCTAAGTATGTCAAATAATGGTTCAAATACTGCTCAGACATGAGCAGCATCCTCTGCCTCAGGACTGTGGGGGCATGCCCACTGATGCTGTGGAAACTGTGCCTCATCGCGTTCTCTCTCATTATGTGAATAGACCATGGTGGCTGTAGACTATTAGAGAAACACCGTGCAGTGCTGATGGATATAATGTCTGCCATGCAGAAGTTTATGTAGTCTAAACGTGAGAGACTGGAAAAGCAGCAGGGAACAGAACCCAAGAGCTACAGAGAGGCTGGGGATCTGAAGTCCTGTGAAAGGCACTTCACAAACTCCTACCAATGTGCTGCTCAGGCCGAATCTATTTTATTCTCATTGGTGGTTAAAACAATGACTGGATAGATGGATGCGTGGTAAATCTGCTCAAAGTGGCAAAAACAACTTGGTCTCTTGATTTACATCTGTCTCAAACAGCACATGCTGTAGATGCACGTAGGAGGGCATATCTTGGTAACATTCACAGTTCTCTCTTGCAGGTTGTTTTGTTTATGCTGCTGTGCTAAAATTCACCAGATGGTGCCAAAGAGTATTTGTCCTCCCCTGCCTCTATGTGAAGGCAGGAAATTAATTTAATCAGTCTGGCTGCAGATGCAATAAAAATAATTCATCCAGTCTACATCCTCATACAATCTGCACTATTGGTCTGGAAGTAGTCTCCCTCCAGTTAATATCACTACAGTCAAAATGACATGACACCTCCCCAGACTCATCCTAAAATATCCAACTTGTCTCTACAGCAGATATGCAGGACAAGAGCAATAACAGAACTGCTTTTTGCAGTGTGCTACTTCTGGATCATTTTCATAACTTAAAATGATAAAATGATCATTTTGCTGTCAGTTCCCAAAACCTCTCTGCATTACAAGAAAACTAACCCACAAACAAAGGTCTCTGTATGAAATAGTGTCTGCTGTTATGTTTGTGAACTAAAACCACAAGTCTTGATGTTCTGTTGATTCTGACCTATGACCAGGAATAATTTATCCACACAACTTAAAATCCATTACAACACTGACAATACTGGTTTACAGATCCGATGTGCATAAAGACCTCACAGCTGAGGTAAAGCTGCAGAATACCAGTGTTGCTGTGATTCTCATGAGCTGTAGAATAAATTATTTTCCTTTTTCTATGTAGCTATTGTGTTGCTAATCTTCCTTCCTCTATTTGGGAGATACAGATACTGTGAATTTGAATTAACTTCAGTAAACAGGTAAAATAACAAAATGTGTCAGTGTCTAAATATATATGGACTTAACTGTACATGCACACGCGCAGGAGATTGGATAAAACACATAATTTATTCATGGAGGAGGCAAGAATTTCTGGAGGAGGAGGAGACGCTCTCAGACATAAAGAGAAGATGCAAAGTTGAGTTCATTCCCAATATAAATCTTTAACTCACACTTTTGCAGAGCAGTGATAGACAATGGATTTTATACTTAAGCTGCTGTGAGCAGAATCCTGTATCACCTGAGAGCAGCTTGAACAATAGATAAAAAAGAAGCTACTTCTGTACGCATCTCACTGAACATGCACCTCCTAGGCTTCAGAGGACAAAGTCTCACCTGTCCAGAGCGATGCAGCACAGGTGCAGTATGGACGCCGTGGTCAGCAGTACGTCCAGGGACGTGCGGACCAAGCAGAAAGTTTCACCATAGATCCAGTGCTGGTGGACCAGCTCGATGGCTCCAAATGGCATCACCAGCACTGACACCAACAAGTCAGCAAATGCCAGAGACACAATGAAGTAGTTGGTTTTGATTTTCCTACAGGGAAAAAAGCAAGAGGTTTTTATTATTTCATGTAAGAATGAAAAACAAAAAATACAGGTTTTGAAGAACCAAGTCATTTTGATCAAAACACATAAATACTGAACACTAAATCCAAAAAGATTAAGCTTTGAATTTCAATTTAATGGCTTAGTTTCCCTCAATACTTGCAAGACTTGCATATGAATCTGCTGTTTTAATTGTCCATTTAAAGTGTTATTACATCAATGAGGATAAATGAATTAAAAATGGTTTGATGCAATTTCTGTATATGTACTGAAGTGTATATGTATCGACATATATATATTGACCTATGTATTTATATATGAAGAAGAGAAAATCTTCAAGCCGTACTGAAATACAGTACCAACTACGAAAGTGAAAGCATCTAAAATTGAATGTTGGTCCCATTACTCACAAAACAAAAAATTTCAAGATAGCAGAAAAGCAGCAGCGAGAGAAAATAGGAAACATCTGTCATCCGCTAACAGGAGTGGAAAGAGGACAAAAACGAGGAGGGGGGGGGGCAGAGGCAAGGGGCAGAGATGAGTTTTGAAAGTGAGAAATGCTGAGAAAAGTCAGTAAGCTCGACTCGTATAAATAATGCCCACACAAGGCTGAAATGAGGCGAAACCTCAGAGAGAGTGAGAGATTGAAGCAACTTTATCCAGCTAACAAGTACAAGTCAGGGAAAGATGAGAGAGCAAAGGACTGAATCTGCCTTGATTGCTTTAAATAACAGCCTGCAAGATCATTATACTCAATACTAAAAGGTGATTTTCCTCAGAAGCATCAATGCCAATGTCATGTGTCATCATTTTTCTACAAAGTATTGCTAGAATAAAAAAAAGATTAATATAAAGTTAAAGCAATTGAAGCTGCATTTTTTTTTAACCTTTATTTGCTGCATTGTGTTCTGCAATGGGGATCTGCTTCGTCCATTCATCTGGTATATACGGTAAGAGTTAGTCTTTATCAGTGAGATTTTAACTTAAAAATTCAAGATATGTAGCATAATCACAAATATGGGGACTCATAGACGATACTGAATCTAACACATTACAAAGTAACAAAATGCAAAGTGGTTAACGCAGTGATGTAAGACATTACTGGTCAAATTACAGTTATGTATCAAAAATTATCGGGTTACTTCTTGCTTCTTTAAGGGAAGATCTCTTGCTTCAGCTCCACAAACACACTCCCGCTCACCTTCCTCCCTCCGAACCACTGTCATGAGAACCACATGATTGACAGGCTTCTCCCTGTCAAGCCCTCTAACCTGAGGAAATATGAGGGGTGTTCAAATACCATGTGACGAGGGGTATGCAAGGGTTACCATATTCCATAGGAAGTGCAAGAATCTGACGATTACTTTAGTAAGGAAGTTTCCTTTGATAGGAATGTCCAGTAAGATGGAAAAGTTAGCTGTAATTAGCTGTTTGTTGAGTGGGCTATAGTAATTTTAGCCTGTTAAATGCAGTTGAAATTACATTTAATATTCAATGTTTTCCTTTGAATTCTCATCATCATCTTATGTTGTCATGAAGGCCATGGACATCGACTTCAATGGAACATACAAATGTAAATGCGGTCATTACACAGAATCAAATTACTGTGTGGATACTGTCACAGTTCAGTCACCCAGTTCTCAGTATTTTTCCAGTCACCCCACTTCTGCCCTACTCAGTCTGCCTGTCACTCTCCCCTCATCAGCCAAATCAACTCACCTGTGCACACAGCTGTTCCTCATCACACACAATCAACCCATTATATACTAACCAGCTCCATACTCACTCCTTTGCCAGATTGTTTTTTGCCATGCAAGACCCCCCAGCATTCTCCTGTTTGTCCTCCAAGTACCGACCTCACCAAATACTAGATAACCCTCAAACTTCTCCTCCTCACCTAGAAATAGATGTATGGACTTTCTCCTCAGTATTTAACCGACCTCCTTCATGTTCACTACCCCTCACACAACCTGCAGTCTACTGACCTAGGTGTCCTCACAATCCCCTGCTTAAGGACACACACCTGGTAACAGCGCCTTCAGTGTGGCAGCTCTCACTCTGTGGAACTTGCTCCATCTGAGTCAAACACAAATGCTGGATTGATTCAAATCTTTGTTGAAGAGGCACTTGTTCTTGCAGACTGTTGTCTGACCTTTTTTTTTGGTTGCCTGTATTTTTTGCTATTGTAAAGCATCCTTGGGTGTCCTGAAAGGCGCTATATAAATCTAAGTTATTAGAAATGCTCTAAGGCTGACCATGATTTACTCCCCCTCCTCTGAGGGAACAGATCAGTAGCTGACTTCTCCAGCAACTTTGAAGGACTTTTGATCAGGTACATCAGAGCAACTCCTGCCACCGCCTGCCTTAAAGACCCCTCCGTGCCACAGCAGCTCACACCCACCCTTTCACCTCTACCGAGTCCCCCAGCCTGTTCCTGTCTCTAGCCTGGATCCTCTTCTTGGCTGTCCCCAGTCCAATCTGAGTCCCAGCAGCCCCTCTTGCTTGCATCTCAGCAGCACCTCTTACCTAACCTCCAAGTGGACTCTTCTTCCTGTTGCCTGACAATGAGCTGATCTGACACAAAGTGACTCACTCAGTCATCCTCTGAGGCAAGGGCTTAACAAGGTCGATGTCACCTTTGCAATAAAGTGGAGTTATTAATCAATATAGTATGCAAAGGCCAGTATGCCTGTGACCTGCAGCAGTAGTTACCTTAGGTCCCAGCCCTTCATCTGATTAGAAATGATTTCAGACAGATTACTGATCAAATGGACATTGATGAAATGTATAGTTTTTTGCTATGAGGCTTTGTATGCAGGGAAGAACCACTGTAGCTGAGGGGCTACTCGCTCAGCTGGCTGTTCTCCCTCTCCAGCCTGAGTCTAAAAATAGCTTCACTAAGAGCAGACGGCTGTGCGGATTTTCCATCTGACTGTCACTAACCCAAACAGCCCCTAAAAACAGGCTGTTAGTGCTGGAAACAAGCAGCAGTCTGCCCCGCCAACTGCATGTGGGACACATTTAAATAATGGTTGACACAGTCACACATGTTCCCATCTAAAGAGCATAGAAATGATGCATGTACATACCATACTGTAGCTGGATTATACATTTTAAATTCACATGTTATGTCCTTTGCAGATTGCTCAAAAGTATGTTTCAAAAGCACAAATATCACCAGTGGGTGGCACCTGGTCGAGATGAAGGTGTTTCGTTTTTAATAAATCAATGTGACTTCATTGCATTACTGTGAGCAGAATGGTAATGAAAGTTTCTCTAGAAATCAGGAAATCATCTTTGATTATTGTGTTTATCAATTAATTGCTTACAATTATAGAGAGTTGAGCAGTTAAAATGAGTTGGGAGCTTGGGTTGAACCTGCTGTATCAGGTTTAGTACTTTACCTAGATACAGTTCAAGATGCTTGTTTCAGCGTGTTATACTTTGTCCCAAATATTGAGCCCACAAGCTAATCACAACCCTTATAATGAATTGCCTGTCCTGCTTAAAAGCTTGGAAAAGTGTGCAAACACAAATCAGAAGAGATAAACGATATTAGAGCAATGGGCTTTACCACAGAACTGTAGCTCAGATGTATTTGCACAAATGTTTATGATGAAATTTCATTACTGTTAATTTTGCATGGTTGACCTATTCATTTGCTGCTGGCGCACACAATTTATTAGTTTTCTTATAAATAGTAATTTGTTACATTTTTATTTTTAAAGATAGGAAAGTAATGTTTAACTCATCTATCTTAAGTATCTATCTATCTACAGTAATGACATCAGATGCAAAACTCTAGTATTGGTATTGGTACATTTTCCTAACATTAAGACATCAACCGACGATAGTGGTTGTGCTTGATAATTTAAACCACAGCTCTGTCTCACCTGAGTTGCCTGTCCTTGCAGACAGCCACCATGACCAGCAGGTTTCCCAGTATGCTCATCAGCATTACCAGAGACAGGAAGCACATCAGAGCCATCCGCTTTGGAATGCTATTGCTATGGAAACAAAAAGACAAAACAACAACACATTAGGTCACAACTCAGAGAGGCAGCACAAGCAAAATAATAATAATAATAAAAAAATGACCCAAGATGAAGATGAGAAGTTTGGCAAAACTGAGAAAACTAATGCATGTTCGAGGCCACTATTCCACATGCACTCTGAACTTCCAATGATCATGGGTTTTTCTGTGTTCTGTTGTGTTCTCTTGGTACTCAGTTTTCCTACCATCCCAAAATTCCCCTGATATTGCCCTGAGTGTGAGAGTGAATGGAGGGGCATGTGTGTGTGTGTGTGTGTGTGTGTGTGTGTGTGTGTGTGTGTGTGGAATAATGACATGTCCAGGGTGTATTCCCCTGCTGGGATAGGCTCCATACCCCGATGAGAATAGTTGTAAAGTTGCAGTTAGTTCCATGATGATCAGATAATCTATCCACTTGAAGATGGTAATTTTCACAAGATGACCGTCAACCACCTGTGCTGATGCATTAGACCATCCGATCTTGTTTCTGTTTGCAAAACTCTGTCAGACCTGTTCTGAAAACAAAAAAATGTTCAACTAAAGCCTAGGCTGTTATGGTCCAGCCTTTTTTTCCTGTTGTCTGTCCTACGTCTGCTCATCAGTAGCACCTTGAGGCTGACAAGATGGGAAAGCACTTCTGTTCTGTGTCAGCAATTAGTCTGTCATAAGCTTCCTGTGACCGCTCCTCAATGCCACATGAAGTCCCGGTGTGTCTAGCCTTCCATGTTCTCCTCGTGTCATGCAGCTTTCTCCTGCTCTCAAATCATTTTTGCTGTGTTTGTGTTCTCTCTTAAGCTTGCCTCGCCAAAAAGGACCTATTTTTCCTGCCTCCAGTCGCAGACAAGATTTTCAGTTTGCCTGTCTCCCTGCACTTGATTGTACCCCAGCCTTTTTCTGTGGTCTCTTTTTTTTCTTGCTTTTTATCTCTGCCTCGAGCGGCTCCCTTGGTTGTTCCATATAGCTAATAAATCTCTTTGATTTTTTTGCATTACTTTTCGTGCCCTGTCTCCTGCATTTGGGTCCAACCTATGGCTGGCCCGCACCGTACTCTGGCCCCCTTACAGAAACCATTCCAGCTCTAACCCACAAATATGGATGCCAGCAGCTTATTACCAATGTCTCAATCTTCTAAATTATTGAACCAATAAAGTGAGTCACTTTTTCACTGATACAAATCCAAAATACCATAAAACTCAACACTAACGCTGAAAACGCAGCGTTAAGTGTCCCAAGATGTCATTTTTGAGTCAAAGCTTTGTATAAATACAATTACAAGAAGTGGAACACTTTTCAAGGACACTTTTATAGGGCTGGTTTTAGTCAAGCTTTAAGTAAAATGCAAAAAGGTCATTTTTCTGCCTGATTCTAGCTAAAAGCTGATAAAGTCTGGTTCAGAACGTCAATTCACTATCCTACAAAGGAAAACATGATATATGTTATGGCATGAAAGTGAAAACATTGCAAATTGTCTTGATAACCTTGGCTTGGCTTCAACAAAATCTCCAGGTAAAGCAAGGAAGCCAGCAGGAGTTACTGTATGAATCAAAGTCCTTGGAGTGTGGTTTCAAAGGCAGCTGAAAATGACTTGTTTAATCTCTGACTTGTTTGACATTGGTAATGCATTACAGTAATCCTCCTGAGGTTTGTGGCCTCTTGCACTTGAAGGTTTCAGTGGGAGGGAGCAGCAGGAGTAAGAACAACTCCGTTATACAATCAGAATTTCAATTTTCTCTCCTGCAGTTGACAAAAAATGTATTTGTGCTCCGGAGTATGCCAATACCTCTTTGTTGTTGTGTGACACACTCCTTCAGTCAGGAACCATCCCAATCTGCCAAATTATTTCACTCAACGTCTGAGGTTCAAAGGCGAAGTGATAAGTGCATAAATGAGACGTGTTCTTTGATCAGTGGTGCCAACACACTAATCAGGCCAAATGGGAACACAAAATTATTCTAAATTAAGTACTTGTCAACGAGAAAAAAAGTGGCAAAAGCCTCAGTGGCTGCACACTAATCTTCTTTCTCCCGCATTTGCCAGTCCCAGTCTGGCCCCTCTCCTCTGAAGGAGACATTGATATGTACATTAGTATGACGGTAGATACCTTGGAACAGAGCTCTGGATCCACCAGGGACCACCTGAGGATCAATTTAAAAGATTTATTGTGCTCAAAGCTCGTTTATCAACTGTTAACCTCAACAGTCCGAACGGCGCTTTGCTATGACTGCTACGAGCCCTGAAATCTTCCAGCCGCAGCTTGACTCATCCAACTTATTGGCATTAGTAAATCAATTCCATACTGAAAGGCTCACAAGACACTTATAGAGGTATAAGTTCATGTTTTAAAGAAAAACAATGTTAGGGGTTTGAGTATTATGTTGTCAAAATCCAGTTTGTTTTGCTGCCAGGTTTAAGCAGCTGCATGAAAGATCGGAAGAATAAAATGCTTGGCTTTCTGACACCTGGAAAATTCCTACAAGCGCGACAGTTGTGCCTGTGAGAGGCACAGTTTTTTTTGCAATTTAAAAAAAATATATAGATACAGTCATACACAGGTCAGCCACCTCACTGAGAGGACAAGGAATTAACATGGAGAGGTGTCACATTCAACTCACATGAACCAAATCAAATGATTAAATTACTTGTTTTAATGTGGTGGGGGGGGACTCACTCGAAGAGACAGGAACAGATGACTGAACAAACTGATAAAGAGAGCAAGTTTCACCATCAGGGCTGCGTTGGACTTTTAGCAGCTGGCTGAGGAGAGCATACTCAGGAAACAGAAGTGGATCCTGGATAACTCTCACCCACTACACAGCCTTGTTGGGAAAGAACTTTCAAGTACAGACCTCTCCATTGTGATGATGATGATTGTTATTATCATCATTGTTAGTGGTGGTGCTGTTGTTCACATTGTTACTTGGTATTATTATTGTGAAGATATTTTTCAAGTGCCTCTGGCTGCTGAATGTAACAATATCCGTTTGGGGATTATCTGAAGAAATCTGCAGTCTGTATCGAACTGAAGAAGCTGTGGGTGCTGTGACGCAGCTCACTGCAAGATGAGTTGCGATTTCATTTTTTTTATCACTTCGCCAGTGTTTTCCAGTTGTATGGAAAACTCTCTCTGCTTGCAGTCATTTTCTCCTCAATCCTGCTCCCTGTGACTTTCTGTGAGCACGAGACAGACACACAGAGAGACTGGGGTGGGCTAGACGAGGTATAATGGGCAGGAATGAGAAAAACAGAAAACTTTGCAGACAACTGATATGCATGACCTTTGACCTGCAGCTAAGATGAACATCTGGCAGGCAATCAGCGCGCAACAACCTCAATTAGGCGTTCAGAGAGAGATGAGGTGTGATGGCCAGACAAGATGCTCTGAAACTCTGGGCCTTCATGAGAAAGCAGATTTCCTTTCCTGCCATGTGAAGACAGAACCTCTTCTACACAGGGTCTGAGTGATTTTCCAAACAAGCGCAAAAATATTTGGACTGTTTTTCATTTCACAGTTGAGACATGCAGTCAAATTCACACTTCACACACAGAAAGGTTGAAATGACATCCCACTTTAAAGCTATAACATATAACTTTTCCCTTCAAGTCAGGGGAGATTAAATGCAAAACTTAAAAACTAACATCATATCTGTAGTTATTACTCTTTTTGCATCTTTCACTAAAGAGCTACTAAAGAAGGGTGTTCCATTTATGCCATCATAAATGGCAAAAAATACATCAGTATATTTAACAAAGAATACAATCTATCAACTGCAGACATAATACCAAGCAAAATTGTATGTGTATGCAAATTAAAAAATCAAGGATTCTTGATTTATTATTGATTCTGGGGTGTAAAATTCTTCATCTCAGATACAATTACTTCTATCATATCACAAAGACCCCAGCACCTGTTTTGCTCACACCATTTTTCAATAGACTTTATTTCAGTTGAAACCATTTCTGTCAGCTCCCCAGGATAGCTGTCCAAAACATCAGGCATCACATTTTTGATAGAATATTGGGGGCAGCCTCCTCTACCACAAACGGTCTCTTTAGGAGTAGAAAAGAAAGGAAAAAACAACAAGAAAAGAAAAAAAACAGCTTGACCGGTACTGGATCAGTGCATCCCAAAAAGTTGTGTGGACACTGGCATCCCCTCTCAGCAGGACAAAACAAGCCTGATATTATGCAGCTTAATACCAGGGGCGATGGTTGCTACCCAAACAGGCAGTCGGTGCTACTTCTCAGGTCGGGTCATAACAGACAGCTGGCTGGAGCCACCAAAGAGCCAAAGTAGGGGCGTGAAGAGGAGAATAATTTTGCTTGAGCAGTTTGCTTTTACAATTATTAAAATGGGACTGTTCACAAAGCCGAAACATTTGGCAAAAGATCAATAAATTAGTGAGTGTGCTAACTCACACCTGCCTTTTCCCTTACATTTCATTAAATTCTGCTGTTTTTACAGAGAGAAAGAAAGAAAAAACCCAGGAGTAAAATTCACACAGACAGCTATGTCTGAACTGCACTAAAGGTTTTATTGCTTCTGTGTCCATAAAAAAACCCTCAAAAGTTTGGAAATTTGCAGCACATAAAAATAAACCCCCAATGAACAGCCGCATGGATGCCAACCGATTTAACACCTGCTTGTAATCTCTTTAAATAAACTCTGTACTAAGAATTCCTGCCAACCCCTGGATCAATAAATGAAAGACCATTTATAGCCCTTTTCCTTCAAATCTGGAATTACACACTCATGTGGATGTATATAAAATTGCCAATCAAGTTTTTGATCCAGTGTTTTGGTCACGGTGAAGGTGCCTGTCTCTGAGCTGTTTGCCTGTGATTTGCCCTTCTGGATGGCTTGTGTTTTTCTTTCCCCAGATGATTATTATCATTTTGCTGTGAAAGGGGCTCTTTGCGCACACCGGCGTCGGTGCTAAGGTTTGCCTCTGGGTTTCTGTTTCTGCCCTAAGCCGGACGATCAGACTGGAGTTTTGTTCCAGTTAGGCTGTGTTATCTTTACCTCACCGTAGAAAAAGAAGTTTAACAGCAAAAGAATTGCACACCAAAAAGCAGGGAAACATGAGTAGTTCAAAAGTGCAAGCAGAGCAAACTGTGAATTGTTTGTGATGACTACAATTCAAACACCATTGACTTTTTCAGGGCTCAAACTGTGATGGACATTATAAGTGACGGTTGAGTGAGGAGGAGAAAGAAATTGCGATTACCATTATTATCATCACCCATTTCATTGATGCTGACCAGCTAATAATGGAATGATACTGTAAAAAAAGAGAGATTCTAGGTTCCTGTTTTTGTAGTTTGACTAGTTTATAACCCCCACAAATCGAAACCAAGGTATTATTTAAAGGTGAATTTGAATTACAAATACGAATAGATGTTTGAGTGAAAATTGAATTTGCATGTGAAGGAATTTTAATTTGTGTTTTTGAATAAAACAGTGTTCTTGACAGAAGAAGAGAGAACATTTATCTGAAATCCTTTTTTACTATGTTTAGAAATGTATACAATATCTGTTACAAATCTGATTAAGAAAATGTATTTATGGTATGGAACACATAAGACAGCAGCATACTGTTCTGTTCTGTACTGTTCTGAAATTCACAGTTAACCAATTACAGTATACTGAGTTATTCATATTAGACTCCAAATGGATTGTGTTTTATCAGATGTTAATTATTTGCATGAGCACAGCTTATTTCTTCCTGCTGAAGGGAGATGTAACATTTTATGACGTTCCATGTATGCTTTTATTCTGAAATGCCAGTACTGGAGGTGAAATGTAATGAAAAGTACCTACACACACAAATAAAGAAATGGTGAAGATACAAAGAGCTACAGAATTTTGTTCCTAAAAAAAAAAAAAAGACTTAGGCTTAGCTGTCATATTAATTGGTTAGGACTAGGCCTGAAATGATTACGTAAATAATCTGAATATATCAATTACAAACAAAAAAAATGAATGGATGCTTCTCACAAAGTATGACATGCTCTATTTGTGTTTAACCTTAATCACTGATGCCTAGAAGTGACTTGAGAACATTGATGACTTGAGAACATTGGTTGGTAAATCTGTATGATGCTACCGCTGACTAACTCTTAGGAACTCACTGTCAATCTGTGTTTAGTTTTAGGTGAGTCGGTGTGATCAGCAACCTCACACACAAATTGGAAATGAGGTTTTGCTTTGATGATGCAGACGATTTCATTTTTGACTTGGCCAGTGTGCATGGGACTGGATTGCACATGTACATTTTTATTTCCAAATGTTGACTTTAGAAAGACTTTTGGGAGGGTTTATTTGTTGTGGGATCAATAGAGTCTATCCTTTCCAATCCTATCCAATGAATTTGACAGATCCAGCTTTCTCGTATTTCTCAAAATCAGGAAAAAACATCAGCTGCTTGAAATCAACAGCAAGAGCACAAGAAAAGCAATTATTATCATCAGCAGGTCACAAAGTTATGCAGTTATGCAGTCAGTCATGCACACACACATGCACACACTTCAGGATCTATTCAGACAAGACGATCATGGTTACACAGAATCATTTGTATATCAATCAAAATCTATTCACTATCTATTCTTGATGAAACATTAGCCCTTTGACTTTCTCCCTTGACTCAAACACATGAATCAGTGCAAGACTACATTCTACCGATGTTTCTTTAAGCCAGCAAAGAAAACCATGTGAATGGGATGCAAATGATTCATTCCATTTGTAGATTTAAGTTCCTGAGTCAGGCAAGGCCATGTTTTCACTCACACAAGGCGTAAAATAAAAAACGGCGTTGCGAAATGCAAGCAGTTGCATAGCAGCAACAATAGCAGAAAAGAAAATTATTTTCCCAGACATATTTCGGAGCATCTGCTTTCCTAACGTTTTTTCAGGACCTTCTCGGATGAAAAGCTGAATTGAATTGAATTTCTTAATTCTGAAAACATGTCCTCCGAGGGAGTTCACCCCATTGACTCCAAACTTGGTACAGATCATTCTAGGGATGTGATTGCTAGGGCATGACAATGTTTGGCGATTTGCCAACAAAATTTCTAAATGCTCTCGCCCTCCACATTCGTGATCTGAGCAGCACCAAAAATGTTGGACATAATGGTGGCGCAGACCTGAAAGACCTGATCAATGCCCAGGACATGGGCGGAGCAAAATCCTTCCAAAGTGCCTCCTTGAATTTTTCAAAAACCCTGTTGGAGTAGAAAGATGAAAATTTGTACCCATGTAAGTGGTCCAGAAAAAAAGTCTCCTGCTCCAATGGTCAGAAGTAAACAGGGAGATGGCTATTTTGATTTTAACAAGTCACATTTGAGCGAAGTCTGCAAAGTCAGCATAAAATACAATTCCACTACGTGCAAACATACATTTCAAAAATGTTGAGAGGCGTGTGCAGATACAGATGGGTTTGGAGAGTGAGTTCAGGGGACGGAGCAGAGATGTAGAAGGCCCTGTCGTCTGTCAACTTTTGATCTTATTTATTCTGTACATACTCTGTAAATTATTTTTGCTTAACTGGGCACAATATTTCACTTGAATTGCAGTATTATACTAAGAATGACTGCAGTCATGAAGATTTATCTTTAAAACAGGTTCTTTAAAACAGATGATGGTTTGTTTTGCTGAATATTAATAGGAAGTTTCTACTCTCACTTCACACATGCACATTGCTAAGCAATGACAGAGTCATTGTAATGGAATTGAATGGAAACAGCTGCAGCTCATTTATACTACATATGAGACATGTTGTGTAAACTGGCACATTTCAAATAAAATGTCAAGACTGTATTTTGTTTTTACAACAAAGTTTTTGAACTATTATGGAGAGAGAACCAACAGTTCCCACAAATGGCAAGCACTAAGCAACGGTGGAGAAGAAAGTCTTTCTTTTAATAGGAAGAAACCTCTACTAGCCCACAACAGAATCCTCTTCGAAGTGTGTGAAAGAAGAAGCAAGTTTTGGGAAGGCATATGACCTGCATTAGCTCCACGGTTGCCAGTTCTCATACTGTATGTAGTTGTATGCGTCATGTTGTAGTGGCATTTAGGTTTTCTTTCACTTGTGTTTCCATCTCCAGACATATGGGACACAGTGGGTCAGAGTGGAAAGGATATACATAGAGTGAGTTCACTGTGGAATTAATGCTGGTTTCACTGTTTCCTTGGTGACTTTGACTCTCTCACCCCCCTCACGTTGTCTCACGTGTGGCCGTAATGCCAGTGATTGATTATTATCATCCTAAATAAGATGTGAGAGCTGATTTCAGAGCCTTTGTCTCAAGCTAAAATCAGAAAATGCTCAAACAGATGTGGCGTTAGGTGGTTCCAATCAGATATAATTAACTGATCTGTAATTGATCAGCTGTGACGACTAATCAGTTGACTTAAACTGAAAATCAATGTTTTTAATGTTTCCACCACAAGCCCCTGGAGGAAGATATATATATATATATATATATATATATATATATATATATATGTATGTATATATATATAAAAATATATACACACACACCATACTGTCAAAGAGGTCTGTAAAGGCCCCAACCAATTAAAAACAACAAAAGAAATAGAAATAGAAATAATGAGGCTCAAGCACTTTCCCTCACCACAGAAATCAGACAAACACTAACTGCACTGAGTCAGAGCTTAACACTAAGTCCGAAGTGAAGGAAATCAGCGGCTAATTTCTCCTTCTCCCAGAGATGCTCAAACTCGGCTTAGTATCAGAACGGCATGACACATCAGACAAACATTAGTGTTAATGTGGATTAAGAAGTGCTATGAGTCACTTGAGACTAATTGTCTTCATGACAATTTCCCGGAGGCACAAGGCATGATTCTGGCAGCCTCCCACACACACACACGCGCATGCACGCACGCACGGAGGAGAAACGAGGGACACCACTCAATTTGAGCTCAGTTTCATCCAATTACTTTGCTTGAGTTTCCATAGCAGTGCATCCATTTTCCCTTCATTCATCAACCGCTAATTGGCCTGATCCTGATGTCGTAATGCATCCAAGGACCTCTGGAAATGAGTTGCACCTGGGGCCTCCTCTGAGGCAGTGTTTATACATGTGACCCACCACACCTCCTGCCCACCTCTATACATGTTAGACAAAGACACGCTTCAGAGCAGAGACTAAATTATAAAATAGCTGCTGACTCCTCCAGGTGGAATTGACAAGGTGTGGAAATCCTGTTGTTTCCACAGCTTAATTCTCTGGGTTTTTCATTATGACCTATTTGGAATCACCTGCCAGTGGTTTTTGACTCAGAGTCACTCAGGTTTCAGCATAAACTCTCCTTTTGTGTTCAGTGCTCACACTTCACCAGATTTGTACTTGGAAATGTACATCCGAGCAAGTTTCAGGAAGTCCTGATATATTAAGTCAAATAAACAAGACAGAAGGCGGGCTGCCATAACCACTCATCTCAACATCTTAAAATTTCAGTTCCAGGGACAGGACCACATTATCATTGACGAGTAGAATGTATATGTATAGATATATATGTATACGTAATGTACATGTATAGTGAAGACATTTCAAGTGAGGTTGCACTTATAAGAGACACAAATGCTACAAGACTTTGAATGAATTGATGTACATTTGTACATTCTGGGACTATGAGAAATTTCTATTAAAGAAAACTGCCCTCCAGCCAACGCTCTTAGGACTGGCTATGAGAGCAATATTGAGAGCATATATTTAGCCAAAGAAATTCCAAAGTGTAATTCACTAAGCACAGAAAAGCAAGGGTATGTCCGAGACACTTAGAGGGTTGGCGAGGGACCGAGAGACAGAAATGGAGAGACTAGCAGACAGAGAGTAAAGAGAAAGAGACCAAAAAAAGCGCCAGGCAGCTGGGGAAAAGAAAGCACAAATGTATGAACAAACAAAAATGATGGAAAGAAGAGGAGGTGGAACTCCACTTGCGCTCCAAGTCCAAATCTCACCTTAGTATGACTGACCAGCATTCATCCATCATTCTGTGTTGTTAGACAGCTTCAGATTTCACTGGGGGAACGAGGCATCAGGGTCAGAGCAATGTGAAGAAGCTACTTTCTCTGCACAGCACTGGTAGTGTGTCCAAACTGCTCTGCCACTCCGACTTGTTGATTATCCACAACAATAATCATCTGCGGCTGTTGACGGTAGAGTAGGTTATTCTTTTCTGGAACACATTTTATGGATTTGCTAGACACAACATCAGAGACAATCTGTGGTTTAATATCTTGACCAAGGACGCTTCAACAAGTAGGCCACACTCAGCTGGGATCGAATCACCTACTTTCCAGTCCATAGACTACTGCAATGCTCCAGAGCCACAGTCACTGCCATAACTGTAAAATTCTGCTAGAAAACCTGTGGTACATTGGATAGGTGACTCCATTATGCTGATATGTTTAGTTTTCATTCATTTAGTTGTTATTGTTTTATAGTTTTCATTGTTGTATTTATGCTGGAGATATACTTTAGCAGTGCTTACAGGATCTATTTGAGATGAATATAAATTCTTGTAGAAGTACCCAAATTTATCATACATTTTTCAAGGGGAATAAATTATTTTTCAGACTGAGTCTTTGTTGTTTTCTCATTTTTTTAGTCCAAAATGAATGTTTTGATGATGTTTTGACGATTTATTGATTCATTTTCTTTGTATTCCTCAATTCATGCTCCTGTTTGGAGGCAGTATAAGCGGCCTCCAGAGTTGTACATCTTTTCATTCATTCTGTTTCCAGTGTTCAGTCTTCCTCTTCTTATAGTAAATAATTTTGCGGTGCAGGAAGGCTTTTGCTGCCAAAGCACATATGGTGAGACTCTTGGCAGATCAGAGGTGTCCAGGAATGCAGTCCTCTCTGTCAAAGTATTCAATACATTTTGAGTCTGAGCAATGTTTTGTACAAACTTCATTTTCTCATTGGTGTGTGTGATTTGTTAGTCATGTGGAGAGAGACTGGTCCATGGTTACTAATAGTAGTAGGGTGATGTCATGAAGTAACACCTTCTGGTTAAGAAATGAGCTAAGCATGAGTAGCAGGGGAAAAGGTGTGTTCTCTGTGAGTGAGGTGTTGGGACCATGAACACTCATATATTGTCTCACTGTATCAAGTACCCCTAAGTACCCCTCAAAATTTTTGGAATTTTCAACTTGCACTTACATTAAATAAAGGAAAATTTAATTATACAATGTCTGTTTCATGTCAGGTTTATGAGTACACTGGTGCTTTAATGCCTGGAGAATGCTATGCTTATTGTTTTTTCACACATGCAATCCTACTTCCTCTTTGTCATTAACCATAGTGACTATATTTAGTTCAGATTCCTTCTCAACATTTCATTAAACCTAATTTGTTTGGGGCCTCCTCCTTCAAGCTGCCATTATTCACCTGCTGTCTGCTGAAGTGTGAACGTTACTGTGTTAATGGGTCGAGCTAACAATCCCACAGTTGTCTGCCCTCCTATGTGCACGCACACACATGCATATGCACATACAGAGACACAGACCCACAGATGCACACACACACACAAACGCACACACATTCACAGGGCTCCCAACCTGTTGTTCACTGTCAAGCTCAGTTCTTTCATCCTGATCCTGCCCTCTTTCCGACAAGCACGACTACTTTAACACGCTCCTCACCATGATTCACGGCAGAAACCTTCAAAACCTTCAGGGCTTTCAGATGCCAGGGTTCTGATGAGGGTGCAACACTACCATCTACCATTACACCTGTCCTTCAGATCCTCCACAGGCTGCCAGTTCACCTCAGGAAAGAGTACAGTCTCTGTTTACTCGCACACCTGTGCCTACATGGAAATACATCCATCACCTTGTCAGAGCTCCTCATTCCACACATTGCCACAAAACAGTTCCTCTCAAATAACAGCTACCGACTCCAGCTTTTCAAAACTAGGCTCCACAAGATGTTAGTTAGATGTTAGATGTTAGTCTTTCATGCAACTGCCCCACCACTGTGGAATGCCCTCGAAGAACATCTGAGGGTATTTTGTCTTTTTTCCACATACTTTTTTTTAATGTCACCTGTTCATTGTACTTAGTACTTTGTACTGCTGAGCAGATTTTATTCTCCTCGAAGAGATCCAGTTTAATATTCTTCACTTGTTTCATCAAAAAAAACCCCTCTTGATATCTCTTTCTTTGTACAAAAAAACAATAACAGTAATGATACCTGCAACAACATCAGTAATTAGCATGTGTGCGTATGTAGGTGTGCGAGTGCGAGCGAGTGTGTCTAGGGACATGCGTGCTTGGTGTTTACATGTGTGCGCGTAGCTGTGAGTAGGTGGATGGAGGCTTGTCACTAGGTTTGAGAGAGTGGTAATGTTTAGAGGACTGATGTGGGTGGGGGTCGCGACTCCACAGCTCCCAGTCCCAGGACCTCGAAGAGCAGCTGCCTGCAAACGTTTCTATCAACTCTGGATTTGTGGTGATTCACAAGAATAAAGGGAATCAGTGCACATCTAGATAATGTGTTTTCCACACATCACTTTAATTTATTATTTTGTATATTATTATTATTATTGTTATATTTACTCATACTGTGTTTAATGTTGCAACCTGCTTATACAATTAAATACAACTGTTCATCCAGGAGGCGGTGTGGCTGGTGTACGGGGTTGGCCATTCAGGGTCATGGGATGGAAGGCAGACTGAGACAGGACAGAGTTGAGAGATGGAAGGCGGGACAAGATACCAGGGCTGAAGATGTGGTCAAGGGACAGAAAGCAGGTTGAGGAGCTGGGACACAAACACAAGAAGATCCTATTCAAAAGAAGTTATGGGCAAAACAGGTTGTCAACAGAAAATCAAAGTCAAGGTGAATGAGGGAAAGTAACACATGAAGACTCTGACAGTCTCGCAATGAGAAGACTACAGAGATGAGTTTAAGTATCAGACTGATTTGTGGAAAGGTGCCAATGATTGGAGAAGCTGTACAGGTGAAAAGTGGTGGTGGAAAGCTGTGATGGGCTATAACCAGATGGAGCGGCCATCAGGAGAGTGGAGGTGAGAAGAAGAACGCGGCTACAGGGGTGAATGGGTGAACCAGGTCAGAGCAAGACTGTGAGAGACAGAGGACTCAGCTCACTCCTTCGCTGGACTCCGCATGCAGCACACTGCTGTTTTGGCTTACGGGCGTTTAGTGTGGTTTTGCTACAGGGCAACTCATCTCATCAACTAATCATTTTTTTCTTCCAAAGCTTGCACCTTGCTGTGTGGGTGGACAACACTGGACAGTTTAAAAACTCACAAAATCTCAAGTCTTTATATGTCAGATTGACTCATAAAACACACAGGCATTCAGATACTGTATAAAATAAGGCTTTTTTTTATCACAACATTGACATCCACTATGTCTACATAGATCATCTGACAAATGTTCCTGTCTATGTCCATACGTAGCTGCTGTTCATCAGATTAAGCCACGCATCGTTTGGAAGGTTCTCGTGTTTTGATTGATACAAAAACCTCAAAGATCAATCTCAAATGCAGGTAAAAGTCAGCCCTAACAACAACAACAGACAAGTGATAGGAGATTGAAACCACACTGCAGTGGCGTTGCACTGAAACAACCCAAGGTTTGTTTGCTTTTGAAGCACTGGCAGTAATTCTCTTTCATGAATGTACCTCAGAAAGACATTCAAGGTAAGTTTGAAAAGGAGGAATGTCAGGCAACATCAAGCAATATGAACTTGAAAAGATGTTTGATTGGGTATAGTATTAAAAGAAGATATGAGGGGAGTACATTGATGACTGCTCTTTTATTAATTCAATGTATTACCATCAGAGCTTCATGAAATCTGGATGAAAGTGGAATCAGAAACAGATTTTATTTAGGCATTTTATTAACACTTTGATGCTTCTATTCAAAGTATCCTAAGATCCATATTCCTTTCAGTGCCTCATCCAGCAAAAGTAAGAGAGAGCAGAGGTGAGGAAATAACAGTTTGTGACAACAGTCTAAGCACAATGTGACGTCAAATCCTTTAGATTTTTTAGCTTCTCAGGTTGTACTTTAAATTGTCACTACACTTATCAGAGTTTGTGTGTCTGTGCGTTAGTGGTGGGTGATATGGACCACAAGTAATCTCAATATTGTTTAGGTGAATGGTGATATACATTTTTTTTCAGTATACCCAAAGGTATAGCAAAGTTATAGCAAATAACACATTAGCGTCCATTGAAGCTACATTTACCCAAGCATTTCTGAATCTTAATTGTATCTTGTTGTATG
The DNA here is from genome assembly GCA_029224185.1 of Karalla daura. NCBI lineage: Eukaryota > Metazoa > Chordata > Actinopteri > Chaetodontiformes > Leiognathidae > Karalla > Karalla daura. Next base: position 19,950,281 of record CM055195.1, read on the forward strand.
TGATGTCACACACCTATTCTGCTGCTGCAGAGGAGTGAAACTAATTGAAGTATCAGAGAACAAACACACATACGGGTGCCAACTGCACATGCCAAACATGAAGCTGGAAGGTTCAAAGTCAAATGCAAATTTAAGGATGCACATTCAGATATTCCTGATGCTACCATAGCTAACTAAGGTAATCATGAGAATTTGGCTGATGTAGCAATAGCTTGCTACATCACCTGTTTTCAGCACTCCTTCCATCTGCTCATCGTCTGTCACTTCCAGGCAAAATTATCTCCAGATGATCAAATAATTATTTTGCTTTCACAATGTCACTTGTTGTGAGTAACGGGTGGTGTGGTGATGCTCAGAAAGCAGGAGGGGCGGAGCCGTGTGTCACATTGGTACAGATGGAGAGGATGTACCAGTGTGAGTCTACCTTCCAATCATCAGCCTCTCCCATCTGTCTGTGGGATACTTAAACTCACCTCAGATCCACGTTCACAGCCAGATTGTCTCAACCACCTGCAGGACTCTCCAGCATTCAACTCAACCTTGGATCTCATGGTTTTGTCCTCCATGTCTCCTACCCCGATCAGCCTTACTACCTTTGGTCATGGACACCTCTTCATTGTCGTCGCCTTTGTTTTCCGATGTGGTTCTGTGCTCTTGACCTCCTTGTGTCTCAGCCCCCACTGCCCGAATCGCCCTCTGGAACTGACCTTGTCTCGTCTCTGCCCCGGCTGATCAAAATGCCTTCTGCCTGTGACACTGCTTAACTGCTGCAAACATTTGTGCGTACACCAACGGTCCTGTGGAGCAGAGCTCACTCCTGACTACACCTGGCTGCGCTCTCACAGCACCCTGCAGCCACTTGTCTGCACCTGACAAGACTCTCGCTCCTGTGAATAAAAGCTGTAAACTAAACTGCCATTGTGTCCGTGTCGCTTCCGGGTCCGAACTGCTAAACCTGATCAAGGTGTGATCAATGGTGTGAACTGGTGGCTCAGTGGAACAAACGAATACTCATTATCACATAATCCAGCCCTAACCCAGCATCTGAAAATCTATCAAAAGAAATGAAAACTATTAAGACAGTGTGAGATCATGAGCACTCTGCAGCAGTCCTTTGCATCTGTGTGTCAACTCTGTGTGAAAACACAGGGCATACTTGGTTCAGAGCCACTTGTCACTATAAATTAGCTAATTGTTCTGCATTTAAACAAGAACAATTTTAATTCCAGTCATGCCACCCATCCCTTTAAACTTTATTTTCCTCTCATCTGTGTTAAAATAACATGACTCTTCATCCAAAGCAGAAGTGACATTCAGTGGAAGTAGCTCTTGTCCCTCTCCATTTATTCTACTGCTGTGCTGGATCAGTGCTGCAGAGCAAACACACAGCATTTAGTGACAGAGCCTCGAGCATGGGAGACAGAAATTAAAACAGTCTGCATGCTCCCTCATGTTTGATCCAGAAAGAAAATATACAGTAAATCCGTAACCTATGCAGAGCAAAGTTAAAAAGGGGGTGGGATACCACTGAGGATCCCCACATTTTCAATCTACAGCCAATTACACATGCTGGAACAGATTTCTTACATTTCTTAATAAGGACAGTATCAACCACATGCATTTTGCTGTTTTCATTACATATACTGTAGCAAAATGGAACATTAGCTGATGAATGAAGCATTTAATTCCATAACCATATCTTCATCCTGCACATCCTAATTATCAAAGTAAATGATATCACGCCAGCTGTCAGACAAACGCCAGCATGACACATATGTTGCCTTCATCGAGTTGAACACATAACTATGTTTTGCCAAGTGTTCAGGTTTTAGGTTTCAGGTTAAAACCTCCACTCATAGATTGTTGTCTTGTTACACAGGCCAGAAAAGCAACACTGACTAATGTTCTATCATTAAGTTTTCAGAGTGTATCAGAGGAGCAGCCATTTACACATCCAGTTCCGATGCAATCTTTCAAACATGCATGAATTCATCTTCAACACCAAACTTCCAGACTCAACGGAGTCACTCACTATTTCAGTGAGTCGACCACTTTCAGCAGTGCAGACTTCTGACTGACAGCTCCATTATCAGCTCAGCTGCGATGCTCAGTGTGACTGCCTGTTAAAAAAAAAAAAGCTCTTCCCAAGACCACAGGGATGATCGGAGTTTGAAAACTCGATTCTATACAGAGCTAAAATGTTCATGCACACACCAAAATTTTTGTTGATGCAGGCCTGGAGTTGATGACTTTTATAATATAATATTTCTCCTTCTTATTGGTGTTAGAGGCTTTGGAAGCTATGGAACATCAGTTTTGTCAGAAGTACCTTAGAGGTTTTTTTGTTTGTTTGTTTGTTTTTTGTTTTGTTTTTGAAAGTGGTTCAGTATAGGAATATTACGGCCTTTTCCTGCACTGATCTGGCACCGTTGCATGCCTGCCATTCACACCTTACACAATTGTTGTCTCCAACACCACGTCAGAGGTCACTTGTCCTTGACCTTTACTCATGGCCCTTGGGCCCTATCACAGAACAAGTGATACACAGAAAGAAAGTAACAGGTCTCGGTTACAAACAGCCCAACCAAGCACGGTATATTTGCCGAGAGTGAGTGCACCCTGAGGCTGAGCCCAACCACCCTGTGGAGAAAATGTACCTCAGCCACTTGAGACTGTCATCCTATAGTTTTCATATTTTTCCTGCACCTAGAAATTCTGTCCATAAAAGCTATGAACAGATCCGGTGACAAAGGACGTCCTTGGCTGACCGCAACAGGACACAAGTCTGACTTACTGCTGGCAATGCAAACCGACTGAGCTGATCCCCTGTAGTTGGAGCACACACTCGATCCACCTTCTTGAAAAGGGGAACCATCATCCCAGTCTTTCACTCCAAAGCACTGCACCTGTTATCCATTCAGTGTCAAAAGTTTGTACATGGGCCTGTCCTATCCCTGGCCACAAGATGAAGCAGTAGAAGCAGGAACATAAACACAGTCTACTGTGCAACACTCATCTTAACATGGAAACGAAGAGGACACTACAAGAGCTGTACGATGATAGCTCCGTCGACTTCCTCCCTGTTCTTGACAGGGTTTTACCTGGTGAGAACTCCACCTACTAGTGTGGCGAGTTGGTTGAAAGTTCAGAGCCCAGCGTGGGACGTTCTCTATTGAACGCAGAGCTAAATATTAGAAGCAGCAGCTGCACAAAGGAGCCCTTGGACTTGTCTGAAGGTTTCATGGACTACAGCAGAGATGCCGTTCTGCCTGCTTGTGTACTGGGGAGGGTCTAGGGTGATAGAATGAAGCACTAAACAGTCAACATGCTGCTAAATGTACTGTGAGCAATCACCAACCTCGCAATGCACTTCATGGTGATCAGGATGGTCTTTTGCACAGAACGACGGTAGATGTTCTCAGACATTTGGCAGCAATGGTCTGAGGCAACAGTGTGCACAGACACTCAAGACCCTTCCTGGGATCCCGCTGGGACCCACTGCCTTTTGAGGGTTCATCCTTCACAGAGTCCTCTCCATCTCTACTGCAGTTACAGAGAAAGGGGAAACCTGGTGGGGGTTGATGTCTTGGAGGACTTGAAGCAGGTGGAGTAGCTTGCAAAGCACATCCACGAGGGATGGATTCACAGGGCATAAAACATCCTTCCTGCTGTAATTCGTGACACATCGGATGCCCCTCCACAGGCTCAGAATGTCATTTGAGGCAAACCCTGTATTTTTAGAGAATATGCAGACTTAGTCCTAATGGAAGCTGTCAGAGTCCTCCGGGCATCCTTGAGTATATTTGCATCTCCAGTTATGAACGAGTAGCACGCCCTCTGAATGGAGTGAACTTCTGCATTCATTCAGGGTTTTTGATTGTGTACGAGGACACTGGAAAAGATGAGCAGAAAATCTGGAGATCTCACAGGACATGCTCAGTTTTATGAAAGGAGACGATCAGAGGAGGCTTAGAGGGGCTGAATGACAGGTAGGATAAATATCCCTGCAGGCATGAATGGAAAAAGGTTACAGGCACTGTAAAATAGATCACTCAACCCATCTCTCTCTATCTCTCTCACACACACACACACACCCAACTCCTGCTGCTACCTGTCCATCTGTGAGAATAACAGACTCAGAGGCCAGGCAGGTGTCAGCTTCCCCAGAGATTTGGACAAATTTCGATTTAGATCCTATTGCTGCTGACCTGAATGGAGGTCTCAGAGCTTCAGCTGTGTTCATCTGTATGTCTGTGTGCACGTGTTCATGCTCAGCTTCATGCATCAGCAGCTGCTTTTTTGTGGCATGAATGCAGGATCTCTTATTGCGATTACATAAGCAGATGCTGACTGAATTATTCAGCCTGAAATTTGAAAAAGACGCTGCTCTGTGTCAGCTGTCAAGCGTGAGTAGCTCAGGGATGCAGGGACAGAGAGAAGTGAAAGAACCTCAGATAAGGATGTGAGCCGCTGCAGCGAGGAATCATGGAATCAAATGAAGGAAAACAGGAGGATGGAGAATGGTCGGCAGAGACAGCATGAACCACCTTTTTTAATAATTTGTTTGCAAATGCCTATGTAATTCAGACTGGAACTGCTTATGAATTGATGGAGGTCTTGTCTTGATTATTTAACTAAGTCTGAGCCCCTTAGGTAGCATTATGTCATATCATTTATTAATAGAAGAAATTCTGGGTAGTTTTGGCCACATGAGATGTGAACACTTTCACATCTCATGTGAATTGACGTTCCAATTTACCTTTTATCAGCTATATAAATCTCTCTCAAGTAGCCTCAAGGTGAAAATGAAAGGAAAACAAAGAAGCATTTTTTTAATGATGATGCACTTAACTTAAATCTTTCCTTCCATCCCTTTTAATAATGTGGAATAGTGGTTCTATCATTTTAACTTTATTGTAAAAGATTCCAATTATCATTTCAGGCCTGTTAAACACTAAATAAAGAAACCCAAACCCAAATTTTCTCACGTGTTCAAGGCATCTCGTCATATGATTAAGAGTAGAACTTATTAGAAACCCTAACTGAGTCATCTAGACGAACAAGTGGCGGGAGTCTGTTAAAGCATATCCAAGTACACAGAGGGCACAGGCAGTGAATATGGACACAAGTCCATCATGGGGCAGACACACACCATTCATTCAGTCTTACACCTAGGGCCACTTTGAGAGTCTCTAATGGACCTAAGCATGCATTTGAATCAATAAATGAACATGCAAATAAATGTAATTGATAAATGTGGTCATTCATAGGAATGATATACCACAAGATCAAATAGTTTGCAATGTTGCACCCTCATTCATCTTCTCCTTCACCATAAATAGTTAACAGAAAGTTTAACAGCTGAATGAAGTGAATGAGTGCACAAAAAAGAAAATGAATGAGAAAACGTGCAATCTGCCTGTTTGGTTTCATGCCACCTGAAGCCTAACTTGCCTGACATCATCCAGAAAACAGGATCTGTCACAGGACACCTGAGAAGGTGAGGAGAGGAGAGGTAAACAGCAGAGCAGGGTGGGGGAGGAAGCTGATTCAAGAACAGGAAAGAGAAACTGGCTGCCATCTGATCTGAGTCTGAATGACTGCAGCTTATTGACTTATGGAGCACAGATCCAGGATGATTCTGCTCAGCGGTTGGAAAAAACTCCTGAAAGCTATTTACGCTGTGGGATGTGTCTGACATGCCAAACATTAATAGATACCGGAAATACAGTCAGACACCTTTATTGATAGTTGGAGAATCATTCTTCTTTGATTGCCATTCACGCAGGGTGCATTTATCAGAGAAAACAGAGATCATCATTTCATGCCTTTCAGGTGGAATTGCTACCAATGAGCTGTGGGGCAGCTGTGATATAGTGGTTAAGGACCCGGATTTGTAACCCACAGGTCTGAATCCCCTCATGGCTGCTGAGGCTCCCAAGGGATGAATCATTCTAGGGTTAATTGGATGAAAAAGTCTAAAATATTACTTTGAGCTCCAACTATCAATAATTTTAGAAACAGACTTTTCTGCTGGGTGTGTTTGTGTGCGCATGCATGCAACACCAACACGAGTGGGAGTTGCGATCCCCCTGCACAAAGTCACAGTCGGCAGCGAGGCAGGATACCAGCGCACCAGAGTGACCCCAGCCTCAATGAGACTGATGAGTTTGAGGGCCAGACCAGACCCCAGTGGCACCCCACCCCCCAACATGTACAGGGCCAATCCCCAAGAGGTCCCACTGGGCATTCCAGACCCACCGTACCTCTGGGTCAAACAGATCTATCAAACAGATTTCCCTGCTCCCAAGAGCAGGCTGCAAGGTGGACTTCCCGGGTCTTGTCAGCCTGAGTGTGGGGAGCAGGACTTCCTCGTACTGCCCTAGTGTGTACAAAAGCCAATTGTGCTCAGTCTTTTGGTTTTCAAACCAAAGCATATTACTAACATTATTTTTAGACATCAAGGAACCATGTCAAAGAAGGAGAAATAAGTATAATAGATCTCCGTAAAAATTGCGTCACATGTAAATGTATCATCTCCGATGGCAGGACTGCACCTCTGAACTAACTCAACTTGCATCTATGAAAGATGAATGCTTCAATTGTATTTCTACTGTGAGTCTTTTTACTTATTTGTGTTTCCTATTCCCTCTGTCACATGAAATCAGCACTGTACAGTACACTGTTTGGAGCCCTGCAATTTATTGACAATAACAATAAAGACCTGCTTGAAAGTAAATCTGCTCTGGTTGGAAGTGGTTCACAAAACCATCATGTTATTACAGCGTCCATCCCTGTAATAACATGAGAAGGGTCCATCTACTTACAAATCCAAGTTATAAATCCAAAGTTGTGTCGGTTGTTCACAGGACCATGAACACACCATAAGGAAATCAGCACATCACGAGACGCATTCAACACCCAGGTTTCATTTAGATTCTTAGATAAGAATCAGATCAGTATTTTCAGTCCAGTATCAAAATCAGATGCAAGCTAAAAAAAGTCTCTACAAGTGTGGTTTAGATCGGGAATTTAAAGGTGTACTGAGACCTGGTAATGTTCTGAAACATTTTGGAGCACTTAACCCCCCAAAAAAGGATCATCTGGGCATATGAGACCACAGCAATCGAGACAGGATTGTAACAAAGATGCACAGAGATGTTCTCAAGCCCTGGAGCGATTTGTTTGCAATGAGAATGTAATTGACTCAGTAACTAACACAACTGAGCTATAAAAAGCTACCTGTATAGGCATAAATGCATAAAATTAAACCTCACTCACAACCCTGGAACAATGCAAAAAGGCCAAAGGTCTGAATAGAGCTTGAAAGATTAAACAAGAAAGTAACTGTAAAAGAACACAGCACTGCATGGATGTCTCTTAGAGGTCATGTGTGACCAAGCAAATCTAATTTATCCCTTCTGCCTGAGTAAAAAAAAAACCCAAAACATGCAGTGTGCGCATTAAACAAAAGACAGACAACTTTTCACCCCAGTTGGTGGTGGGTCTTTGCAGATTTGAATCTGCATCTGTGCACCTTATCTTCCTCCTCATCTCAATCTGTCGCTGAGCTCACAAAATACCATACAACAAACATATTGGCAACCTACTTAACACTATATGATGTATGTAAATAGGGCGATGCGGGGGCTGTACGAGACCACAGTCACAAGCGCTGGCAATTTCACCAAACAGACCCAGGTCACGTTGAGTTTGCCCCAAATTAATAAACAAGCTACTCTTTCTAGACTTGTAAAGACTTGAACCTTCCTTGGGTATGCCTTTTCGTCATTTAACAAAGCTATGTCCACAGTTGGCAAGTGTGCAATTCATATTCTATAATGAATCAGATTCAGATGATTTGTATAATTTATAGTTAATTATCAGTGTTTTCCTGAACACATTCGGCTACTGCTATGTGTCAGCAACACAACTGGTAAGACATGACACCGCTTTATGATGCTTCTGCCTCCTACGTGCTGCATTATTTTCACATTTAGCTCTTCAATTTTTGAAAGAGCTGAGGAATTGCATTTTACTGCAGGCGCAAGCTTCATTTACTCTTCCCACAGGCACATTGCTTTCAATCTCTCTACCTCTCTCCCCCTTTATCTCACATTTCCATTTCTATTTTACCTTCTTTCATCAAACATACTGAGTTATGCCAACATTCACTGCATCCATGCGTATAGCGCAACATACTGTTTGCCTGAGACACTCAGATACACTTTCATCTTCATTTGCTTTTGTTTCAATGAGTCATTATTCTTCATTTAAACTTAAAATCTGTTTGTCATTAACCAAATACAATTTGTCCCGATCTGAAGTTTAAAATTGCCATATTTGAAAGATTCTCAAGTTTCAGATGGCAGAGTACCTGAATGCATCTGGTGTGATAGCAACAACTTAAGCATATAGCCCATCTTAGTTCAGGGCATGGGCACTACCAAGTGTGTAATTCTGAGGGGGGTGATCACTCTTGTTACTTCGCCATACCAGATGGAAAAAAAGTAAATGTTTTGTGAATAATTTTTCGGCTTCGTGCTATTTCATGCGTACATTTCCTGCATAATTTGGTCTGTTCTCAGTGAGCTTACAGATGCGATACACATAAAACAGGAGCTGTCCCACTGGAAATTGTGGGGTCGCTGTAGTCCAGGGCTGCTGGAAAGGGACAAAGAATGAGGAATCGTCAGTCCCTTTGAGGAAATGATCACAGTCCCTTTGAGGAAGTTATCAAGCGCAACTTTGAGAAGAGGTTCAGCATTATTGTCTCGTTGTAACCACTCAGGAAAATAATTTAAAAGAGACCTTGACCTTGCTGTTAGAAACCATCTGGAGAGTAAAGTTGTATACCTACCTCATCAGAACAGCTGTAGCTTGAACATAAGGCTGAGTGTGACAAAAGGGCCTTCAAGGGGAGAGAGCTAGTAGTTCAGGAAGCTGTACTCAAGGAATAAAAAAACTGAATGCAAGCACATCAAATATTAGCTTCCATTTCAAACGCTTCAGTTGGAGCCAAGGAAAACTGAGTCTTTTCTGTGAGCCCATCTTGACCTACAGTCTGGTTTTTGATGTTGACAGGAACATCTGCCTCTTGCCAACCTTGTCAGACAAAGATGTGGACAAATGCTTTGCACATCTCAGAAGGGTAGCCAACACTCTCCAATGGCCCAAGGAGTATGGCCTTTGCTATTGTAGAGTGTGTTTACTGGGAAGCAGTGGTGCCAATAGAGGGTGCTAGGCCACCGTCCCACCACCACAGCTGGATTTACATACCACCACTCTCCTGTCATGGGGCTGACGTCACCGCCCTCTGTCATAAAAATGCGGATGATTGACAGTTCCAGCCGTGGGACTTTGAGATGATGGGACGGAGGTGCAAAGTAGAGAAGGAGACACTAATAATTCAGTGAAGTCACTTAAGACAACCCATTTAGAGAGGAGAATGTATCAGGAGAAGCTTGACGTGAATGTGCACAGACCTGATCACAATTGATCAGCGGTTTCCATTTCTGTGCGTGTGTAATGCACAAATGAACAGGAACATTGACTGCTGGAGATTTTAAAAGGCTGAATGGACCTACCTGTATTCGTATCTGTAGTGGACGAGGCCTAGGCAGGAAATGGACACGGCTTACAAATGAAGTGGGTTGATTTGTTTTGAAATGGATGGGGGTTTGTCATTGGTATGTTACTTTAAGCATGCAAAGTTGCAAGCGAAGTTGCTAAATATATTGCTTATGATAAAAGTAAGTAAAGAACAGCATCATCACTGAGCTTCAGATGTTAATGATCACATAGTAACTATTTGCAGAATTCTTTTTTATAAACACAGAACATGGGTAGTGCATCAATGAATACGACATATGTGGTAAACAATTATGAAGTTTTCATACTCAACCCATTTACAACTTAATTTGTTGAGATCAGTGAAATTTATTTAGCTATTTTTCATTTTCTTATTTTTATTTCCAAAGTTAAACATAGTGCTGAGGTGTGTGTGTGTTACACAGAAAGAGAGAGAGAGAGAGGGAGAGAGAGAGAGAGAGAGAGAGCGATAACTCTTCATTTGAAATATTTATACTGCTACTATATTATTCTCGCAGTTATTTCTTCTGTCATTACTTCTTTCACTCAGTCACTTAACAACTGGGCTTCCACTGACATGTTATAAGCAACTAATGACAACGAGCAAGACAAAAAACTGTTGTGAACGATTTGTACATACAGGAACAAAACATCTAGATTACTGTCATCACTGTGAAAGTAATAAAGGTAGAAGCCGAACAGAGACTTAAAACCTCAGTTGAATCTGTCAGATATTCTTATCCCTCCTCCTGCACCAGTTTCATCTTTTTCTCTCTGAATCAAAACAAGCAGTTATTAAAAGGGGCTTAACCGTGCCTTCAAAGTGATGATTTACAGTAAAAAAAATAAACTCTAATCTTCCTCTCTTTTACTCTTGCGGCTAAAGGCTGATGGCCAAACAGAGGGAGCCATGCAATCTCCCCTCATTCCACAGCAGTGAGGAAGACCACACAACAATTTCAGTAGGATCCTCGGTTTCACCAAAGCCATGAGCCTGAGGCGCTTAGTTGCGCAGGAACAATCCCACGAGATCATTGTTTCTTCAGCTGAACCACAAATGTGGGGATGAGAATTCCCTCGATGCAGCGAGGGCAGTCAATCCCTGTTTTGATCTGCAACAGACCGGTTTAGTCAGCACTTCACAATGACCTACACAAGCACACGACCAGTCATGTGGAGGAGCAGAACCATACAGATGCACAGAAGTCAGACAGGCACCATCACCTCAGTATGCCATCCCCTGACACTTGAAAAATGTATTTTTCCGTATTATTTTGTAGGGCAAGGATTCCCACTTTTCCCCAGTGTAATGCGCACACCCCATGTAGTGTGCAAGCTACTTCTAACCTCTAGAGGCCGAGAGAAGATGGATGAGGAACTTCTGATCACCAAGGTCGAAAAGCGCCTTATAATAAATGACGATACACATCCTTTCACACCGTGAAGAGAGAAAATGCTTGGACAGTCATGTGGGAGTGGGCAGTGAGTTTTTGCTATTGATAATCTAGCTGTTCCCCTCTTGTCCCTCTGTAAAACTCACCTGGTTCTTGCGTTTACACACACCCATATGTGTTGCTTTCTCAGGCATGATGTAATGTGAGAAATCCAAATCTCGTGGCTTCAGAAGTCTAGTGCTTCTATTGCGTTATGTAACCAGTGTAAATTTGTGGAGCATGGTTTACACTGCTTTTTCATCATGCTGCAGTTACGGTGCAGGAATGCAAGATTGGTAAATAAGAGGTGTGTGACATGACTGGTAGCACCATGGTCTAACACTGTATCAAGATGGGATACGTAACTTTCTAGGTGGGCATGAACAGAATCTTCAGCTGCACTAGTCAAAGCTTCGAGTCGTCAATGCCCTGAAGAGTGTCGACAAGTCTGTTTCCCCTCTGTGTGCTTGCGACCCCTATCAAAATAAAAGCCTCCTGCTCTGTCACTGCGACTCACAAGTCACCTGCTCCGCATCACGACCACCTGCAGTGGAAAACCAGAGGAAACCAGAGCACGAACAGGTTCAGCTCAACACTTCTAATGTTTTAAGGGAGGAGTCCCCCCCTCCACCAGGATCTGCGAGTCTGAGAGTTTCTTTGTCTTCATCTCTCTCTTTATCGCTCGCTCTCTGTCTGTCTGAACTTTAACTGAAAGTCCCAGAAAATGTTTTTTGCTCTTTTGCAACCTGTTTCAGGGCCAAATCATGTTATTTGTGCTTGTTCCTTTTGTGGTGTAGTATTTGTTGCAGTTCGATCACACAATACATGAACAGCCAGTGGTCGTGCCTCTGTGATGGCCATTGCAATATTATTATTGTCATTCTATTTAGGTTTACTATTATTCTCACCACCATCTCCAGTGTGAGATCTCAATAATATTATTGTCATATTTTTTACCATGGCATATTTTTGGACCATTATTGCACATTTTGTTCCGTGTTTAGAATTATTTTATTAAACTGGATGCCTTAAATGTAGCTATGAATAGACTGTGCCTTTCTTATTAATGTGCCGGGAATAGGGAGCACATCAACTAAGCTGGGAGGTGGAAGGGGGTGTGCGGCTGTTGTAGCGAATTCGTTTAGGGACCATCTGTGTAAGGTGACACGATGTGCAAGATGAATCTGTTGCCTCCACACAGACAAAAACATTATAATAATGGTAATGACTTTTAAAACAGCAGGAAGCCTTTTTGGGATTTCAGAATGGTGAGTGGCATGTTGGTGGAGGCTCAACAGGATCAACACTGACACACAGTTTTTCCCTTTTAATCTGTGTACAGTACACATATCCATCAAATCTGTGCGTCCTTCAACCTACAAACACCTTTAGGCCTCTACTAAGGTCGCTAAAGGTGCATCAAATGGTACACAGCCATTTACATGGAATAAATCAACTTCTGTTTGTTGCTCAAAGCCTCTCAGTCAAGATCTACAGATAACATAATAACATGGTAACTATGAATTGAAGACACAATTAAAGGTGTTTTTTTTATTGTGAGTTTTCAAACAAAACCTTTGATTGTGCTCACGGATGTTCAACTCATGAAAGAAAAAAAAAACAGGAATAAACAGGAGTAGAAATTGGCACAAGCAGTGAAACCTTTTAAAACCTCAGAGTTTGAGGTATTAAATTGCTATTATTCCAACTCTTGCTCTGAGTTTGATCTCGGATTATGCAATAACATGACATAAAAACTGATTAAACACTCACCTCTCACTAACAAGCTCCTCCATCACCGGCATCTGGCCTGCAGCGTTGACATTCATGTAACCATAAATGCAGAAAGTCCCTGCAGACAGAAGATCACAATTAATGTACATCATAATTACAACCCAACACAACCATTTTCCTTGGGAGGAAGGTCTAATACCTAATAGACCAGCAGTGTGTTTATGGGACACACTCCCACTTTATGGGAACACTTAAGGTTAGCGAGGGTTCTGCTATCAGGCTATCATGCTGTGCGTTAGACGAGTTGCACAGGGACACTTTGAAACACTGCTATTAATTATTAACTCAATTTAAAAAAAGTAGATAAGATCAACGGAAGGAAGCAAATCAGTGCCATGTCACATATTATGCAGAATTTACAACATCTATTAAAGGTATTTCATGTCAAACCTAATTAAAAGTACTATTACTATTCAAGTAGTGAGGATTCAGAGGATATTAAACAGAAACCAGCCAAATGATATATCGAAACACCATGAAAACTGGTTAATGGGGATGTTAGAACAGTATATTATAGTCTTGTCAATTAAAACACTAAACATTCATACTTCAGCAACAAAGCAGTGGGGTGACTGTTGAATAAGAGTAAATTTCCATGGCTGTTAGACTAGGGCAAGGCAAGGACAGACAGCCAAGGTTGGCTTGACAGAGAGGTCAGACATGTGTCAGTGTGCCTGTCCATCATGTGGACATTCAGAGACAACACAGAGCAAACACAATCCACATATCATTAATGAGAGCAGAGGGACAAGAGCTAAAATAAGCAACAAGCAGAGAATAAAACCATCCTGTTACTGTGAGTGACCAAAAAGATCACATGAAAAACACAAATTATAATTCTTTCTGTCAAGTTTCGGTCATCACATAAATAAAGCAGAGTGCTGTGACATTCAGAATAATGTAGGTGTAAGTAATTTTCTTAAACAACATATATTTATCCTGTCTCACTATAGCAAACACACACAACTGTCTAAAAACTGACTTTTATTAGATCACAGTAAAGTGGATTGTAGTCTACCAATATTATACTCTTAGGATGCTGAATGTACACACACCTTTAAATACTGGTAAAATAGAATGTATATTAATGTAGGAATGTAACAATAGAACAAAATATGTGATAAGTAACATACACATATGGACACACTGAGTTTCTTCTGAAAACTTGCTGAAAGTGAAGGAAGCCAAGGTTAATTTTACAAATGACATATGAAATCTATTTGCTCCCATCTTGTACCTGCCAACAGCACTCTAGACATTAAATCTGACTCACTGTGCAGCACATATTACAGACTCCACCAGGGCACAGAGCCTCAGCACTATGACAAACCCATCGTGGCATCCAACACATCTCCACTGAAGAACTACGGCATCTCTGAATTTGACATGAAAGAGCAGTGTGGATGTCTCTAAATTTTCTGCGTTTGTATTGCTCCCAATGTTTTCCCACTTTCACCTTCACTCCCACCTGTGTTTCTTTTCAGTCTTGACTCCACTCCTGCGTTGGATAATTCCGTCTTTCGATAGAGGCAGTCTCAGGATTTCCAGTCAACCTTTTCTGTAGCTTTCTTATCGTGCTCTATCCACCAGCTCGGTGCCTTTGCTGACTCTCGTCCTGGTCAACCTGCTTCCTGCCACCTGCAGCGTTTTATGCTGTTACTTTCTCCTGGTAACTCCAGTGTTTTCAGTTTGTTTCCTGCTTAGCCAGAGTTTTTGTTAGACTTTTTTTGTGTCTTTGTTTCCAGCTGCTGGTTACGTATTTTGTTTGCCTTTTTTCCCTGCCCCGTGCTTTGTGTTTGGAATTGTTGCTTTTTCTTGCTCTTCAATTTCCTGCATTGTCATAACAGAACTTTTTCTTATTGCATTCAAAAAAAACATTTTGGAAAGGGAAAGAAAAGTGCCATCCATGGCTATAGAAGTGGCATGTGTGATATTAGCAGACTTTTGCGGACACAAACGAAAAAATGAAAAACATACACTGTGGAGTCGTTCCTCAGCCTGTTGAAAACTGGCTTAGTTATTAACTTACTGTGTATAAACGAAGCTGAGCGAGGACAAAAATTATTTGCAATCACATTAAGTGGCAAATATATGTTTGAATAGCAGATGATTTCGCAAGCATTTAATCGGATAGAAAGCTTTCAGTATAGCTTCAGTTCACTACATTGATGATCGAAGTAAAAGCAGCTGCTGTCTCTCTCGCTCAGCCACTGTCATTAATTCTAATGGTCATTGTCCACTGTTAAGTCGTCGGGCCGTAAAAACATTTCTAACATGCCAGTCTTTCATCTGGGAATCGTTCAATTCCCCACTGCTAAATCCGATATAATATTAACAAATTCTATCATTTTAATCTAATGAATGTGCTGCAGGCTTCAGATGGACACAAGCATTGCAATGGGAATATTTTATGAACTGAATATATGGGCTGAATAAATCAAGTCAGAATAGAAGATTCTGAAAAGCAGTTGTTATGCTGCAAAAACTAAATACTGTAACACTTCCCCATATTACCATATTATGAAGAATCAGCCACACTGATGCTCTGCAGTTATTGCAAAATGAAATGGACATATCATTGGCTTTTAACAAGCTGTTAGTTTGATGGTTGTCCTTGCATACAAGTCTCATAAAAATAAGCATGAATGCACAGGAATTTCTGAGGAAAAATTCTCAACTCACATGGCCTCATGAGCACATACTGATGGAGATTTTCCCACCTCCATCTTACAATGCAGGTCGTGCCACCTGTGCAGCCAAGCATTCAATAATCTGTGGTAGGTTATTATATCATCATAAGACTTGATTCGACCCCAGCCTGAAAACTCCTTGGCACTGTTGTCACTTCGCAGCAGGCCTGGACACAGTCGGGGAGGTGGCGCTAGTTAAACGCATGACAGAGCTAATGGACAAGGCCATCCACTCACCTGGGGAGGAGAGGAGAGGAGAGGAGCAGCTATGGACAAAAGGATGACAGCCCAAGAGGCTGATGGAGCAAAGTGAAGGGAAGAGAGACACAATCGCAAGACAGGGAAGAGGAAGAAAAAAACAGCAATACAGAGGCGGAAACCATTACACATCAAATTACTTCTTTTAAATGGTCTTTGATCAACAGTTGACTTATGCCCCTACTCTAGTTCACAATATAACAATAAGAGGCCTCTTGATGTCACTGAAGCTGCTGAACAACAAACAATACACCCCCCTGTGTAAATGTAGGTCTACACAGCCTAAAGCATAAACAGGTCTATTGATTAAGCAAAGAGGTGTGAGTGGCTGCAGCATGCTGGTTTGTCCTCAAGGAGTTGAACTCTGTGTCTCCTGTAGTACCTGAGACAGCTATCCTGACTCACAAAATATCAAAAGTTCCTTTTCCATTTGTACCTATGTTTATTTTGTTGCATCATATTAACTGACGAACACCCTGGTTGATTACTGACACCAACAATGATTCTGCTACTGTGCAGAGCCACAATGTACGTCACTAGATTTTTCAACTTAATCTCTGCTTTGATTAAATTCTGATGTGAAACTTGTTTAACTTGTACTCATTCACTTCTAACTTTTGATAACCAAATAGAAAACGCAGCTATAGGCAAATCATTCTTGTAGATTTTGGATGGAATTGATAAAAACACATCACATCAAGTTGTGGCCAAGGACAAAAGGAATTGTAACTGCTTGCGCAGCGTGTTTTCATTGTTGCTGTGCTGGTTCGAAGGTGAATAGGCTTGGAAGTCGACATATGGGTCTCTCTGCTGTCAGTCATCGTGGGAAATGTCAGCTCTCTACATCAACGGGGGCAATGAGCTGGAAATGATGGAAAGTGGAGGAGAGATGCGCTGAAGATGACAGAGGCCATTCTGAACAACTCAGATCATCCACTTCATAACACCTTGATCGACCAAAAGATTGTAGTGATGGATGACTCCCTTCTCGACCCCCTCCGAATCTTCGATGCAAAGCCTAGAGAAAAACAAGACGCTCTGTACCTACAGCCATCAGGCTTGTAATTCTTCCGGAAATGATAGATGAGATGCTAGCCAAATGAATTTCGTTTTCGGGATCAACAAAGTAATTCCAATTCCTTTTTCAGTCATACTTTATACTGAGGCCACATTTATTTACTGCTGTAAATTATAACCATTGCATTTATGGATCGCACCAATAGGAGGACAAATACAGTAAATCTCCTTAACTTTGTCTAAAGCATATTTCCACCCAACTGCTGCTGAGCTGTGCAGAAAGCTTAGCGACATATAATTACTTTACAGAGACATCACTGCTGTAGATAGCAGAGATTAAGTCATGGGTTATTTAGAGTGACCCCAGATCTGTTAGTGTGACAATATGGTTTCTATTGGATGATGCACTTGCTTGTAATCAGTTTACTTTAAGCACACACTGGTGAACGGCTCAGAGAGCATGGCCGTGGCAAAAACAATATGGAATATTTTATACTGTTCCATGTTTCAGATGATCTTTTCAGCGTTATAATGCTATGTGCCCATGGTTAGTGCTGAACAGGATAAGGTCAACTTTACTTAGAGTTAACTAAACTGTTTTCGACAGTCGTTGCTGCTGCTGCTGCACCAGTCTCCATGGTGTGGCTCCAGCAGGGTTGAGCAGGAGCTATGTGAGGTAAAACTGAGAGCAGTCTGTACAAACTGTGTGCGGGGTTTTGTTTCTGTCTATGCAGCATGCGGTGAATCTATATAAATGTACACCCTTCTTATATGATATGTGAAAGGTCGTTTTTTAATGTAGGAGCTTTTTGCGCTCTTTTTTAAATGAAGGACATGAATATTTATCCTGGGCATCCCCTCACCCTTTATAGGATTATGTGGGCCCACTATACTTACTCCAACTGTAGTGTCAGATGTGCTCTATAAACCGAAACCTGCATGCGATCGGCTTACGTACTCTGTTTTTTCTTCTCACACACTTCCTCAGTCTTCTTAATGCACCACTGGTTGTGATCATTCCTACATGCAGTTTTATAAATGAGGCCCCAGGTCTCCAAGAGGTCTCTCCAAGTTCACCAGACACCCAGCATAAATAGCACAACTGGAATCGCCAGCCAAAATGTTTCAAAGACCAATTCATGTAATTGCTGCGGGAGGTCACATCTGAATATATTTCAATAGGACTATTTTTTGCAATAAGCTGATAGTAGTCAGACAGAGGCTTTGCCTTTAACACAGCCACCATTTACATAAATCACTAAAGGAGTTCAGCTTTTTGCTGCATAATGGTTTGAAGATGCCAAAGACATTTGCAAGGACCCTACGCAAGCAGTTTGGAAACATGCTGATCCATGATTCGACACTCTCACTTCTCAGGTGATTTATTAAGGTATATAAGGCTCAGCAGGTGGAGCAGAGCACACACTACTGCTGTTAGGTTGCTAATATTGGCAAGGACCATAGGCACAACATGCTTCTGAGGCCTTTTATTAATGGCTGGTTGTTGAGACAGATTGGTTTGCAGTCAAAGTTAAGCTGAAATTCATGCATAAAGCCTGTGTCAAAAGCCAAAAACTGAAATTTAGATGAATAAACTACTTTGCAGGAGCTTAAAAACAATATCTAATTAAATTCAGTAGACACCAGATATGTGATTGATGTCAAACTTGATGCAAATGAAGCGACACGGATTGTTCAATCGTGCCTCAGGGCGTTTGGGTAAATCTCCATTGCATCGGTGCTGAATGCTTATATCTAGTTTCTGAGTGCAAGTATTATTAGTAAAAAGTAAAAAGTAAATATTTACTTTGCAAGTCAATTCAATTTTTCTGCTTGCGTCCGTAAAATTGTAAGCCCTGGGATATAAGGAGTAAAATAACTGATGGATGACTTTCAAAATGATATTTCAGCTCACTGTAGAATATTGAAATAAGACAGCCTTAAATGATCTGAAACCTTGTGATAATACATAGATTATCACTTAGTTTAACTTTACAGATCATAAATCAGGGTCAGCCTCAATCTTTGCACCAGTTGCAGCCAGACTTCAAATTCCTGCCTGCTTCAATTGCCTCCAATTACCTGCCTGCTCCTGTGTCATGAGGGGCCCTGCAAGTGAACCCTCATTACTCACAACTTTCCCCTTCACTGTGTTTTAAGAAGCAACAGAAGTTGCCCTGTAGACATCTGGACAGACTCGATCTTGAGTTTCGTTCCAGCGCAGGCACATGGATGACTCTGTTTGGCTTTATTTGACAGCTGTAATCAAATTTGCGTGTCTGCTGGTGAGACGCAGCCTGGCTGCTAACTACGACACTCCAGATGGGCTAATATCTCAGAGTGGGGATGGGAGGTAGGTGACAGAGGACTACAGTCATTCTGCCACTGTGTTTTCCCTACAGACCAGGACAAACACTCCTGTGCATTTTGATTATCCCATTTGACCGATGTGCTTTTGAGCTGAATGGCAGTCCTGGGGATCGCCCTTCCAAAAACCAAGAATACCCCTCCTCTTGGTGTCTGTACAGTTAAAGTCAGTACAGCTCACACTGAAGCTAGTGAATAACCATCTCTCAAAGTACATGTTTATTTTTCATTTTGTTTGGGACTGCAAAATCTCTTCCAGTAAATTAATGCACTTTTGTATTTGATAAAAAAAAGAAGAAGTTCAATCCCTAGAAGTAAGCAAAACAGGAGCTGCTTCAGTGTAGAAGCTAAGATTTCTACTCGAACTTCATAGTTGAAATTTTTTGTCACCCCATCTGAAGACAAGATCAGCCTAAAACCTCAGCATAAAATTGTGCTGTCTTGGTCGGGAGACGATGCATATGCCCCCTACCGTGACTCATTAAAACGCTGCGCCCTCCAAGTTCTTAGGTAATCTGGGGGTGTGACAAGAAGTGTCAATCATGGCTATAATAGCGCTGGCATCTTTTGTACAGACACATAAAAGATAGGAAGAGTAGAGGACTATATATCTGATTTTTATCTGATATTAAAACATATATTTGTCTATTAATACAATCCCAAATCACTCTAAGTCAGTGGTCTCCAACCTTTTTAAGGCAGCCGCCACATCTCTGAAAAAGTAAAGAATTGCATTGAAGCATATGTCACAAGGGCCCGGGTGATTCACAAATTTCTAATACGTGATGGGGTTTTGTTGTAAGCTACACTACACTTCAATTCATCATTCCAGACACTGAGAAATGGGCTGGACGAGGAAATCATTTAAATACCAGAATCGGGCTAGTCATTAGTGAAAGTATCCTAAGTGAATACTTGATCATTTCTGCAGTGGATTGAACGTCAGCTGGTATCTTGTTCAGTGAATGTCACAGCACTCGATAACAGGCAATCAGGCGCGGTCGCTAAGCTCAGAATAGTCATCAAAAAGTGACCTTTCACCACTGTCCTGAATCTAGGTCCACAGAAAGCGTCTGAGCATCACATTGCACGTTGACTCTCTGGACACATCAATCACAGAAGCCATCAACTCCTGCTGGACTGAATGAAAAGCACCTGGAGATCCAGTGACTCACTGAATACAACCACACAGCCAGAGCGCAGCCTTTGAAACGAAGAACTAAGCATTCACATCTTAAAGCATTTCATATCATGCCAGATAGATAAATGTCGGGGATAGCCGCAACATAACGGCAAAGATGGGACAGAATTGAGGAGCAGAAAGGAGGAGAAGACAGTGGTAGACAGAGGGACAAATGGAAAGAGTGATGGTAATTACAGCACCCCTGAAAGTCCTGGTTATGTAACACGTTTGAATGCAAACACATCCAAATCGCACACACAGTTTCAGGCTATATTCAGACTCGTGGTTCATTTGCTTTGTTCCAATTCAGGGGCTGAAGCGACACTTTTTTTTTTCCTTTTGTCTCATTTGTGTTCATATGTGGCCGGTCCCAAGTCGAACAAAGTTGTAAAGAAATCCCTTTGGAAAACCTACATGGATAGAGGAGGGATTAACAGAGGAAAGGAACGAGTAATCCTGGAAAAACACCATCCAATTGTGGTGAACGTCACACTCAACACAACTGGTCAATCCATCTGTCAATTCAGCCCTCAATCCCTCCTCTGTCTAGGGGGGTGCCATGTTTGTTATTATAGAATATTATTCTGTGCTAATGTTTGTATTCTTTACTTATATTTTCACTGAATACCATGAACTAATAACAATAAATAGTGTAAAATCTTATTTGAAATGTCTCTTTCCTGATCATATTACGCTTTGTACAAATATCTTTATCATATCATTATCTGTGATACATCACAAAGTGTTGGTATGCTGCTGCATCAACATCTGCAGTACTACTTTGAGCGTTACATGCATCAGATTGAAAATGGAGCACTTCACTACTGTGAGGCTTTTTGGTCATTGATTAATTCATCAGAAAAAATGCACTCTGCTAACCTTTAAACAACGGGATCTCAGCTTTTTGTGCCCTACACTCTGTGACTGAAAGCACTAGTGCTGCAGAGCAACGGTTTGTCTGTGATGTGAAAATCCAATAAAGGCTTTATTAAAGGTGGCCATTAAAAATAGCATCCCACCCTCTAAATGCAAAGAGTAGAGTCAGACACCTGGGGGAAAAACAGGCACCACTATAGCAGCGTCAACATGAGGCCCCAGTCCCATTAACCTTAATGGTTTTTTTGTTGTCTTCTGTCTTCATCATGTTCTTAACCACTTCAAAACAACCAGAGCGTATATATTCCTCTTCTTGCACTGCAGTGCACTACATTTGACAATGCAGCAGTCTGTGTCGTATCTGTGACGCATCTTTTGAAGCAGGTTCGACTTGTGAGAGTTTGCTGGACAATCATTCCGGATAAAATGGACAAACAAAAGTAGCCACTGAACAATCATTTGTGATTGTATTTGTAAACAATAAATGTTCCTTAATTTGTTCTTAAACTTCCTTCGGAGTATTGTAAATACTGTGAAGTAAAGGTTTACGTGTTAATTTGTGCAACTTGTCAAACACTCGAAGGCCTGTGGGCTATGAACTCCACCAGCTCAGATGTTTGGAGTAGGATCAGTAAACGGCATGGTAGCCGAGGTAAAAATAGACGTTGCATGAGCTCATCACAAGTGCAACTGGCTGGGCCGGCAGGCTGAGTCACTCCAGTGGATTGGTAATGAGACATCACTCACTGGGTGTTCAATCACACGCTCACCAAGCTAAGCAGGGACGTAAGGATGTGTCTCGACCTACATATACCTCTTTTATGGGACTTCAAACATACACAGGAGAAACCGATTTTTTTGGCTCTAATGCACTGAGGTTCAACCCAACCACAGAAATTATTTATGACTCCACAGCTCTGCCCCAGGGGAAAGTTTGCATAGCCAAACTCCATCCTGCACGTTTAAAGTAAATATCGCCCTTGGATGCTCTCAGACTGTTAACGTTCAACACATTCCAGAGGCCCATTTGTCAATTACCTACATTTCCAAGAATGCCAACAAAACTCAAGCATGCGTCAGTTTATTGCATCAGCCTTTCTGCTTCACAATTATTAATTATGATACTAACAAAATGAAGGAGTATTCAAGTCCAATTCAAAAAAACCCTCAGGCGTCTTGCTTAGTAGATTAAGAGAAGACCAGACCAACTACGTGACTGAAATAAGGAGAATAATCTGGAAGACCTGTTCCTCCTGGCTGTGGCTCCTATGACATTATACGTAGATACAAGCTGAAATTAAGATATCACAATATAAGCAACATAAAAAACAAAGCACTGCATAATTTGACAGGTGTGAAAAATGGTCCCAGATTTGATAATGAATAAGAACACATTATTTGCGACGTTGTTGACGTTGCCAAACAAAATGAAGACAATGAAACTTGCATCAAAAAAGGACCATGCAAGCAAGGGAAAATAGACATTTGACATTTCATTTCTACACCTTTTTATCTGGCTGACAAAACCAAACATGAAACATTAATGTTTTATTCTGCCAGTGAAAGCCTATTTTTAGGCTAATGCCCCATTGTTGACATGACTTTCATGTGCTTGGAGCTGAGAGGGATGACAGCTGGCAGATGTTAGTGTCACTTTGCGAGCAGAGAGCAGACAGGAAATGGCATCTGTCTGTACTACACTTGTCTTTCCTGGGAGGAAAATCCTGGAAAACATCACTGTACAGCTTAAAATGGACAAACAGCTCTGCATGTCTGAGTTAGCCACTTCCACCTGCCCATCCACCTCCCTCTCCTTCTGTCTCCAGACAGGTTAGATCCTGGTTTATCTTAATTTTCTAAAACTGAACAGTGACAAAACTAAATGCATCAAGGCCACCCTAAAATACAATTATCCAACCATAAGCAACTTCACATGTGTACATTCTGGGGAGTGAGGGGTCTCCAGTTTAATGGTAGGGAAACACTGCATTTGTTTTACCACCACCTTAAGCTGCTCAGCTGCCCACCTCTGAAACTCACTTCCACGGTCCATAAGGAACTGCAGACATTCTAGGAATTTTCTATCCACTTGCAAACCATGACTCAAAACTCACCTCTTTAGACATATTCACTACACTAGGTTTAGTTAAAATTTATGTTTCTATTGCCTTAGCATTTTCAATGTGTTTTTATACTGCTGCACTTATTGATTTATGTATTTCTGTAAACCTACTGATTTGATTAAAACATTACTAACCTTACAATGACAATACCTTCCTCATTAAAAAAAACCCAAAACAAACAAAAAAAAAATTGTTTTAGATTGACTTTTTGGATTTTAAAGCATGCACTTTGTGAACCATATCCAGGTTTGAATGCTGCCTATCTCAGTGCTAATCTTTGTTGGCACATACTACGTATATTGGTTGATTCCCACCTGTAGCTCAGTGTCCTATTCTATATGCATTGGCAGGAGAAAGCGCCACATCGCATACAAGCTTGCCTCTTAGTACTGCACACAGTGACGCTATTTCTCCTCTCCAACATTGGCACTGACCATCTAACATGCTCACAACACACACAATTACACACACTTGACCTCAGATGAGGCTGTCATGCAGCACCGTGGCCTTTTTCACTCAGTGGCTTCAATTTCATTTGGCAGCTGCAGCAAGGATTCCCAGTTTTCACTGTTTGTTTTGATGCCCTGGCCCTCATCTGTTTTTCTGGTCAAAAGTCTCTATAGAACAGCCGTAGCCCAGATCACATCTGATGCCAGGGCATCACAGGAGCCAATTTGGGGGGCTCACTCTCCAAGCACAGCCTGGTGAGGGGGTGAGATTGTTCAGGAAGGAGTTCACCTTCAGACTCAAACAAATTTGTTTGACAACCAAAACGATTGAATGGAGTATAGTTCTTGTTTCTGGTGTTAACATGGATGCTGTGGGATATGAGGTTTAATTGTGCCTCAGAAGCTATTGTACACTGATTGGCTTTTGAGCCAATAAACTATGGGAGCAGAGAACAGCTCTGTATTTATTTATTTATTTCATGATAAGTTTTTATTTTATGATCTCAATATAACAAAGTCAATCTTCTCATGATATTGACTTTTTATGTCACTATCTCAGGATGACAAAGTACACATTATTTCCTTATCTCATTATAACAAGGACCTTTATGTCTGTGAGATAATTATCATCCCTGGGATTGCTGTTTGTTCAGTCCATCATCCTGATTTCAGATGACACTGTCAGTCTGGCGTTCCAGCTGGTACTGTAAAATGGCAGAGCAGTGAATGAATGAACCAATCAAATCAATCAACCAAAATTTTATTTATAGCGCTTTTGATGCCGAAGGAAGCAGACCAAAGAGCTTTCACAATTAAAATATATACACTGCCATCCCACATGGGTTAATGTGCATATACAGTACATTCACAGATGTGCTCGTGGTTGTATTTCAGACAAGGTGTCTGAAAACACAAGCACAAATTTCACTGCCTCTTCCTGTTAGAGAAGACATATTGTGTTTCTACTGGGGATGTGATGATAACCAGTGTCACAGTAAACCACGGTAAAAATCTCAGTTGTGATGGTCAAGGCTGTATTAGTTGAAATCACCATGGTAACCATGGGTGGTCACGGCAGCACGGTGTTCCAGTGCACTGTAACCAGCTCGAACAATCGTCATTCTTAACAACATCTGACAGGAAGCTGAAGGTGAAACCCTAGTCCCGTCCAGTCTAATCGTTCCATTCGCTGAGTAGAGCACATGGACGCACGCACACACACGTGCAAGAATCCCTCCCCCTTCGGTATCCCCACGACCCAGGATGCGTGCAGCCCCCCCTGGATCCTTATGACCAAGAAGACTGCAAAATTATAACAATACCATAATTCTACCATAATATTCTGATAACTGTGATAGTTTTGGACACTACTAAGGCATTTGCAGACTGAGTCTGTTATCTGACAAAAATCGTTATGCAGAGACCATGCAACTGAGTCTGATGTGTTTTATTATTATGCAATTTCATTTGTTGTTCCTAACCATTAAAGGCGGAAACGGAGTTGTGTTGTGGATGCTTGTGCTTGATGCTTGTGGACCTTCCAAGCTGCTGCTGGAGCCTCCATCCTCTGAGCCTGCAGCCCCTGAGCAGCTCATCTCTGAGCTCCGTGCTGATGTTCCTGATAGCAGGTTTAATGGTCAATATGTGCACCGCTGCCTCGGCCCCTGATCCAGAGTCTCTCTGTGGCATCTGCTGTCCCCAGCTGCTCGCTCTGTTGTCTCCCCCTTCACCCCCTTTTCACAGATGCGAAAAAAGGCAGAAAATCGGACCTGTTCTGAAAATTTTAATGATGTAGGAAAGTTTCGGCATCATTGTACAAACACAGCAGACACAGCATGAGGTAGAATTTATTTTTATTCGTGCAGCAATTTTGAACAAAAAAATAAATAACAGAGAGAGGGCGCAAAGGCCTGTGCATGTGGTGTGAATGTCATTACAGCCCTACTGTAGCTCGCTCTCACCACTTTCCTTTAAATTCAGATGTTTTGTAAAACTGCTTGTTAAAGGAGTTACAGCTGGGCAGAGCATAGTTTGCTGTCTGTGCTCCTCATCTGAAATTATTTCTAAACTAACTGACAATGCTGCACACCCACACACCTACCCACTAACAACCCCCGTGCAGCTACAGACTCTGGTATCAGCATCAATGTCAGAGCATCCCCAGACATGCTCTCATTTACTAATTTTGTGGTTACATCTGTTGTTTCCCCTGAAAACAACTCATTAATGGAATCATTGCACTTATAATTCATGACAGGTTTACACAATTTTTTTACCAAATGATATCTCAAGTGATAAAAGGTTGTATTTACTCCACAACCCTCTCTCTCAGAGTTTATTATCAGGTTTACTGATTTCAACTCAAGGAAACTTGATTTACTCTGCCAGACACCTGAAAAGCGACACGCGGGTGCAACAGCTGCACTTGATCAGACTTGTCAGGCAAATGTCTCTTCAACTACAGACCGGCAGAATGAAAAAAGAGGTGAAGTACATAAATGCATACATGCTTCTTCATTGTGGGAAAAACTTCTGTCTCTTTTATGAGTTACCTCCAAAATTATACACAGTGTAGTTGATTGTAATTGCTTGGATATTGAGGCATCCCACAGCGTCATATTCTTCAATCAGCAAATGACCACAAATGAAGATTTTGTATTCTGATTACAGAACTTAAAGAACAGTTTGACTGGGATGTGATGAGAGAAGTTTGTCAGCTTTGTATTCAAAGGGATAAATAGTCCTGAATAACTCCATCTGCTCTCTGCTGCTAACAAAGGGGAGGGTTAGGGTTAGGTAGTGTTGTCCCGATACCAATACCAGACTAATATTGCTGTTGGTACTAATATGTATTTTGATAATTTACTTGATACTACTTTCAAATTTATTTGACAGAAAATTTGAGATAGATAATGTTCAAATGAATTAACTAAATAAAATAACTAAAAATACTAGCCTTTTCTTGTTGAACTTATTGAACTATTGAGTGTGAATGGTATGGAGGTATTTAAAGCCTTGGCAAGACAAGATTTATGCATAACAAGTTTGCAGAGCAGTGCTTCAGTGTTTGCAGCTATGTTTTTGCTTTTGTGACACTATGTGCAGCAGCTGGTGTTCCCTCTCTTCTCTCTCTCTCTCTCTCTGTTGCCACATTGTTTTCCTTCTTTTGCTCCATGAAGCCACAACCATGCACTTTGGCTGACACTGTGACATTGATATTGTGATATTGACTGATATTGTGACATTGCGACCACCACTCACACTAAAAAAGGTATTTTTCGAACACAGCATAGCACCGTTTAAATGCGGGTACACTGAAGAATCACAACATCAAAACAAAGTCTGTATTTCTGTTCTCCTTGACTTTTTTTCCAGCTACATGAGCGTGTTTTTCCAGACAAAATGTTTTATTGCCTTGCATGCTTTCGAACCAGTGGTGCTCACAGCGAAAGCATAAATAAACATCATCAATCAATATACTAACACATGGAGCTTCTCACTGAGGGGATTATAAACTAATTTTAGAGGGAAAATAGCTTCACAGGATTGAAATAACAAAAAAATGTCTCTCCTTGCAGGTTCTCACAAGCAAGTATTTTAATTTTTTTATGATTTACAACCAAAACGGTTCCCGGGTCACAGATATCCCACTATTAAATCAAAGAACTAATTCACCAGATAGTTGCTACTAAATTAGCAGACGCGTAACAACTTATTCCCTACGGATCAGTGTGCGATGGGAACCATGCTCTCCTCCAATCATCTCCTGTTGGAGTTTTGATAAAAACAAGGCCTCCCACACGGCACTACGGTGGTTTATGTTTGTTCAGGGGCCAGTTGCAGGAAAAAAACATTAATTTCCTAAAATCAAAATTGATGCTAACGAAACTAGTTGGCTCCGCGGCTGTGGTCTGTGCTGTTGTCTCACAGAAAGGCTGTGGGTTTGTATCCTGGATCACTGTGTGGAGTGTGTTCTGTATGTGAGTTTTCTCCAGGTACTCCCCTTTCCTTGTGCGCTGGGACCAGCTCCCTGCAACCCTGTCCCACCGGGAGGAGACCCAGAGGAAGACCCAGGACACACTGAAGTGACTATGTCACCCGGCTGGCCTGGGAACGCCTCGGGATACTCCCTGAAGAGCTGGAGGAAGTGTCTAGGGAGAGGGAGGTCTGGGCGTCCCTGCTCAGACTGCTGCCCCTGCGACCTGGCCCCGGATAAGTGGAAGAAGATGGATGGATGGATGGACGGATAGTGTGTAATGACTGTTAAAATGCTGCCAATCCTCAGACTTTACCCCTTCTGATTGACTTTGATTTCCCAGATTATAGTTCCCTGGTACCAGGGTGCTGACACGATTTAAATATAAAAATAGTAATAAGGTAATACTTATGATTTTCCCCTATTTTGAGGATGCTTTAAGCCTTCCTCATTCCCAGTGGCATAATCCCTATGTAAATTTTGCCCTTTGATGTGGCCCTAAATTCACCTTCATCTCATACGTCCTCATGGACAGGATGTACTGCAGGAATACTTCACCTGCACACTGACAAACTCACCTTTGTTGGTGGATGTAGCCGAGTTATGTAACACTATAAATAAAACATTGACTATTTGCACTGGATTTTTGGTTGGAGTTATAAAACTGGTGTCTGGTGACAGGTTTTTGATCCTCTTGATTGTCTTTCAGCAAAATTGCTCAAGCTCCTAATTAAAAGTTAATTTTACTCATGTATTCCTAACGTCCACCTGGGGAGCGGCTGATTCACACTCTGCCTGTCTGTCACCTCACAGGTAGAAATAATCAAAGACATTCATTAGAACGTGTTTATGGCATCAGGAAGAGTAGCAGTACATTCAAAGTGTGGTGAATTGTCTATCTCACATCTCCTGTCAGGCATGGATATTTAAACAGTTTTTATTGCTCTTCAATCAGAGCTGTATCAGGGCCCTGAGCACAAGAGGAGCTGCTTCTGAAAGTCAGGTTTCTATTTTCAGCTGTGCTATAAAAATGACCAACCAAGAGCCTGTTGACATTAAAGTTCACTAATTTAGAAATACTTTGAAAGATTGAAGAGCTGCTGTGGCTCTAAGGTAGGATACACACCTTAGACGTGAAGCATTAACCAGGCTGTTCATCTTTGTGTAAGGATTATTTTTTAACACATATCTTAAGGTGCTCCTCTTTGTACATAAAACTGTGAATGTAAGCTTCCTTGTTCACTATTCTCATATGAATGCTGTGACTAGAAGTTCAGCAACAAATATTAATATAACTTTTGTCAATTACTTCTGACCTCATCCCAACCTTTTTTTTTCTTTATCTGTATTGTATTCAGCTGTGCTATTATTAACAAACAGCTGTGGGGGTTCTGAGCCACAATCAACTTATCGGGTGTGAAACGAGATTTTTTTTGTGCGCACTGCGAGCAGAATTTGAATGATCATGCAGTGGCACCCACTGCAGCACAAGTGTTCTTATTTAGGGAAACATGTCTGAGATCAGCCGATGGATCGTAACAGTGTCCCCTGGGAGTTGCTTATCACCAGCCAACAGCTGCTACTTTATTTAAAGAGCAGTTAATAAACTGGCTGGTGCCAACAACATGATAACCCTTGAAAATTGTCAATGCATGGAGACACACAGAGGCCTTAAAAAGCTTGCAAGCTGGTACTGCTTGGACCAAATAATGACTAAACTCCTTGGGTTACAGCTGAAATGTAAATCTGAAAACTGAACCCGATCTGCAAACTCACACACACACTCTGCTCCAGAACTTGTGGTGTTTATTCAGCATTGGCTCCCACAGTCACATCACTCAGCTGCATCTCATTCGGTCCACTGAGTTTCCCAAAGATTTACGTGTTTATCTCCCCAAGAGCCAATTGACTGATAATCCAGCCCTGCAGCTTCTGGTACTGCATTTAAAACATCTTTTAATTATTCAATGTGTATACATAAAACATTCGTCCAACCTGTTCCAGTTAATAGAAAAAGTCTGAGCAGAAAGAACATGTGAGACTGCTGCATAAAAATCTTAAGGTACAGAATATTTTCTCCATGTTAATGCAGATTGTACTAATGCTCCACTGCACTCCACAAATGAAAACAGACTTCAAAGACCCCAGCAACAGTAACTAATGTTATTACAGGGAGATGCAATGACCTAGGAAGAAGATGTGAAAAGTTGAGAAGATAACTTAACTTGGCCCTAACCCCATTGACTTCCCCTGGGATGGTAGTAGACTGTTTCCTCCGGCCACAGAGGAACCATATATGGGAAAAACATCTACAAAATGCTCAGAAAACAAAGAGATCTAGGCAACAAAAATTGTTGATGGCTGGGAAAACAATTCTTTGACGTCTGACTGAGGCCTATCATGCTGCCAACTTCAAGGGGACATTGTATGTGCACTTCTGATTCTTTGACATGGTTCCTTGATGTCAAAGTATTATTAGTGGGATGCTTTGGTCAGAAAATCCGAAAGATTAAGCATCGCTTGGTTCTATACACACCCGTTTCACAGCCCTCCTTTAAACAGCCAGTTTGAGCACCTGTCCCTTTAAATGCTATTGAGCTCCAGCATGCCCCGCCCACTAAAGTGGGACATGCGCAGTCTCCCTACAGTACATAGAATGACTACTCTACCGACTGAACTACACAATGTAGAGACTGTCGCACCCAAGTGAAGTAAAGATGAGAAAATGGCAGATCCCCTTTACGAGGGGAAGAGGTATGGGGAGTGAGGGCAGAGCTAGATAATCAGGATCCTGGTTGCACAGCAAGGAGACTGAAATCTAAATGGCTCGCTGAATGACTATGACAGTTTTCAAGACATTGATATAGCTGTTGAAACTAGTTAGATATGTAAATAGAGATACTAAAGCAATGAAAAAGTTCAATTTTGCACAATACGTAGACTTTAAGATCCCGAACAATTTCCAAAAGTACTATTTTTTATTTCAATTTAGATTTTATTTGTATTGAGGGGTTTTTATTTGTGATTCATTTGAGCATTGTGTGCATTTACATTTCAGTTTAACCAAGACAAAACTAGTCCCCATCTCTCCCACATCCATTTAGTGGGATTTCATTATAATCCTTTAAGCCTGAACAGGACTTTGTGTTCATTAACAGCTATGCTTACAAATGTGATTACAATGTGATTAAACCAGACAGTTGGTAATGGTGCAAACACAATATTTGCACTTTTACAGCAAGGTTTATGGATTGACATGACAGAGTCTCCCAAAACTATCTTTATTTGCATTTCCTGTGAGTCTGTCTCTTCAACTATTTAACATAATCTGATCTATTTTTACTTCTATTTTATTCCTTTAGTCTGTTGCCACAGCTCCTTCTCAGTTTGTTAAAAGCATTGTTAAGGACATTAGATGGGTATTTTATTTACCACCTCAATGACAATAAATAAAGTCAATTATGAACACACTCTGCATCCACACAGAAACACGGTTTACGCTTTCCATCTGTCTCAGTGAGTGCTATTGTTTGTTAATTCAATAATTCATTTGCATAAAAGTAACTTTAATGTCAGGCTACACTTGTAACAGACTGGAGCTAAACTAAATTAACTATTCTAACCAATGAAATTTCTAGGCTACAGTTTTCATATTGTGACCAGGTGCTAAAAACAGATAGTAAATTAACAACCTGTGCACACTTTTGTGTTTTCTGAAGTGTCCTATCTCTCACGAGAGGCTTCATCACAGCTCACACAATCAATGTCAGCACTGTGACGTAACATCTCATTCTTGTTTCACAGTCTCCTCAGTCGCTCCTTTGTGACAGCTAATGTAAAATTAGAAATGCTCAGAGCTCAAAGGACTCCATTAAATTTCTTATTGATGTTGTACCAAGTTGTGCAGTCATGCTTCATTTTTGTTTTTAAGTTTTGTCTTCCTCTGAGTCCAGCTATGTGACAAGATGAATTTCACACTCAAAACACCTCACGGACGATGGATTTCAGAGTGAAACCAATGGGTGTGAACCAGATGAATGACTTTCTATATGTTTCATGAGGATGTTTTGTAGTTTTCTGGGTTGATGTCCTAATGTATATTGTAATTACATCTACTGTCTAAATGATTATAAAGCCCACATTGCTTTCAAATTCATTGGGGTCTTATATGCAAAAACGTCTTCCTCCCTCTTATCCAAGAATAGGTGTTTAAAAGTAGTGTATTTTTTTCTTTTGTTTTGCTTCCACCTTCTGTCCTCCCTCTCTCCCAGGCAATGCCCCACTTAGCACTACTTTAATCCCTCTCAACACTGGCTTAACTTTCAAGCTCCTATCCGCTGCTTTGTTCACACACCTTAAACCCAAAAAATCAATGAAAACTGACAGACATATAACCTCCATTTCAAGTAGCCAACACCTGCCTCATTCTAAGAAGTGCACAACATTTAACATCCACATATTCTCATCCATCCATCTCCAGTAGTGAGGAGTTTCTTAAAAATAAGTAGTACAGAGATCAGCACTTGACTCCTGGCCTCTTCTAAACAGTAAGTAAACAGTTGGTCCACTATAGACCAAATATGTCCAAATTTGTCAAATAGTGTAAAGTATCGGTCTTTTACTCTTCTAATAATGCATCCCTCTGCTTCTCTCTCTCCACTCAGTTTTGCAGTCTCTCAACAGCTCTCTTTCATTTTCAGTCCCCGAGTTTTTGTTTGCAGTTTTGGCACAAACCCCTCAGGTAGGCGTGTTTTTTTTCAGCAGAGCATCCCCACTGGCTAATTAGTTTTTGACTGACACAGCTCAATAGGCTCAGTGCCCGTTGTTGCAAAACCACGGTCATTTAGTGCGCCAGCTACCTACACATAACATCTGGGGCATAGACTGTACGTTTCTGCTCAGTCTTTGTAAGCGTTAGAGAGGCGGAGCCTATTGAGCCCCACAACAGATCGCTTATTTGAGAATCAAGCACAAGCCATAGCCAGCCAGTCAGTCCTGACTCTCAGCAATGCCAGTGGTAAATGTTGTTGCCTGCCAGTCCACCATTGAGCCTTACTGTTTTCACCCACAGTCCAAAAACATACATGTTTAATCTGATTGGAGTTATAAGTTATAAGTTATAAGTAAGTGTGAGTGTGAGAGTGAAAACTGGAAACCTGTCAGGGGTGTGTGTAGTCTATGGATCTCTGGCCTATACAATTTTGACTTGTATGTTTGCATGTATGTATGTACAATGAATGAAAAAATGCGCAAATGAGAGTCAGTGTGTAGGCTCACACACACACAGACACATACACAGCAGCCACTCAATACATCTCTCCCTGCAAAAAAGATTAGCAGCAATACAAACAGTTTGTGGTTTGTGGATACAGTGGATATGTGCATGTATGTATGTTTTCTCCCAGTGCTGACTGCAGGTGGGCAGCCTTCAGAACAATGTTCACACAATCTTCCATGTCTTTGAAGCAAACTTTGATGTTGAGCAGCAGAGAAACATTCTTTGGAATGACAACGGTTTGGCCATTTGGCTTTTTCATTTGGTTTTTCATTTGGCCAGAAGGATCTCACAGCTCAGCACACATACACACACACACACACACACACACACACACACACACACACACACACACACACACACAACCACACACACACACACACACACACACACACACACACA
Source organism: Karalla daura (assembly GCA_029224185.1). Classification (NCBI taxonomy): domain Eukaryota; kingdom Metazoa; phylum Chordata; class Actinopteri; order Chaetodontiformes; family Leiognathidae; genus Karalla; species Karalla daura. Next base: position 19,983,715 of record CM055195.1, read on the forward strand.
CACAAGCACACTTCAGATGTTGCATCTGAGACGTCTGATATGAGGAGTGTGTGCAGCATTTTGCTTTCTCATGATTTCATCCATTCTGAGTAAATTTCCAAAATCTGCACCAAATTATTTTATCTAATTTCTTTATCATCACTGTTGTTTAAGGGCACTTAACAACTTAACACACAACAACTTAAATGCACTAAAAAATCTAATATCTTCCATGACTTACAAACATTAGTTACCTTCACCTGTTTAGAGAGACTAATCTCCATTAGCTGCCAAGTTGAGTGTAAGCATGTGCAGTAGAAGCTGACATGCAGTCCTGATACAGAAGCTGTTCTTGAATCTTATAATTTGGAGGGTAAATTCTCAAGCAACAAATATATCTTGTGGATATGTTTTATCAATGAAAAACAAAAGTAGAAGTCTTGGTGAAATTAAATTAAATGAAGCTATTCTTGTCCTCGGTCTTTGAAGACAAGAATATAAACATCTTTGCTCGCATTAAACTTTTCTATCTGACTCAAGCCCTGACAAACTCTCACGTGATATGTCAGATGTCCTTGGCTTTGCTTGGATCTGGTCGGCTCCTTGTGGTCCAATGCTCTGCATCAGTTTCCGTGGAAACGCGGCCGGCTGACTTTGCGTCTCTGCTCCTGCTCTGCTGTGCGGTTCGCGGTTGCCTTGGAGAGGATTCAACCTGACAGTACCCTCAGTGCTTTGCTCCGTTATTGAGATCCAAGATTGTCAAGGCATGCTCCCCACAGGAGCTGATCAGAATCATCTAGTGAAGGAATCGCTCTTTGAGCGACCTCAGGGTTTGAGCTCTACAAAGGGGCTGTTTGGTGATGCACTTTTGAGCAGCTGAGAACACCGGATGCGATATGGTAGCTGTGGGCATCTTCAACATGCTTCTTGATGTAGCGGCTGCGAGGTCCAGATGACTGGGCTCCTGGTGGTCAGTTTGCAGCAAGTTGAAAGTTGAAGAAGAGAAATTGGAGATGTAGGTTTCAAAGATATCACAATACAGTTCACGTGCCTTCTTGAACGCTCCACACAGACTGTTCGTTTACTCATATACCTTTACCTGTTTGCCATTGAAAACATAAACAGTTTCAGCTTTCACCACGTACTACAGAGAAAGTCTTTTGAACACCAAGCATCAGCTCACTCACCAGTTTTTAGCTTAGTTTTCAGCTGATGCGTTGTGGCCGGTCGAGATAAGCCACTCCAGGAACGACAACATCAACTTCAATGGGCCTATGGAATGTGGACTATGTACTGTATAAAGTGCAATGCTGGCACAGCTGCAGGATGCACTTACTGATGTAGACTGGGAAATGCTCTGGCAGAGCTCAGCTGATGATGGCGAGTTTATGGATGTAGCCACCATGCTAGTGGACTAGCCCATCACCTCCATCGTCATCAGGAGATTGAAGAGTGATAAACGTGTTGGCACGTGAGGTACGCAGGGCTCTGAAGCAGGTGAACACCAGGAAACAAGCTGGACTTGACAACATCTCAGGGTGAATTCTGTTTTCAATGCCATGATTCCTCTCAGACTGATCAATAAAACGAGGATACCATCACCCTCTGCACTGCATTACCAGAAGGATGTGCTTAGTTTGCTGATGACACAGTAGTGCTGCGTCTCATCTCCAACATCAAGACAGTCTACAAGAAAGGAGGTGGAGATCCTGGAGATATTATGTTGGCATCCAGTGTGAACTGCCCAAAGTCAACGTAACCCAACGTCAGCAAAACTAAGGATTACAGGACAAACCAGCACTTCTACTCTCTTCTCAACCTCGGTGGTGCCCCTGTGGATATCGTGAATCACATTGAATACCTTGGAGTACAACTCTCAGATGATTTCACCTGGTCCACCGACACACATGCCCAGATAAAAAAAAAAGGCAAGACAATGGCTTCACCACCTGTGACAGCTGAAGAGGTTCAGGGTCTCCACCAAGATCCTGAAAATCTTCTACATGGCTGCTGTAGAGAGCGCTCTGACCAGGAGCATCACCTCCTGGTTTGGCAGCTGCACAGCCACAGATCGTAGGGCCATGCAGCAAGTGGTTAAAACAGCATCAAGTCAGACCTGCTCTTCCTACAGAACATTTACTCCTGCCAGAACAAAGGATTCATAATAATTGAGGACACTTCCCACTCCAGCAGCTGCCTGTTCAAGCTGCTGAACTCAGGCAAACAGTTCAACCCGCATTTACACATTTTGTAACTGCAGCATGACGAAACAGCAACGTTAACCATGCTCCATCAATTTACTCTGGATGCATTAATGTATTAGCAGCACCGCACCCCCCCATGTGTATGCGCGTATACACAAGAAGTGGGTCAGTTTTACAGGGTGATGAGAGGAGAACAACTGGATGAACAAGAGTAATAACTCACCGCCCACTTATGTCGATATGGCAGTCCAAGCATTTTCTTCCTTCACAGTATCCTTGTAAAAATGATATGCACTATCATATATATCAGCATGCTTTTTGACCACTGTGATTAAGAGTTCCACATCCATCTTCTCTTGGCCTTGACTTCTTTCAAGTTTGCACATGGGTGGTGTCAGTTAATATAGCGGTAAGTCGGGTGCTTTTATTTTGAAAATTTGCCTGCAGTATGTTGTTTTTTGCTGAACCTTCCAGCTACACTGTACTGAACGCTGCTTTGCCCATCAGTACTCCATAGTCAAAAATAGAGCTCCATCCTATTTGCAACGTATCTGTTAAAGTGCTACTGGTATGAGGGAGCTGTCACACAAGTTGTGTAAATTGTCTCAGTGAATAAACTGGCTCCTCCATTAACTATGCACTGCAGTTACAGTGCAGTTATGCAAGATGTGTAAATTCTGGGTAAGTCTACTTAACACATTTTTTTTTAGTGTAACAAACATCACATTTTTCATTTTACATAAATCAAAGGTTTACTACACTTAATTAGGTTAACTAATTGGATTTTACAGTGAGCCAATTCCTCAATCTCAAAAACACAATATGTAAACCTCAGCGATTCCCCAAATTTATACTTTTTCATGTGAGGGGATCAATAATATCAAAAAGTAGAATAATTAAGAAATAGGAAAGTAACACTGTAAAAAAAATCCCCTGCAGAATTTTATTATATTTTAGAATTATAACTATTTTCATCTTTTAGGCCTGATGTTACAAGTCAATAAGCACCTCTGCCATATGAAGTCAGTCTATCGTCAAAGTCTGCGAAATTTTTAATTTACAAGCTAGGAGGACACTTTACCTTTGCAGAATGGGTACACTGAACATATTGATTCGAGAGATGTAGCCATTTCAAGCAGCTCGATGCGATGAGTGGAGTCTAAATGTGAATGCTAAATGCAAGCAGTGGCGTTTTCTTGCAGAAGCCAAGGGAAGCCAGGCTTCTTCTTTTTTCTGAATATAACGTCATTTAATAGATATACTTGTGTGTCAGACATCTCCCCCTCGTCTTTATATGGTGTGTGAAACAGCGCCCCCTAAAGGTGATGTGGTGAATGAGCGTAGAAAACGGGGTATTACACTCTGTCGTCAGAAGCCAAGCGGAGTTGGCTTACCTTGGTAAATAAAAAAAAATTCTTAACCAATCAGCTGAGGCCATTGCTTTGACACTGCTTCCCTGTGATTGGTCAGGACGGGGTCAAGGATAACGAAAGATTTGTGTTGATATCTGCATAGCCAGTTAATTAGCCATTTATGGAGGGCGGGGTTTTGGAATATTTGGGAAAAATAATTTTACTTAACTGCTTCTTGAAACTCAAAATTAAATCTGATTGGAGAGGGACACCAAAACTAGATATCTGTACTGAGAGGGAGAAACCTGACATTTTTTTGTTGGCCCTGTCTCCTTTTTGACAAGGAATCATGCTCACTGAACAATCGCTGGGTTACCACAGGATTCATGGATATTCTTAAGATAGGGTGAGCAAAACGCATTTATTTCTTAAAGCAGCTTAATAGTTACTGAACAGCCCAGTTAGCAGCTCTATCTTATTTTTGATGTGATTATAGTCCATATTTTGTCTTGCTTGTTTTGAGTAAGCATTTGAGTCCACTGAAGTTGTTGTTTATTGTTGTTGTTTATGTGGATTTATAATTTATAGTCACTGGTACTGGGTTGTTGTGGTGCTGTATAATGAACATTTACATTTGTTATTACATAAATAAACAACAAGGCAAAGTGAAAAGCATTTGCGCGTCTCACATAGAGCGTACAAGTCTTGTTTAATGTGGACGTAAAACTTTACGGCTTCTGATTGAGAATGTTTATGTATTCACCTCTTTCCAATATCAAATGTGTGTGGTGCATAAGCAGCTGTGCAAGTAGCTGCTTATGCTTTCGGAGGGTGATTGTATAAATTAATTAGATGTTTAAGAGGGGTCTGTGTGTGTGTGTGTGTGTACTGCTGTGGTCACAGTGAATGAGCCTAAACTCGCCTCTGCGCTCTCAGGTGGCTGCTGTTTGCCAGAGACTTTAGAGTGAGAGAGAGAGAGAGAGAGAGAGAGAGAGAGAGAGAGAGAGAGAGAGCACATCGTGCTTAAAGTGTCTGTTAGGTAACAAGCTGTGTAAGTCCTGGTAAATGATGCTGGGTGCCCTTATACTTCATCCGACTACATGAAGCAACAGCAACATACGATTTTCTGCCTCCACCTCCTAAAATATACACAGCTTGGCTTCACTTGGCTTCCTCAGAAATTTTTCCCAAGCCACGCCACTGAATGCAAGCCTGAGACTGCAGTAACATATACAGTATATGTTTGTCTTAGTAATTTTTTTATTGTTGAGTCACAGAAATAAACTATAGTTATTCTAAATAATGTAGAAGTCTGGATTTCCTGCAGGTTGGTTTATAAGCTGTAGTTCTGAGGCTGCCTCAAAGCAGACATGACTTCTATATTTCCTGTTTCAGATGTTGAAGTATGTCTGAATTTTTTAAATACCTCTCCATCATGCTGATGATTTAAATAATGTAGAGCCAAACAGAATACTGAAGCGACAGATTTGTAGATGGCAGGGAGTTCTGTTGCATAGACTGTGTTGGCTCCAGTTTAAGAACTACAGATACTATGCACAGTTTGAGTTTTCTTGATAAGTCATTTTAAATAACATGAGATCAGATACAGTCATGGGGCAGTATCATGGATACATGGGTAGTACTGTTAGGTAGTACTGACTCATGGAAAGATGTACCTGGATTTGACTCTGACTCCCAAACAAATGACTTTTTGCATAGAGTTTGCATGCTCTGCTATGTCAAAATTCAAATTCATCCACCAAGTTATTCATGCAAAAACTGCAAAAAATGTGTTTTCTGTTTACACTTTTGGGTGACACAGAAACAACATGGACAGAACAGGATGATGTGTTTAATCAAAAACTGTGACCAACACCTGCCTACCTGGCAGTGTCTCCCACATTAGCTTATCTGTTGCTATAATAAGCAAATATTCAGACCTCTTTAGTGACTTATACAAAGGTGACTCACACACCTAGCAACTTCTTCCAGTGTTATGTGACTTTTGCAGACCCTGTCCTGAAAGCACATTTCACTCTTTAGCTTCTCACCAAGCAGCGGGCGCTGCCATGGGCCCCGCCTCCATCCTAAAACACTCACATATGTTCCAGTCGTCCTGCAGCATTCAGAGCAGGATATTGCTCACTCCTCTGCTTCTGAATAATTTCTTTTGGCATTTCAGTTTTGAACCAATTGTCCCCTCATTTTCGGTTTCAGCCAGAAATATTCACCCCTAATTTTCACCAACTCTCCTATTTCCTTCCACATCTCACAACATGGATACTGAGGCAAAATGGATAATCTAAATTTCCTTGAGGTTTGAGTGTGGGTGTATGCAATGCCTTTGCCCTATGTGTACTGGGATAGGCCCAGCAAACCTCCATGACAATGATAAAGGTGAAAGCAGGCAAGACAATGCATAGACATACAGTATATGTGAAAAATCATATGGCAGCTAAACCCCACACATGAGAGATTGAATAACAAACACTGTGTAACAATTATTTACATTATTAAATGTTGTTTAAATGTAAATTTCATCAATTATATTTTTAAACTAATTGTTGATATTACTGTTTTATTATTCTTGTTCTTATTATTTTACGAGTTGCTTACTTGTCATATTGCACAGTGTGAATATTTTGTGACTTGCTTTAAAGTTCTGCTTGTCTGGCGTAACTGCTGGATACAACAAGTTAAGATTGAAAAAAAATGGAGCTGGACTTGGTGGATGCTGTTGCAGAGATGCTTGGGGACGCTTGCAGAGTGTCATGGACTGTAGAGGTCAGCCCCTGTGCGGCATCTTGGTTACACTTATGAGCAAGTGCAGCCAACATCCTCTGTCTTAATATTATTACTATGGCTCACTTACAGCATTATTGCTGTTACTTGCTTGATATTTTGTTTATTGTAAATACACAGGCTGGTAACCAGCACACACATTTTGTATACATACATCTGAGAGCTCCACAGACGACTGGTGACCTTTTGAAACATCTTTGACATCTGTAAATGTTTCTCGTGTTACTCTTGTTTCTTGTTTCTTTTGATGTTTCTTTATATAAAGTGTCACAAATAAAATGTATTATTAGTCCCAGTCGCAGCCATGTGATAACAATAGCACTTGGGGAAGATAAAAACACAAAGACCTGAGAGGTTTTGTTTCCCTGCGTTTCAGCTTGAAGAAAGCTCCGGAGTCTTATTGGAGATGACGGCAGACTACACCGGCCTGCAGCCTGCATGAATAAATAATAAGGGAATACATTTGCTTTTTCACATTTTGGAAAGTTAGCTGACACTCTTACTCCGGCTGACGGTGATTTCAAACCAGCGGTATTTTCCCCCGGAAGCCAAAACCTATTTTCATTAGAATTTTTTTTACATTTTATTTTAATGAACCTTAGTATAAAGACAAACTTTCCTCCCTTGGTTAGAAACCCCCCCCCAAAAAACGGAGTGATTGACCAATCAGGGGAGGCTATTTTGACAACGCCGCATCATCGTCATTTCATAAAGCACTGGAAGATTTGCTCATTCGTGTTTTCTGTTAATGCTAGAAATATTAGCAGGTATCAAGTACTGTGATTTTGAGTGATTTTTCTAAATTTCCTCTAAAGCAGCAACTTAAAACTAGAAAATTCCCACAGCAACCGTCTTCATTTGGTGATTTCTTATGGGGCGCCAGTTTGCATCAGCTTTACCTAACTTAACTTTTAAGGAATTTCTCAAGTCTATCAGCTGTTCCCATGCAGTGCCAAGTACAAGCAGAGAGATTTTAATTATTCATTATGAGAAGTTGCTTCAGGGCAGAGCAGTATTGTTGTTGGCTGTTGTAACAACAGCAAAACAAGCATATTTTACCTGGGTAACCACGTGAGAAATTAGACAATTTATTGGTCCCACAAATTTGCATTAGACAATAGAACCAAATCAATGAAAACATGAGAAATGCCTTACATTAGGATTACAATATAAAAGGAAATATAAAAATTGCTATTTCATATAAAATACCTTGAGGGGACTGTATCTCACAGGGATAATGCAATATGTAAATTTGAAATACACTATGCATCTGTCCATCCACAATCAATTATCTTGTGTAATACTTCCTATTCCAGGAAAGTAAATATGTGCAGTAATCTGCACATCAGAACATGCACATCAGATTCTATAATTAACCAGTTAATTCACACACTACCTGTCACTGGCTCACTGTCATGTATTTCAAAGGCAATGTCAGAGAAAATGATTTAAGTCCTTTTGGATTCATTGGAAAATAGCCAACAGGTCAGTGGTTAGCACTGTCACCTCACAGCAAGAGGTGAAGTGTCAGTTCATATTATGGTCAGGCTGAGTTTGGACATAAAGACGGTTAAGTAAATGAATGAATGAAAATGGATAAATGGCAAGATATGAAATTGACACAAACGATCTACCTTCTGTGCAGTCCAGTGATGTTGCAAATGTGCAGCAACCATGAAAACATCTCTTCATCTCAGCTGAAACGGGGTGGACACATCCTGCAAATTTGCTCTGTTTTCAGTGAAAAAAGCTCCTCTCCAAAACAAACTTCTCTCCCAACAGAAGTATCCATTAATGATTCATAAAATATGACAAAAACATACCAATAAATAACAAAGATGATAAAGTAAAGGTTGAGTAAAAACTCTAGAGCTACCAGACTTCTGGAAAATAGCTGCATTTGAAAATAGTAGAAAAAGGTGCTTCTGATGAAATCACACACACATATCACTCATCTGTACATTATAATAATAGTAAGCAACACAGTGCCAGTGCCTGTCTGCTTTCCTCCCCTGCACCTCCACAGCAGAAACTGTAATAGGGCTCTCCATACCTCTGCAGCTCTGAGATGGGGAGTGCCTTAGTACTTCCAAAATGCGACTGGTTAGTAAAAGTTGTTTTGCCGACAGTAAAAGTTTCAATTATAATAAAAAAGGAAAAAATAATAATTCTGCAATGATTACTGTGCATCTTAAAATACATTTTAATCACTTTGAATATAGATCAAACCAGTCTTTTTTAATCACGATTCTTTCCTCTCTCTCCACTATCCCACGTCTTGCTTTATTTTCTTGTCTTTCACTTCCTGTTTCCCTTGTGTTTGTAGCTTTCCCCATTCTCCTGAATCGCTGGTGCTTATACGCTGCTGCTTCCCTCTGCTCTCTACCAGTTTGTTTTTAGCTTTTCACCTTTCCTCTTTTCCATATTTTTACCTTGTGGCAAACTATGTCCTTTGTTTCTCCTGGGCCTTCTGTTTCTCCTGTCTTGTCCCTGATCTGGACCTTTGTCTCTCTCTCTCTCTCTCAACGAAAACTTGACCTGTATGGCAGGTCATAAACAAGATAAATCTCTCAAAATTAACAACTTCACACTTTATTATTGTTACAGTGCTCTAATTTTCAGTTGTTAACTAGTGCTACTGGACCCTAGGGTCCAGGGGCAACCTTTGTTATTCACTACTTTTCTTCTTATTTTACATTAATTTTATTCCTTTTCTGGCCAATTTTTGATTCATTGCTCCACCTACAGTTTTTTGACCACCCAGACAGGTAATATATCAAAGGATGGGCTTGGTGTACCATTACTTAGTTCCCAAATGTACCGTTTTTTTTGGTACATCACACACACACTTGCTAACACACACAGTCTGCTCTCAGACACACTCCCTCACTCATTCACACACCCACTGTGTTGAGCGAGGCTTACTCACTCACTCAACACACACACAGACACACACACACAGTCGCACAGTCACTCACATATACACACACATTTGTCGTACGCTGTCGTGAAGAGTCACAGATGCAAAATTGGTGGTTGGAAGTTCTGTCACAACACATCGACTGTCATTCACAACCTTCAGAAATCACGTCTGCAACAGCAAAATCCAGCTGAAATTCTGGTATATGCACTAAGCATAATACACACTCATGATGCTTCTCTGCTGTTTTTCAGGGTTAATGAAGTTATCACTGCTCAAACAGAATCAGCCACTGTTCTAAGACTGACAGCCTGAGGTGAAAGACCTAAAATGAATACTCTCCATCTCTGTCAATACAGACCCAACGTCTCTTAACCCATTCCCCATCCCCTCACCGCTATCTGGGCTTTCCCTCTTCATGAACTCTCTCTGACCTCAGCTCACAACCACCCGTGCCATATGTCATGTCTCTTACATGACATCTGGGCACAAAGCACACCTATAACATGCTTCCAAATTGACCCCCCCCCCCCAACACACACACACACACACACAACCAAACAAACACATACACACACATGTCAGGGTGTGGAAAACGTGATTGATCAACATGATTTGATCAACTAAGAGCTGCGACTTTCTGTAATAGCAGACTTTATATCCTGCCTTTTTACTCATCCATCCTGCGTCAAAGTCCAAATCATTATCTGACGCTCTCCCTGAGAGGATTTGTAGTAGATAACAAATCACAACACTTCAGACAAGCGTTCATAAATCGCACGGTGACAAGAGGTCACAAAAACATGTCACCTAAGATGCTGCACATCTGATCAAAGCCGCTTCTTTCCAGGAGACATACACACTCTAGTTGAGTCCACTACAAGTGCAACCATCCTTCCAGTGTTTTTACACTTTCACACATTATATTGGGAGGGCGACCTGTCCCCAGTCAAGACCCAGCAACCATCAAAAATTATATCAGTTGTTTCACTTAAATACTACACCTGATGTCATTTATGGTTATTTTCGCTTTAACAGGTCTGGATAGTGCTGTTTTAAATAACAATGTTGTTCCTTAGTTAACTTGTTATTTAGTTAATGAAATGAAGACATTTCATTTATTTATTTTCACACATGTACAATTTTCTTTGTCTTTGTGTTTTGTGATGAATGGACACTCAGCATACTAGGCTGCTGCTGGAATCTGTCTGTACACAACATTTTGCTCTTCCCCCAGAGCCAACATGAAACCGTTTTTCATAGGATACAGGAATTTACCAGACATGAGTCTATATGAACTACACCTAAAAATCAGGAAATACAACAATTCCAAGACAGAAAAGCTCATCTACACAGAACGGTCTGTTAAAATAGAGTGACCAAAATATTTAATAAGTGATGATAAGTTGAAGTTGTTGGACATTGAAAAAAATGCATTTTCACTTTTACATGTAAAAACATCCTTCTTTGTTTTGTTTTGTGTGCATATGAAGCTGTTGCATTCATGTTTTCCCATCTTCAAAATAATAATATGTAGGATGACACTGATAATGGCCAACAGCCTTACTAACCTCCTGTCTCCTGACTGAATTTACACAAAGAACATCAATAACAAGACAATAAATTCCTTCTTCCTCCTGAATTCCCTCCCTTTTTGTTCCCTACTCATCACTGAAGGTGCTCTGATTTCTCCCACAGGATCAGCTCTCTCCAACCACAATCTTGCAAAGGTCATCTTCCAAACTGTGTTGGCAGGTAGAACTAACGGCGGAGAGCATCAAGGACAGGAGGTAATTACCTCTATTCAGTAGCTCAAGTACACACAACAGGCTGAGTGGATCACAGAGACTGACAAATCATTTACCCGCACAGTGAATTCTCACATCTGAATTAATAAACTGACTGTGGCCTCTGAGTGTGTGTGCATAATACACTGTATATGAACTGAAGTGTAGGCACACACCAGTCCTTCAGCCAGGGAGCAGATTTATTGTGACCATGCATTTTCATTGAAAAAGACTTTCTAGTGATATTATTTTTGCACAGGACAAACACAGGGCCATTCATATCAACATATTAATAACTCAAGTGTTTCTGAAGCACTGTTTCCAACATTTAAGTACTCCTGTGTGGTCTGGTCTCCTTTCTCTGTAATTGAGACTGATTTTTGGTCATATTTGTGGTTAAATACAGCAACTAAAATGAGAAGTGTTATGCATTCAAATATCAATACAAAGTAAATGTTTATTGCACTGTGTAATGCTAGGAGTGGGTCATTGGTCATTTCCAGATTCAGTTTCAATTTTTGATTGAAACAAAATTGATTCAATTTTCAATTCATGTTAAGTACAGTAATTCTAAACACATCACAAACCCATTGTAAAATACAACAGTCAGCTGCAGAATTACTAGCACCTTCAATATTTTGGCTGTAACCTCCAACTAACATTGTTACTTTTGTTTGATGTAGTCAAAAAGATGCTGTGACTAATGCTGCTGTCGATGTTGATTTTGTCCTTGCCATTACTGTTGATGATGCTGTTGTTGTTGTTGTTTTTGTTGTTACTTTCACTTTTCCCATTATTTGCCCTCTGCCACGCCCAGTTCAATCAGTTGATCCAATGATCGATAGATATGGCATGCTTGGAATGCCATCTCTACCAGAAAGAGACATGAGGCAATGTGTGCCAATGTTAAACTGTTGACCAGTAATAGATACCCATAGATCTCCTCCTTGACTCCTTCCTTGGATGTTCTTACTGTACATGTCCCAAAGTATGGATGTCAATCTATGCAGGATGGGAGGAAGTCTCTTTTTTTATTGTTGTGTAAAGCACTTTGAGCTGCTTACCTCTGCATTAAAAGTGTTATATAAATAAAGTTTTGATTGATTCATTAATTGGTTCATCAAATCATTCTTTTACTGACCTATAATTTCACCGGATGGGGCACTGTGGGACCAGACAGTGGCACCTGAAGGTTGAAATCAGGATAATGGATCAAACCAACATACAATCATCAGAGATGAAAATTATCCCAGAAAACTTGCTGAGTCTGGTGGTAGGGCCACTAGGGCCCTCCTGGGAGGAGGAAGCCTCTCCACGTGTCGAGTGCCAATTTGCATGGTGTCAGAGGGTACCTGAACGCAGCTCACATTACAGCCACAGCTTTGGCATATAGCCCAAAGCCCTGTTAAATCCTGTTAAAATAAATAAACAAGTGACACTTACCCTGACAGCGGGGCAAGTAAGGCCTGTTGGCCAGGCCTATTATGCTCTGAGGGAAATCAAGAAATTGACATCTTTCATTGAGATAATAGAATAAACGAATATAATGAAACATCCATGACTTATGATCAGTTAATGCAGAAACACCAAAGCAAATAAGAAACCAATTCCACAGAGAGCCCTGTTTCAGAGCTTGCTTTAGAACTTATCTTGGACCTGACTACTCAGCTTTACTACATCTGTCCTATGGTGAATTGGTGCATTTCTACCTTTAGCCTCTATCAAGCTGCCTGAGACAGGATTAATGACACACAATCCTGCTGTGAATGTCACCCAGTGCTGTCCTGCACTATGTCTTCTGATCAATACAAGCAGCACATTGTTTGACAGCTCTTTTGACAGCTCTATACAGTATGAACACATAAACTGATTTTTCTTTAACTCTCTCTCTCTGGTGACTTGAACAGCAGGATGTTGCAGGAGACAGACCAAACTGCTCATATCAGCAGAGAGACAGTCCATCACTGTCTTTATTTTTCTGCCATGATGAGATTGCATAATCCCCAAAAAGTACATCAGTGCTGAGATTTAAGCTCCAAAGACACATACATTACTCACAATCCATCGCACTAACCCTGAATCCACAGCTTTTCAAAGCTTTCAACCAATTTAATTTCATTGTTTTCTTGTGCAGCTTTTACCAACCCTGTAAATGTAAGTACTTGAACAGCCTGATGATGTGTGACGTGCCTGCCAGCAGACAGGATGTCTGACCATTCAGGCACCAGCTGACTAGATAATTTGCTCCTGTGAGTTGATGCTCTGGCCCCTAGTGGACAGATATAATTTGAAGCAGACTTTAAGTTTAAGTCAAAAATGACTGGCGATTAAAGAAACGGAAATCAGTCAATTCTGCTTGTCAAAGCTCTGGAAAAGTCACAGTCTCAGACTTTCCACTCTCCTTCAGTGGACCACATCTGGGCCACACAATTAAATAAGTCTTGATATTTGCACAGAGTGTGTGCAAAATAATAAAAAAAAATAAGAAATCACAACACCACAAGTTGTGCGCGACAGGAAAGACGAGTTGTAAAAGACAATGTAAAGTAATTACAGACATATCTGCTGGCAGGTTTCTCCCCATGAGTGTGGGAGGGGACTCATCAACAGATCTGGCACTGCTGCTGGTGCAGCTGTTCAGCAACTGTTCCTTATCCATCTCCTAAACTAAGATATGACACTGCCTGAGTTTCAGTGCATCTGTGCGTCTGCATGAGAATCTATAACTTCCACCTGACACAAAGTGCTTGGATGCAAAATTATTAAGCTGCTTTGGGAGCCTTCCAGCCAACTGGGTTCTATATTTTCAGACTGTACGTGGCTGTGGGTGAACTGAGGAGAGTGAACTGTAAATGAGTACAGCTGGAATGGTGCAGTCAACAACAATGGTCTTGTTTCTCTTAAGATGCTGCTCTGATCATATATATATATATATATATATATATATATATATATATGTATATATGTTGTCATGGTCTCCCCCAAGTGGACATTTCAACTTACAAAACTCAACACTGACTTCAAGGAAAAACACAGCGGCAGTTATGCTACGTATAAGTCTATTATCATAAATTAATTATGATAATTTTCATTTACTTCGATATTTATCTGTCATCTTACATTTTACCTACTAGATATTTGAAGGTTTTCATGGTTTCTTTGTGATCACTAATTTCAGCCAGGGAATGCTGCTACAGAGAGAGGCTGGGAGCACAATGTCTTGGATATCTTCCCCTGAGCTCCATCCTGATCTATCCTGTATAGTTTCAGACTACTGTACATAACAATTTCCTTTTGAGGATGAATAAAGTACTATCTAATCTAATCCAACCTAATCCACTGTAATTCTCTGGCTCTGAGTTTGTTGTTCATTGCTGTCTTTATATTTTTGTGCATTCAGGTGTGTTATTTGACATCCTGATCAGTAAACAGAGCCTACTTTGTTTTTTTTTTCAAGTAAGTACTTTTTACTCATAAAAAGTAATACAAATTAATAAAAATTAATATGGCACAGTAACACAAGTAAGGGAGAGAGAGAGAGAGAGAACTTGAGCATCAGTGGTGGCTGGTGGTGAAACTGATCGGATGGGCTAAAATAAATACATCCTCACCACCTCCCGCATTCGTGCGCGCGCGCACACACACACACACACACACACACACACACACACACACACACACACACACATTTGCACAGGTAGAATGAATGCATGACCATGGATCATCATGTAGCTACTCTATACCCTGAATAAAACAATGAATGACAGCACATCGTGGGTGAGAAATAATCATTTGTCCCGATCTGTAGTTTAAAAACTGCCATAATCGTCAGCAAACAAGTTTCTCATGGACCCTGAACGCAACGCGTGTCTTTTTCCTCCTCTTCTTCTCTCCCATCTTGTGAACAGCGGTGTCGGGCCAAATGAAGTCAGCCCATCGCGGGGCGTGTGATGAAGCCTGTCCATCATTTACCGGCACCATGGGCGGCCCATTGGTCAGAACCAATCGGCCTGCGGGCTGAATGCCCATACAGGCAGCGAATGGCGAGGGTTGGACAGGATACCTGTTAATCATTTAAGGCCATAAAATAACTAAGAGCAGGTTTGATGCACTCGGGCTGCATGAAATTACCCGATTTAGATACACCCTTTAACTATTTAGTGCTGCTGCCCATTACACCAGCCGACTTACAGCATGGAGTGTAATATCATTCACCCGCATGAAAAACGCAGCCAGAAACTCATTAGCTCAATCCCACTTTAAAACAAACACGTCTGACCTTTTGAAAGCATTTTTTCATATCGCCAGGACAGATTATGACTTAGAGAAGAAATATCAGTGTAGAAATCTAAAACCCTGAACAAAATACACAAGCAATAGTATGCATCCCAGGGAGCAGAGAGAATAAGAAATATCACATTCAAATAATTGAGTAAAATCCCTAAAAGGCCAAAAGGTTGGTGTTGCCGTCACACATCACACAGCACGGACCCCTAATGATCCCACACAGCCTTTGATTTTCCATCACTGACCCTTCCTGCCTCCTCTCTCGCTCACATGTGACAGCTGACAATCAATCCACTCTGCCGATCGAAATCCCCTTGTTATTGATTACGACTGGAACAACGCAGCCTCACACCGACACGGTCACATGTATGGAAAAGTCGTCCACGTTCAAACAGCTCGATACAAAGCGAGGGAAATGAGCACTTTCTCCACGTGGAGGTCAAAGGCTCAGCTATACAGAAAAAAGCCCCACAGTTTCTTTGACTTTCGCATAATCCGACTGTAATCTAAGAGTGTGGCGAGAAATGGACTATAAAAAAGCCATCAACTTCCACTCGGGCTTCTTCTGCCATCTGTAAACGACGTTTAAATAATAATATAAAGTTGAATATCCAAAAAAAATCTAAGCACAATAGGACGTGAGAGATTCTAAAGATTACTCAGTTTTTTTTGCATTTTAACAAGATCCTCTCATGTGAGCGGCAGAGAACTTGGAATTTCAGCACAAGTCTGGGTATATTTTCCCCATCGTCTTCTCCTGAACTCACCATCTCCTCGTGCAGGACGCCGGGTCCTGAAAGCAGGTTACGACAGCTAATCCCCGACAACCAGAGTCACATTGTCCTTCAGCACTCAACGCACCGCTGGGATCGCACGAGAAGCGCTCCTGAGAGTCCGGAGAGGCGTCGCAGAAAGCGCAGCTTTGGAGACGCGTCAGTGCGCACGGAGCGGGAAGCAGGGGCGTCCGGACGCACCGAGGACACTGCGAGGGAGACGAAGTGAGGAGATTGTGTTGGAGACACTTGGTTAATAACCTGGTGGTAAAGGTCTGTGGAGAGGTGTTCTGAACACGTAGCGCAGACAGTGTAGGGATCCGCGCAGCTCTCACAGTGGTCATTAGCCCGCTCTGCTCTGGTCCCTCCTCTACAGCTAAGGAAGAAGCGCATCTCTCTCTCTCTCTCTCTCTCTCTCTCTCTCTCTCTCCTCTCTCTCTCTCTCTCTCTCTCTCTCTCTCTCTCTCTCTCTCTCTCTCTCTCTCTCTCTCTCTCTCTCTCTCTCTCTCTCTCTCTCTCTCCTCTCTCCTCTCTCTCTCTCTCTCTCTCTCTCTCTCCTCTCTCCTCTCTCTAAGAGATGTCACTGTGTGTCAAAGGGTGCCGAGACTGAATTTGTGCCGAGATGACTTTTGCTTTTTGGGGGATTACATAAATGCATGTCACATAAATGCATGTCAGGATAAATTCATGGTGCAGTGGATTTTTAAATTGTGTATTTTTGAGGTCAAAAATACCGGTGATTTACCGGTTAAATAAGGCTAAACCGTTAAACAGCCAACATTTAACAAATATTGCGAAGCTAATATTTGTAAATATTGTAATATTATAATATTTTAAAGGCATTCTCCCCTCCTGTCAGATGAATGAAGAACATTGACTGTTAAAATTTGATATCAGCTAATTTTGACATTATGAGCAAAAATTCACACTCCCATTTTAGAGCATACAGCCTTCTAATCCAGATCTGTCATTCCTCTGATATTAGTCAAAATACTGCATATTTTAAACAACAGTGTTGATCATATTGCTTTAGTTTTAGTTTTTTACCCTTTATTCTTTTTATTGAGACTAGTTACCATGAAACTGAATTCCCCAGTGTTGGGACAAATCTTTCTGAAAGCTTTCTAAATCTGAATCTGAATCTGAGTTCTTTTAAGGGGAATCCACTGCTGCTTTAAATGAGCAGTCCTTGTTTTCCCTACTCCTATGGGCTTAAGTGTTACAGTCTGTCACTTCTGACCATGGCCAAGTACAGAATAGGATGTTGCACTCAAGCTTAGTTTCTGCCTCCCTGTAAACGGGTGCGCGGTGACCTCCCTGCCATAGGTTTCCATTTATACCTCAACGTAGATCCTGCAGTCACACAGTGCAAACATTAGGGGGGGGGGGGGTGGCATGATTTCGGCACTTTCACCACGTTTTTATCAGTATCTTTGTCATTTTCTGCCATTGAAAAGTGTTTGAAATGGCTCCATGAACCGGAGACTCATTTTCAGTTGCTTCCTTAGTTGACATCCAACGTCACTCTCAGCCTGAACAATGACAGAGAAAACATGGCCTCTCGTTGTGGGTCATTGGTTGAATCCACATGTACTTGCCTACATGTGTTTGCTTGAATGCTCACTTTTACCAACCAATTGCCTCTCCGGAATCACTAAGACCCTGCTTGTTCTAAAAGCTATAGAGGCCCGGAGGCATGGAGACACAGGAGATAAAAGAGGGTCATTACTAGAGTTATTATTGCCAGGACTATAGCACTTAAGGGATTCAATATCACATGTCATTGCATTTCAGGCTCCTGCATCTAGCACCACTGTAAGGGGCCTAGGTGTTAGTTTAACCAAGACTTGTCATTTAGCTGCCACTTAAAACAGATCTCAAGGACTGCCTACTTTCACCTTCATAACAACAACAGAAATTAGGCACGTTCTCCCCCCTTGACAAGATATACTACTGCAACTCCTTACTAGCTGGATGCTTTAAAAAGTCTCTCAGAATTTTGCTCTTCCAGAACTCTGCAGCTCATCCATTATTCTGACACACTAGGAAGAGAGATCATATCTCGTTCTGGTTTATTTGCCCTGGCTTCCTGTACCATATAGAATACATTTCAGAATCCTTCTCCTCACAAACAAAGCCATAAATGGTCTGGCAGCTTCTTATATCTCAGTCCTCAATTAGGCTTACTACCCCACTTGGATGATGAGTTCCTTGAATGTAGGCCCTACTTGTGTTTCAAGAATCTCCACATTTAGACTTGCAGCCAAAACTGTCAGTTACCAAGACCCCCTCCCGTGGAAGCTAGGAGGAGGAGCAGGAGCTAGGAGCTAGGACAATGTTTCCTCAGCATAGTCGGCCTAAGATCTGACAGCCCCTACTGGCCCCCATAAAGGTTGGGTGCAGTGAGGGTGCTTTCCCACCAGGATAGTCCAGGACTTTGGTCCAACTACCATGGCGGTGAAATTTTATTTTTATTTTGCCCAACAGTATCTTTTTTTTATCATAAAAAAAACATATTGTTAACAAAGAGACTGTCATAGGGAAAGCACATCAACAAAGAGATGTTCATGCTTTCCCTCTGTGTTTCTGTGCAGATAAACAGAGAAAACATGACATCGAAACTTTAGCAAAGCCTGTTTCCTCTTAATTGGTGAGCAGATAAAAGCATTACTGCATTAAATCAGGCGAACAGGATGTTTACACTCTCTCATGATTAGAAATGTGTACAGGTTTTAACTCTAGTTTTCCCAGTTTTTCTCAGTTTTTTGAAATCCCTCCATTTTTTTCTCTGTTTGCTCAAATATCCCCAGGTTCTTTCAGGCTGTTTTGCATGCTAGTTGGTAAGGCCATGATCTGCGTTTGGATGAGCATGATAACCTGCATCTATTGATTTTTTTTTTCTCGCATAATTAGCGTAATGTCTGCTTCTGGGCAAACAAGGCTGAAGATTAAACTGCATTAATATAAACAGGAGGAAAAGGATTTAAGTGTGATCAGACTGGAGTGGTGTGTACCACTCCACAACAAAGTACAGTTCAGTTTATTGCATGGTGTAGAGAGCAGCAAAACAGACCCCGCCGAGCTTCCGAAAGGAGAAACTGACAAGTTGCCATGAAGCAAATTAATTGGGTTGGATAAAGCCATGCAGAGGTGGACTATGCCCATATATTTTTATAATTTTGTTAAATTCTCGCCTTACTCTCTCTTTGCATTGTTTGGATAGTTTTGTCTGGTGTTTGTTCTTTTCTTGGGGAAACGGTAACTGTTTCACCCCACAGCGAGAAGGTCGCCAGTTTACATCAGACCTTCTGTGTGGAGTTTGCATGTTGTAGTTTGTACATGTTTCACATGTGCACTCAACAGAGTTAACAGATGTCGGTAACTTACAGTAATTGTGGACTGTGATGGACTGGCAACATGTATAGTGTGTGTTCACTGCCTTCACCTTACATGTATGTGTGGTGCAGACGTGCACCAGCAAATTTCAGTGAGTACAAGGCAGGGAAGCTAATGTCTGTGTGGATGGAGTCTGCTTTGTAACCTGGAGATCTTAGATCCTAGTTGTCCAATGTCACACAGGTGTTGTTTAGTATTGTTTTTCGGCACTGTTTAGGTTCAGGCACATACATTTAGGAAACAGGAATTTGCCCGTGGATAGATTTGCAGTAAGCAATCTGGAGTTTCTCGCAGAGCAACCAGCAATCAAGACTTTTATTGTCTGACAATGAAGCAATCAAACACGGCGAAAGGAAAAATAATTGTGGGCTTTGATCAAGCTTTCCTTAATCAGACTAACAAAAACAATAACAAAAAGCAACCATGAAACTTGCTTGCAGCTTGTCTGTCTCTATAACTCCACATTTGTGCATATTTTACCCATACTTGCTTATTCTGCACCGCTTGATTATTACTTTTGATCTTTAACTGTATTATTATTGTTACTATTATTCTGTGTACACTGCTGTAGATTGTTGTGAACATAAATTGTGGGTTGTGTATCACTGGTGTATTGTGAATGTGATGTTCTTTTGTATCTTTTTTGTTCTACTAAATTCCCTTTGGGAATAAATAAAGCACTTATCTTATCTTATAACTCACCCTAACAATCCTAATAAGTCATTAACAACCTGCTCAGACAGAATCAAAGACCATGCCAATGTTCTTTTTGAGCTGATTTAATAACTCAGTGGAAGGCAAAGCAGTCTGACTCCTACGTAAGTGAATTTAAACCCCAGTATGGAGGATTACCTCTTTTAGCTGTGTTTCTAAGAATAACCATGTAGACTTGCTTCAGAAGTGTTTTTGTCTTGTTTTTGAATGGGAAATTGTCATTTAGGTCTAAAATCAATTTTAATCGGTGAACAACAGTGTCTTGTTACCTTTACTGTCCTTTTGAGTTTGGACTTGCATGTTGATGCCAGCTGTAGCTCAGATGCAGATTTCATGATGCAGACATTTTATAATGTCTGAATGTGATTTTAGATGATGTCTGTTGATTAAGTTTTTCTGTTTTTTCTGTGTTTCAGTGTGTTTTTAAGTTTTGAAGTTGAGCTTTTTTGTTAAACCCATGGCATGTTTCCATCTGACTGGCAATAAATGTCTGTTTATTATAATATTCCTGTTTTTCTTTTTTGTTCCTCAAATGTGCCAGTAATTCAGCAAACGAACACCGTTCTCCCTTTTAAATAAATGTTAGTTGATCTCACCTCGGTTATACGGTGAATTAGTGGATAGCACTATCGTCTCAAAGCAAGAAGGTGCCTGCTTTAAAACCTAGCCAGGCCGAATAGCTTTCTGTGTGGAGTTTGCATACTCTCATATTGCTTTCTTCCCCCACAGTTTCGAACATGCTTGTCCCGATTGGAGACTCTGCAATATTAGTAGTTGGACAAAATAAAAATGTATCACACATATTCCCTGGTTATTCAGCTCTGCCTCAGGAATCCGTCTTCTTAAGATTTTTCATTTTTGATTTGTGTGTCTCCTAACTCACCTCTAAGCCCAAACTAACCTAAAAATGTAATGTAAAGTTGTCAAACAAATTCAAGGATGTAGAGCAAAAGATGATACAAAATGTCTTGTTAACCAACATTCGGATATTTTTCCAAGGATCCGTGCAAGACAAAAGAGGCTCAAACAAGGTGCCTGAACAAATGGAGACATCTTGTAGATAATGGCTGTCAGCCTACTATTTTCCTCTTTTCTTCTTATCAGTTTACACAACACTTCAGTCAGCAGAGATGACAGCTCCTCCATCAACACAATTCACACCATAATCTACATCCTTGGCAGCAAAGCCCTTTGAGCACTATTCGATTATGGCCTGCTTGATAGACCAGTTGACCTGATACAACTGGTTCAGTCAGTGGGTGTTTTATTGTAATTAATGGTTGTCTTGAGCCATATAGATGGTGTAGTGTGTGTGTGGATACTCCAGCAGTGTGATGCATTTTAGTCAGAACCAAGATGCAAACACTATGCAGTGCAGTGAGATGAATAATTTTAAGATCGGAAGACACTGTAAGATTCTTTATCCACAACTCCACCCTTTCCTTCCTCTGCTTTACATGATTCTGCTTTGGTCTGTAGCAGTTGGCAGTAGGCGGGGCCAGTTTGCACAACCAGTCAGCACAGAATTCTGTTATTTTCCACAGGGTTAAGACACAAATTGTGAAATGTGTCAGAGCCTGGACACATTTCCCTGATGCCCATCAACAAAACAAATGGTGCAGTTTGCTTTGTCTGCCTTTGTTGCATTGGTGTGTTGGCTATGAACACACAGTACAGGCTGAGACTACAGCAGTATGCTAACCAGTATGTCAATGTCCACCCCATGAGATGCATTCACACAGGGACTTTTTCCTTCCTTGTTACTTGAAAGCTTAAGATACTGAAAGCCTATGTTTAATTTTTTCCCACGGGTTATTGGGACTGTGACAGATATACTCAAATACTTTGAGTATATAACAATATTTTGATATTGTTACACCACCAGTAAGCATGTTTTCCCTGTTTCTCCATTGTCCATCCATGATTTCAGTGATTTCTGATTTCACTCATCTGTCTCCATGTTGTCAATCGTCTTGCTGCGCTCCCGTGTCTGTGATTTGTTTTGAGAGGAGTGGAAAGGATCAAGGGCAAGCACAAAGGATTTTTCTGTATTTTTTCTGTCCCAGTTTTTGCCTAGAGCTCTGACTCATCTTTTCATATCATTACCAAGGGACTTTTATTGTCACAATATTGCAGTATTACAGATACCGTTACATCCCTATTAAAGTCTAGACTTTGAGCAACAGTTGGAAATAAATGCCATTTATTGTATTTTTTTTATAGTGGGTGATTATGTATGTTGTAGGCAAGGCTACACATGTTTGCCAGATAAACAAAAAACAATGGTTTTAAAAGGGCTTGCAAAATTGCAGGTGAGGTATTTCTGATGAAACCAATATTCCAAAATTCTGCAGCAAGAGGAAAAGCCACATGCTGAAAATGTCACTGTCCACCACTGTTTGTAAAGCTGAGCGAAGATGAGACGTAGCTTCAAAGTCTCCAGCCTTGGTAATGAAAAATGTCTCAGCTGCTGTGTGTGGTTTGTGGAGCAGATCAAATATCTTTGAGTCCTGTTCATAATGAGAGCCAGACTGAACATGTTCAAGGGAAAATCACTGTATGTAAATGTTCGGCTCAGCCCGGGCTCATATTCAGAGGTAAACCAAGAAAAGTTCAGTTTTGACAAGAGAATACTCAATTAAATCCAATATGGCTCGTCTGTGTTAAAATGTTCTGTCCACCAGAACATTGTGGTCTTGCCACTTTGCTGTTACCAACTGCTGAAAAAAACAACTTCATATTTGTGACCTTGCTGTGACTTCCCCTGAAAGAGACTTTTAGCTGCTGAGGACCTTAAGTAACCCCCTGGCTCTCGGCACTTTCGATCAGTAAGACGACTTCAAACACTGAACCTCTCAAACTGGGTCACATCTGATTTCTGCCAGTTGACTCAGAGCTGTGCATCATTTCAAACATTGCATGGGAAATGTTTGCAGACCTCTGAAATTAATACATATCTGCAAATGACCCTTGATCATTATTCGTTTGTTGCTAATACATCAGCTACAGAATTACTGAAGAAAATGTACACTAATCAAAGTAGAAATAGTATGCCGCCTTGTTTGTTTGAGACAGAATCAGAAGCAGAATCACATTCTGAGGAACAACCAGGAGAGGGAATTTCACAGTTGAATTTCATGAAACTGCTGCCTGGCTGTCATGTCTCTTCATGTGTCGTATTTTGCACATTTCACATATTGTCTCTGTTCAGATTTATCCCTTTTTTAAAAGCCAAGTCAATATCTTCATTAAACGTTGAATGCTTTGGCTGCTTTTGTGCTTTTTGCATGTTTAATGCCTTTTAGTAGAGCATCCTTACTTGGTTTCTACCAAGTTTTTATGAATGAAGAGTTTTTTATCTATTTTATTCATTTTATGCCTCTTTTCTTATTTTACTGTCTTAGTCCCTCAGTTTTTAGCTCTAGTGTTTACTCTTGTAGGCCTTCCACACCTGTAGTTGCTCTTAGTCCACTGATGGGATGATGATCTTTGGCTGGTAATGGGCTGTTGTTATTTAATACAGCCAAAGTAAAAGTGTTTTTTATTCTAGGTCTACTTAAGTAAAAGTTAAGTACTGAGAGAAAATGTCTTATTTGTCTACTGATGTACATTTTATTAAATTATTTACGGATCTTTACAAATATGCAATCCACTGTGCCATATAAAGGCACAGGCAATGTGCTGCTGATGCAACTGCTTATACTGGCAGTTTACATTCACCAACAATTTGACTTGTGTTAAAACAGTTTTTTCAAATTTAAAGAATTTATTGAGACAAGGTTGTTTGTATAACTCATTGTCTAACCCTATTCATTTACAAGGTTTACATACCTTTGCCTTAACAAGCAGTGCAATGGTTGTGTAACAGAGACAGAAGTCTTACATTACATTAGAAGTAGAAGGAGGGTTGCCGGCAGAGATAATGACAGAAATGTGACATAATGTCATATGAGACCAGCCAGCTTTGAGTTTCACTGCAGGTCCATCTCTCTTTCTCTTTCAAGCTTTCCCCCCATATCTCAGATTTTCTGTTCCGTCTCTATTTGCTCTGTTTTTTCTCACCACATCTCTTTTGGCTTTGTCTCTCTCACATTTCCTCTCATTTTGCTCTCATTTTTTTACTCCACGACTTACAACATCAAAACAACTGAGAGGAAAATGTGGTCTAAGTCTACAACCAAGATGATTTGACAAGGCTTATTTCCTTTGCTGGGAAATGTTTAAAAACATTTGTGCAATTCCAAATATGTTTTTCTCCTTTTTTTGCACTTTGCATGCAAGCCACATCTATTTCTGATTTAATGTATTTTAGTTCAGCTCTAACTGTTCCCTCTCTTGTTGGTGATAATGTGAATCATTCCCATTTGTCCGCAGCAGCTATCCCTCCTGTACTGACACCAGCATTTAAAGAAAACTGCACAGCTCACTGCATATGACTTGTCTTATTCCCATTCTGATTATTAGAGCTCTAAAATTGTGTGCACAGCACTTCATATTTCTGATATGAAGAAAATGTTCCTCCTCCTGGGAACAAAATGCCCAAAACATCTATTTTCTGTTTTTTTTATCTCTGTATCTAGATATAACAAGTCTGTTTTCTCATGATAATTTATTTCGTTATCATCCAGAGATGATGACGAGGGCCATATCTCAATTCCATTGGAAGTTTCTGCTCATAAAAGATTCTCCTCAAGCTTTCTGTGTATCTACTCTTCCAAAAGTATGTGTGCATCAATGATTATGTGATGTATGATGTATCCACGTCACTCTATGTTGAATGAGAGGGTACTATTTATTTGTTTTTGTCATTTACTGTGTGAAGCACTCTAGGCTGCTTCCTTCCACACAAAAAGTGCTTTCTAGATTAAATTTATAAACTTTATATATGAGTTTATATAAGTCTTGATTGATTGATTGATTGATTGAATGATTGTTATGCCATTTCACTATGTCACAGTCTGACTGAGACAGTGCTTAAAAAGTTATTAATGAGGACCTAAACGCACGACTCTGGACACAAACAATATTAATGATCTGGGGAATTTATTGGGGAAATTTATTGGGGAAAATGAACCAGGCAGACAACTGAACTAAACGTAAGGAGCAAACAGGGCAGAAGGCATGGAACATGAAACAATCGGAGAAGCAAGAAGCACAGGCGCCCTGGTAACTCGAACGAGATGCAAGACTGGTGAGCTTGCCCCGGGGAGAACACGAGGAACTGGAGGACCATGAAGAAGCACTAAACACAAGGGAGTTGAACATGAAACTTGATTGAAGCACAAAGTAGAACAAGGAACACTAGAGAGCGATCCTGACTAGGGAGAACTAGGAGCACAAGCAAACAAACCAAAACGCACTGGCACAAGGCATAGGAGAGACACAGGCTGTGTCCGAAAGCACTTCCTAACCCCTAACCCCTTATCGGCAAATACTGTCGGACATTGGATCGGATGTCACCCCAGATGACGTCCCAAATGTTGCATTATACCTAAAATACAAGGACTGTAGAACCTTGGAAAGAGACTAATATATCCATTCACATTTCAAAAAGTTCATCAAATGGTAATTTACTCATATTTGTTCCGCAGCTGCTGTATCGAGTCCGCCGTTGTCTCATTCTCTGTACTATGCATGTTTAGTGCATACTGGACTAAATATCATGGCCCATTCATTCCTATCCATGGTGCCTTTCTGCTGTCCGACTGCAGACCATGATGGATCAAGGTGCATTGTGGAATACATTGTGCCTACTCCCTTTCACTAGACATTCGGACACCACTTAAAATGGTGTCCACCCAATGTAGGGCCCTACATACGGGTTAGAGTTTTTTTTTGGAATGAGAATCAGGAGTGACACAAGGAAAGAGCAAGTGATCTAACACGAGGAGGGTTAGACTTTCAAAATAAAACAGGAAATGACAAGACAAACCTCACCACAGTGTGACAGAACAAGACAGAACTATGACACACAGACTGGGACAAACTAGTGTAGACAGTGCTATCTAAAGGCTGAAATCAGGATGATGTACTGAACCAGCACACATGAACACTAATGTTTCTGTTAAATTGAAATAAGAAAAATAAAATATGCGTTATCATATTTATCTTGTGATAATGAAATAATACATCTTTATCACAAGGTAACAAGAGCAAAATGAAAAAAAGTGATTTTTCTTTGATTCCAACCTGAATAACATCCAGAACATAAACTTCAAAACAAGTCTGCAAAAGTTAAATAATTTCAGTATGTGTTGTGTTGGAAAAATGCAACAAAACAAAACTGGAGAGAAAAGAATATTTATATTTGCCTCAGTCAAAAACTGTTATACCCTGTGAGATATGCAAGTATATGACTTGTATGAGCACATTTTTGGAGGTGAAAGCTGGCAAAGCAGTCTGCAGTCCCATTTCAAGCCAACCAGAAACATTCCTGTTATCTGACCAGGCTTCTTCGAGCCTGTCTTCCAGCTGGTGCTCAACTCATTCAGTAATGAGCAGATTAAAACTGAGCGGTCATGAGTTGTGTTCAAATTTTCTCTTACCGCCAGGCAAGAATGCGACTGTTGTGTGGAAAGTCATCTGTACTTCACGCTGACTGATGAGCTGCAAGCAGCAGCTATTTTCTGCTAAATGGTCCCAGCAGACGATGGAATATCCATTTTTAAGAACATCTCTCTCTGCCTGAGAATTGTCTGCCTGTGTGAAACGCACACCTCTTCCAGTCCCAGCTGATATTATCATTAGGTTTTAAGAGCCATTAATGACAATCTTCAACAACAGTTGTGTCATTTCCGTTTATTTTTTTTAAAGATAATGGCAAAAAAATTGTCTCACACAATTTAACCTATTCAGCTCACAGTATATTTTTGGGGAAGTAATCTAAAGCCAATGTGCAGGAGGGAGAGCATGAAGGAAGAGGGGACGGAGGATGAGGAGATGAGGAGAGGGAGAAGGAGGAAAAAAGAAAAAGGAGTAGAAGGAGAAGAGGAAAAGGAACATTTTTAAATTTTTACAAATATACTTTATCTCAAAATTTACAGGGTATTTTTCACATTCTTAATGTGGAAAGCTGAAGTGCTAATGGTGCCCCCCATCGATGACTCGTTGTGGCGGAGAGGGTGGTGACACAGTGAAACAGGACTATCATGGACAGGTTTGATCCGGGACATGTGGATGGACCTTCATGGAGCATGAGAGTCTTAACCAAACTGCCGCAGGGTTAATATTCCTTACAATGGGAAATGGACCGATGAACTTCGGAGTCAGCTTCTTGGACTTGGACCTGTAATGGTAAGTCCTTGGTGGAGGTCCACACCTTTTGACCCCCCAGATCGTGTGCAGGTGTTTGATGGCACTTAGCAGAGACAATGTAGCAGTTAACGGAACAACAGCGAGCTGAATCAGCCTGGATCCAGGTCCTACGACACTGACAAATGAAAGCTTATACAAGGCAGGAAGCTTCTCTCTCCTGAGTAGGAAACAGAGGGGGTTGGTAGCCATAGGCGCACTGGAAAGGAGAGACCCCTGTGGCTGAACAGACTAAGGTAGTATGAGTGTATTCCGCCCATAACAACTGTGAAGATCCCAACGAGTGATGTTGGGACGAGATACAACACAAGACTGTCTCCAACTACTGTTTCATCCACTCTGTCTGACCATTGGACTGGAGGTTGAGTGAAGTAAAACTGAAGCAGTCACTGTCTGTCTTCCTCTCTCAGCCTTAGCAGAAGTCAGCGGAGGCAGGTAAGGAAGAACAACATGTTTGTCAAAGTGCTGCTCATAGTTTTGTTCACTTAATTCCCATTTAATCTTCGAGGTTGATGGGATTGCCATCGTTCCACTTAAGCACACAGAACACAGCCTGCTGTGCAAACAGCATTAATTAGCTTGAATACCAACCCGTTCTCATCCCAATGCGTCAAATACCGACTATTTGTCACGCCCCTAAGCGTTGCATATGGACGCCGAGGGTACCCTTCCGCGTCTGTTTATTGACGCTCCGGGTTTTCCATTCACTCTCATGCAAACCCCAGCTCGGCAGGACGGGACGCTGAGAGCAGAGGCTCCAGCCAAAGCCCCTAAACGTCAAATAGAAACGCGGAGGGTAAAGATCCGCGTCCGGATTTGACGCTGCGAGTTCTGCATTGACTCTCATGCAGACCCCGGCTCGGCAGGACGGGACGCTGAGAGCAGAGGCTCCAGCCAAAGCCCCTAAACGTCAAATAGAAACGCGGAGGGTAGAAATCCGCGTCCGGATTTGACGCTGCGAGTTCTGCATTGACTCTCATGCAGACCCCGGCTCGGCAGGACGGGACGCTGAGAGCAGAGGCTCCAGCCAAAGCCCCTAAACGTCAAATAGAACCGCGGAGGGTAGAAATCCGCGTCCGGATTTGACGCTGCGAGTTCTGCATTGACTCTCATGCAGACCCCGGCTCGGCAGGACGGGACGCTGAGAGCAGAGGCTCCAGCCGTCCATTCACTCCCATAATAACCCGGTCACGCGAAGCATGACGCCGCTTACTACTGTCTCATTGAAGAACCGAGTATCCTCTGCCCGGAAGTGTTTTTCTCACTATTTTCTCACTATTTGTACACTTTGTCCCGAGAATATATCCACTGACACGTTAAACAAGGCCAAAATGTGAGATACCTGGCTAAATAACTACGTAAATAATGTGAATTTATACTAAAACAACAATGATAACAGTGGATAAATTGGATTTCAACAGACTGTTTACATTTACTTAGGACCCGCCCCCCTCACGTGTGCGGCGTGTTACCATGGAAACGAAAGGGTTGTTTCGCTTCGCATTTGTGCCGACATAATTCGCTTCCTTATAGTCTCCTTTTATTCCTTCAGTGAGTGGATATGATCTTTTGTTTGTTAGTTCTTACAAATAAACAAAAAAGCACAGGAAGTGGTTTTCAAACGTTGCTGAAGCAATTTTGACTTTGAATGCACCCTCTTCAGTCTGCGACACAAAGTGAGTGTTTACTATTTGCAGACTGAGGCAGGAATCGAAACTAAACTAATGAAGCGTCCGAGGTGTAGGGTTTCTTGAACTGCTCTTATGACTGCCAAAAACTCAGGAACCGAGACTATTGGACAGGTAACCCCACAACTGTTTATTATGGTTTACTACGTTTTCACTCTGACACAACTCCAACTCCCAGCAGCCACCACGCCGCACTTTTTCATGACGTCATAGCCGCGCCGTACATGACAAGCTGGCTATGCAGTGTCTACTAGTTCTACACTAGTTCTAATAAATGTAAATGTTTATGATTCATAATGTACTGTGTCACATTAAATAAATATATATGTTGTAGTTATATATATATTTCTTAGAAAGAGGTTTTCTGAACCCCCTGAAGCCTTAACCAAAAATGAACTACATTGCAATACACACTCATGTGCTCCGCCATTTTGTTTGTAGTCCTAATGTGTCTGAGTCAAAAGGGAGGAGGGGAGAGAAAAATACCTTCCCCTTGGAATTTCCTCCTGGTTTGTGTTTATGTTACTTGTCAGAAGGTCTTGTATTAGGATCTGCTGCCTCCAAGTTAATAGCACCTTCCTAGAGCAACTTTGCGTCCCCAAGGGCCCCCAAGGGTCTATGGAGGCAGGGCTCGGAGGGTCTGTTCCAGGTCCGCTATGGGGTCTGCAGACTGAGTTTCAGGCCATTTGGTGTATTTTTGAGACCGTGGCAAGTCCTCAAAGGTGGGAAATGGCGAACGTTCAAAGCCCCGCCCTTTGAAAAGTATGGCTCCAATCAGGACCAAACCAACACATATCATCTTGTCCAGGGGCCCCCTACAACATACTAAAATGTCAGATTCACCGCACCTTTAGAAAGAGATCTCCTCCAGATTGGCCTTCAGAATCTGATGGTCTAGTTTGCTATAGCTTTTAGACCCTCTCATTGTTCAATCAGGGACTCCACCTCAACACTTTGAGCTAAATGGCTGAAATTTTACTATGTTCAATAGTAGGTCAAGAGCATCCATCGTGCTGAGTTTCAGGCTCCTACTACCTCAGAAAGTGTCTGAGAGGGCCATACACAATTGAAGGACATGCCAAGGGTAACATGACAGCACCCCTCCAGCAGATGGCGCTCCATGTGACTGCCCATAACACTTATGGCAAGAACCAGCCCTCCATAGATTTTTTGAGCAATGAGGATGACATTTTAGAATGTTTATGGGGAGGTCAGAAGCAACACCGTTCAAGCAGGCCCCAAAATCTATAATAAGCTTCCAAGGTTCCTGACCACAATTTCTTCTTCTCATCAATCTTTAAATCTTCTCATCAGAGCTCAGAGATTCTCATATACCAAGTCAATATTCAAAGAAATATGTATAAACATGACATATTTCTGTCTCTCTCTGTCTGTCTCTCTCTGTGAGACGGAGAGCGACCAAATAATAATAATAATAATAATAATCATAATCAATAATTTAATCCAGTCACTGCTGACAATGTGGATTGCACACAATTCTCTATTTGCATATTTCACTTTCAGTAGCTGCAATTAATTCGGTGACTTTTGTAGGTCTCATGGCATAGACTTTAGATGATAAAAAATCAAATAAAAATAATGTTTAGAAATTCCATTACAGTTTGAAAATTAAATGCATTTTAATTGACGTTTACTTTACAATAATTTAAAGTCTGTATACATTTTTTGGGGGAAACCCTGACTAGACTACCTGAAGCAACGCCGTCCTTTCGTTTCCATGGTAACACGCTGCACACGTGAGGGGGGCGGGTCCTAAGTAAATGTAAACAGTCTGTTGAAATCCAATTTATCCACTGTTATCATTGTTGTTTTAGTATAAATTCACATTATTTACGTAGTTATTTAGCCAGGTATCTCACATTTTGGCCTTGTTTAACGTGTCAGTGGATATATTCTCGGGACAAAGTGTACAAATAGTGAGAAAATAGTGAGAAAAACACTTCCGGGCAGAGGATACTCGGTTCTTCAATGAGACAGTAGTAAGCGGCGTCATGCTTCGCGTGACCGGGTTATTATGGGAGTGAATGGACGGCTGGAGCCTCTGCTCTCAGCGTCCCGTCCTGCCGAGCCGGGGTCTGCATGAGAGTCAATGCAGAACTCGCAGCGTCAAATCCGGACGCGGATTTCTACCCTCCGCGGTTCTATTTGACGTTTAGGGGCTTTGGCTGGAGCCTCTGCTCTCAGCGTCCCGTCCTGCCGAGCCGGGGTCTGCATGAGAGTCAATGCAGAACTCGCAGCGTCAAATCCGGACGCGGATTTCTACCCTCCGCGGTTCTATTTGACGTTTAGGGGCTTTGGCTGGAGCCTCTGCTCTCAGCGTCCCGTCCTGCCGAGCCGGGGTCTGCATGAGAGTCAATGCAGAACTCGCAGCGTCAAATCCGGACGCGGATTTCTACCCTCCGCGTTTCTATTTGACGTTTAGGGGCTTTGGCTGGAGCCTCTGCTCTCAGCGTCCCGTCCTGCCGAGCCGGGGTCTGCATGAGAGTCAATGCAGAACTCGCAGCGTCAAATCCGGACGCGGATTTCTACCCTCCGCGGTTCTATTTGACGTTTAGGGGCTTTGGCTGGAGCCTCTGCTCTCAGCGTCCCGTCCTGCCGAGCCGGGGTCTGCATGAGAGTCAATGCAGAACTCGCAGCGTCAAATCCGGACGCGGATTTCTACCCTCCGCGTTTCTATTTGACGTTTAGGGGCTTTGGCTGGAGCCTCTGCTCTCAGCGTCCCGTCCTGCCGAGCTGGGGTTTGCATGAGAGTGAATGGAAAACCCGGAGCGTCAATAAACAGACACGGAAGGGTACCCTCGGCGTCCATATGCAACGCTTAGGGGCGTGACAAATAGTCGGTATTTGACGCGTTGGGATGAGAACGGGTTGTGAATACGCACACACACACACGCACACACACACACACACACACACACACACACACACACACACACACACACACACACACACACACACAAACATGGTCATTAAAACACACTGATATCAGTTGCATGTACCTGTATGTATATCCGCATCCTCTATGTAAACACCCTTACAATATGTGACAGCAGTGTGTAATTACAATAGCAATAGTATGAGCTGCTCATAGCTACATTAACAAAACATTTTAAAATCAAAGAGTTTATGCATGCAGTTTTATGCTTGTCCTTCCGTTGTATATATAATGGAACCTAAGGTTAAACTAACAAGGTGCCATATAGGAGGCATCCAGGGGACATCCTCACCAGGTTCCCAAACCACCTCAGCTGCTCTTCACAATATGAAGAAGCAGTAGCTTTACTTAGCTCATGACTAAAGATGCACAATAACAAGGAGTACAGATAATTACATACCAAATATTGTAAAAAATGAAAATGAAAATGACATCACACAAACTAAACTACAGGATTTTGGTTTGCAAATTTAATTAATTGTAATCAACCAACATTGCTTCTTTGCCCCATTCACAGTCCTTTTATACTTTTTTACTATTTCTGCAAAAGACAACACAAAGGCAGTGGGAAATAGATGTTCAACCACAGTTGAACAGGGTTAAAAAAGGGATAAAAAAAGTGTAGATTTAGCACATCAAATCTGATTAGTCACTTGAAGTTCCAGCATCAAAATGATGACAAATCAAGAGATGCTGAAAGTTGAAAGTTGAAATTCTTTGAATAAGTCAGAGGAAAACCTAATTTGTAATGGGGTGGACCAGCCGGTGGTTGGACTCAAATGCAGGAGACAGGACAAGACACGTAGTGCAAAAATCTTTATTTTCTTTTTTTTACTTACTTTATTTTATCTGTGTTTTTTATCTTTATTGATGGTAGAGGCAACCAAGGGAGCCCCTCTACGCATAATCAAAAACAAGAACAAAAAGAGATTGCATAACAAAAAGGATGGGGCAGGCAAAACACAGGAGGTGTGGCTTTCCGGCAAAAACCAAAAGAGACTGTACAGCAAAAGACTAGAAAAGGAGACAGGGAGCAAATCGCAGTTGTGACCTGCGGCTGGAAAAAAGGTCCTTCTTGGCGAGGCATTCTAATGAGAAAACACAAAGAACAAAAATCACTTGAGTTGCTGAGAGGGAAGGGGAGAGCAGGGGTGGCTAGAACACAAAGAGAAAGCGGAGCTATCTGCGATCGAGAAGTCACAGGCAGCTTCTTATAGCCAGAGCCAGATGCCCAAACCATAACACCTGAACTCACTACATCTTTGGCTTTTCTTACAGTGCATGTATAAACTATAAGGACAGTCTACAGAGTGAATGAGAAAAAACTGAGTTTCCATACATGCCCCTGTGTGCT
Source organism: Karalla daura (assembly GCA_029224185.1). Classification (NCBI taxonomy): domain Eukaryota; kingdom Metazoa; phylum Chordata; class Actinopteri; order Chaetodontiformes; family Leiognathidae; genus Karalla; species Karalla daura. The sequence continues at coordinate 20,017,238 of CM055195.1, forward strand.
TGTCTGCTGGTGTATGCTCACGACTGCTCAAAAGTATCATTCGGTCTTTAAGTTGAGTCTCTGAGCATTAACAAGAGGGATTTTGAAAGACTGCTACGGTTCCCTGCTGCTGCATGTTGCTGGGAGGAAACTGTCTCATGTTTCCCATTAGTTGACTCAGTAGCTGTTGGATGTTTAGTAGGAGCAAACACTGCAGACGGAGCAAAAGTATCTGACAGTAAAATGTTGATTAAAAAAGAGAAAAATCAGTTGCATGTTTTGATTTTATTCAGTGTGAACGGGCTCTGATCTTTCTGTATTCTGTATCTTTTCTGTAAAAATATTTCAGCCCATAAAATGGCATGAAAATGGAAAACTTGCTCACATTACCAGTCTTAACGACTAGGAGGTAATATTACAGCACGGAGACAAACAGCAATGAAATCTGCCATTTTTTCCTTCGTCTCAACATTGTTTGCCATTTGCTGTTTTCTATTAAATCTCATTAATTTATTATAAATAACTTTGCCACTTTATTAAATTCAGCACTTAAATGCTGCCCTGAAATAGCAAGACAAGCAGTGTGGTCTCATGACTATGAATACTTCTCTGCACCAAGATTTGTTCAAGAGCTTTATGTATTAAAGTTAAACAGGGAAAAAAAAAGGAATTTAGTATGCAATATCATGCAAAATTCTACGGCGAAACAACACATGAAAAATGCAGAAAATTGGGTATAAATTTGTAATAATCGGTTATAAAAGTAATACTGTAATATGTATAACAATGAAACCAAAATCAAGTTAACAAAAGAAGAAACCTTTGATGTCCCCACCCATACTTATTTATGTTTACATCACATGGGGTTCTTTTCTTGGAATCTGTGCACCATCAGGCAAATTCAACAGCATTCAGTACAGCGTAGCTTGAAGAAACTTGTCAAAACAACATAGGTATTTGGTTGTTTTCAAAATGAAAGCACCCGATTTACTGAGATACTAACTGAGATGTCATAGCATGGAATAAGTCAGTGGGAAGAGATGAATGAAGAGCTTTTAATTACTGTGGTCGAAAAGCACCTGTTATAGGCTGAGGCTGATGTGTGTGTGGAGATGTGTGTGCAGACAGGTGTGTGACAGCATGCACAGCGGAGAAGTAAAGGGGAAAAAGAGAAAGAAAGACGTCAACTTGGATTTTCAGAACTACAGTGCTGAGCATTGTTTTATGTGTTTCTTCAGTGACTTCTCCCATGGAACAGCCGAGAACAGAGAGCGAGTGAGTGGAGAGAGAGCAAAAATAAAGTGCTTTAAAACACAAGCAAGATCCTCTTGTTAATCCAGCTGTTCTCCTCTCGTTGCTCTGTAAAACTGATCTGCTTCTTTTGTTTACACTCACCCGCACATGTTGTTTTCTCGGGCAAGAAGTAGCGCGTCAAATACGAATCTAGTGACTCCAGAGGTCCATTTACACCATCAGGTTACACAAATGTGAACATTTTCAGAGTGCAGTTGACGCTACTGTGCTCTGGGTTACAGTGTCCGGGCTACAGTATTGAGCACCATTAGTGGCAGGGCTGCAAGGTAGCTGCCGCTCATGGCAGCTTGTCCTCTCTTGTCCCTCTTGCCACATCTCTTGTCTTTTTCTTTCTTTACCCTGAATTAAGTAATTTTCCTATGATTTTTCATGCGATTTTCCCTGGATCTGGTACTTTGGTTCCTCGCCAGCCCTATGGTTATTGGTTCTTGTGTTCCCCTTTATCCCTTTGTCCTCTATCCCGGTCCCCTGTTTTTGTTTTTCCTCCCCAGCCTTCTGCTGTTAGGTCTCTTTCTGTTCTCCTCTTTTCAGTGGTGGCTGTGATGTTCTGGTTTTCTGGTTTGTGTGTTTTTCAATTTGTTCACCTCCCACTTCCATTTGCAGCTTGTCTCCCTCAGTTTCAGGTTTCATTTTTATTTTTTTCTCTGAGCTCCTCCCCTGTTTAGTTTTGGTTAATAAACTTCTTCTAAGCTACATGAGTCAGTCATGCGTTCCTTTTGTCTCTCCCCCCACTCGAGATCATTTACATGACTGTGACATTAATGTGTGTTTAAAAGAAATAATCACAGAAAATCCCAGAAGCAGGTGCTCAATTACCCACAAATGCACTGAAAAAAAGTTACTATTGTTAAACTTATTATGAAAGACATTCCCTTCATTGTTTTCTTTTTCCCTGTTATTGTTGCAACCGAAGTACAGTAATACACACACAATGCTGTGTTTCAGGTGTGTGTGGGCATTAGGGGGCTTCAGATTTTAGGTAGGTAGTTAGATTTACTGATCAAATTACATCATTGATCGAACCCAATTCTTTGGGTGCATGTTGCTCAAAAGAACAAAAAGAAAACCAATGATTTGTGTTGCCCACATGATGAGTTTTAATGGGCAGTAATCAGTCCTGTGTCGTCTGTTCTCCTCACCCCCATTCCTTTCTCTGTCACCCCAGCTTACCACACCAAAGAAAAAATGCCCTGATAAAAAGACCATAAAAGAGGTCTGCAGCTGTTGAAGGATTTTAACTTTCTCAAGAAAAAAAGACAACTTTGACCACCTCCATATGATTAGACCAGTCCACCTTGTCAGCTCAGGTGGGCAATGGATTCATCTTTTTAATCTTTTATCATACTATCAGTGGAAACTCCCCCACACTCCCACACACAGAACTGCAACTTGCCACCACAACTATCACTGAGGAATATTTTTTGAGATATGTTTCATTAAACTGTACAAACAACTGACAAAACTATTTGTACAGTGCAGCCTGTTAACATTTCATAGTGACTGAAGGACTGAAATAGTACCTTTTTATTTTGGGATTAGACATTCAGGTTTGTCAGGATAATTGCTGTGTCCTGTTACCACAAAGCCTTTTATTTCATCATCTTAATTTTTCATCTTCGTTCAGTGTAATTCCAGCCATTGCAGACCATAACATTTCAAGGCTGTTACTGTTTCTCCCATTATGCACACACCATTTAATCTCCCTCACTTCTCTCAGTTACATAAATATTTTCATACTCAGGAGGAACACTTTTCCTGAGGGGCAATGGGAAACTATCAGACTTTGACAGAACCCAGAGCTTCACGTTTGATTGAGTGTCGGTAAGGGGAGCCCTCTCCAGCTGAACTTGCTCCGATTTCCTTTAGAACTTTTCTGATTGCATCACAACATTTTCAGAAGCTGAATGTCTTCACAAACACCATCTGTGCTATGTAGGAGGCAGAAGACAGGAGAATAAATTGTGTTTCTAATTTTCCCTGCGAAAATGATTGAGACATCTGAGAACACACATTTACATATTGTTGCCACAAGACTCAGCATGATGCAGCAAGCACTCCCCTCACTGTACCTTTTCATACAGCCTACATCCATCTGCTGCTCTATCCTTACTACCTCACCTTGTGATCTTCTGCCTTTTTATGATTGTTCCACTTAGTCAATGTAAAAGGAAAGAAGCAACAGCAGGTTTTAATCTTGTCCTGTTTGGATGCTTGTGTTTAATGTTTTTGAATGTCAAAGTACAGTTCGGAAATGGTGCGGAGAAATTAAAATTAATGCTGCAAATGAGACAGAAAAGCAGGAGCTCAAAACACAAGCAAATGAGTGTATGTTCATCCGGGGCTGTGTAAGACTCTGAGATGTGTCGAAACTGAAAAGAAATGTCTGGAATGTCAATTACGACTGACTGCAGTGCACAAACCTCAACACAATAATGGTGACGCATGCCAAGAAAAACTCAATTCACACAAAATTGGTTGGAGTTGGCTACAATCACGCTTAATCAGAACTTTTGCCTGTTTTGCTTCCCACGTCACAACTGCTATATAATAAAAATAAGTACTGATATAATTATCCTTGGATGAAAGATGCCTGCTGCACTCATCCTCAGTCTGACTTCTGACCCCTTCCCCACCAGTGTGTTGCTATTTACATTCTGTCAGCTGTATGTCTGTAGTGAGTCAGGCACTGAGATAAACATTTCCTGACAGCTTGTTGCCTTTCCATTCTTTCATTTCCTTCTCCTTGGAAAATGTTTTATTTGCTTGTATGGCCTATAGTTTGCAAACAATGATATTAAACATTCATGTTGCCGAGGTTTAAAGGCTATTTTAATTCAATGTTAAGCTGAAGGACTCATCACAAACCAAGGGAATGACGGTTGGGATAATATAATGGACAAAATGAATGCAGTGCATCCCTGATCAGAATGGAGTGGCAAAATAATAAAACGTTAACACAAAAACAAAATGGAAAAAGATTCAAATAGGTTGAACTTAACTGAAATTTAATACGATACAATACATACAAGACATTTCCCAGAAAAAAAGTTTGTAAGAGACCGGGGTTTTAGTTCTGCACAATATATATGACAAATTGACACAAATTTCGAGGTTTTCAGGTTTTCTGATGTTTCACATATCTGGTGTTTCATTTTTAATTCAGTAGTACTTCATTCAAAGTCATTTTTTTCCTCCAGGACTTTCTCTACTTGTGGACAGGCCTTCAGGACTGAGCAAATAATCCTGAGATATGCAAAGCCACGGAGGGTACATGTCCTTCAAAAACCGGCAAATGAAGGATGCATTTCAAGCCTCCCATGTCAAGCAGCCATCTAAATGAGACAGACCAATTGACTGACAGCTAGAGCTGTCTCCAAAAAACACTTTCTTCAATACACACCCTGTCAGAAAACTTCATTTACATGGAATACTCATTCAATAATATTTTCACAACTCACACCAGCTTCAACAGCTTAAGTTTTCATGCCAGTGTGTGATCAGGTGGTCAGAAATGAATGAATATGGGCACGTCCCTACACAAAACCATTGGGTTACGTCAAAGAGGGCCGGAGCTTGGACAGTCCTTGTCCCAACATGATTAAAATGTCCCTTTGCGAGACGCCGACCCTCAAATGAGACAGCCCCAGGCTATAAGCACCAGTGATCAGACAAACAAGACACAAATGTGAGAAACTAGAGGAAAGCTAGAAATCACCCACAGGATGGATGAACAGGAAGTGGATGATGAGACAAGAGCATTAAACAAGAAGTGGAAAACGAGAGGACAGGATCAAAGACGGTTTAGAACAAGATGGCCCTTCAGTGTGGCCAGCCCCCAGCCCAGAATTGCAGCAGCCTGGAGTCTGTTGACCCCAATGGGAGAATTATATGTGAACACACATTCTGTTACTGAGGTAAATAATGGAGTTTTTTTTTTCAAAAGTCACATCTTTTCCAAACATTTTGACATGAAAATGCCAACTTTGTTCACGAGACATGGCACTGATCTGCTGTGGGTGGGGTAAGGGTGGCTATGCCCATTTAGGAGACAGGAAATATATACCATTCCATACCATTGGAGCAGCTTCTCCTAGGCCATCCTGTCGGTATATAAACTCTTTGACAGGATCACCACCGTGACACTTCAATACAGGGTGATTCACTACTAAAATGCCTGAAAATCTGCCTGCTCTCACATTGATTCGGGTTTTTAAGGATAATGCTTGTGGGATCAGGGGACGCAAATCTGGGTCACTTCAACAGTACAGATGACCGTGGCAGGATGCACCGTGCAGTGCACAGTCAAACTGCATCAGCGCACAAGCTTGGAGAAGATAAACAGCTTCATTACAGATATTCATGTGGCAAAGATAAGAATCACGGATTCCTGCAGTCTCTATAATCCACTGCAATCATGAACCTTTTGATAAATGTGTGATTTCTGAAGAAATAAATCAGGTGCTATTAACCATCAGCTGCAGCTTGAATGTTTGCTATTTTCCAGCAACAACAAATTGCTGACTTCCTCAAGAGCCTGGAGTGTAACACAAAAACAAAATGAGATGCATCAACAGTCATAAAGATGACGATGAAAAAAAAACATGATGTGACAAATATGCATGTTCTAATTACACAGATTTATACACAGACTTGTCCTGACAGATGTTTCTCTGAGACAACTAACTGTATGAAGATGTCAAGGTGTGTCCTGCAGCTGCTTCCCACCTTGAAAACTGAGGACATATAAAGATTCGGAGGGGGCGGGGGGAGTAATAATTGCTATTTTGGGGAGTATTAGGGTCGGTTTGTTTTCTTATTCAACAGTGCTTGGAATGCAAAATAGTGCTGCGGTGTAAAATAAATATTATTGGCAAAATTATTTCATAATGACAACATCACTACACTTTCTTTACTTTACAATCAGTTTGAAATCAAACAGATGTCAGCAATGAGCTGCTAACAATGAACAAACATACGCAAAGCCTATGGCTGTGGTGTGAGCAGCAGCACTGGAGCCATGAACACAATACAGAAGCCGCTGAGAAGACAAGTCTACTCAGCGGCATGGGCACCACAGCCAGCAGCATCTGAACCAAAGGCAGCTGGTAAGTAGCCTAAACAAAAAAACATGAAGTGACAGCTAATTTCACACAGTGGCATAAGCTCCACATACGGTGATGAATAAACAAAAAAGAACTATAGCCTGAGCAGTGACACTAGTATTACTCAGCAGCGTAACCACCACAGCTGATAATAAGTAAACAAAAAAACCACAGCATTCACTGACAAATAATATCACAGAGTAGTGTGAGCACCACAGCTGATAATGAGTAATGCAAAAAACTACAGCCTGAGCCTGAAATAGTACCAGAGCAGCTGGTGAAAAGCAAACAAAAGGCTTCAGCCTCATTTGTGCCACCAAGCACACAAAGGTAAAGGAAGCTATTAACAGCATTCCTTTACCTTTCCATTTCTTTTCCTTTCTTTTCTCTGCCTTCTTTCCCAACATTGAGCACAACCACCACCATCTTACAGCCGCTTGGAGGGTGAGTGATACATCTACAGCTCCGATCACTGGCATCGCAAGGCCACCAATAACAAATGAAAAAAAAACAAAAAAAAAAACAATGGCGCTGTACGACGCACACAAGCAAGAAGGCGAAAAGGAACACATCCTCACGTGACACCAGAACTGGCAGCGACTTAGTACAACCACCAAGTGATATGTGTGTTGTTGAGGCTTTTCACATAAAATATGCTTATTTTGATTCCCACTTCAATTACTGAGCCATCTATTTATTTATGACTGAGAAAATCAGCAAAAAAAAAAACAACAACACATGATTTTCCCCCAAACAATGATGAGCTGGGTGGCTGTACTTCATTTAGAATTCAAAATGTAGATAAACCAGTCTAGTCCGGTCCATTCATACTGCTTTTCAACATGCACATGTCTTCAAAAAACTATTGTGAGAAAAACTTGCATTGTATTTTCCCCATATTTTAATTTTAAATTAAAAAAATTAAATAAATAAGTAAATAAATTCCTGTACGATTTTTTCCTGTCTTTTCTGACACTTTGTGAAATTGTTGCGGGTAAACCTTTTTTTTTGTCAGTTTCTCTGATAAAATAACGTCAATAACCTTGCACCAGTGACATTTTGCAGGAAGCACTATGAATAGCCACTGCCTGGAGGACACAGCGCACTAGACCTTTTATTGTGGCAGAGTGGAGAGAGGAGCGCTCACTGGACATGAATGTATCTGTACATGAATCTGTGTGTCTATATATGATGTGCATGGCAACAAACAGTGGCCATGAATCTACCACAGCTCCAGGGTATGGAGGAACCATATCTATGACCCAGCACCCATGTCACTCACTATTTTATCCTGGTGGCCATGACTTTTTACTGCCCCTATACACTGACATCCACATTCTTGTGCTATTAGCATTTGTGAAGATGAAAAGAAGCAAATGATTCATCCTTTGCTCCACTTCACGTAAAGCCTCCTTACTTTCATTTATTTAATCTCCATGTCTGAGAGTCATCAACAGTATAGGTTTTTATCATGTACACAATTTCATGGAAAGTCACATCAATCTACAGTGACAGACCTCTCCATACTCACTCAAACACAACTAAATTAGTTTTGAGCATGTGCTAAAATTATCAACGATTGATTGTGCGCCCCACAAAAAGGCCCTCCAACCAAGGGTTCAACCCATGATCATGAGGTGGTACAAGCCATGACAACTTTGATCAGAATAGATCAACATATGCTGATTTCTTAACTTCTTAGCTTTTCTAATAGTTTTACTTAGCTTCTTTGTAAACTTTGTATGTTCTTCCGTCTGTCTGTATCTAGGTAATCTGGGCAAAAACCTGCATTTGTAGCTTGAGCTGAGACCTCCATGGTGTGTGTTTATATGGTGTGGAAAAAAACCCAAAACATTAACAATTAGTTTACAATTCAGAGAAGTAAATACATGGATGGATGGATATCCTAGAAAAACAACCATTTAATTGAAAACAAAGTCTGAGTGGTGCACATAAAGAACAAAATAGAACTGACCGTACAGTATGCTAATTACAAATCCTTATGCATCAGCACTGGAGTTGTTAATGTGGCCACTTGCTTTGAGTCCAGTTTAAGGCCCAGTTTAGTCTGATTTTGTTGTGTTTCATCTTCACTTGCCATTTTCAAATAGTTGCAACAATTTAGATAGGATCTCTATGCACAAAAGACTGCAGGAAACACAGAAATATATAGTATGAATGTATTGAGAGACTTCCTGTCAGTGCCCGGAAATTGAGCACTCATCTTATTGTTAATGCCCTTTCTCAAAATGTGTAAAAATGTGTCAAATATCCCCATCTTCATGGAGATGAAGATGGGGATATTTTCAAATTATCATTTAGACAGACAGCGAGAATGCTTGAAAAGTTCGTATTTTTATCTGTAAAGCCCCCAAAAGTGTGTATGCATGCATGCCTTAAGATGGCACATTCCTCCCTGTGAGCAGTGAGTTTCCACTGCAAACAGCCGAGTTTGCATCAGACAATACATGTGCTGTAAAGCAAACTTTTGCTGAGTGCACATGAAATTTTCCATCCTACATATGGCTTTTTAAAGGGAGGCAGAGTTGAGCCGGCTCCACTGTCTCTTGACATTGGTGCTGAGTTGATGTGAAAAGAGCAGGGTGTGAGTGTCTGTTTAATATGACACACCAATACAGCTGAATGTCAGGGCTGAATATATATTCTCCACAGCAGCTTGCTGCAACACGACTTATTGGCTGCTCTTAATAGCTGAGCTGTCTCCTCATGACTCCACAATATCTGGATTGGGGATTTTTTACTCATGTATACCCTTTTTACCCTCAATGCCAACACTCTTGGCTCTCCTTGCAATTAGATTCAGCTTCTTATTTACTGTGCATAGACAATTTGATTCCTTACAAGCCTGGCAAAGAACATACATAAGGATATACAAGGGTTACATAAACCAGGAGGAGTCAGAGAGGTTTTCCACAACACAGAACATTGTGTCATCTGAGGTTGCATGTGCCAACAGTGATAATCGTTAACTGTCTTGTACCTGTGTTGGTATTTTGGCATTTCTAAGTGACTTTAATTATTTAGAACATCCTTCCTCACAGTTTATTGTTTATACAGTACGTTGCATCTCTGTGTTGTTGTCAGACACTGAATGCTGTGTTTTAAACCAGGTGTTGATGCATGAAAGTCAGATAATCATAACAACAATAATGATAACAACAGCAACAATAACAATAGTAATGCATGAACAAGAATAGAAATGGTTAAAACTTGGCAACCCAGAGAATAGTTGCACTTACTCCTAGTTTTTTATAGTTTGTGTCATTTCAGGATGATGAAGATTTAGCTGTTGATGCTAAACAACTACAGAGACATCAAATAATTTTAAGCTATGACATTTAAATTAGTTGACTCAGAACTGACTCTGTTTTCCACATACACATCCATTATGTCAGAGGACAGACGAAGCTCTAAGGGTCTTCATTTATAAATAGTGTTTCCTTGAAAAAATTAATTTAGTCTGAATTAAATAATTTATGAAATTTTAGCCATCCCAGCACCCTGAATGATTCATTGATTGACATTCACTTTAAGAGTGAGTTGACTATGATAAATAGGCTAGACCCGGTGTGAAAATTTCTGAAATTATTTGGTTACAAGCTCAAGTATAAAACAAAATGCATAGTTTAACCCAGTCCCCATCCCATAGCAACCTGTGGTATGTTAAGGGTTGTCTTTTGGACTTGCAACATGGAAAGCAGAGTTAGTTGTTTCACAGATCTATCTTGACAGCTGTTGAGTTTCCCTTTCATCTTTGTCCTCCTGCTCCTCCCATTACTTGTAGGCACCACAAACTCAGAAGAGAGGGAGCTCCAGAACAAAGTGGGAAACGAGGAAAGAGGACAACTTTGGGAAACTGCAGCCACATCACAGGAGCCGGTGACTGAAGGCAGGTTGGGTTGCCAGGGCAGAGATGAGACATAGTCGGAGGATGGAGAGCAGGCTGGACCATGGAGTGGGAGACTACACTACGCACACAGCACAGCTACGCAGGTGTGCGTTGACAATTACAGTGAAAAGAAATGAGAGTAGTCTCTCACAACCAGTGTTGGGAGTAACATGTTACAGGAGCGGCTTTACTTTAGCAGTAACGAGTGCTGTAACTAATTACACTGTCAAAACCCATAATGCGTTAATCATTACCTTGCGTCACCGCGCAACCCAACTCTTTTCATCCTCTGATCTTTATAGTATTTCCCAAACTACCCTTTATTTATCAGCTGGAACAATTCTCTTACACGAACATGAAGGACATTACACAGACTATAGCGAGTCAGTTGTATAACCAATGTCTATATTGGCAGCATGCTGAGAAGCAAAAATGGACACGCGTCATGCAACCCAATTTGTATTGAACCACACAGTCAGACAAGAGGAACAGCTCTCCAGTGCCTCACTTCCACCCTGTATTTAATTGCCAAATACTCAGCGATTTTTACTTATTTCTTGAATGTGAAGAGTCATACTGAAAATATATCTTTAACACAGATCAATGGAAAATATTAATATTTATTTTATGTACTTCTTCTCTTTTTATCATGATGGCAGGTGAGGCAGTGCCTCACCCCTGACCACATGTCACTGCTGTGTACAAAGACAGCTTCATTTCACTGTCACAAAAGTTTTTGACATTGCATGTTTGATGGGCCACAGGCTGAGAGTTACTGATCCTGAGTGAATTCACTAAACACCAGTGCAGTATATAAAGTGGATTTTTAGGATCACAAATGACTCTCAGCATAGCCTTCAAATCCCATCCCAGGAAGATCAGATAGTAAATACAGCTATAGCTCCAGATTGCTCCAGAATTTCACTTCCTACTAGTTCTTATTATTATTATTATGTTATTATTATGTTAAAACATGTATAAAACATCACATACTCATATCTACCAAGGAGAGCTAGTAAAGACCTCCTAATGTGTGACCTTAAAATTGGCCAGTTTTATACACCAGAAGGAATAGCATGATTTGGTGTTAAAAACAACCAACACCGTTTGGGACATAATTCGAAATAAGTTATAGATGATCATTGGTACAAAATTTCAAATTGAATGTTAACTACAGGTATATAACTTTAAATAAGTCATTGCTGACCTTTAGCACAAAGCTTAAAGCACATTAATTTTTTTTAACCTTTGGCAAATAACTTTAAACGAGCTTTGTTTTTACGATCTCCTGTTTAAAGTGCTGTGCTTGTCTGAAGAACCATCCGTCCTGACTTCTCTTTATGTGAACACTTTCACTATACGTTAGCTGACTTCCTATGTTGTTCATGTCATGATTACTTTGGCCACTGGAGGTCACTACCCAAAGATAAAAATAACCATAGCTTGTGACAATTTGCTTGCACAGACAACCTTCAAACGGAGGACGAGCTGTCCGGTAAACTCATTTCAACCCTCATGAGCACTGCTGAGCAAGAACTCATCACTTTCTGCTTCTGCTGTCTATTATACACACCTCCTGCTGTCAGACTCTTTAGCACTCCTCAGTGTTCATTAGTAATGCTGTCAACCTCCATTCCCTCAGTAGGCAAAGCTCAACTTGATGAATTTCCCTAGAAATATAGGTACACTTCCCAATTACAGCTTCAGCAGGCCCTTGCAGTTTTCAAGAACTTTTTAGCATTGTAATTTCTGTTTAATACTCAGTGGAAATCTGAATTGTTGGAAGTATTGGAAGTTATACCTCATGCATCACAGGTGTTCATTATTAGAACTAACTTTTCAGGCTATGGAGATTAGGGACATATAATCTTGAACACAACTGAGATTACTTTCATTGAAACTCTTTGACTCCTTTTATCTTGTTTCTTTCTTTGGTTGCTCTTTCCTCTCCCCCTCTCTCTTCCCTCATCTTCATGCTGCTGTGAGGAGGGAACTCTGGAACTGGTTCACAATGCTCAGCTGCTTGTATAGCAGTTGCCTTAGTTGTGAAAAGCACCTCTTATTAATCACAGGAATGACACCAGCCTAGGAAACGCTGACATGTTGGCCTGGTGTGATGGAGGCAATTACGATGGAAACTGAAACTAAAAGAGAGACTCAGTCCTCATCGATTTAAAGTCAGCAGTCGAAAATGCATCCTGCCAAGCTAAGTCAGTTTAAGTGATTGACATGTCTGCTTAATGTCTGCTTAAAAAATCAGCCTTTTTAAATGAAAAAGAATTTAATATAGACTATAGACAGTACTGAATGATTTTGGCCATTTATTTACAATACAGTGATTTGTCAAGTTTCCTCAAAGTGAAATTCAATTCAGTGACATGATTCCATGTTTTATAATTTACAGGCATCTGTGTCTTTGTACAAGTAAACACATTTTTTTAAAATCATTGTTTACATTAGACATGACATTGCTTTGTCTGTGTATCCTAAAAGGGTCACATCCTGAGGACGAAGGATTAGAGAAGTCTAATATTTAAACTGACTATTGAGTACTTTGTAATTTGTTACTCAGACATTCACAGACGGTGTATAATAATTGTGCACAATTGTATACAACATCTAACTGTGGGATGCCAGGCAAGTGAAAATATGAAAAGGAAAGAACGGCTGGCTCATGGGCACAACAAAAACTCGATCTCTTATAAAGTTTAGCCTGTTTCGACTTGTCATTGCTCGCATTTATTCTTCTTCTTGTTGGTCCCACTCTGTACATGACCACTGATAGCAACTTGACGGTTGAGAGCACCCATGCAAATTATTCATCAAAACATGTAGCTCAAAACAAGCTCTTAGTGTTGTTACTTTTCTCTTTTTAATGTAATGGAATTCATTGCAATGCGGCACAGCACTGTGGCACTCCTGAAATTTGCCATGGGGGTGCATTAGTAGTTCATACCCTCATCTGCCAAGTTCTTCTGCACGTTTTACTCCCATTGTGTCATTGCGGTTCTACACCGGGGTGACTATTGATTAGTTTCACCTATCCAACATTGTCCTGCCCTTCCGACCATATGTTTATCCCTTTGGCTGACTATGACTCATGTGACTATGTTCACATGAAGATATTTGCTTTTGCTTGCTTTTGGCAGGGTTATTTACATTATTTTTTTAAATGCGACTATATATTACCCTGAAATGAGGTGTTCCTCTCATTGCACACGTGAGGAACATGTGATATAACTAATGTCAGAGAGTTTGTAGTGTGATGTTGCTGTGCAATGTGGACAAAAGAAAAATGACAATCACTTGATGGATGGGAGCATATTAAGATTAAAGTTTTGCTCAGGTCTCTTTGAAAAATATCACATATGTACCCTCATTAGGACCATGTATATGAGATGTGGATGGACAGTTATGGATTACATATGGGCAAAAGATTTTAGGGCATTTTGGCCAGCAGTGTGAACTTGGCCTAATGTGTCATGTTCTTGTGTTTTTAAGCCTGTTTCTCTCCTCTCTCTTGGGTTTTGGATGCTGAAAGCATATTTCCACTCCATATGTCATGGAAGCATATTTCCACTCAGATTGAAGTTCATATTTTTTCATTACGCTACACAGCCCTGAGGGTGGTTGTATTCAATTTCTCCTCCCCAGAGTTCTGCACATTAGCCTATCACCGTGACACTGGAGCCGCACACTAAGTGTTTCTGAGGTGAAACTTGTGTGGTTAAGGATGTATTCGTCTGGATCCAAGCCAGGTCAAATCTGCTAATACTGGCTCATTAGACTGCAGTTAATGAACCGAGTCTGCTGCAGTCCAGAAACACAAAAGGCCACACATAACATCACATCAGCGCATTTCCGTAAGAGCGATTGGCCCGTAACATAAACCTCTAATGCAGTTCAAGTCTGACTCAGCATTTGATCTGCCTGAAGGATATCAGCCACTGTGAAAGTGTGGTGGCATCCATTTAGTGAGAAAATCATATGGCAATGAGAAGAGAGAACCCATCTTAACTGTCTTTTTGCGTACATGAAAACAGCCTTTTGTTTCAAAATGTTTTGCGGTTTCTGCTTTCTTGGTAAGAATCCCCAGATAATAGACAACACAACATGATGACAATGAGATTCCTGTGAGGAACCGTGGGCAGAAGCAAGGAAGTGTGGCTGACGTGATAGCAATCTCTCTCTCTTGCCCCACATAGACGAAGTTCAAGTTTCAGGTTTATGTATTTATATAGCACTTTTGAAAGCAAATAGTGTTTGCACCACTGTGCCTAATAGATAAAACCTTAAATGGGTTTAATATCCAAGCTAAAACAATATGGACAGAAAAGTGTCACGTGTCATTGTTTGTGAAATTAATCTATATTCATATCACTTTTTTATATTCTATTTTTGGTCACTTGGCAGTGCTAATCCTACAGGCGAGCACATAATGTCGGAAAAATGACTTTTTTCAAACCCCCATCTGAGATGTGCATTTGAGTCCTTGTTGAATTAAAGGTCATGAAGGTTCCTTGAAACTCAGAGCATCAGATAAAAAATATCAGAAGTTCACATTTCAAAAGTTATTGTAACCAAGGTAAAAAGTCTCTATTAAAATTATTTGATTGCACACACAAAAACAGACATGAGTATTAAAAACAGCAGAATTTCTATTTAAATAATATAGTATTGATGAAAATAAAAAAAACGAAAAGGAATTAAACCATTAGAAATAATTTAGTTTAACTTTTACATCACTGTAAGGTGCGTGAAGAGGTAGGATGTGGAAAAATCAGTTTTATCACACAATCATAATACTGCTAGGACAGATTGCACAACTTCAAAGTTGATATACTTCATATTCAATTTGCGGTAAGTTGCATGTGACATCATGTATCGGAATTCAACAGTTCCATGATATTATTGAACTTTATGCTTCACCAATCAGACAAATTGAGTCTGCTAGAAGACCGTTCATCCTTTCATCGTCTGCTCCTAAAACTTGCATGGATGACCTGTGTATGCATGTGGTTGTGTGCATTAGGGCATCTGGTACGTGAAGTTGGAGGATCAGGGTCCTGAGACGCACTGAAGGTCAGATTGTTTGTTTGGTTTGTCCAACATGGCCCTCTGAACATTACAAGGACTGTTTTTCTTCATGGACGCCTGCTACTTTCACCCCTGAGTGGGTCTGCTGTACACAGAGCAATCTGTGCTCTTTGAGCTTCCCCTTATTCCTGTCTACTGTTCTGTTACAGTAAATGTGTTAGGGTAGGGGTGGCCAAACTGCAGCTCACACGCTGCGTGAAACTCTTTGCCTATCAGTGTACGGTTCTTCAATAGATTCATTGAAACCATCAGTGTGTGACCCTGTAATACACAAAATTGCCTTAAAAACCTTAAGATGGACCTTCAGTTCGGTCGTAACATTGTAAAACCCAATCCATCTTTAACACAGTTTCACTTTTAACACCAACTTCAACTTAGACTTTCATTTACTTAAAGTGCCAGTTCTGAATGGTTCATGTTCCACGTTGCAACTGCAGGTGACAAGATGTGCCGATGCTGTTCATGGTAGTGTTCCCCGAATCTGCTGGTGAACACCAGAGATAAAAGAAGCCATCAGTCTGAAGAAGGAGCCTATAACGCCTATACCGTCTGTGGGAGTCAAAGACCAAGTCATGGGAGAGGTCTGCTGAGGCCATGGAACAAAACTTTCTGTCTGCTTCACAGGGGAATAAAGAAAAACTTCACAGGAAAACTAACGAGATGCAGCAGGAATCAAACATGCACATGCATGCACTCCTCGGATATATTGTTCATTTATTGTTGCTGCCTCAAAGCCCTTTGCTTTGAGGCATTTATCAATAACACGGCCGCATGTGTGCATCTCTCTCTCTCCTTCTCAGTAGGCATCTCGGAGAGAGACAGAGATAATTTCTACCCTGAATACTTTGTACAATAACAAAAATGAAGTGAGAGACCCAGTTGGGGGCAGGCATGCAGGCATTGTGGAATGGTTTTGGTCCGTTCTGATTGGACGGTGAAACCTGACATCAGGTTTTGCACAACCTTGTTGTATTGTAACAAGTTGTATTATCTCGTTACCTCACTTTCAGGGAGACTGAAAAACATGTGAAACCTTGTTGGTGGGTTATGGCACCTATAGGTAGCTCATGTTATGCAAAGATTCAGCATGAATATATGGCTATATATATGATTATAACATTATAACATTAGATATGATTATAACATTATGATTATAACATTATGATTGGTGAAAATGATTCACCAATTGCACTGTACTTACAAATGCAGATTCAGTTCCAAAAATGTGTCTTATCAGATGGGGGTGCTTTACCAGGGCAGTAAGCAGCTTAAACGGTAGGAATTCATTGTCAAAGTTAGAGATAGTGAGAGTCTCTTTTGAGATTTTTTTCCACTTTATGTCAGAGTAAAGAATGTTTTTCTTTTCATTTCTTCCCCTTGCTTTTAAAAGCTTCATGTTAATCCTGTGAAAGCTTTTGAAATGTTTGTGTCACCGCATTAAACCAAGGGAATAACCAGAGCCACATTGAAAACGGGCACATCAAACACTCGTATTCACAACTTCAAACACATGGAGATAGGAGAGGGTCCACTGCTTATGATCCTATGCGCAGGTCATGTCTCGTAGCAGCTTACACAGTGACCATGGGATTTTACTGTAGGTTTCTGCAGAAAAAGAAAATGAAAGGACAGGAACCTATAGGTTGCTGATTTGCATGTTTGCGGAACTGGAAAATATCACTGTTGTAAGTTGTGTAAGTGAGGCTGATATAATAGCTAATTGGCTAAATATTGAAGCGACAAATATTGGTCACTTGAGACCAAGCGTCATGCTGAAGCAGCAGTTTTTCTTCATCGTGTATCCAGATGTGTGTGGCTCTGCAGTGATGTATGCACTTTAATCAGGATGCAGGATGTTTAGCAAGCATATCTGTGAGGACCAATTGTCCACAGGGAGGAGTGAAGACTGATGAAAAGCAGTTTCAGGTATTGCAACAGTGATTAGAAATGCCACATACTTAGGATCACTGTTGTACTGCTATTTGATATTGTACCCATTGCTGCTGTTGAACCTAGTACCTGGTGTCACAGGCAATAACACACTTGTCAGCCAGCGGAAGAGACATGAAGTGAGGAGGCAGTGGGTATGTACTTAAGTTGACAAATCTAAGCCTTTTCTTGTCCCTCTCCTCACCCATCTTTCAGTGCTCATTGATTCATACAAATCAAACAAGCTGCTTCAAGGATTCTACACTTTCCATTCAACATTCAGCTTTGGCAAATCTTCAGTTTTTTTTATTTAACATGATGCAGAAATCAGATAACAAACCAGCAAATTGTGAATAAGTGGTTAGAACTTTTGCCTCCTAGATCAGACTCTGGGCCTTATTTTGTGGATGTTGCATGTTCTTTCTATGTCTGCATGGGTTTCCTCTGAATACTTAAGTCTTAAAACATGCATGCTTAGGGCCAGTTTGAGACTTAACATCCCTACCTACTATAACCTACTAGCAGTATCTAGTAGGTCTAGTAGCACATGCCCCCCCCTCCCACCGGAACGTCTGAACATGTCTCACCATCAAGGTTCAAAGGTCACTTCTCTGGAAAAGGAGTCGCACACAGCTTTTATACTGACACTGAGAGACACTGACATTTGTAGAATCCATATTTACTCCCAAAAACACAGCATATGATGTCAGATCTTCCTCTGCACTTGCAGCTCAGTCCAAGGCTGTAGACTTTTCATTCTTTTCTCATGGCGAAGAACCATGAAAAAAACAATCAATGAATAACAGCAGACCTCGGCAAAAACACTATATGTTGAGTACCTTTGATGTGAGTGTTGTGAGGGTTGCTTTAAGTGTTAAATAAGAACAATTTTGACTTGATGAAATGATGTGAGTTATGAAAAACACACATGAGATACAATCATGACAAATTGGACAAAAAATTGCCAGAAGTGGCAATTAGCTCACACATCTGCACAAATGCTTAATGCAGCGTTACCTGTCAGTCTGTATTCAGGCAGCAGAAAACAACTGACAGGCCACAGTATCAACTCTGACAGATGATTATGTCATTCCAACAAAGCTTTCACCCACAGCGAGTTACCTCCGCACTCTGGAGCTGACAAACGACTTGCGTCATTGCAGCTATTTAGAGAGGAGCTTTGCCACTTGCCACAATGTGAATGTGCTGGGTCTCTTATGTTTTATCTGTGTTTATGTTATGACAATCCCCTTGCAGTGAATGTAAACGCATATAAAATATACATTGGTGCCAGTGAGATGTTTTTCCTTTTTTTCTTAAATAGGGGTGAAACTAAAAAGTGACGACATTTCTTGTTTAAGCAATAAGCTGTCTCGTGGGCACGGGGCAGAGGCCTATCAGACTGTGAGCTATTCAGAATTCTATTTGTGACCTCTGAGGGGCAGTAGCTGCCAGAAACTGACAAGAAGCAGAAGGAGGGGAAGCAGCGGGCAATAGGGGGCAGGAAGAATGACATTGGATGATGGAAAATATTATCATTGAAGTTGACTTGCCACTTTGAAACCTGCTACAGGATGATATTTGAGACTCACTAAAATGAATTGTTAGAAGGAACTGAACAAAGCTGAACCCCCACCCCAATGGAGCCAGGGCGCTGACAACAGCACCCCTTGCAATAAGATAGTAAAGAGAATCTGCCCCAGCTGAGCTCCTGGCTATGGAGGCCAGGACGTGTGCTTCAATGTGCCTGCCCCCGACTACACTATAATTCCAACGGAAGCCATGTGCTTTTTGTATAGCCAGTATGGATCGTATAGATCAGTGGATGTAATGAGGATAACGGAGGTGAAAATTTATATCCATGCCATCCATTCCTCTCCACCCCCACCCTATGGTTTCTGCTGGCTTCAACGTGACAAATGGCAGCCCCATGCAACTCAAACTCCTGTCTTCATACAGGATCCTTCACAAACCAGTGGGTGACATCACAGAGGGTTGGGGCTTGGCCACAACAGTGGTCACAACAAAGTAAAAGAGAAAAAAGAAAACTTTAATTAAAGCAATATGTTCAAATTTTTTGTCTGATTAGACAAAAAATACTTAGAATTATGTTACAATGTCTATTTAATTATTTGCAAACAGATGTGCTTGAGTTCAAATTGACTGCTCACCTGTGGTTTTTGGCTATATTTTGACAATTAATCTCGATAAGTCAGCTTCTCTTGATTGGTTGGCATTCTTTTATGCAGTGCCCAGGTCTAAATAAAATAAGAAAAAATCACTAAAAGGTTTTTTTTTTTTTTTTTTTGTGATTTCCTCACAAAAAGTTCCTATTCTCCATATATCCTGACCAAGGAGAAATGTTTGAGACATGGTTGCATAGCTGCCAAACAAAAAGGGATTTCGTTGCAGGAAAATATTAAAGCAAATATTTCTATATATTGTAAATATTTCTATAGATTAATCAAGAGCATCCTTCTGTTCGTTAACCACCTTCAAACAGCCTCAGATAAAATCCATTGCATGGATTAGTTGAGCAGCACTATGATAAAGGCCTGTTTACATCTTTGGCATCGTATCTGTCATTATGTAAAGCATTACGTAAATGATGCTAAAGTTCCTGCTTTGCATTATGTGCAGTGATGATGTGAGACATTCAATCAATGAGTGTGTCCTGCTTCCACTGTGTGGCGCTCATGAGGCCAGCATGTGTAGAGGTCAGGCAGGGGTTATATGTGAGATAGTGGCAAAGCAAATGAATATGACCCATGACAGCTTCCAGAGTTCACCATACTGTGTGAACACTCACCCTTGCAGTGCTATGTGTGTTTGACTAATGTGCTGTGATATGCTGAGATGCTGTAGATTGTTTGAAAATAGTTGTGATATCCTGACCAAACCAGTGCCACTTTTTCACAACTTAATTTTAATTCTAATGTGTTAAAAAAAAGCTATGCAATGGAATGATGCAGATACTGGAGAGCTGTCAACACGGACATCAGATCCCAGATTCAATCAACTAGGCGATCTTGAGTCACAGATGCAAATCACTTGTGCTATTTAAAGCAGTATTCTGTCAGTACATTGTTAGAATGTATAGAATAAAGTCTTGATTCAAATCTGGAAAAGAGTGGAAATAGTTTCTAATGAAAAAGGCCTACCCTCTTTGGGAGTTTCTATTGTCATTTTCTAGCTGTTGTCACGTCTTTCTGAAACCAAGTTTACCATGAACTCTTAGCTGAACTGATCAAGTATTTGAGGCCTTCTGACCTCAGAAATCTACCTGCTTTGCAAAGAAAAGAGCAGAAGTACACACTAGTAACACAGAAACCAGTCCCACTAACAAAATGCACACACCCACACCAGTCATTCCATGGGGCAATATCAAGCAATTTCCAAGCCCCATTTCAAGATGGTAATAACAACCAATGGCAATCTTACTCCACTTGTCTGCAACACTCTTATTCTTCCTGCCTTTCTGTGGCACTGCCTCTTCTCACTTGTTATCATGAAAACTGAACAGAGAGATGGAGATTCACATTGCTTTTTTTGTCTGACAAATGAACCGTGCTACGCCTAATTACCCAACCTCCTACCTGCTGCGGTCTGTCCTACTCAAGGAGCAGGAGAGGGAAAAGTGTGCATGGGGAGTCAATTTGTATTTGAATATGTGATTGAAAAACCTGGTGGAAAACATGTTGCCTGTCAGTCTAAAATAGAGCTGAGAGCTATAGTTATTGTGGATGAAGTGGAGAAGAAGGCATCAATGAATTTGTCCTATATTATGGTTTATTTTCCTTTGCTTCATTCCTTTGACACAATTTGTGTTGGTACAATACCATATTGCCATCTTGTACAGGTTTCATGTTTTAGAAATGTGAGAAGGCGCTGGATGGGAAGATGGAGTAGGCCTGAACATGATATAAGCATAGGTAAAGATGTGGAGGCAACTAACAAGGCCATATATCTATTTTCTCTCAGTGAGTTTGTTTTGTTTGTCACTGAGGTCACTCTGGTTCACATCCATTTGTGCACTTGTAAATTCTGGTGTGTTTCACTTATCTTACATTTTAGTTCCATGGAGACCTCTGCTTGCCTCAGCCTTGAAGGTCATGCGTTGCTTCATTTGACTTTTTTCAGCTGAGTGGTTGTTCAATTCACGTCAGCAGCATCAGCAGGAAGGCAGGTGCTATGACGGACCATGGTGGGGAAGAGTAATGATACAAATAGCTGAAATGAGTCTACAATACAGGACTAAGACCCTGGTACCCACTGAAAGCACTCTGAATGTATTGCCTTTCATGTAACTTGAAGATACCCCAGGATCCTTACTCCTCTTGCCTTCTTTCCTTCTCCCTGTAAATATTATCATCTCATCTTTCACTTCTTTCATGTCCTCTTCCTTTTCATTTTCTGAATTGTTCCTCCACATTTTCATCTCCCTCTTGGTGCTAAATCCCAGTGTAAATTCTCTCTGCTGTAAGTCTTGATGTTTTCCCGCCCCTCTCCACCAAATAATAATGTCCTCATTCATCAAAAAATATACTCTTTTTTACATTTTTTTTACATCTTTCAATGCTTCCAAATTCTAGCCAATCACATGAATAAGATTGGGTTTATGGGTATGGTTATCATGTCTGTGGAACGTCTGGGCTGGGGGCTAGGGCATGACTTACAACCAAATTGCAATCACTTCAACACACTAATCTAATTCTCAGTAGCATGGAGTGATTTCTTTGGATATATGACAAAGTGGGTGTGGGTATGGCTTGGGTGGTCTCAGCCTTGCAAGATCTGGGGCCAGGCAAGGCCAGGCCATCCCACGGACAGCCATCATTAGGTGGGCTGATGAGTTCAGCTCAGGTCAGCTGAGTCGGCTCAATCAACCCACCATACAACCTAATGTGCAGGCTGTGTGAGGGGACAAATGAAAAGGAGCAGGGAAGAGTGAAATGCAGTCAAGAGCGCTGCATATCTGGATCCAGAGGGTACAATAAAAAGGCTGTAAGCGGCAACGACTGGGAAGAAAAAACAGCCCTGGCATTTTGGAACACCTTCCCCCCCGGCCCACGGCAATCGTCGGACGCGAGCGGGGGGGGGGGGGGGGGCTGCAACCCGCCCCTCTTGCATGTGCCTAAAAGCCAGACCGCCCAGGCTGTAGGACGGACCTGAGGTGTCTGTGTGAGCATTATCCCTGCTGGTCCTCCATGGTGTAGCAAAGAAAAATGCTACATCGGGCACCCAATGTGGACAAGCACTGGGCAATGATGGCAGCCAACCACAAACACCTGGTCATCCTCCACGCCTGAGCAGAAAGGCAAACTGTCCTCCTGGAGAGGCAGACCAGCCGGTAATGGCAGCACTACTGGAGGCACAGCCAGCCTGGACACTTTCGGGAAGAGTGTGCCCTCCCGGAGGTTGGCCATGTGTTCTGGGATGTCCTGCCCCCGTGAAAGGGTTGAAGGCTAGGGTCGATTAGGCCGAGTGTCTCCCCAGCCTAAATCGGGCGATTGGGGTATGTGGGCATGACTTGGGCGGTCCTAGTCTCACAGAAGGTGGGGCCAAGCCAGCTCAGCTCAGTGTCTCTCAGAGTGGTATTCCTGCTGGTCATCCACAACATAGCAAGGGAGAATGCTACTGTGGAAATCATTTTACATTAGCCACAGTCTCCATTCCTTCCATAGTATGCTCTGCCCCCTTCCTGCTATGCTCTCTGTTTCTTCCTCCCTGTCCCATTGTGCACCTCCAATGGAAAAGACCAGCTACTCCTAAAGCCACACTTCATCTGCAGCAATCACCATATAGTATATATACAGTTCTCACACACACTCATTGTCAGATTGTCTTCACACATGCCTCTCCAGCACTTGGACTGACGTCCTGTTGTGGTCTTGCTTTGCTGACCTACAAGTTGTCCCTGTCCTGGAAACCTAATCTGCCATACATCTCCAACCACAAACCGTGCCCCAGAAAACCGTCTTGTCTTCTGCCCATGGTTATAAGTGCTGCCTGGTGACTGTGAATCCGTGGCTGTCCGTGTCCTGGAAGCACACTCCCCCTTCCCAAGCCCTGCACCTTACCCCAGCTGGGGTCTCCTTCTTGGCATCACTACCCAACCCCCCTTGAGTCAAGTTTCTATCCACCATCTTCTGTGGGGCTATGAATCCCAAGCTTAATAAAGTGTTTGCTCACAAACCATATCTGACATCTCAGGTTTAAGAACTGGCTGTACATTGGAAAAATGTACAGCTACCATTCTGTTGCAGAAAGGGATGTTATTTTAGTTAAAATGGAAACTGAATAAGGTATAAGATGAACATTTAGAAATTTTAGCTAAATTTCCATATGCAAAACATAAAAAACGAAACACATTTTGACTGTGTGATGACATCTACTGACCATTACATCCAAAGCCAAATAAAGCACACCGAGTAATTTAAGTGGCTGGTGTGTACAGTTGGAACCGTCACCATGACTACAGTCTCTATCTATCATTGCAACTGCATGGGGAGTCACAATGTCAGGAATTGTTACACAAGTTGGAAGTGAGGAGTGGAGAGAGGACCCATTGAAGATTAGCTGGTCTATTGTGTCTTGTGGCAGCTGTGATGAGTCAGATTTCATTGAGAGTGTTAACAAAGCTGGAGGTAGATATCACAAAGAAGAAAAGCCTCTGTTTAATCTGGTTGTTGATTACAGGCTGCAACCTAGTCATTAAAACAGATAGGATCCACACACTTACTTTGAGCTAGCTATGATCTGGGTCCCGACTGATTATGCACTACTAATTATTATTTTTTGATTACAGTAAAGCACAGTCATATAAGCACTTAATATTCATTATTGATTACACTTCTGGTTGTTAAGTAATCTGCAGTCTACATCAGGGCATTCATTAATTTGTTTTCATTATCTTACCCACTTCTATTCTAAAGGTGTTGTAGTTGTGTCTTGAAACATACAGTATTTCTGCAGATACAGGGCAAAGGTAGATTATTTCTCCCTGGACATGTTGTGAGTCCATTGCAGCAAACACATTCTATTCTTTCCCACACTGAGGAGCAATTGACCAAATATGCTTGTTTTTTAGGCTCTGGGAGAAAATACCTGAAAGAAGCCCATGCAAACTGGAAGAACATTCAAAGTCTACAGGCAACTGCTTGCATCTACGCTGGATTAGCAAGTCCTGTTCCGAGATTCATAACCTTGCTTTAGTTTAAAATGAGGAGTGACACGAGAAGATTGGGTTTCCCCTGGCTGAGGAGTGATGAGAGCTGGATATCTCCAGACCAGTGTAATTTATCACTCTAATTCTACCCTGTCATAACAAATTGATATTTTTTTTGTGTATATTTTACTTTTTCACTTAAAATTTGTACAGTTTTTAAATGGAGGAAAATAGGCACTACCTAATAATGTCCACAAGCTTGCTGTTTCCCTGACAAGAGACATATTGAGTGTCCTGAGTGTGATGCTGAAGATGTCCCTGGAAGATAGAAAGATCACACGCTGCCAGGTGGAGAAATTCCAAGAGGCAACTTTGGAGTTTGTGCTGAGGGACAGCGCGATTCATTCAAAGTAAATCAAATGTATTGATGTGGGATGGGGTAGAAAATATCTTGTGCTCACTCATTGACCTTCTTCAGCTACTTGGCCCGTCATGTTGTTTACTGTGCTCCCTGCAGCTTCACAATCTCCTTTTTTATAAGCCTGAGGAACAGATTCAAAAAGTGAAGAAAAAAAAAGATACTCGCATGAACAGAATGAATTTACTCACTTTTTCTGAGAGAGACACAACTTCCTGAAATCGAGTGGACAGGTCCAGCTTCCAGAAATCACTGGGCACTTGATTCAAGTGTTTTCATGATGACATACATTCTCCATTTGAGTATTTCATGGGGCCAACAGAGTGTGTGTGTGTATGTGTGTATGTGTAGAGGGTGCTGCTGTTAATCCCTTTATTTAGTGCAAGAAACAACTGAGTTAAGCTGAGAGCACATGTGGAGGGTGTAAGGACCTTGAAATGAGAGAGGAGGAAAGAGTGGAACAAAGGCACAGAGAGAGATGAAGATAAAATGTGAAAATCAAGAAAAGGTCCAGGAGGATACAATGAAAATCTGCCAAATTTTCCTTCAGCCACATCTGCACTGCAAATGAGAACTACACGCAACCTAGCGTGTTAATAAAAGTGTTGTAGTAGGGATGGAATGATATCAAAATCTCACAATATTTTGATGTTTCAATAACTGGCCCACTGCTGAATATTTATTGTGGTATTGTAAGGCATGTCAATGTAATGTAATGATATAGAAAAGCTCCACAGTACGATACTTACTCCATTGTTCAAGTATTGAAGGAATACTGAAGACGTGGGAAAACCTCATAATTATTACTGAGAGCCAGTCATAAGTTTTTGGTGAGAAGATGTAAGCTAAATAATGAATCAACTGAAATTCTCTTGTTTATTTTTATTTATTTATTGTATTTGATGCCACCTTTTTCAGTCTTCTCCTTCTTCTCTGTAAAGAAAGAGAGGTGAGTGGGGAAAGTTGTCAATTCTCAAGTTTCTTTTAAACACACACATATGCTGTGTAATTGTTGTATTTCTCAGTGTACCTGGGCAGAAACAGCAGGTTAACATCCATGCAGTAATTATCAAACACCAGATCATCTTCACTCACGGAGAGATGTGCTCTAAATTGCGAAGTCTGCCGCAACCAAAAGAGGTCGTCTGTTAATTTAAAGCGGGTGACGTAACAGGTTGCACAGCGGGAAGGCCCAAAGAGAGAGCATTACAGTAGCACTGAGGACCAGGGGGCTTCTTTTCATCTGTCACTATTGATTTGTATTCTTCATGCATGCATGTATGATCAATCCATGGATAGATGCAGGGATGTGAGGACAAACAAATGGCAGAACTCTGTCCTGTGAGCGCATCAGATTCACACTGCTCCCCAATCCCCTCCGCTCTGATCAATGTTTTTACTGATAGGTCAGAGTATTGATTAGGCCTTAGGAGACTTTCCATGGCACTGTGATGGCCCTTAGGGCCCAGAAAATACAGTGACATGACTGCATTGATGTGTCTGCCAACACCATATATATCATTCTCAATGGATTGAATAGGACAGTTGCTGTGTGTGATTTCATTCATCTGACCTCAGTTTTGGGTTCATATCATTTGATCATTCCCCTGAGGTTTCTAGGTGGGAATATTTAAGTTTCTCAGGCATCAATAGCATTCATAAAAGTTTGCCTGCTCACCTAAATGAGGCATGCAACTTCCAACGGGGTGCCCGTCTTAATTATAGGTTTATTTTTCTGAACACATTGACTTAGCTTTGCCAGAAATTAAATTCAGCATCTGACACTTTTTCTGGTTCTCTCTCTTGTATCCTGCAGCATAAATAAACTTGGGAGCAAAAAATGTCTCAATAAACAGATTAAAACATTTGTTAAAAGAGTGCAGAGAGTCTTGCTAAAAACATGGAAAAACTGTCTCGTGGAGGACACAGGATGGGAACTCATTTGACACAGCAGGATTGAGAACAGAGATAAAAACATTTGAGAGAATAGCTTTATGTGAAATCCTCCGCTGGAGATTGCATGTCACATCAGTGAGCACCTGGTGACCAGGTATTCTGCAGAGCCCATTTAGGTTAAGCATTAACCTGATCCAGTCCTGTGGACCCATCATCTGCAAGAGGAACCACTAGGATTGGGTGAGCCTACTATGCCTGGCAAGCCCAAATGAGTAGAGCAAGAACTGGAACCAGAACTGGAACCAGATACCTAAGCAACAGAAAACATGACAGTTATCATGGGAGTTGAGAGTAGATTCTCCTGTACACTTTCTCAGAAATCCCAAAGCTGATTTGATTGAGTTGCCCCAAATATTCAGCATGAACGTGGGAGCGTTAGGGTTCAGGAGTTGGATTTAACTAAGGAGCACCCTGGGGAAAAATTCAATACTTCATTTATATCAGACTCCCATCTTTTTCATGGGAGTCTAACTAAGGAGCTTCATGAAATATTTTTATGGGCTTGTACATAAGCAGGTCTTATAAACATGTTTATAGGAAGATTAGGATTACCTATAATATTGTAGTTGTTTTAGGTCATCACCTAAACGTTAATTTAGGTGCTATTTTATTAGTTGACTATACAATTGAGCACAACTTTCTGACAGACAGGCCCCCCCTCTGTAAAAATGTCAATAGAGGCCACGGCTTATTAAATGAAATGCCCCAACCACCCAGTGGGGGGTTTGTCTATTTTTCGACAATGATTATGTTTAATTGGTCATTGGTCTGTTTCTTAGCTGCTCACTTTAGCCCCACATCTGAGTTTCACCCACATGATTGTCATCTGCCTAAACTGCATTTCATGCAAGCACAATAGTATTACCTGGTAAATGTTGCACCTTTATGGCACGTTCACAGTGAAATCGTCAGCTGCAACCTAAGTACGCCACGCTGATGACGAAGGTCACATGGTTGTATTTATGAGCGTCTGTTCATTTAATCGAAGTCATGAATTACATATTTGGTAGGCCTTGTGAAAACAAAAATGACAGTGGTTACATAATGTCATGCTCAGTGCAGAGTGGAGCTGACCTACTTGGGCCGACACATCTGCCGGGTCGTTAACCCTGACCTACGGTTGGAGGTTCTGCTGTAGGCTCACTCCTCTAAGCTTGCCTGTCACCCGGGGATCCAGTGGACTTTTCTTTTTTTTTTTTTTTAATAGCTTGGACTTTTTTGAATAACTGATTGATTACAGTGACGATGAAATCATACTTTTAGTTTCTGGATTTGACTCATGGTCGGACTAAAGACCTCAGTAGGTATTAAATTTGAGATTGTCTTGTTTTTTTTTCTTTTAGTGGTCTGACAGTGTAAATGAAAAAAATGTATGCATACCAATATAAATATGAATAAATGAGTCAATGACAAATGACAAGTACATGTTCGTCATCTGTTTGCTCGTTTTGACAGAACCGTGTGAGTTGCTGCTGACTATGTGAAACACAGAATCACTGGAGGAGAAGCACTGGAAAAGTCAAGTAGACTTCCAGCAGTTCTGATTAAAAGAGACAGGAAACCAAACTATGCCATGATGAGGCACAAAGCACACAGATCAATCATGCCAAGAAGGGTGACATCAGAGGACATCACGAAGGAAGTGTTGACAGCCCATCAATCTGGGAAAGCTAAAAAAACAATAAAACAAAAGAAAAACCATCAGCAAAAAATTCCTGCTCCATCCATCCATTCATCCAATCATTTCTACAAATGGAGGGCATTTAGGTATCACTTCAGCACTGCCCAGAAGTGGGTAAGGGTCAACCCACATATCACCTCCAAAAAGTTGGAAACATTTTTGGTAGCATCTGGGATATATGTAGATGTATCTGGAATCAGGTGAACAATGAATAGATATTGGGAGAAGCCGCTACTCAGAAAAAAAGAACAAAGTTACTTGTTCAACGTGCCAAACGGCACTTGCATCAACCAGAGGCCTTCTGGAAGTCTGAAGTGAGTCAAAAAATTAATTATTTGGCGAATCAAGAAAATAACCTTGATGGCAGAAATGCCTCACAATATTCCATCAAAATACTGGAATGGCTTTAGTGGAAGAAGATTTACACCCTAAAATAGCCTAATCAAAGTTTGGACCTCAATCCCTGACAGATGTTAGAGACTGGTGAGTGGCTGGACAGGTTGTTTGGGGGTTACGCCATAACAAATAATAATAGTACTAACTAACTAAGTAACTAAGTAAGTAAGTAAGTAAGTAAGTAAGTAAGTAAGTAAGTAAGTAACTTACTTACTTACTTACTAAACAAATACATATTTAAAGCGACAGACAGGAGAAACTCTGTTGTTTGCCTTCTGCTGCCACCTAGTGGCCATGGAAATGGACACTAGGTCATCTGTGATTGGCTCAATTTGCGATGTGCTTGTATCCGATTGGCTGCTAAGAAGTTCCTCCGTGTCCAAAATTCTTCCGTTGGGAAACACGATTTTCTCAACGTTTCCCCTGTTTCACACTGGTTAACGTAGACAGTGAAAATGTGATTTTTGGACCAGAATTAATGTCTGATGTATGTGAATTAGACTGTAGGGACAAAGAAGTTTGCAAACGCGATCCTGGTTCGAGTGGTTTTGGCAGTTGACACGGAAAACGGGCTGTGTTTCCTACCGGAAGACGGCACGAGACGGACCGAGCAGAATTGATGGAGTTGGGAGGAACAGTTTTGTTCTAGGAGTTACACTCCCGAGCTGTCCAAACAAGATGCAGAGCTTCCGCACATTTCTGAGCACACCGGTCCTCCAGTTTCTGATATTGCAGCTGTGTGTGGTGCTGTGTGACATTACGGATGGGAACACGGAGCACCTTAAGAGGGAGCACTCGTTAATGAAGCCTTACCAGGGTGAGATAGCTCAGCTAGCCTCTGTTAGCTGCCCTGACGCCTAGTCCATTCCTGGACACTCAGATGTTTACCAACCTTTGGGTGGCTTCGTGTCACTTACTGTGCTGCTATCTGCTCACCCTCGCCTACATTCATTGTAGCTTTTATTACTACGTTAGATATTTGTGTTGGAAACCCGTGAAAGGTGATGCAAAGCCACCAGGAAATAAGTTACTGAAACTGCTTCAGAAGTGTCTGTGTCATGCTAAAAATTGACCTTAGACCCGGTTAATTTGTTGACTTTTTATTTTTTTATTTGTATAAACTGCATTATTATGATTATTTA
The DNA here is from genome assembly GCA_029224185.1 of Karalla daura. Lineage (NCBI taxonomy): Eukaryota > Metazoa > Chordata > Actinopteri > Chaetodontiformes > Leiognathidae > Karalla > Karalla daura. The sequence goes on from CM055195.1 coordinate 20,047,330, forward strand.
ACAATATTAACCAATATTGCAATTTTTACGTCCATTTAAACTTTACTTGTATATCTTTATATATCTGTTTTCATTCATATGGAAATTTGCACACTTTCTTCAACAGAATTAAATATCGCAAAGCCCAAAATAATTTGAATAGGGTGATATAATCTGAGTACATGAGCGGTCAAAAACTGTAAAACCCACCCCGGAAAGGAAAGAAAAAAAAAAAGTCAGGGTATTTCCTGTACACAGTAAGCGTGAATGGAGAAAGAGATCTAAATATGGTAGCGCTAGACCACAGAGAAAAAAAAAACCCAGAAAAACATCACAGAACCGTGTTGCCTCACCATTGGTTTTGAAAGATATGTGATGAGCCGTGAAACGCGTGGCACACCGTGTGGGTGTGTGGTTCACGTCACAGCAGATGTCAAGGCTTGTGTTTTAGCACTTTTCCAGTCCTCAGGACCGCTCAGTGTGCCTCACAGACACAGGACACATTCTTCCATTCACACTCGGGTGGCTAAGGCTGTCTTACGCAGTCCTGTTTACTCAGTTGCTTTCGCCGTGTGCGCACTAGGGGCAGTTTGAACATGCGGGCTTGGACCGAGACCTTCTCAATCCGCCTGCATTGCCACCGGGCCACAGTAAACCATGTCCCTCTTTCAAGCGATGTCAGAGAGACGTGCAGATGCAGGCACTGTTGTTCCTCATTTACTGCAAACTTCAAACATGTTCGCCGAGTTTCCAGCATTCAGCTCTGAACAAGTGGAAGCCAGTGAATGCCAAAAATGTTACCCAGCAGTCCAAGCTCGGCTGTGACTGGGTCTGCAAGTGCACCAGTAATGGCAAGAACTGAACTTGCGTGGATTGGTGGTCATGTATGAATTCACGATGGCCAAATACAAAACATCGGAATGCTAATCAACTTCTCGACGCAGTGTTTGGTTAAGGCGGGCACAATAAAATAGATGCGTAGGGAAAAATCCAGCGTTAGGCACCTGCTTCTCTTAACCCTCAGTAAATGTGTTGCTCTGCTGTTTGTCAAGTACATCTGTACATTAGCAAAGCAGCCGTGTGACCTCAGTGCAGTTTGCCTCAGTGGATCGCACAGAGCAGGGGTCCTCAGCCATTTTAGACCGCAGTGAATGGAGTGTGCGTCTCAGTCCTGTGATGGACTAGCGACGGGACTGTGTCCTGGGTATATTGCCTTGCTCAGGGTGCGCTGCATTTAGCATTCAGCAGACCTCTGCGTCATCTGTCAAAGTGGTCGTGTTTCACCCTGTTAAGGGTGGTAGAGTGAAAACATGAAAAGATGGCTTGCGTTTGTCCAGACACTGGGCTGCAGCCCAGACACACCGCTCAAAGGGTAAAGGAGCGAGATCGTTTGTGTTTCAGGTGTTGGCAACAGCGGCCATTGGGACTTCTGGGGAAGCACGCTGGTGACAAGCTCGTATGTCCGACTCACTCCTGATGAGAGAAGCAGGCAGGGATCCATCTGGAATACTGTGGTAAGCGGAGACTGCAAACACTTTATCCATTTATCCCGGGTCTGCCCCAGACGGACTCACTCAAGGCAATGGTTTTCTGACAGTTTAATCCAAATGCAGGAGTCCACACACGCGTTTGCTGCATTTTCATGGTTTTTTTTTTTTGATCAAAAGTAAGCGCCTCTCCTGATTCTACTCCTGCAGCCGTGTTACCTGAAGGACTGGGAGATGCATGTGCAGTTCAAAGTTCACGGGTCAGGAAAGAAGAATCTGCATGGTGATGGCATCGCTCTCTGGTACACCAAGGACAGGCTGCATCCAGGTAACGCGGGGTGTTTTGCTCTTGTTGGTCTTTGCTGTAGTGTTACGACTTTTGGAAGAGACATTAACCCTGAGGTTAGTGATGTTGCCCAACGGTGAGATGGTCAGGTTTCACCTGCAGTTCCCCCTGTGTCTGTAAAGGTGCAGGGACATGCATGTTTCGGTAAGGTGGAGACCCTAAGATGTGTGCGTGTGTCGTTTCGGCCCTATTTGAATTCACTTCATTTGACCAGCTCAGTTTGTTTCCTCATCCAATATACCTCAAACCAACTGGATCTACGAGATGGTCTCCAGTATGAAAGCATCAAGATGATCTGTTAGAAAGTCTCACCCGTCACCAAGCTTTCCTCATTTCGTTTGTGTCGCCATCTCAGCTCTGTGTCGTCACCGCAGTGACGTGTCTCGGGTTGTTTGCTCATGTCTCGCCTCACCTCTGCCTCCATCCTAGGCCCTGTGTTTGGAAACCAAGATCAGTTTCTTGGCCTGGCTATTTTTTTGGATACCTTCCGCAATGACCTCCATGGAATGGATGTAAGTGTGACGGGGTGCGTGGCGCGAGGCCATTGACCTGCTTGTTTCTTTGCAGGGCCCGTCTTTTCCAGCGACGGCCTCTTCCACGGGCTGGCCGTCTTTATAGATACTTACTCTAATGATGAAGCGACGGACGTGAGTGCTGGCCCAGGTTTCACTAGTCGGCATGCAAGCTTCACTTTTCTCCACGTTACGTTGGCATGTTGTCAGAACCTTAGGCTTTTTAACACTGAACTCTTTATTTTGTCGTCATGTCCATTTATTTATTTCCATAGAAAACAAAAATGTTATTGGTGGCAGTAATCGTGCTGTTTTGTTTCTTGTGTTTACTAGGAGGTCATTTTTGTTTTAGCATAACCCATCGAACATTATACATCTAGACTGCAACTGGAAACGTCCCATGCCAGACTGTGACTTTTGGCAACCAAACCCTCAGTCATATCCCAAAAACCCTTCCAAAGTGACCCCATTTTATAACCACCATGGTCCTCTGACCTTTTACCAATTGGACTGTTGTTTGCACCCTGTTGTTTCTCTCTTCTCAACTAGTTTTTAAACTATGCATTGTTAAACTAAACATTGTTTTACCAATAATAAACAATGAACTAAGTTTTCCAAAGATTGAGGTACAACACTATAAATATATGATCTGTATTGTTTTTCAGTTGAAAGTTCATGGATGACAACCTGTTTCATTTATAGTTCACATAGCAGCTGAGCAGCATAGCAGAATTCATGCTGTGCAAACTCGGTTCTATGTGCACAATGCAAAGTCTGTTGATGTGTCCTGCTCTCAGCACACTGGCAAACAGTAAACTCTCACCATCAGTGTTATCTGATCCTAAAACCGTGGTCTGAATGTAGCCCATGTGCGTGTACGGTCTTTTGTTGTGCTTTCTGTTTTGGCGCCTCCGTCGTCATTCATGTACGAAAACTTTTCACGTTGCCGTTCTGACTCGCTCTCTCCCGCCTCCAGCGCTCCTTCCCCTTCATTTCAGCCATGGTGAACAACGGCTCGGTGAGCTACGACCACGGCAAGGACGGCCGGTCGTCGGAACTGGGGGGCTGCTCGGCCGAGATCAGGAACCGGGAGCACGACACGTACCTCGCCATCCGCTACTCCAAAGGACGGCTCACCGTGTGTAGAGCCGCTCACTCGCTGCACGGAACCCATCGGTTCCTTTGCCCGCCCGGTGACGTGTCACCGGTCCCATCGCTGCGCCGCGCCATTTACACCCGGCCCTCGTCTTGCAGGTGATGGTCGACGTGGACGACAAGAACGAGTGGAAGGAGTGCATCGACATTGGCGGCGTCCGTCTTCCCACCGGGTACTACTTCGGCGCCTCGGCAGCCACAGGAGACCTCTCCGGTGGGTTGGAGCTCAAACGTCGCTCTCCCGAGTGTCTGCACTGGCTTGCCTCCACAGTCCGCGGTCCGTTTTAGCCCCCGAGGCGTGAGAGTGGGCGGTGTGCGGGCCCTGCGATGTAATGGTGATATATGTTCACGTGTCGCGTGCAGCCAAAATTCGGAGACCTCGTGGAGAAACCCCGTGGAGAGGAAGAAAAAGAGCTTCATAACGCTATGTTTAACTGTTGAATGTGCCATTTGTATATACAGTGTACGGAAATATATATATATATAGTGTACATGTATACAGGATATAGATATACAGTGTGTGTGTGTGTGTGCATGCGTGTGTATACACACACACACATACACTCTACATGAAAGTCTATTGGTACTATTAGTAACGACTACTAAATTAGTAACTACTATGAGCTTAATCTATGCTTAAAACTCCACTTCTCTTCCAGATAACCACGACATCATCTCCATGAAGCTCTACCAGCTGATGGTGGAACACACCTCCGAGGAGGACAAGCTGGACTGGACCAAGATCGAGCCCAGTGTCAGCCTCCTCAAGTCTCCTAAAGGTTGGCCCGAATGTGCAGCATTTTGCATGGATGGATGGATGGATAGATAGATAGATAGATAGATAGATAGATAGATAGATAGATAGATAGATAGATAGATAGATAGATAGATAGATACTTCATTTATCCCTGGAGAGTACTCAAATTGTCAAGCAGCACATGAGTGAAAACTAAATTGTGATTGTGGACCTCATTCTGTCCCCACAGACAACATCGACGATCCCACCGGCAACTTCCGGGGCACGCCGCTCACTGGCTGGAAGGTCTTCCTGCTGCTGCTGTGCGCCCTCCTGGGCATCGTGGTGTGCGCCGTGGTCGGGGCCGTGGTCTTCCAGAAGCGACAGGAGAGGAACAAGAGGTTTTACTGAGCGCCAGACGAGCGGGAGGCGGAGCCCCCTCTCCGACGGCGTTTTGCTGTGGAATGAACGGTTTCCAGATCGAGCACATTCAATGTGAAATTCCTTTTCCTAGAGATTGTACAGATGTTTATATCTTCGAAGCACTGCGTTTGGGGTGAACTTGCGGAAACGGGCGATGTCGGGAAGGGGGCGCGCAACAATGATCAGTGTCGTTTTTGTTCTCCACTGTTTCTGAATGTCCATGAACTGCAGCGTTAGAGTAGAGGTGCGGGTTGGGAGCTCGTGCTTGCCAGTCAGACGGGGATCTCCGGTCCACTCCAGCTCCTCCCTTACTGCGGGCGCGGAGCTGTTTTATTTATTGAGCGTGAGGGTAGCTCCACATATCAAAACAAGTGAAACAACTGTACATCACTTTGCGTTTGAAATCAAAATAGAAATGTGGGTCGACGTATCATGTCAGCACTTCTGTTAAACAACAACAACAAAGTCACTCCCTCCCCACGTGCATTCTTCGGAGTATACCAAGGGAAGAATCCTTTCCTTCCAGAAACTTCACAACCTATCCCCATTCGCCTCTGGCTGTTTTCTCAACCGCATTCACCGTTCGTGCTTTGCCGTGATTTCTGCCGAGGGGAGCGGATCGAAACGGCGGCAAACGACCGTCCCGTCCGACCCGATCGGACCATTCGGCTAAAACGATCGCTCAGAATTGCTTTTCACCATTTGCCGCGCATGCGCCGGCACTTCAGCTCCTTGTTTTGATTCGATGCCGGGTGGGGGGGGGGGGGATCCGCTTTGCATTGGGGATCCGGAAGCAACGAGTAACAATGCTGTACATCCCTTCAAACTAAAACTTTGACCTCTTTCGCGAAGACGGCGGGACGTGGCCACGTGGAAAAAAAAGAAAAAAACGTCAAATATGTACGCTGAAATGCCCAGTTTGTCCCTCTGTTTTTCCTTACAGGGTTCTCCGAGTGTGTGTGTGTGTGTGCGTGTGGGTGTCATCCAGAATATGCCTTTGTTCATTTTCCAAGTGTGAGATGTTTTCTGTTCAAAAAAAAAAGACAACAAAAAACGCCTGTGTTTGTCATGGAGTGCACCATAAAAGAGCCGTGTCAGAAGAAGATGCATGCAGTGTTCATTATGGACCCCTTTGGAAACCGGAGACACTGACACGGGCGATTGGCTCTGTTCACGCTTAGCCTCCCTTTCGGCGCTGCCCGTCGTGAGGCATTCGCAGCCACCCGTTGCGCAACTGCTTCGAGTAAAGTGAAGGTTTGACGACACACTTGACGATTCGTGACTGCTTAACCGCGTCTTTCGTCGCTGTCCTCATCTCCCCCGCCCCTCCACACGGGGTCTGCAATCGCCACTGCTGTAGTTGGTCCTCCGGCGAGGCCGGGAGCGGTTCCTTTCTTTGCAACTGGTGTAACAGTGTGAATACTCGCGATTTGGGAAAGTCCCCCGTGAAAGTTTTGATGTGTCCCTTTTGTGCATTCAACACTCAGAAAACGACACAGCGGGATCGGAACCGGGATGACTGTAGAACTGACCTTGGACTGTACATTGGGCTTTCAGTGCGTCACTCCTGCAGGGAAGGGAGGAGGAGGCCGCTGTGGGCCCTTACCTGGCGGCGTGGACCGTCACCTCTCTCAGAACACAGAACATGAACATGTAGATGCGCAGCTGCGTGTCAGCCCGTGGTGGCGTGTAGGGCACCTCAGGGGGACAGTGATTTCTCCCGCCTCGGCACACATGAGATGGGTTCCTTCACCGCCCCTATTTAAAAAGCTGTCTTTTAAAGATGGGCTTTCTCCTCGGCTTCTTAGCACGGTATGAGACTTCGATCCTGCTTTTAGTGTTTTATTGCGTTTGTTTTGGGGTTGAGCTGCCGGGAACCTTTTGTTTTGCTGCATGTTCTCTTTATTTGTTCTTCCTCTGCTTTTCCCGAACAAGTCCCACTTTTGCTATGGCTTTGCAACCTATTGGGAAATCATGAAGTCGGTCACCTTTTTTTTTTATCTTATCTTAACTGTAAAACTTGAATCTAAAAACGAATCTCCTCCCACAACCTTTGCTCAGTTGACACCAAACTTGGTACAGGAATCTTCAGACCGAAAACTGAGCCTGAGCATCAAAATGTTTGACTGTAAACCGTATTTTAAACATATACTTGCAAATTCTTGCTAAATACATTTCCGGGGTTTATTACAAAAATATTTGGAGTCATGGTAGATGATGTTTGTAAAATATCAGATTTTTTTCTCTTTTTTGTTCGTGTGAACAATCGGAGTCCATGCAAAAACATCAGTTTTTCACTTATGGAGGCAATAAATCATTTTTAAAAACAAATTACCGAACGTCTCCATGCTGTCTAAGTGCAATATGTGTTTCTCCAGATTTTTGTCTTCATAACTGAATTTTGACAGCCGCCTCTCGTGCTAACGGCTGCCGTTTTGCACACAGGTTGACTGACTGGCCTGGTCGATTTGTGAAGCTACATGTGACGTTTTCGCTTCCGAGTAAGCTCAGTGAGGTGGAGGACGGTCCCTGGTGTTGAGGGTTGTGGGTCCGAGCCTCAGCTTGTACGACACTGTGATGAGAGATCTGCCTAGACTCTTCAAAAAGGTCCCGTCCCATGCCACACGTCCTCAACTGGAAACATTACACAGTCCTAACGATGGTGGCTCCAGCGAGCCTCTATATTGCAAAGCCGAATATTCATAACAAATCAACCCTAAGTGCTCAGCTTTGAAACTTCCATTTAGGCTATAAATGACCTACCCGTAACCATTGCTGCTTTAATATTTACTTTTATTGTTTGTTTTGTGTTCCTTCATACTTATTTATTTGCAACATACAGCACCTGTCGTACAGCGCTGTAAAGCAGTGTTAAAATGAATATCTTCACCGTCCACCGTACGCCTCTTTGTATTGCCCCGTTTTGGGTGAAGTTTAAAAAGGTAAGTATTCTGTCAATCAGGTTTCTGCAAACTTCAGGCTGCCTTTAATGACTGCTGACAAAAATGGATGAGAAAACCGAGGTGGGAGGAAAACTGATGGATGGAGGATGGAAGTTGAGGAAACTGATGTATACATTCATCTGTTGGCTGAATGACGCACCTAATGCTTTTTCAGTGCTGTTGTCCAGTCCTGGTCCTAGAGTTGTGAAATATCAGTCATGTATATTTTACTTTAATTAACCTGAAGTCCATTATAATACATTTCTCTGCCACGTAAGAGACATGTAAGTAAGAAATATGTGTCGTACGTCTCTAAAATGTAAGAGACATAAAAGAACCAAACCTGCACAGGAGGAGGAAGGCTGAGCAATCAGGATGGTCCTACTCTCAGACAAAGAGAACCATACTTAACTGATGTATACAGTTACGTAATGACATGATAGTTTATGTTTATCCTCCCTGCTCTAAAAAGGGAAAATAGATTGAAAAAAGAGAAGGAGAAATAGAGAGACTGTCCCTTGTTCTTTTTTTAACCACAAGATGGTGATAGAGTGTTGATTTTCGTCCACCCCAGGGTCGTGTATTACATGCACCCATGGGTGCATATTTTTATCCTCTCTACTATTAAGCAGGCCACCAATCATCTTATATAAAATAAACAGGTAATTGCAGAAGAGCCTCTATGTGTGGGAAGTAGAATGGAGTCATATGATGCATGTACAACAACACCTCTGAAGTGCAGATGATTCATGATTATGTATGTGATGTTGAACATTGTGTCCCCTGACCGCACATAATGCATCACAGGTTCAAAAATGTCTAGATTGTAATCACCTCTTATGCAGGTCGGATAAACAAACCAAGCTGAGATTGAGGCTGGACTTTGTTCAGTGCCTCCTCAAAAGAGAGGAGTTGTGAAGTTTGAGTATGGCAAGAAGGCCAGATAGATAGATAGATAGATAGATAAACTAGATGTTTTCTAGTTTACTCAGTGGCCACTCGGGCCTTCTGTCCACTGTCCCTCCTGGGAGCTCCTGCACTAGCTGGTCAGCATCCTTAGGCTGCTGCTTGTTAAATCACTGGCCATTTTATTTGCACTTTGTCCCGGGTGCCATTGTTGCTAACTGCCATTGTATTATGTTACTGTCATAATATTGACATAATGATGTTGCTGTATTATTGCTGTTGATTTTGTGACTGTTCTTATCTGCTTTATGGACCACAGTCCAGTCCATTCATCCAGTGGTGCTAAAGATAGCATTTAGAAAATAACATAAAGAGGCCTTTTATCATGAACCAGGTGAAGGATATGAAACTGTGTCTCTTCTAATGTAGAATAAAAACTGCTTGGCACTGCAAAGAGATTCAGTATTGTACTGTACTGTATGCCTAAATTGCTGGATAGGACAGATTAAAAAGTATCAAGAATCAATGAAATTAAACGTAATTGCTCCTTTTCATCCTTTATTACTCCTTATTCTGATGCACATGCGCATGCATTGCCTGTACAAATCATGTGCTGACCCCCTGGGACCAACTGCTACAGATCATGGGAGGATCTGCCTTCCATCATTGTCCTTCATCACTTTCTACACTACACTGAAAGAGTATTCAACCACTTCATTGAATTTTCATTACCCACTGTGGTTGCACAGTGTGGCAGCCCGCAGGCTCCGCATGCACAGACTATCAATTCAGCCCACCATTCACCAGATGAATAGGTATCCTTCCGTGTGTGCGTGAGAGAGAGAGGCAGTGTGCGTGTGTGTGCGTGTGTGTGTGCGTGTGTGTGTGCGTGTGTGTGTGGTGGGGGGTGGACTTTAAACAGCCCGTGATTTTTACTACCACACCTGGAAGTTGTGGCTGACTGGAAACCTGACTGACAGAGTGAGTTGTTGCCTCAGGGTCGACGGCCTACATCTTAGAAAGCCTCCTACCTGTGGCTGAACGACACGGTCCCAGCACAGAGAGGAGGCATGTTTCAATCAGGGCTGCAACTCAAGACTATTTGAATTTCTTTTTTATTGACCTGTCCAACGTTGTTGTAAATAATAGTCATATTATGCAACGCATCATTGAAGATGCTTGTTTTATTTTAAAAAAAAATGTACAAAAAAAACACTTTGAGGACAGGATGTCTGGATCCAGAGCCACCTTTTGAATAACTTAAATCAAGAATTAAAGAAACACAAAGTGCAAAATGTTTCATATCAATGAGAGTATGCAAGACACATTAGTCGTGTGTGGGGCAGGCATGATGCAGCTGAGCTGATGACGTGCCTGCTAACAGGGAGTTCAAGGCTTTCTCCAAGGCTGCAGCTGGTTTCCCTTGATGTGTTATTTGTTGCCTCCAGCTTCACGGTACCACAGTTTGTCACCTGTGACCAAACTGAGATTTCTTGTATGTGCTAACTATGAAACCTACACATAGTTAATTTCGTTCAACCCCAGTTGTGTGAATAAAGTGATGAATAAAGCAATTTAAATGCTGAAAGTGGGTCATGTCTCCCGCACTTGTTGAGAGCATTTATTTTGAGTTTTGGTTGCTGTCACTGCCAAAGTGAGTCGTCCACAGCTTCTCCTCTTTGTAAGTGCAAAGAGCCTTAAAAGAAAACCGTTGTTCACTCCAATATCACTGAGGCATGATTCACTAAGCTCTGAACTTCCATTTGAACAACTAACATTGTAACAACAAAATTTTTGATTTAACAAGACAGGAGCTGGGATAATTTTTGCTGACAGACCTGACTATGTGTCCACTTTTAGAGACTACATTGTCTAAAGAAATACATCTATTCATCTTCATGCCTCCCTCTTCCTAGGGTCATCACAGGGGTCTGCTGGTGCCTACCTCAAGCTCACATAGGACGAAAGGCAGGGGGGGTAACCCCTGGACCGACACACACACTCCAATTGACCTTACTGCGTGTAGGGGTACAGAGAATCTTTCATTTGTGTGGAATAACATGCAAATTCGGTGCCCAGTGGTCTGCTGTGCACCCACACAATGAGCACTTCTTTGCATTTTCTTCCACTCTTCTCTTTTCAGCAAGACGTCCTTGAGCTCACAGAGTCTTGGCTACCCTTTTGCTGCAAAAGCTCACCCTTCTTGTTTCCACTCTTTGTGCCACACACAATTAATGCGTCTAATCTAGATGTGTGACAGTGGGCCTTTGTCTACTAGGCTGAATGAATGGCAGTGGAAGTTGGATAAATCTTTAGTTAACCTTGACATGGAGTAGCAGGAACAATGTTTTTTTTTCCCCTGCAGAAATTCAAGTATAAACTTCTCACCCGACTCAGTAGTTGCTAGTGTTGAGAGGAAAAGTTCTATTCAGGCAAATTGTCCAAAGATGATAGAGGTGTGTCTGACAGATGAAGAGGTTGAATAAAAAAATCATTTTAAAAGTTGAGATATGTTTGCACTTGTCGCATATACATAGTCTGGTGTAAATGCTGTTACAATATTGATTGTCCTTAAGAACAAATAAGACTTCACACAGACTTCACAGTTGTCCGTTGTAAAAGAAACTGAGCAAATGTGAATGTTTGTCACACGGAAATGCAGGGCTCTCCCTTTTTATTTGAAAGCTGGAGCCTCAGAAGACTGTTTTCCTTATACATTTCTGAAGTTTTTCTGAGGAAAAATGTTCTTTCATATCCTATCTGTAATGGGCTCCTCCAAAGGACAAAATACTGTTCCCATTTTGAAAAAAAGAAAGACAGCTATTTTAACCAAAAAAACTCCACTAAGACAATGGAAAAAAAAATCAAAAACAAAACTTTAGCAGTTCAATGGTGGAGGTACTGCTGCAGAAAACGTAAACTTAAACATTGGGGAGTTTCCAATTTACTTGATTAATGTTAAATCATTGGCAGATTTTATGTATTTAAAGAATAAAAATTCTCTGTAGATTTCCAAAAAAATAAAACGAGTACATAATTAACATGACAGAAATATCACTGTAATTGAATTTTGTTGAACACGAGAAGCAAACACAACCATGCCAACATGTCAGCACTGATATGTGCGTAAGTATACTCCTGAGTGTTTGTAGGATTTGTTCTTACCTAAGAATGAATTCTGGATAAGAAGAAATTCATGAATGCCACAATCTTTGTAAGATCTTTGCAAGTGGGACTTAAGAACAAATTTGTTGATAAGAACAGTTTGTGAATGAAGCCCAATGTCCTTAACCCATCTCTAAGGTCAGGCAGTCCCTTTCTAGTCATGCAGTTTGGCACATACGCAGAGACAACAGTCAGAACCGTTTCTTGACACAAAAGCACAGGGAATCAATCCTTTCATCCAGTGATGTCAGCCCCACTATGTAAGCCAGGGGTGTACAAACTATTCCACAAAGGGCAGTGACTGCTTTCAGCCTCTCCCTCAAAACCCCTCAGTAAGGCTCAATAAGCCTGGTTCAAGAAATCCTCTTGTAGCTTCTCTACCTGTTGTACAAGCTCAGACTTCTTTCCCTCGGGACTGGTGACATTCCATGCCACTTTTTGTCGGTTTTAATTTCCAGAGATCAGACTGCCAACATCTCCATTTTTTTCTGCTGCCCATCCCATCACTCCCCCCATGTATTGTTATACCATCCACTTCCTATCTCACCCACGTTGTACCTAATCGTCTAGTGATCTTCAGTGCACATTGGCAAATACACCCTGTACTTGTTGCCAGTATGTTTGAGGGGCGGACAGATTAGGGCAATTTAGAGTCTCAAGCTTGATGTGTATTTTTGGACTGTGTGAGGAAAGTGGAATTCCCAAGTGCACTCAAACACGGGAAAAACATGCAAATTCCACATATTAGAAGGTTGGACCTTCTTACTGTTAGGCAGTAGGGATCACCAGCACTAGCCACAAAAGTCACAGTGGAAACCTACACAACTGACAGTTCACCTTCTACGCTGGCTCCATCCAGCAGAAAGGTTATCCAGTTTTGTTCTCATTTATCATACTTACGACAAGATATCCATTCATATTGAGAACTGAAGACATAGATCACTATACAATCTACAACTTTCCAGATTCTTAGGGATTTTCCAGATCCTGTGATACATTTCTTGGAAAAAAAACTGGTCTAACATAGGTTGACAGTTGTGTCATTCATGGATTATCCTGAATAATGGGACAATTGCCCCGGGTAAAGCTGTTTTTTTTTTTATCATTTGGAAGATTTTGTTGCTGAGGGCATCAGGGAAGAATGAATTCTAAGGATACTCATGGATATTTTAGGAATTCTTAAGAGATAGATTTTGAAGAAGTTGTCCAAGAATTTCTTCAAGACAAAAGATAAGAGGTTTGTATGTCCATACAAACATCGAAACATGAGGACGTAGGCTGATAGAACATCAAGGGAACTCATGCTTCATCATGTCAGACAGCTCCCATAACTTGACAGGTTTGAACAAAACCGTCACGCCTGCAAAAGCTGTGCTGCCAAAATACTTACTCTTGATATTGTCTCTGTGCTCCAGGGATCAGATCTAACTTGTTGACACCTGAGCTTTTCTCTGGCATATCAACAAAGAACAAAGAGACTCATTTCACTGAGAAAGAGTGATTGTTCTTTTTTTGCTAGAGGTTGTAATTAGGGATCTGTGGCAATCCAATACAAAACATTTAATTCCACCCTAAAAATCCATTATAGATTAGGCGTCTCATTTAAGGATAGGAAGGTATGCTGATTTCTCTGTAAATTGCCTAAGCTGGCACTGTCTACTCATCCCTAAAATATGGATGCACTGATTTTCTATGTACTTATTAGCTGAAGGATAGTTCTACAATCATAGTTGAAAAAGAGGTAAAGAGAGAAATGCAGCAATGACTTGAATGAAAAGGGTTTTGTTCATCACAAATAGAATTCTGACTGTACTCCTGAGAATATCTTTGAGCAAGACAGAAAGCTAAATAAAGTGGGTCTCAATAATACAACAAGCTGATTTGTCCGGATTTCTAGAATGAAGGATAACGGCTTGACAGTTAAGCCTATATTTGTTATGCTGTAGCATCAGTACAGCTGTTTAAATTCCATAATGTTCGTCGTTAATATTGTTTGCTCACACTGACCCTCGCTCAGAGTTTGCATAAATCCTATGCTGGGCTGTGCAGGATGTACATCGTAAGACTGAAGGAAATGACAAAGCATCTGTAAAATTTTGCTTCACAACAGCTGCCTCTAAATATCATCCCCATCCCACATCATATCATTCTATATTTTGTCGCCTCCAGGCAGGTCTAAATTGAATGCTATTAAATTGTCAAGCTGCATGTCAATGTCACATTTAGTTGAACTCTTTACATGACACTTTCCTCGTTAAAATACATATACATAATTCACTGGTGTAAATGAATTGTACGGCCTGTGCTCTGACAAGTAGATGGCCAACTCAACTGCCATTAAATATAAATGGATGCATGTCATAGAGCTATGACCGTCAAAAATGTAAATATTACGTGATACATACCATACACAATACCCAAGAACAGAGACTTTGCTTTTAGATGTGCTATACTGTCATATTTCTGTAGCTGATTTATTCAGAAAAAAACAACTATTCATACTTTGGTTTAGTAATTCAGATAAAAGACACATCCTTTCCTGAGGGGAAACTCTTGTTGGTGTAGCAGCGGTGAAATCAGAGGAAACTGACTACAGTAGTTAGTCTTTAATGTGGTTAGCCTGTTGTTCTCTGTTTGGGGCCTCCGGCATTACTGAACTAGAGTCGAAAAGATCTAAATATCAAAACACAACTTCAAACATGCAGGATATTGCAAGAGGTATAATCCTTTTATTTTTATCATAATGAACAATGAGGTGATCTATGGTTTTCAAATTGCTCATTGGTAGGAAGCAGAGAAAAGCAGCCTTGTAATCTTCAAATGTATGTCGCTTGGAGCTTGGCCAGTTATTTTGTTTCCAGTTGATTTACATGTGAAAATGCTGCTGATCTCCACAGGAATAACTGCAACTGACACACAATATGCAAAGTTTGTGGAGAAAAGAGGGTTCAGGAGTCTCATGAAATTATCATTTGCACAAAGATATCTGTTTCAGCTCTGACATTTGGCAGGTATTTAAGCCTCGTAATCAGGGTTTAAAAATATGACACTAAGTGCTCATTTAAAAGATGGGGTACCTATTAAAACTGTCAAAGCAATTTCTCTGCACAGGTGTATATGTAGGATAGATGTGTGGTGAAGAGGGACAATCATGCTTCAGTCATGCTGCATCACTTCCCTTGATCATCCCATGGGCAGCTAATGCCTGGGTAGCACTCGATGGCATTGTGTGCGTGTGTCTCCGTGTGTTGGGGTGTGAGAGTGAGAAAGAGAAAGGAACGGTTGTAACATGATTTGATGATAAACAGATTACAGACAAAATGTGATCCCCGCCAAAGGTGTTCAGGAATGATGTGGGCTCTTCAGACAAGTACAGAAAAGGGATGTCTTTTCTGCAGGTACTGTGCTGATGAGTGGTGTCAGATATTACGCAGCCTCTGTATCTAATCAGATTCTTGTTTGGCACACTCCTTTTTTCTGTGACTTGAAAATTTTGTCTTAAAACTTGTGTCATGATAATATTGTTCCATTAAGGTTTAGAAGGGGGTAAAGTGCATCGTTAGGGGATAAAGGCTATTTTAGTCATCCATCATATACTGGTTGAAATGTTTAAGTTAAAAAGGCAGAAAAAAAGAATTATATCGAGTCACCTAAATCTAACAAAGTCATAAATCTGTGAATTGATTCCGTTAAAATATACTATATGCAAATGAACAGATGTGACAATAGGCTAAATCATCTCCTTTTTGCCAGCAGATAAATGGAGGAAGAGAAGCAAATCAGCTTTGTATGCAGTGTTAATGTGCCTTGGGAACGATTTATGACCCTTGTTTAAGATTTGAAAAAAGAAGAAGGGTCCCCCTAAATGAAGAATTAATGGATTAACCCTATTAATCAAGGTCTAAATGAGAATAGGATTAGGGCTCTATGTGTGTGTGTGTGCCGGTGTCTGTGTGTGTGTGTGTGTGTGTGTGATCTATGTATCAGTGTATCTGTGTATCAAGTAGGCAGATGGTACTGAGGTAGGAGGTACAAGACTGCCCAAAAGTCCTGTATGTATGCATGTGTGCAAGTGTGTGCCCCAGTGCATGTTTTATGTTTGGTGTATATGTGTGTGTGCGTGTGTGAAACCAGCAGGTTCCCGGAAGAAAGAGCAAATTCCCAGCTGATCTGCTGGTTCAGACACAGTTATGCTTCATTAATGTACACAGCTCACTGTCCATCTGCCTCTCTCTCTCCCCTACATGTCTGTCTGCCTTTCATCTGTTTCACAAATACTGCCCCGTTTGTTTGTCAGTCCTTGGTCACTTTTTTTCCACATTCCAACATCCCAACCCCTCTCTTCACTGAATTTTCTTCTGGCTCTTGTAGATTACAATAATTTCATATTAACATTGCTACGTTACAGAGGCTGCAAAGGAGATACCCCTCCACTGTGGGGATGCAATCGTGTGTGTCATCAATATTCATGTACGTGTGTGATTTGAATGTAAACAATGCCACAAGCTCCACTCAAAGCCCCAAGAGACTGCAGTCCTCATTAAATCTTTTAATTTGAAAGCATTGGATGAAACACACCAATAAATAAATAGATAAATAAACAAAAATATAATGCATTGCTTTTTTAATAATGTGGTGTACAAAAAATAGGATTAATATGTTGTCAGTTTAATCCTCTTGAAGCACTTTTCAATAAGCCCCATTAAACATTTAGCCAGCAGCCGACTGTGGACAGAGTAACTGTCTTGCTGGTAAAGGAAGTGTGCCATCAAAAAAAGTTGTCATCAAATTAACAGCAATACACATCCAAACTGTCAGATGCATATGTTCATTATGTGTTGTGGTAAAGATAAAGATATACAAGCATAAAATTCTAACTGCAGTGCTTGTCTTTTGATCATTTTAACAGAGAGCAGTTCATTTTATCAGTCTAGTTTATCATTTTGTATAGTGAAATCACTGTAAAAGCTCAACAAATACTTAAAACATAATTTAGTTTAATTTTGCTCCGCTAAGTTCTTTTCATGAGGGCAAAATTGGAATGACTGCTATCTTGTATCTTGGTACAAGAATGCTTTAGTTCATATCATAGTGGGTCAGAGTGTGGCCATGATAGCTCCACCACCCTCTGTCCTCACTGTCCATAGCAAAAATACATTGAGGGCGCTGAGATGCAAACTTTTAAAGATTTTAAAGATAAGAATGAACCACCTTCACATCGTGTCATGTTTTGGCATTTGAGAGTCTATAACGCAAACATTTTCATAATTCAAAATTGTTGACTCATGAGACATGGGCCCTGCATCACTTACACTCACAGCTTCAGGCTTTTAGCACAAAGATGAATGTTTTGCAGACTTTGCATGCTGGTGTATCAACTACTTTGCCTATCTTGTCTGTGACACTTTCTTACTGTGTGTCCAGGTGTCTGGAGTATAGGACTGGGATATGTGAAGATAATGAGAAACATAAACTAGTTCTTTTTGGGAGTTGCAGCACAGGGTTGCGTTGAGGGTGCGATAACAACTGAAAGAGCTTCTTTGTCACTAATGAACCTGCACAGATACAAGACTTGACCTGTGTGCTGAGGCCTCAATAGCCTCAAAGGTTGTACACACGGGTTGCCGTGGGTACCATGGACATGGGTTACCAAAAATCTTTTGTTTTATTATTAGTATGCAGTATGCCTATCTTTATGAACTTCATTCATTTCTTGAGGTGAGTCGTTCACACCCAAATAAACAGATTCTTTTTTTTTCACAAGGTGTCTGCACTGATCTATGCTGCCTCTAGGAAATGGCCATATGCTCATGCTTAAAACTTGCAGTGACAAAGTTTGCCTTCTCTTTTCTGCTCAGCTTCTGCTGCTTGTCTGACTGCAGCAGATCAAAATGTGAACATTATAGCCTTAAATGGTGTGAATGAGTCACTAGAGCGCTGGATACTTGTTTTAAGCAGAGCAGGTGCTGCCTGACATGTTTTCCTCTCTGGCTTTGTATTATGAATATCAAGGGTAGCGCTGCAGAGGTTTTTTTCTAATACAGTACAGTACGTTGTCTTTCCTTATGCACACAAGTCCACAGATGATGTGTGTAAATATTTATGAATGCGGTGTTGCTATCAGACCACATCATTCAGTTTGCAGATGATTACAGTTGCACATTATCCTGGTATGTTGATTAGCCTCAGCGATACTAAATAGCACTTTTCAACAGAGCTCGAAATGTGCACATACAAAAGCAATGATCACACGCACCACACAATCCATCTGTCATAACAAACCGTAGGATGTGCTTTTGAGTTAATGTGGCAGCAGTGATCATTGTGCTGGAGCTTTACTTATATACATGTAGTTGCACAGGTAAATTGATGAATGTGGTTTTCATTGCTCTCCGTCAGTTACCACTCTCCCCTCTGTAGCGAGAACAGTTTCTGTTTAGAGAAACAGGCTCAAGGCCTGTCCCATCATGCCTCTATTTGTCTGTTCTCCTTTCACTTCTCCTTCTTCCTTCCATCACTGATCAGTATTTTTGCCTCACAAGGATAAAAAGATCATCTAAGAAAGCCAGAGAAGAGTCTGCCCATCCTTCCGTTGATATGAAGTTAAGAAGTCAGCCAGTCCACCCCCATAAATTAACCGACATGTCGGGTGTGATATCTTCATGGGAAATAGTTGAGTCCATACAGGAAATAACAGTCAGTGAGTGAGTCATTCACGAACTAACCCACCTGGGAACATTCAGTACTCAAACTAGAGCCAAAAACTTATATCATTGCAATGCATCTATGTAGAGTTGTTGAAGTTTTCCAAAGGGATCTACAGTAGTTGAATGAACTTTTTATTCCTATTCTCAAGGGGTAATATACTGTAGAAGCTGCGTAACAGTGGTTTCATTAGCAATGCACCAGATCTTGTATGTGGTGTGGGATTGGCTGCAATGCATGTGCGCTAAAGCAAAACAATATACAGAGGTCTATAGTTTTAAGCTTTAGTGTTGAGGACAAATGCAGTAACAGTAGGTAGAGGTCCATGGTTTTGGGTTGGAGTCCAGGATTCAGCTTGGCATCTATGATGTCTTGGAGGGGAGAAAGTTGAAAGACTCTGAGGAGGGGTCGTGGGTCCAACATGTCAGTCTTTATATTTGAAGAAAAAAGAAGGGAGGAAAGGGGAGGGAGACAGGGAGGAGGGAGGAAATATATATATATATATATATATATATATATATATATTTACATGGATATTATGCAAGACTTTGCAAGTTTATGTTTAAAATACGGTTCACAGTCATCTGGCATGGGACTGGCACCTTGGACAACATGCAGAAAAACAACAGGTTCCTGGCAGCTTAAGCTACCCTGATTACCCCGTAATTAAAGGCAGAATATGTGAAATGGGCCTCTCTATCATCAACTCCTGTCTTTGATTGTACAGCAACAAAAATAATTTCAGTGGTCAGTTGTCTGGATTGTGTTGAGTCTGTAAGGTGATCAGCCATGCACCATGTCAAGTCACAAACAGTAAGACTTCACATATCGACCTTGGACCATGATCTTCAAAGTTTCATCAGAGGAGTCCGCATAGGTCCTCTACTGTATGTAGAAGCAATCCATTGCTTAGCTGACAGGCAAACTGAAGAGCATCCATGTATGCTTTCACCTTGGGTCTAATGGGAGGGAATGAGTTCTTTACCAAACCACAGGGCTGTAGAGATTGCTGCCTTTCAACAGCTGTTAGTTCTTTTTTAGTTAGTTGTTAGCTCTTTTTTTCTTCCTTGTCTGTTCTCTTTTCCAGCAACATTGTTTCAAATGGCCAGCTGTTGTAACTGTGTCACCCTGTCCAGGTGCCTTTAACAGTGCTGCTTAAAGGCAACTCAAATTAAATGAAGGTGTGATATTTTCCACCACCCCCACCCAACTTGAACCCAAGTCCCAGACTATCCTCTTGTGAAAGCGCCCTCAGTCAGATCAAGGGCCTTTCTGAATGTGTGTGCATGCCCTGTAACGGACTGGCAACATGTCCAGGACGTTTACCCTTCCTGTGTTATGCGTATACTGGGCCAGGCTCAAGCAGACCCCTGTGACCCTGTGAAGTTACACAGTGGATAAGATGCTGGATGGAAGGATGGAAACCTACTGTTGTGTCACATGACTGAAACCAGTCAGTGGTGAATAAACCGTGTGATGGGAGATATGTGGGAGATATTCTAAATGTCAAACCAGTTTGACATTTAGGAGGAACTGTAAGCATTCTTCAAATTGAACCAAGGAATTCAAAATTTGCCAACAGCCAGTAGCTGCGTTTGTTCAGAGCTTCCTCTTCTGGTTAGAAGAACTTGCTGCTGCCTGTTTGATGCTTATCAGCTATCCGGGCTAGGCGTTAAGTGAGGTGGGAGCAAACATTGTAAATCAAAGCTACCCTGGTGGGGGTTACTACCTAAGGGGGTGGGGGAGGTCAAAGAGGCACTGGTGAAAAGAGTTAATTTATTACTTAATAATTTAAGTGTCGGTCTCATCATCCTGTCCTCCAAATGTGTTTGATGGCATCGAACACGTTAATGTGTTTCATTCATGGTTTAGAATTAAAATGTTTATTCCAAACCATACGTTATCTCAGTTTATTTGCTCAGCAACTCAAACAAATTTTGACGCGGGACTGTAAAGAGATGGGGCTCACACACTGTGACCATCGTGAAATGCTTTTTGTTGAGAGGAATTTAGGATAACGTGCTGATGTTTATCACTCTGTATATCTCGTGGGACTTTACAGTTGAACTGAATATACTGTACAGGTTGATATGCATCACTTCCCTCCCACAAGATCAACTTAAAGGGAACCTGCTATTTTTCTCCTGATTTTGTATAAGTGGCTTATGGGACTTTTGACTAGTAAGAAAGCAATCAGTCTAAGTCCACTAAAAGTTTTTATCGTGACTAGCAGTGCTAAAGAAAAAGAAATAAACCACAGAGAAATAGATCTATCATATGTCTTACTTGTGGGTTGGTTGGTGGGTTGGTTATTTGTCAAAACCTGACAAAAAAGTCTCAGATAACATTGAGCTACTCTGTTGGCTCAACACCACAAATTATTTGCACTCTGCAAATGTCATTCATTTTCACACTGACGTTTCAATATTTCATATCCCCAAATACTTCAAACCGAGCCTTTGTCTTGTGGGAAAACTTTCACCTGACTGTTTTCAATATATGCTGCCCAAAACAATTGAAATTCAGGAAACAACCAATAATAGTGACAACAGTGGAAATACATTTATGGTGGGCCATTGCCCAGAGTGGTTGCTTTGCATCCTGTTTTGCAGCTGTTAACCACAATGCTTGGACAGTGAGAAGCATGTTAACAAAGTGAAGCAGTATGACAAGCGAGTATTGTTTATTCTGTGAATTTACATTTACATTTCTCAAAAAGAAACATTCATCTACACCTTGTCTCACACTTAAAATATTCTGCTGTGATCCACATCTCTCTCCTGACCCCACATTCCTTGCAGGAGAAAGCGAAGTAGTGCATCTGTTGACAGACAAATTGACACATTTATAAAGGGGTTATTGGTGTACTATTCGCAGCCCTGCAGCTTCGCTGCATCCCTGCACTCACAAACTGTTTCCTTGACATGTGGTGACAGTTTTCCTTTCACTATCCATCGATCTACAGGTGACAGGGAAAACACGAACAGGATGCAGCTTAACCGAGAGCTGAACTCAGGGCTGACCCTGTGTTCACACTGGCTCAAAGGAGGGGGTAGTTTTGTCACGTCAGTCATTCACATTTTAGATCTGAGCACAACAAAACTTAGGTTCTACTTAGCCGGCAGCTATCGGTAAACCATGAAAAACTCGATTAAGTACGTATAGCGATATGCTGACTATGTGTGAAATGGACTCTAGTAATCCTCAAATTTGAAATGCAATTTTTGCTGACCTCCATGACACCATTGAGTACGAAGCATAAGATCATAGATGGATAGATCATGAGAAATTTTCATGCATCTGCAAGTGCCCCCAGGTAATATATCTGGATACAACACGCATTTTAATGAGGTGTACAGTAAATGTACTGCGCACTCATTTTGTAAATTGCTGAGGCACTTTCTCTCCCTTCGTCACCCAGGGCAGAAGCGTTTGCCAGATGACCCTCGTGTAGATGTAAATGTTGAGCAGTGTGGATGGAGTGACATGAGATGACAACAGCGGCTTATGTAAGATGGATTTATGCTTTCATTTCCTCCAGGCTCTCCTGCTCTTTGCACAGGTTCACCTGCTGCTGGTGGCGTCATGCCCACCTTCTGTTGGTGTTTATTTCTAGACCAGACCTCCTGCCTCTGTTTCTCCTCTCTGGCCCCCATCTCTCTTATGCCCCTTTATCGCCCTTAGCCTTCTCTTACTGTCTGTATCTTGAAGTGGACATATTTGAATTAATTTCACTGTTCCCTTTCTTCACTAAATCCATCCGAATGCTCTCTGTCCTGCTATCTCTTTTTGTAGCCCCTCCATCTACTGTACATCCCTACATTCATGCACATGCAGTATATACCATGTTGTAATCACAACTCCCATGTCTCTTTTCTCCATCTGTCCAATATACTCTCTACATTCTGAGCCAATTCTCTTTCATTATTTTCCCTACATTTAGCCTATAACAATTATTTTGCCCTCCATCCCCTCCTCCCTACAGGTCCATGTGTTCTCTTTCTCCTCTGTATCATCAGATCTCTCCACCTTGGCCTGGAAATACTGGACATGGAGCCTCAGGAAATATTCTGCTCTCCTTCTGCCTCAGATTTACAGGAATAGTGTTCAATGCCAAAACCTCTAAGATGCATTTGTGATGATCATGCAGTTTTCTTTGAATACCCTTAACACCCCAGTGTTCGTACATCTTTGTGTGTGAAATGTTTTCATACAAAGAAGTAAAACTGATCCCTTTGCTCACTGTAGAACATGTTAAACAGGAACAGAAACAAAGAGACAATAAGAGTTTCTTCACTGCTTTCCCTGTTTTCCAGTGCAGAGCAACATGCCCGAACATCCTCAGTTTGTAGGTGGGACGTATTCACTTTAAGGCTAAAAGGGGACTGAGGTCATGTTTTATACTTCAAGTTTTAAGCTTTATTTCATACTTATTCACGTGGGTGCAAATGGCTAGCAGCAAACAGCCTCTTTTGGAACTGGGATGATGGGGATGTCATCCTGGCCTTCCCGGAGATTCGTGAACCAAGGCCCTGCAGGTTCCCTCCCTGGTGGAGACAATCCCTTTGTCACAGCAGCAGTGGCAGAATATGGTCTACACAAGCAAAATGTTTCCATGTCAAATGCCAGAAGCAATGATGACCACAAATTTAACTACAGGATTTAGGAGCAGATTAAGGACTTGCAGAGCTATGGCAAATGTAAATTCTTCAGGTTTCTTCAGTTCTGATTGTGCAGCTGTCTATCCAAAAATGCTGTGCAAGTTGTAAAGCGGCAATGATTCTCATTCACTGAGGTCATTAGTATCTTCTTGGATGAGAGCTGAAATGCCAATAATCCACACAAATTCAATTAGTGAAAATAATGTTTACAACATTAATTTGTAGAACTATTTAAAAAACAAACAAATCAAAATCCCAATGTTGCTTTACATTGAACAAAATAAACAACGAGGGAGAAGACTAAATAATAAAATTTTAAGAAGCAGACAGACGGGAGCTGTGTCTTGAGAAAAGACTTCAAAGTGAGTTAAGCAGGTGGTGGTTTTGCTGCATATCCTGGCACACATCTAGACTCTAGCATACAATAAATTCTCATGGAAAAATTTGCATATAAATAAACTGATGTATCGACTACTCATGCTAATAATGTTCAAAAGGGCTGGTATTATTGTGCTCAGTGGTGTAATCCTCAAACAGTGCTAGTGCATCCATTATGCGACATCACACATTGACGTCATTTATATTTAAAAGGTTAATCAGCAATTACATTGACTGGAACAAACCTTGCCACAATTAGTGCATCAGTTGGTGCATGTGAACTCCTTTAGTATTTCATTTGGAAATGGGAGAATGATATCTGAACAGACTGTGCTGCGATTCTTAAATCTGCGCTTATGGAATAGTAATGGGTCACGACAGGAATGCATCAAAAAATGTGCTGTATGTGCTTATGATCTACTGTCTGAGGCATCTGATATGACATGAATTAAAATGGATGAGGTGAATCTGTCCTCAGTTCACCATGTAAACTGGCACTTTCCTCTGGGTCAGCATTGTTTGCATGTTTTTTCATCAAGATTGCTTTTATAAATCACAAACTTGGCATGATAAGGGGGGCATGCAACAGCCAGGACATGTTTTGTATATATGCAATGGTTATAAATGAGCACCCAGGGCTTTTACACTGTCTTGAGGAAGCGGCTTGATTGGCCTGATGAGCAGTACATGTGCACTAAGTGGCAGAGCAGAGGCATGGACTATCTAGAGCTTGGAGGTTCCTTACTGGACTGGGGGACTCAAACAGACTGAAAGCTGAAAGCAAAGGTCGACTCATGAGGGCAGGGAAAACAGAGGAATCACAAGGAAGAGAGCAGGCTCTATTGGGGAATTTACATTTTGTGATATGCACAGCATCTGGTATCAACTTAAAGTTGGTATTAAACAAGATTTTCATTGCCCCACTGCACAAAACCAAAGCATTTGTAACAGGTTTGCTTTTGAGTGTTGCTTAGCCTCCTACACCACAATCCTCAATTTGGTTTTTTTTTATTTCTACCTAGTGATGAAAGACAGAGCCACAAACAAACAGCCACTCCTAATTAGTCCAGTCTTTAACATAATGATGAATTAGTCCAAAACTCTCTTGCTAGATCCAGAAGTCTTAAGATGTGTTCAATATAAAACAGAGATTTTTGTTGCTCACAGGCCAGTGTAAGATGTGCCTCGGCCTGCCAATGGCTCTGTTTAATCTCAGTATGACAGAAATTGCTCCATACCTCTTCATTCAGTCACATACTCTAGCTTACATAGCACTACCCACATTATTTTCCCTCTGTTTCGAACTCCATCCATGGCCCAGGGCCAGGCGTTAGAGTGCTGTGTACACTGAGTACTTGAGCATTTGTAATGTTTACACAACAGCAACACAAAGCTTAAGATTCTGCTGCAAACCACAACGGCTAGCTACCCCTCCCCATTAAGCTCATAGTGTGGTTTTAAGGAGCCCACTTACTGGTGGGTCATACACAGACTGGTTTGGGAAGCAATTACCGGGCCCAAAAGGTCTTACTTTACAGCAGTCAGCTAATTTAAAACTTCAATTCTCAACAAAGTTATTGTGTGGATGTTAGAGGTAATATTTGATTTGTTGGTACTGGAGCACATACGGACATTTCCAGACAGTTCCTGGTTACACCTCCTTAAACAAGAGTCATTTAAGCAGTATTTAGTTAAATCTGTGGATTATCTCGAGTATCTGGGATTAAACCTGCTTTGTCGTCATAAAACTTTCACAAACCAGTATATTAAATGAGGAAAGAGATGTCAGTCAGCAGTTTTGCTGCTGTGGTCAGTGAATCACACTGACCACAGGCATTTGGCTGCAGCGAAACATTACTTCAGGAGCAGAAGCCACAGATATCATGAATCCAGAAATGAAAATAAATAAACAAAATGAAACTTTATGTTACTTTTCAATCTCTCCTTTCTCCTGTATATAAGAAGTGCACCTTTGGACAGTTAACCTTTCATATGCTGTTCCTGAATGTATGCTATTCACATGTAGTCGATTTTATCTTATTTTATTTAAACAAATATATATTTTAATCAGTTTGCCTTAAAAGGACCTGCAATCTATGATAGATCGTTAAATACCGTGACGGGAAATGCGAAATCTTCTGTTATATGGTTGTACTGATTTTAAGTGTTGTTATTGCTTTGTTTGCTTTCTTTACTCTCCATCCAGACACAGATGTATTTTTAAGTTTCCTGTGGTTAAAAAATTAAGATGTGGTTGTTAATGAAACCAGAGTGTCCTGAGAGTATTCTGGTTTCCTCCTGCGGCCCAAAACCATGCATCGAGGCCAATTGGAGACTTTAAATTGGCCATACGTGTGAATGTGAGAGTGAATTCCGTGTGTGCCCTGCAATGGAGTGGCCGATAGACTCTATGCCCAGCCTTTTGGCCTATTTGAGATAGACACCAGTAGGTACAAAGCAGGCATGAAGATGAATGAATAATTATTTGTTTAAATGTTAAGTGGCTAAATGTTAAGTGGCATTGTAGACAGATTTAGTAGTTTATTAGCTTTAAAATGAGGTGTCTCCTCTGTATCTCTCTCCTTCTCTCTCTTCTCTTTTTAAAATATACCCATAGTGGTACGAATATAGGCATATTCTAATCTCTCTATTTCTCTCTCCCTCACTCACTGACGCACTCTCTCTCTCTCTCTCTCGTGCACACACACACACACACACACACACACACACACACACACACACACTAGTCCTGGTCATGGCCAAAAGGTCTGAGCCCACAGGCAAGCTTGGGGGAGGCACAGCCCACAATCTGGGCACATGGAATAGGTGTGTTTGTGTGTGTGCGTGTGTGTGTGTGTGTGTGTGTGTGTGTGAGACACACAGGGGAGGGACAGTGTGAGAGGTGGGTGGAGATGGAACTCACGAGGGAGTGTTGAGGTGTCTCAGCAGCACTTGGTTCAGAGCCTTTGAAGGCGCTGAGGTTCCAGTGGAACTCGTTCATTGTGTGCATGTGGTTTTTTTAATGTGTCTCCTCTGTGTGTTTGCGTGGACCTCTTTTCAAAGCACTATGGCAGTGCACCAGTTGTTGCTAGCCTATCAAATGATTTTTAAAGTTCCTGGAGTTTAACGGGACAGAGGAAGACTGATATTCCTGGAAGTCACCAAACTGGACCTGGCGTAAGTTTCCGTTGTGTTGCTTAACTCCTCTTCACACCGATCCTTTATGTGAATAACAACACATCTGTTTAGGATCACAATATAAATGAAATGTGGTAGCGTACCTCAGATGAATTTATTTATTTATTTTTTTAATAAGCGAATCAGAGAAATGGTGGAAAACATAGTTTGGTACATGTTTGAATCTTTTATCCTGTTGTAGTGATAATTTGCGCTTTACACAAGCTTTTGTGGTGCTTTCTAATGTGTTTGAAGCACAAACCCTTTCCAAAGAGAGATTCCTAAAGTAATAAATCAAGTAGTTTACTTCATTTAAGTGTCTATATGAGCTCCTGTAAGAGTTCTCTAAAGGATATGTGAGCTTGTTCTTGTGACAGTTTTGGCTGGGAGCGTTTTTCAAAGCAGGTAGGTAGCACAACAGTTCTGGCGCACATGTCAGTGCATGCAGCTGAGCTTTTTGACGTTTGAAGATTTGGTCAGAGTCCCTCCTTTCTTCTTTCTTTTTTTTCCCCTCGAGTTAATATTCTCTGTGTGGAGTGAAATTGCTCAATAAATTTTGGTGTGATGTCAAAATCTTTTGCAATGCATTGACAGGGGAACAGATAATGAGGGTTTGTCTCCTCCCAGTGTCTCTCATGGCAGCATCCACTTATTCTCTGTTGCTGAAAGAATGACTATTGAGTTATGTCTCTTTCCACTGGGGTCAACTTGAATTTTGTCATCTGAGAAATGGCATTTTTGATGAATGGGCACATAGATAACCTCAGAGATCTTCGTATATCCAAAGGTCATGTTCCTTAATGGAAAGTGCCACATGTAGATGTTTGGTAAATATGAAAAGAAAACTACTCACGCTCTCTTTAAAACTTCATCTGACCTTAAATTTGC
Organism: Karalla daura; assembly: GCA_029224185.1. Lineage (NCBI taxonomy): Eukaryota > Metazoa > Chordata > Actinopteri > Chaetodontiformes > Leiognathidae > Karalla > Karalla daura. Next base: position 20,074,790 of record CM055195.1, read on the forward strand.
TCAAGGCAATACTGCGTATACATTTCACTTTCAGTCTATGCTTTAATTTTGTAACGTATAGTACATAATTGGTTTTTATGACCTTGGAAAATACTGCATTTCTGATAAGAAGTCTAATTTGCTAAAGCAGGATTAAGTCAAATGAAGTTAAGCTTTTTGAAGCACGGCGTATGTACAGAAATGCTGAAATTTTATGGTCAGTTGTATGTCTTACAAACCCATCAGCCCAGACAATCCAGCGTCTTCAGTCATCTGATGGACAATTTGGCAAACGCTGAACCTCATTAATGACAGTGCAGATAACGTGGCCAGAGGGAGACAGCTGAGATAAAGTTTAGACTTGCAGGAATGGCTGAAACTGCCCACTGTAAAAGATGGATGGATATTGCCCTCGTGGATTTACGCTGTTGGCCTCTTTACTGTTTCACTGCCTGGATTTCTGAATAGTGCAAGTTGCAAAAAGCCACCAAGGGATGTTTCTAAATTGACTAAGAAAGAAAGAACTAGGAAACACAATCAAAAAGGGTATCACATGAGATGAACCCCCTAATCCAATCATAGGTACAGCTATGTTTGCCCTGAGAGGCACATAAACCCAGTTAGCAGCCTGATGCTGCTAACTGGGAATGCAGCTGATACATTTCAGACCCTCCCTGTTATTATGGTATCTACCCTGAGGCCTTGAGTGATCCTGTGGGTGTGGGTGTCTGAGGAGGGGGCAGTTTAACCTGAATAGACCCCTTCCCTGACCCCTCCACTCAACCTCCCACCCATGACATGACCTGACCCCGAGAGGAGAGGAACAGGAAAATACAGTATGATGCCTGCAGAATTTTACAGTGTGGTATCGTAGAGTGCATATTCTGCAGTAAAAATTTTGCTGTGTTTTGTTCTGATGGCCGAGTTTTATTCTTCTTTTATAAGCCAAATATGAAGGGCTGAACGAATCTTGTAAAGTACAAATGGAGTTTTATTCTCACCATGCTCCACAGTGTGTTTCCTCTTTCTTTAAATCTCTCTCAAAACATTGCCATGACTCCCTTGCGCGGTGCACCACCAGAGTATTTACAGATGCTGTGACAGTCAGATCTTCTGTTTTTGCAGCCCAGTGCCTCAAGACTTATCCAAATTATTTGCTTAACAGCAGCATATAAAAGTTGTTTACATTGGGTGTGAGGGTTGAAGAGTGTACTGCAGTACTGACGCAAATTCAACATCAGCAAAAAAAAGACGGTAAAAAAAGAAGGTATTTTTTAGTCATACATTATATTAAGTCATGTTATAGATATAGATATATATATAGATATAGATAAAGTTATAGATTTCAGGTATTCTGGCATCAGAGTTTTGTGGTGTAGTGTAGTGTAATTTAGTTTCAGAGTGTTTTAATTGCACCTTCACACATACAATATTGGTGTTTCATTCATGCTGGAAAATCAACGCAAAATTAGTTTTTAATCTAGAATTAAAATGGAATCATTTCAAAATAGTGTTTGTGAGATGTTTTCATTCCAGTGCCATTTTTATTTGGATTTATTTATTTATTTCACTCTAATGTTGTTCACAGGGTTTCTGAGTTTCATGAGAGGTATATTTAATCCTGACAGGGTTAAATACCTCTTGACCAGTTCTGTCTTGTTAACTCATCCCGATATAGCCCTCAGCACCAGTTAGCCCTCCCAGTCCCAGTGTCATGCTGTGTGTGGGAGAGAAGTAGGCATGGAATTCACACCCTTCTAACCCCACGAAACCTCCCAAACAGAGGTTAGCGTCGTAACCCCGCCCTTATAAAACTCTTAAAAAAATAGAAAATTACAGACATGCAGTGGCGTTAACCATGAGACTTTCTGCAGATGGCAGTTAAATGATTACAATTTTTCAGTTGCTACACTAATGTTTTTATGCATGTTTTTTTTATGCAAGGAGCACAGTATGTACAGTGAACCTTAACAAATTACATTACAACCACCCGTATATCATTAAACTCAGACTGGATATTGTGACTCTAATATGCTATAAAATGTAGGCAGTATGACTGGACAACATGGACCAGACATAATATCTCAATATTTTTCATGTGGATGGCTATATACGAAGGGTACATTGCATGAGAAATGGTCAACTGGTGTCTTTCCATGGCAGAGTGTACAGGCCCATCTGCCAGCACTGCCTTCCATCCTACTTAGCCACATTTTGTCCCTCTGAGAAATAATGCAGTTTGTGTGGTGGTGGGATGTTGATGCAGTTCCTTGCTCTGCAAGATCCTCAGTAAGGGCCTATATCTGTGCATTGTGTTTTATTTTGAAGGTTCATGGAAGTTGTGTGCTTATACCTATACTGTGTCTAATTTCTGGTCTGGTCAGCCGAGACACAGTAACTACAAAAAGTAGACTTGCTGCCTATCTAGTGTGTTGCGCCACGGCTGAGCGTGTCTGGGCCGTTGTTGGGACGCACCCAGTGGGAGTACTCTCACTGATTATGATGGCAACTGTTCGTGGTAGCTACCATGTCACAGCTGTAAGGAGCAGCTCACAAATCCAATGGAATATGGGGTACAGACCATCAGACCCTGCAATATCTGGTTTTCAGTTGCTCTGTGGAACTAGGAGGGCACATCTATTCTAATTTGAAAGTCACAACAACAGCCCACAATTCTAATTTCCCGCACAGTGGTCTTGGCGCAAGTAGGCTGCAAAAATGAGCAATGATTGACAGCTCCCTGCATGCTCATATTGTGTATGGTAGAGGCAAATGACCTGACACACCAAAAGAAATGATTATTATGTTGATGCTCAGTGTAATTAGTGAGTCACCCACACCTGAATGAACACAGTCAAGCTTTACCTCATATTTTTGGAATCTTTTATTACATAATTCGGCCACTTTCAGATTGCGCAGCAACAATGTCAGACGGTGTTGATATGTTTTCAATAGGCCTGGATATTAGATGTGGACAATTAGAGAAATATGTTAGCTTGCACTTAGCATTTAGAGGAAATTGTAGTCAGTTAAATCAAGAATGCGAATATGTCCTTATTGCTTCCAACTTATCCTATGTCCTACCATATATGCCAATTTGTTTGTTGGTCCCACATGAGTCACTTTAGCTCAGTGGATTCTGTGGATGCAGATCTCTATGATCACATAATGTAAATACCACAAAGGATTTTTTTTTGGGGGGGGGGGTTACAAGACCTGACATTATGCAGAGGATAACACAAGTTGTTCTACAGACTGCAGGCAATTGAAGTAATGACTGACAGTGTGCAGAAGCTTTCCAGCTTTGGAGGCATTAGCTGGTGATGACAAAGGTACTCAATTCAGACTTAACCAAGACTGTTACAAATCTTAAATTGTAGGTTAACAAACAGCCTTTCCTATTGGCAGTATTAATAGCTTTGACTCAGACTGACTAGATCTCTTTTTTTAAAAAAACCTCTCATCTCTTGCATACTGTTCATTCATTTAAAGTGCTAGTTTGTAACAAATATTATCTCAATGCACCTTACAAGAGCAAGCATACAACATATACAAACAATACAATACAACATATTAAACACCCCCACACACACCCACATCAACTGGGGAAAAAATCCCAAGAAAGCCCCTGATAGGGGAATAAATAGAAAAAAACTCAAGGTGAGAGACAGAGGAGGGGACCTTCACCTAGGACAGGCAGGCGAGCAAAGGCAAGACAATGTACAGAGATCTATGGTTTGACGGCTCACAGTTTAGGCTTTAGTCTTGAGGTCAAATGGGCAGAGTTGTAACACCTGTACAAGATTTATAAATAATTGATAACAATTTCATTTAAGAATTCATTTTAATATAATAATAATTGTATTCTATATACCTTTTCTTTTTTTAATCTGCATTTTTTATATATTGCAAATCTGTGGAGAAAAATATAATTATTGATTGTTTTGTATGTTGTTGTAACATGTCTTGGTTGTTATTTTGCTATTTGTGCTGTTGTCTCCGTGTAATGGTGCTGCTACACTGTAATTTCCCAGTTTGGGATCAACTTTGGGTCACAGAAAAAGTCATCAAATTTCAGACTGAAAGAATGACATTTAAGGTATTTTTACTGCTGTCGAATGTCAAACAGTATGTAAGGGTCAAACTTTTATCATCTGCAAGCTTGCAAGTTTTCTACAGCATGTGGTAGTGTGGTCATTTCATTGATCTTGCACATCAGTCTTGCAGGACACTTTCTCAGACCCCAGAGAACTCGAACAGGGTTGAAATGCTGAGGATTGGTTTGTCCCACCTCTGGAAACGACCTTTTATTAGGAATTTGCTGCTGTAACATCTTGTTATTGCACCAAATTGCCAGATTTGACATTTTCTGGTGACTTCACTCTGATTCCTAAAGGAGCGGCATAACTTGTGCCTTGTACTCAGCAAATTTTGATTTTCTTTTTTTTTTGCCCACCATTGTAGAAAAGTAAAAAGTAATGGTGACACTGGGATCTGCCTCCCCATAAATCATGGCTTAAAGCTTTTTAATGCTTTTTTTCTGTACAAAGGTAGAGGGGAAATTGAACTTTGCAGTGATGCAAATGAGGAGTAGTCTGACAGAAAGTTTTTTTTTTGTTGTTTCTGCAGAGGGATATGTGTCGGCACCCTCTTGGCTGTATCAGGTCAAACAGGATCTTGCAGCAAGATTCATTGGCAACATTTTCACTGTACAATAAATAAGCTTGATTTAAATACTTACTTTACAGAGACGCAGTAAAAGTGGACAGGAATCATTTAAATATATTATACTGTGGAGCAGTGGCTTGTGCTGTTCCCTCACAGTGAGAAGGTTGCAGGTTTGATCTTAGCTGCCTACAGCCATTTCTGGGCTGCATGTTCTCCCTGTGTGCATTTCCTTCACAATCATTAAAGAAAGTCAGACTGTACATTGTCCCTTGGTGTGAATGGTGTGTGTGTCCTGTGATGGACTGGAGACCTGCCTGTGTTTGCTCTATGTGTGCTAGAGACACAAGGCAGGGCAAGTTTATTTGTATAGCACCATTCTTACACAAGGCAATTCACAGTGCTTTTACAGTAGTAAAGAGTAGAGACATTAAAACAGATTGACAAAAAAACACATCTTAGGGGTCTGGATGCTTCATTCCAATCCGCAGCTCTGACATGGATTTAGGCCCAAGACCAGTTAGTGACTTATAGACCAGTAACAGGATTTACACATAGAGTAGGTGTGAAGCAGATAAGAAGATGTATGACACTGTGGGTATTATTACAAATATATATCACAGCTATCTTTTACTGGTTAGTGAAGACATATATTCAGCACTTAGGGAAAAAAACTTGAAGGACTATAGTTTAAGATAATTCATATTTAGAATCAGAAAACTTTATCTATGCCTGTGGGGCAATTGATAAGGATTTTTGGAGGGTGCAGGTACTGATCCCACACCTTTGCTAAGCAATATGTCCAATGCTAAGCAAGCGCTCCAACAAACAAGAAAAGAACAAGCAAGACAAAACTAGTCATGTTTCATCATGTCTAAGTCTGCCCACAACTTCACTATAGTGTTCCTTCTCATTAACCCTTGCATTATCTCCAAAAATACAGAATGCATCTGTTTGTACCAGAGGTCACTCCAAAGATCTACGAATAAAAAAGGTTTGGCAGCTAAAGAAAGCCCTTTTTTCCATAGAGGAAGGCTTTGTTGGTGTATTGGGTATTTGGCTTCTGCTTCATGCACATCCAAAGCAGAGTGGTAGATATTATATTTCAGCTCAATCCGGCAGCCCCCCCTTTTATTTCTCCCTTTTTATTCTAAGAGAATTGGGGCGTAATCACTTCACAAAAACCAGGAAACCAGTTGATGGGATGAATGCAGTCAGACAGAGTTTGAGGAGGAATAATGTCGTATCGTTTTCAGTGAAAAAAGAAAAACCTTGAAATCCTATAATTCCCTTTTAAGACCACTTTTCACCATCACCATCTACCACAATTCACTGGTGAAAAACCTTTGTACAAACATATGGAGATAATTACCTGTATGCCAGTAAGCCTGACAGGGCCTGCTGTTTGCTTTAGGTTCCCTTACATCAAAGCGCATTCTCTCCTGCATTATAAAATGTCCTGGATGTAGTTATTAGATGACTGATATACAACAGTGCTGACAATAGCAATTACAGATACAGCAGTTACTGTACATCTACTAGTAATGACTAGTAAATTATCACTCATAATAACTAGACTTTAATACTTCCACTCTAGACCCTTCAGGAGGCGTTGATTTGTGCCAGTCCTCACATGCTCTGCAGTGAGAGCCAGGAGACATTAATTTGCGAAACCTCCCAAGTTGCATTGCACAGTGTGGATATGCCAAACTTTATCACCTAGTTGACTCTCCAACAGAGAGTGAGACTCGCAGTCACAGTTGCCCTGACGCACAGACAGATGGTCAGAGAGACAGGCATACTGACAGACAGGCAGGGAGACAGACAGAGGAGACAAGAAATAAAAAAAAAGCTGCAGATACCTGGAGTTATAGGGGTGTTGAAATGTGATCCAGGAAGCTGAAGCTTAACATGTGGCTGCAGGTTGCAACCTGGAACACAGACTGGGTGAGATGTGTGAGTGTGTGATGATGTGAATGTAATTAAAGCTCGGTCCGATTTTGGCTCGATTTTACCCATTATTCAGGATTAGTCCAAGTCTGCTCCAGGAGACAGTTAACAGGAACAGTCGACACAGAAATTTGTTATAGTGTGAGGGACAAAGACAGCTAGTGTGAGGATCTGATTATTGATTCCTGACCTGACTGCGAACATATGTTGGCAAGACGTGGTGGGAATAAATCAAAATAACATACAGCATACATATGTAAAACATAAAATACAATTTCTCAAAGCGCAACAATGAGAACTGTCACTGCATTCATGAACATATTCGGTCTGGCTAGGGATTTTTCCACTCAGACACAGTTTTTAAGGTGCAACTTGACACAGTTTTAAGGTGCAACTTGTCTGTTTTGCAACACATTCCTGACAAAACCTTTTCAACTGCAGTGTTAAATTCAACAAGACTGTAGCTTGGGGTGACTGGTAGAGATGCAAATGTACAGCTGCACTGTTTTCACCTCTGTCTTCCATGAGGATGATATTACTGGACTAATAAATACTGAGGCAGCATTTCTGATTTGTGGGATTACCTCACTCATCAGATTCAAATGGAATTGGTTGTACATTTGTAAATTCAGTCAGAGTGTAATCCATCCTCCCCTGGTTGCTCACTATACAAATATACGTAACTTATTTTCTCAACCTGCTTTGGCGTTGTGGGAATCTACTGGTGCCTATCTCAGTGCTCACGGAGAACGGAGAACACCTTTTCTTTGCCACCCTCTCTATATATTCTGAAAGCTGGAGTGGATGATGCAAAATCGTCAGATCTTGAAAATTTTCTTAGTTTATATTCTCTCAGTACTTCTATACTGAGAAAGATCATTGAAAGAAATAGTAAAAGTCAAAGTCATGCACAGACAGAATTTCTCACTTACATCCAGTGTTCATTTAGCTACACTGTCCCAGTTTGTGTACTGATGTGCAAGGAAAGTGGCTGCGTGCCTTGACTGTAAGATGTACCTGGATTGCAGCCGCTAAATCCCCATATGAGACATTTGAATTGAGACAGATTTGTTCTGTCCACAGGGATAAACATATCAAAATGTTTTACAAAGATGGGATTTGCCTTAAACCTGTAATTATTGCACTGGGAATCACCACATGATGGCATTTCTGTAGCTCTGCATCTCAAGATCACTGTAGAATGCACATATAACATACACATGTACGTTATATGTGTGTTGTAATCTAGGAGCCAGACATGCTGTCACATGAAATAAATAGTCCACTTCTGCACACATAGTGACAACTGCCAGCTAGTATCATTAAAGCTGGGTATCATTAATTATATTTTAGACTAAATAAACTCTGGTTTTGCATGTGAAGTGGCTTAAAATAGTACCAAAATTATGATAAAACTATTAAAATTCTGCCTCTCAAATGAAAAACATACCAACCCAAGTGCTGCAGTGACCCCGACTGCTGTAATCTGATGATCTATCATAGAGTGCCCTGACTGGAGATAAAGCCCCACATACCTGTCACCCTCCACTGGCACCGTCAGCGCCAGTCAACCTGGAGGCACAGACCTGAGCTGTCAGTACGTGATATACATGATATACTCAGGGAGAGCTGTTTTCATGAACTTATTATTGTGCAATTGTAGATCACTCTGGTATTCCTCAACTTAACTGCTAAACATTAAAACATATTTTATCTTATGTTCACATCTCTTTGGACTGAATGTGTAAAACCTGGTGAAATCGTTTATGTTTTCTTTCCCAATCCCAATTGCGTAAGCGTACTTTTTGCAGAGGAATTCACATCACAGATACAGTATTTCGGGGAGCAACATTTCTCCCTTCTGGACTGTTCTGTGAAGATAGCTGGTAGCTGTGGCTGGGCTGTCAAAGTGGCAGGGAAGGGCAATGTGCTCTGCCCTCCAGTGCCTCTGCTGTCAGTTGTGGGTGTTGTGAAATCAGGCTGGCGTGCTGCTGTGATGCTGTGCTGGTGTAACTTTGCTTGCATTAGCTCAGCTTTTGACTTTAGAAGAGTGGTATCCACATATATACCTGCGTTAATGATTCTCACCTTCACTGGTTACTGTGCATGCAACCTAATTAAGTTGATTTTGTATGTTTCTTTTTCATTGTAGGCTGAGATATGAGCTTTGTTTCCACAATTGCAGTTGTATATGTGTATTAAACAATTACAATTAGAAACACACCTATCTACAACTAGGGTGGTAAATTCTGTGAATGAAGAGAGTGTGCGTGGGATATATTGGAGTGTTTTCTATGAGCTAGGTGCATCATAAAAAAGGCAGTCCTACCAATAGTTGTACAGACTCAAGTAACTTTGAGTTTCAGCAGATCGGATGAACAGGTCATGTAAGTTCCACTTCAACAAATTTAAAATGTAAGGCGGTACACGGCCTAGAACAGCCTTAAAAATATATAAAAGCCAGTACCTCTTGCAACTTTCCTCAAGAGAGGGCCAACCGACTTTTTGAGCAACAGTAATAAATGTAAGGGCTGAATGATCGTCCAGAATCTTCAAAGCTGAAACAGCAGCATGTCTGTAGATACCAGCCGTCCGGGGAAAGAAGGGAAAAGGGGAGGGGGCGGGGGACAAGCAGCAGCAGTAGTCAGTTTTTATCTACCACAAAAATGCAATTGCAAATTCAGTGTTGTTGGATTTGTATCCTATGTTGATTATGAAAGCAGCTTTTTGTCATCTAATGCCTCCATGCATGACTGCACATGGTACAGAGATCATCTGTATGGACTGAACCATTTTATGTCATGCGCATGATACAAAGTCATTTATGCTAAAAATCCCGTTTGTTATGAAAAAGGCGTAGAAACAGTTTCTGATCACTTTTTTGACTTTTTCCTAGTTTTTTCAAGTAGAGGAATAATTATCTGGAAGAGTTTTGGCTGCTACCTTTCTGAAAAGGCTGGGAGGCAACTAGCTGCTCCTGAAACAAAGAGGTTTTCTTTTTTTGGTTCAAGGCAAGTTGGGACAGGAGTCAGATACCTCATGACAGTCCTTCCCTCTGCTGTTGTATCACTGTGTACTCTGTCCATTTTGAGCTTAGTGCAAATGATTAATCTATTTACAAAATAGGATAGGCACTAGAGTTATCTATTACGTATATTTCTGCAGATGTAAAAGGACAAAGACCACAGTATTCACATTAAAATGTCCTTGTTCTGATTTATATGTTAATATTTATTGAATCTTTTTCTCCATCCTTCCTTGTTCTTTTCCCACAGGTCTGGGTATCCTTTTGGGTGGACCAAAAATGGCTTTTGGAAAAACTCTCCTTATGGTTGTAGCAGTCTTTCTCCACTGGCCAGGGTGTCAGGGAGGCTTGGGAAAAGGAAAAGACAGCTCACCCCTGAGATTCACACACCACCTCTATAATGCCACCATCAATGAGAACTCTGCCCCTCGGACGTACATTGAAACATCAGTGAAGATGGGTATTGAAGTGACAGATCTGTTTTGGGAAATCAAATATAATGTCATCTCCGGTGATGATGATGGCCTTTTCCAAGCTGAGACAGTTCAAGTTGGGGATTTTTGCTTCCTCAGGATCAAAACACGCACCAGTAACTCAGCACTCCTCAACAGAGAGGTCAGAGACACTTACACTCTCACAGTGGAAGCAACCGAACAAACATCTGACTTCCAGGCAAAGACAAAGGTGTTCATCCAGGTGCTTGACACAAACGACCTAAAGCCTCTTTTCTATCCTGCCTCATACACCGTGGCCATCTGGGAGGATGCTCAACTTCAGTCAAGTGTGGTCAGGGTTAGTGCTACAGATGCTGATGTTGGGAGTAATGCTGAGTTTTACTACTCCTTCACCAGCAGAGCTCATCCTTTTGTCATTGACCCATTCACAGGCACAGTCAGCCTTGCGAAGAGGCTCAATCACAGCCGCACAGAGAGATATGACCTTACAGTTCTAGCTGAGGACAGGATGAAGAAGATATCTGGTGTTCAGAAATTTGGTAATGTTGCCAGGGTTACGATAAACGTACAGAGAATGTCCACAAGGTCTCCAGTTATCACACCTTCCCCAAAGCCCACAGTCACTTTAGATGGTAAAATCACTATCAATGTCCACGTGGAAGCAGGAGTTAAGCCGGTGGAATCCCTTAATATTGTTGCAGGGGATCCCCACAAGTGTTTTGAGATAATCCCCTTTGGGGTGCAGGGCAGTGACTTCCAGGTGATCTCCACAAAGAGGATTAACTGGTCTCAAACCCCTTTCGGGCTGAATCTTTCCCTTCAAGCCAAGGATAGGAGCTTTCCAAGTTTACTCTCTCCAATTACCCAAATCCACGTTCCTGCATATCATCACACCCCACTGGCATTTCTGGAGGACACCTACATTGTTACAATCAGTGAGTTTTCCCCCCCCAAAAGCCATGTAGTTAAGGTTTCTGTCACCTCGGTCCCCTATGATGTTACCTTCAGTATCAAAAATAACCCTGATAGCACTAAATTCAAGATAAATCCCAAAACTGGAATTATCATAACAACAGAGAAATTTGACTATGAGGTGAAGAATCGTTATGAGTTTGATGTCGTGGCCAATCATGGTGAAGCAGAGACTCACATTGTGGTTGAAGTGACCGATGAAAACAACAACAGCCCACAGTTCACCCAATCTACCTTTGAAGCAACCCTGGATGAAAATAGCCCTGTTGGCAGCAGTGTTTTGAAAGTAGCAGCCACAGACAGAGATACAGGCAAAAATGGCTTTGTGACTTACTCCATTGCCAACACAGGCCCCTTACCCTTCACAATAGACCCATTCACAGGTGTCATCTCAACCTCGGAACACCTGGACTATGAGCTAATGAAACGCCGTTATCACCTCAGAGTTTGGGCCTCAGATAGTGGCAGCCCATATAGTCAGGTCAGTGAATGCCCTGTGACGATAACCCTGAACAACATCAACGATAACATCCCTCTGTTTGAGCGAGTGGGCTGCAACACCACAGTACCTCTGGATTTACCTGTGGGCCATACAATTGCTGAGCTGTCAGCTATTGATTTGGATGAGCTGCAGCAGCTGAGGTATGTCATTGAGTCAGGAAATGAACTACAGGTATTTAGTATCGATCCTGTGTCAGGAGCCATCACCCTACAGCAAGCAGTGCCCCTGGGAGCAAATTCCTTCACTTTGAGAGTTGTAGCCACTGATGGAAAACATCGCTCTGAGGATTCAGTTGTCAGAGTAACTGTCACTAACAGAGGTGATGAAGCAACAGTCCACTGCCAGGAAACAGGCATTTTCAAACAATTGACTGACAAACTGATTGAGTCAATCAAACCTGTTTTAACCCATCAAGATAAAGACACTTTCTCTGATATTCATATCACTAATCGACACTCTCCCAAATTTGACTTGAGCCTTCCGAGTTCAATTGATGTGAGTGAGGACCACCCACTGAATTCCTCTATTGTTCAATTTAAGGCAAGAGATGCAGATACTGGGTTTAATAGCAAGCTGGTGTATGCCATATCCAGTGGAAACGAGGATGGATGTTTCTCTATTGATATTTTCTCTGGTGATCTGCAGTTAGTTTGCTCTTTAGACAGAGAGAGTAAAGAGTTCTATATTTTGAACATCACTGTTTATGATTTAGGAACACCACAAACATCTGCATGGAAGTTCATTGCAGTGAATGTCATGGACGTCAATGATAATCCTCCGTCTTTCAATCAGTCCAGATATGTGATTCATGCCCCTGAAAATACAGAGGTATATTCCATTATTTTTACAGCTCGTGCTATTGATCCTGACTTGGGTGAAAGTGGTAACATTCAGTACTCCCTGCTGACATCCACTGACATGTTCAGAGTTGATGAGTCGACTGGTGAAGTGACAGTAACAGGTCGCCTGGATCGGGAAACCTCTCCCAGACATGACCTCTGGATTGAGGCTAGAGACCAAGCCAATCCTGGCCCCCAGCTGTTCTCTACAATAGACCTTGTGGTGGTTTTGCAAGACATAAACGACAATGCACCCAAATTTGTACCCAAGGTTTACAAAATTAAAGTTCCAGAGGATGTACCTGTGGGAACCCTCCTCATCTGGGTTGAGAGTGTGGACTTAGACCTTGGCAGTGGAGGCCTCATCACCTATAATCTCAAGAACACTGAGGGGGGGATTTTTCATCTGGACTCCTCTACGGGGGGACTGACTCTGGAAAGGGAGCTGGACTTTGAGAGGCGGCCAGTTTACAACCTCACAGTTCGCGCTGTTGATCATGGCCTCCCTCGCTCACTCTCCTCCTCCTGCTTTGTGGAGATCCAGGTGCTGGATGTCAATGAGAACCTCCACAGGCCTGTCTTCTCAGAGTTTGTGTATGAGGCGGGAGTAATGGAGGATGCAGCAGTGGGGACATCTGTTGTCACAGTCACTGCTGCAGACAAGGATCTGGGGAGAGACGGGGTTGTCAGATACCACATCTATGAAGGCTCTGGACTTGGAGTGTTCACCATTGATGAGGAATCAGGTAAGATAAAATACTAATTTACTATTCTGTATTTGTACTTAGACTTTGTTAGGAGTTCTTGTCTTGATCTACATTTTTGCTCTTTAGGTATACCATCAGTAGCATTATGTAATGGTAATCAGACTCAGCTGTGGTGACCCTGCATGAGTGCCCCTTCCACTACTTTGTTCCAGCACAGCTTGGCATGGTTTTGCTCGAATGGGTGGCGATAGCATAGCAATGCAAAACTGCTGTGACGTTTTATATTCAATGAGGAACGTGGAGGCAATATTAGGAAAGTGTGCACCTTGTCAACGAAAAATGGAAGCCAAGTGAAACAAATCGTATGGTGCTCATATTGAGAACTCTATGAAAGTGGTTGTCAGTCTGTTTATGTGACATTTCAATATTGGCTTAGCTGGTTTGGAGCCAAGCAGGTACCAGATACAATCCTTAATGGAAAGTTGGAAAAGAAAACAAGCCAAAACCATGCAGAGCCAATATCCCAGCTCCACCCCCAGCCAGTTCTTGTTTACCTTGCTCGGCTTCTCTGCACACACACAGACACAAGTGTGCACATGAGCAGAATTATTTGTGAAAAGCATGTGAAATCTGGACAGCAAAATGTCACCTTTAATAATTTAACAAGTCATCTCTTAAATGAGACTACAGGCAAGCTAATTTAAAGTCTCTTGTCCTGTTGATAACTGATCATATCTTGAATTGACAAAACAAATTCACTACAGGGGCTATTAGTTGATGTTTTTAAGCTTTTGATCATATCACACTAGTTCCCTCAGTACAACATGGTGTTCCCTCTAGGGTGGTTAGGTTTTACTTTTCTTCCACCAGTGTATCCTTTACAGAGGACACCCTGTGACCTTTCAACATGTCATTTTGCATTCCATTAGTCTGCTATTGCACTCAGGACTCGATAAATAGATTTGCTGTCATAATGGACCCTTGCTCTTTTTCAGTGTTGTGGGTTTTTCTGCTTCCCCTTAGGGAATCCAAATTGAAGTTGCTTCTGAAGGCAAAGTAATCTTTAGAAATGAGACAACCCATGAAAACCTTGTGGTGACTAACTTTGTCTACACCGTGGGAATTAGTGTAATATTTATCAACAGTTGCAGAGCTTTGGGCAGCAATCCACACATTTAAAGGTGCCAGCAGCAACTTGATTGATTTTTACCTTCAGGGTAGTTTTAGTTCATGGGAGTTCATTTATGAGAAATCCTGAGTCAGAGCTGCAGGTTTTTAACAAGTAAATACTGGTATACTGCTTCCCACTGAAATGTGTATCTAATCAATGCTCCTTGTCCCCCCATCCATATGGCCCAGGTGTGATTCGTACAACAGAGATGTTGGACAGAGAGACGATGCCTCACTACTGGCTTTCTGTCTACGTCACCGATCTAGGCACAGAGCCTCTGATCTCCTGGACTCATGTCTTCCTGGACGTCCTGGATGTTAACGATAATGCTCCGGAACTATCACAGCCAATTTATTTTGCGTCTGTCCACGAGAACTTGGATGAAGTCAAGTCTGTTGTTCAGGTGTCAGCCACAGATGTGGACACCTCTTCTCAGGGGAAGTTGTCCTTCCAGATGCTGGAGCCTCATCGCACATACTTTGATGTGGATCCAAAAACCGGTAAGTGCAGCAACAGCAAATCAGCAATAAAGTTGTCTTGGAGTAGTAAACTTGGTGGACAAGTTTCCATAACCTTTTCCTCAATACAAACAGTTATGCCACTTTCTAGCACATGGGCTTGTACTTATTACTCTGGGATTTAGGTTGTGAATGCGTAAACCTATGATTTTTCTGTTTTGCGAGTGGTTTGACAGAAATATGGACTACTTACTTGCGATTGTTTTGACCTAGACTAAAAGACTGCTGCTCTTTCTGCGTCAGTAATTGTTTCAATTCAATTCAAATTCATTTCAACTGCCTGTTCACAGTAAATGTTATCTTGAGGTCTGCATCAATGTTATGTCTGCATGATTAACATCTTCATCCTAGGATATTGTTGAAGCTGTGAAACCCAACAGTGAGTTGTTTACCACATGGGATGGATGAAAACTGTTCATATAGGCAAAGAGCCCGAGCATAGCAAACCATGCAGACCTTTTGTGTGACATTGAGAGCAGAGCAGAAACAAAAAAAACTAACCCTAATGACAAGGTCTGTCAAAGGTGACTCGCAAGCTAATTCATGCATGTTCTGAAAGGCTGGGTAGTTGTGGAGAAAAATTCTGAAAACCTGTGTGTGTGTGGGGAGGAGTGTTGCACTATAACTCCGCACTGGTCTGAGTGTTCATGTTAGACAGTTGCAACTGAGTCACCTGGTGTGAGCTTTGAAGTTCAGGCAAATTAGCGCGGCTTTAGCACTTGTGCTACAAGTTGCTACAAGCCTCGTCCTCTTCCCATAATCTCAAGGTAGCTCTGGTGATTGTCCACGCCCTAAGGACAGTGTACTAAAGGATTACGGATGAGGAGGGTGAGCAGTCTTGAGAGGGAGACGTCAAACAAAAGCAGGCAGGACCGGAGGTGTTGAAACAGCTGGAGAATGCCACATTGAAACCAGCTTTTTTGTGCTAAAGCAGGTGTATTTGGTATCTGTTTAATCATAGTTATCAGCACGGACTGATAATTGTTGGCTTAAAAAGAGAATTGTGTCAGTGGAATATTTTTTTATCGAGCCAAGTTTATAGTCAATTAACTCTATGCTGGTTTTGAATTTATATTACCTAAATTCACATCAAACAGTGATTAAACCTTATTATTCACACAACATCAGCTTTCAAATATCAGTCATACATAGACAAAAAAATGGCATTTCAGGCATTGCAGTGGCCGGGGAACCATTGAGGTGCTCAGGGTAATTTAAGACATCAAGAGCTTCAGACCTGAGACCATAACCACCAGGACTCTGCTGACCCCATGACCACATAATTACTTAAGGATAAAGTAAACATGTCAAAAATGGTAAAGCAATTTGGGCAGCTGCCCCCCACAGACAGTACACTGCCAAAAGTATGTGGACTTTTTCCATCTATCCAGCAATATCTATTTTGTAGCCATTTTGTAGCCCGTGTGCTGGTGCCTATGCACTGGTACCCTCAACAGGTCTCCAGATCATCACCGGTCTCACACACACTACTCCCTCCTAAGCTAACACCTAAGGGCAGCTTAGGCAACCTAGAAGCTCCAATTTAAGATAATGCTCGCTTTTGGACTCTGGGACGAAACTTGGATACACAGAGAAACACTCACACACACACGCACATGCACACACACACACACACTTCAACTCAAACACACACACACACACACATACACACACACACACACACACACACACACACACACACACACACACACACACACACACAAAAGGAGAACATGCCAACCCGCAAACCAGCTCCATGTAGAAGGGGTTTCACAGAAATTACTGTAGAAAATATACATTTGTTTGGGAGAGGGACATAAGCACAATAGTGTGGGCATATTTGTGATTATGTAGTTTTAATCACAAATTATAATGAAAGGGATTAAATAATGAGGTGTTTTGATATTCACAGAGTTAATCTGAAAGCTCCACCTCTGACTGTTGTGAAAAAAAATGATTAGCCACCCATGAATACAAGTCAAACCCGGTATCAATGTTCAGCAATAAGGGTGGTGTTACACTGAATGACATGAACATGCTGCTGAAACCTGAACTTTAGAACATGATCCACCTTGTCTTATTTTCGCAAATGAACCCAATCATGCGCTGGCTGACTGGTGCAGAGCCCTCTCGTGTCTGGACAGGACAGATATGACTCATAGCTGATACCTGAGCTTCTGACTAAGCTTTTATTCTCATGGAGTTTCTTGCAACTATGTCTGATTAAGCCTTGAAACATAAGTTGATAGATTTAAGGCACAGAGTACACAGAGTTACAGTGTGGGCAGAAAATATTGTTCAGGATAATTTTTCTTACGCTTTTGAGCTGGACTTTCATAATAAGTTCATGTAGGGTATGAGGTTATACAAAAATGATCCAAAATCAGCACCTTTGCTGTCTAAGCTCAGTCTAAGTTTCATTACGTGTTTCAGAGGAAGGTTGTTTGTATGCAAGGCTGAACAAGTCAGGAATGTGCCCAGTTCATTAACATCTCTCCAACACCCAAATTGCTGCACAACCTGAAAGATCCCTTTACTGATAACTCTTTACTGATAATCTGTCTGTTGTTTTACTGTCAAAAAATACGTCCTAACATCGCTAATTTCCCCCAAGTCAACGAATTCAAGGAAATTCCCAAACCACTCATGAAATGACCAACTAACAAGCACTGAACGCATCAAAGCCCGACATGTCTTTGGCGCAATCAGGCTCCATTGTTGAGATGTAAGACTGAGACACATTGTCTCGCTACAGTGTCATAAACACACTTAATTTGACTTCACTTGATCTCACGCACACAAAACTGCTGCCACAGATGTAATCTGTGTGTTTTGAGATGTATTCTCGAAATGTATTTTGCTGTGCTGACCTTGGTAAAGGCCCCATTTCTTCCTGGTTCAAGTGAAACTTTACTGGATCCCACTTTCTGATGCATTCGTAGAAATTGAGGATAAAAGCTGATTTAATACCGGGGAAGTATGACAGAATTGAGAGACTGACTAACATGTTATTGGTTTTTAGCTTATCATAGATTTGCTGACAGTAACAAGAAAAAAGACTCCCACTTCACTCTTTACTCCAGGCTTTTTTGCTTCACTGTTAAGTGGAGCTGAACAATTTGGGACAACACAAAATCACTCACTCTTTTACTCCTTCAGGATGTTTTTCATTTTGCCCCTGTTTTTAGTAATCAGTTGAGTCAGAGTGTTGGAAATTGCTTTAACAGTGCTATGTCTCCCTCTTGATTCATGCCAGGCTCGGTGGATCTTGTTGTGTTTACCTTTCTGTATCTTCCCACTTATTTACTTATTTTTTATAGTTTCAAGCTTGATGTTTCTCATTTTGCATGTGGACTCACTTTGTGGAAGTTTGTGCATGCTTAACAGTTGCAACGATCAGATATCTATGCTTTTAAGTCAGCAAGCAAGGTTGCATTTTCCATCTCAAATTAGATCAGATAGTGAGCTGATAATGGGGAGCACTTTAAGGCCTAGGGCTCCCAGCTGGGTGGATTTGCCCTTGCATTTAGTGATGAATTGGTCTGTATGCCTCTCAGGTGTTTGTTTACACACACAACTTAATTTGCATACATTCATTATTAAAGAGTTTTTTTTTCTCTTTGAAAGAAATTAAAAACCAACCAAACCTTAAAGTAACCCCATTGCATTTAGATTCATGCCTTGCAATCTTTTATGAGTTTGACTGACTTCAACTTGTTTTTGTGAGGCTATTTTCCCTCTCCTCTCTCATTGACATTGCTGATCTGTGGCTTGTTATTTTGACAAGGCTCCTTGAGTGAAATAAAAGCAAACAAAACAAAGATGGGAGGAAGACGTAGTGGAATAGCTGGCCAACTGGTAATTGTAGAGAGAGAGACACACAGAAACAAACAGGGCCCTGACATGCCAGACAGCAATGTTTATCTTCACATGGTTTAACAGCAGTCCAGCACGGCTGAGTGAAAACAGGCAACAGAGAGAGATGAGCCTCAAGCCCCTGATTCCCATGTCTTCACTAATGGCAAAAACACACTTTCTAATGTGCCCCACCTGTCCTAATGACGTGCTCCCAGCAGGGCTTGTTTGCACTGTCGTAAAAGAACTGAACGACCCTCATCAGGGTCTTTCACTTGAGACAGATCCCCTAGGCCCCTCATAGATTCCACACTGCTTCTCCTGCCTCCATCACTCATTTTATAACAAACAAACTTTCAGGTGGCAGATATCCCACCAAAGTAACAGCAAGCTAAAGTTACCCTTGCACAGGACATGAATACCACGCATGCAACCACTGAAGCAATGTCTCCCTTCAGTGGATTAGTCATAAATAATCACTTCTCATCTGGCACTGAAGAACTTTTTTACTCTCCTAGGTTGGGAACAATTGTGTTGTTCTTCTCAATACTGACTTTGCAGTTCGGAGCATGTGTGTTGCAGTACGTCAGTAACATAAACAAGTTCCAGCAACTCACAGTTGTCATGACTCCTGTTTTCTGCAGAACCACCAGGCCTCGTGTTATGTCAATTCTGCACAGTATATAGTATAAATAAGAGCACAAGCATGTCCACTGGCTACTGGAGTTTAATATTCCCTAAAACTGTACTTTTGAAGGAGGGCAAGTCAGAAAGCAGTGGCAGCAGCAATATGCAGCTTCAAGTCCTTAGTAATGCAAAAATAGTATGTGATATGCAGATATAACAATGCTTCAGTATCGACATTGAACTATTGGAACATATGAATGTCTAAGCAAGGTTGTAAATTTAATTCATATTGACTTTACAACAATAATCTTAGAGCCTGAAAGCTTGGATTTAAAGCTTTTTATATTTTATCTCCTTCTGAGCAGGGGTAAAGCAGACCCTCCACTGCCCCATGGATCTCCAGCCACATAGCACCACACAAACCAGACACAGCTTCTCTTGTTTCCAGCTCTTTATTTAAGCGCTCTGGCCCATGTACCCAGCTCCTTACTTGCTTTCCATGTCATTGTCCGTGGGTTCTAATCCCTGCAGAGTCAGCTCACTGCGTTTTAACTTGTTCTGATTCAACTCAGCCCACCTGATGCTGACCGTACCTGGGCTGGCCTGGCCCCGCCCCCTGAGAGGCTGGGTCAGCCCAGGCCATGTCAGCTCTGGCTTTAATTTAGGATTATGTTTTAAAGTAGAAAAAGGAAAACCCTATGTCAGTACAGCGCTTGATTGGTTATCATGGTTCAACTGGTTGGACACATCTGCCCTGTTCTGATCCAGTTGTTACCGAGCATCAGTTTCTCTAGAGATAAGAGTTTCTCTCTGTTCTATAGACTGTTCCTGACCCCTGTTATTTTGCTGCCAACAACATGAGTGGGCCTCCCCCACCAGCGTGTGTCTCTAATGTCCTTATTAGAGCTAATGGCTGCCCTAAAACATTTGATTTATTTAGATTAGATGAGACGAGGCCAAAAGCTCAACTGGGAAACTGACTCGCAGCTGCCGGAAAGAAAGAAAGGACAAAAGTAAATTAAACTTAGCAATAAAAATGTAGTTTAAACAAACAGTGTAATATTTCACGAATAGGCAAATGATTCTATATTCTGTACATTTTTGAGGAAAATAATTTTTTGGTGAATACATGTGTGCAAGGTTTTCATTACTTTGCAGACTTTAAGAGAATCCCTCTGCCACTTTTGTTTTCTGTGTGAAATTATCATGATGCCTGCAAATGGCAGTGACTAATATTCAATCTGGAGAGATGGCTGCAATCTGTCAGTCCTACAGAACTCCGAGGTGGACAGGCGAGACTGTAGCTTAACTCAAACAGCCCAGACAGACAAAGTTTTTTTTGCTCATTTTCTCTGAAAGACAGTTGCAAACTTTGCATAAACTTATCCACAAGTTAACATTACATGCATTCGTGTGAGTAAACTCTTGAACCAGTTGCAATCAAGCAATCAAAATGTGTTTATGTGTACATGATTCACTATACTCTGCATGATGTTTCTGCATGCTTTAGGCATAAATATATGATTTTACTTTCATTCAAGGACAGCAGTATCCTTATGTCGAGACCTGACTGCCTGTGTGTGTCTGTTTAATCTGTGGTTTCACGTGTTCAGAATTTGGACTCCCACCACTTAAATGTGGCATGTGCACCACAGGATTATGACACAGAGTTTACAATTCCAGGGTTGTTTTGTCACCTCACTGGTTTACTTGTGGATCCTTTCCAGCAGGTGGTTTTGTTGTTTTAGTCTTCTTCTGTTGCTGCTCCGGTCTCAACCGTCTTCAAACATCACAATCAGGAACCCCCCATATAAAGATAATTAACCTTTTGCTCTTTTAATAATTACCCTGGCATCAATTTTCTTTTGTCATATTATTTTGCTGTTTTTCAACACAGCAAATCGCAATTTAATGATTGCAGCTAGTGTCCAAAAAAATCCACCAAGATAAATCTGGATATAATCAATTGCCAAAATCAGTGGCAAAATTCAGTGATTGACAGGTTGTGCTTGTGCACACACACAAGGCTGCACTGAAAACTGGAAAATCCACATAGGCACACCAGCAGCAACGCCATAAACCAAAATGTGCTTGCTTAGGTGCCAATGGCAATGGTACTGCTCTCATTCTCTCTCACACGCACACCTACAATAATAGAAGCAGCAGCGTTTCCCTGCAGTTTGTGTTTGTTTAGGTGTAATTAGCACTCCCTTCCCCCTGAGACTGCCACACTGCATTGATTCTCTCTACGTGTGTATGTTTGTTTGTGTGTGCGCACAGGTGTTATCAGGACTCTCTCAGCCCTCGATCGGGAGGATAAGCCCGAACACAGTGTGGAGGTGAGAGTCTCCAAAAAACATTTATACACACAATATATTTGTTTTGCTGCACATCGGAGCTCCAGTGTCAATAAATCAATAACAATGTATGTTCCACAGGCTGTTGGGGATATACACTCTCATTTTTATAGTATGGCTGGTTCATGTGAATGTGGTCATGCCTTGTGTTTGTGTTTTTGAGCGCTTCTTATTTACTGTCTCATGTGACAAAAAAAGCAGCAAATACTCACATTTGAGTATTTGCACAGAGACTGTCTCACGGAGACTATCTGACCGAAAGCTTGTCAAGTGCCAGATAAAATTCTTTTCACTTTGACTTATGAGGTGTGGTTGAAAACTATGATTAATCAGTCAAGTTCAATGCTGAATAACATTTTACCAGCAAATTGTACAAATATTTGTATGAATGCATAAATCAGTGTTCTTGCATATAAAGTTTTGTTTCTCTCCATTAGAATGATTCGCATGACACTGACTGTCTCTTTTTGTGATTTAAAGGTGATCGTTTCAGACAACGGATTTCCCACTCTGCGTTCCACTGCGTCTGTCGTGATCCGGGTCCTAGATGCCAATGACAACCGGCCCAAGTTCACAGATAAGCTTTTCCATGTCAAGCTGCCTGAGCAACGTTTACAGACAGGCAAGCAGGAGGTCTGTCGGATGGTTGCCCGGGATGACGATGAAGGCGCAAACGCCGTGGTGACCTACAAGCTCCAAGACAACAAGGACCAGCGACTTGAGATTGACTCGGTGACGGGCGTGGTGACGTCACAAGGTGACTTCTGGCCTGGAAACTACAGCATCCTGACGGTAGGTGTCCACACCTGCAGCTGAAATAACATGAGATGCCCACATGGGGCTGTGTGTCACACAATGCACCTCCTGTCTGTCAGCGAACGTGGTAATGAGTTTGTATTTCATCAGGCTTGAAGTAAATACTTCAAGCCTGAGTGTTGTGCTTCATTTGCGCATATGTGTGGAGGGTGTGGAGACTTCAAAGAGCCCACCAGCTCTGCTGAAGAAGCTAAATTACCCTTGCTTAATACTCTGAAAGGCTCCTCACCAACACCTGCCCTGAGACCTGTGTTCTGCTTGTGCTGTCATCACTCTGCATTGTGGATATTACAGCACTAAACCGAGAGCAGAAAAGCGCTGTAGGATTTCAAACACATCACAAAGATCCCTTGCTTTCCTCTTTCGTTGACACAGACAACAGTCATCAAGACTTTGCTGTTCCTCTCGATGCTGAGCAGCTTCATGCCTCAGGATGAGGCTGCGGCTTTTCCTACTTTTTTATGCAGTCGTGTTTTTACAAGTTTATACATGTGCTGTGAAGAGAGGGGAGAGAATGATGCAAACTTCATTCTGGAGCGTTTGAAGCAAGCATTTTGTTTTCATTTATTTTATATTGCTCTATCCATCCATCCATTATGTAAATGGTGAAGTGAGGAGTGCACTCCTGTATCATGCACGTTGCAATCATTGGGATCACGTGTGCTTTTGTCTGTTGCTTGGCGGGTTCGGAAACAAGTCTGAGCAGGGACCTTCTTTTCTTAACTGACAGTTTTATGGATGCATGTCAGAACATTTACTGTATGACGCTTGTTTAAAACGAAGCAAAATAAAAGTACCTTTGATGTAGTAAACAGTGTTCACCCTTGGCTGCGACATCTCGTCAACTGCTCTCCCTCTGCTCTAATTTACGATGTCAACACTCACACATCACATCAATGTAATGTGTTTAGGCAACAAACGCTCTTCTTTGCTTGTGAAAAAGTCAGAGCCAGACTTAGTGATTGTTCTTGAAGAGAACTCTACTCTTGTGTCACGCTTCTATTTTAAGTAAAACCTCATTAAGAAATGTTAATTTCATCTCTATGTTAATTTCCAGATTAAAGCCACTGACCAGGGCAGTCCATCACACTCATCTACCGCAAGGCTAGACATTGAGTGGATTGCCCGCCCGTCCCTTTCTGCAGAGCCAATCATGTTTGACGAGCCCCATTTCACCTTTGCTGTCATGGAAACGGAGCCCGTCACTCACATGGTGGGCATCATCATGACAGAGACACATATGAAGATGAGATGGTTTGATATCACAGGTGAGAGGGGAAACACACTCACACACAGACTCACACATACACGCACGCACGCACATCCACGATCTAGAATTGAGTAGATTATTATCAGAAGCTGTGTGCTGGGCAGGTGGCATCCAGAAAACAGCATAAACTTCTGTTCTGTTCTGTTAAAGTTCTGTTAAACAAAACAAAACAAAACAAAACAAAAAAGCACTGCATCACATAAATGAGGGTACAGACCTCAGATTTTTCAACGTTCAACTCAGCTCACCTCGACTCAACGTTATTAAGAGGGCAAATAGTTTTGTAGGTTTAAGATAACATTTCTCACAGAAGGACAGTACACAGAATGTCAGACAATACAGTAAAAGAGGAGTGTGTCTAAGACACAATAACAATATTAAAGACTGCATAGTGTTAATGGGAAATGTATGACAGTGGCTCAATTGCACAAGGACTATAGGATTATAGGGTCTATGTGAACGTTCCTCTGTCGTAAAAAGGACGACATATTCAGAAATAATACCTGACAGTCACCATATTGCCACTTACCCCAAAGTGCTGACTTGTGGAGCTCCAGCTTACACCTGAGGATACACACAGGTTATGACTATCATCCATCCATATGAGCCTTCTAATAAACAAGAGACAGTTATTTTCTAAAGGTCAGCAAAGTCCTGCAGCATTGCGTGATGCTGCAGGAGAGATCAGCAGGAACAAAGTGTGAAGCAAAGGCAAAGAATTTATTCTCTGATATTTTTACTCTTACATGTCATCAGTCTGAGGATTTCAGTTTGTCGAGACTTTTCCGTGATACGGTGCGATGATTTATTTCTTTGACCAAGCCTCTTTTTTTCTATTTTCCAAAAACAGTCTTTTGAACTTCTGTCCGAGCCTTTGTGACTTTCAGCCCTTGGGTTTGTTAGATATGTGGAGGTTGAAAAAGTGATATATAGGGGCGTCCCTGACTCAGTCGCAGCCTTTTATGCGGTAGCTCCATTCATTCCTCCTGTGAATGTTGAAGGTCTCCATATATGTTTGTTGCTTGAAGCAGACGCTCAGACAAGCTGTACATTGACAGAACATTTCCTGGTGTTTGTGTGAGTGGGCGTGACGTGCAAGACGTCTATGAACACAAAAGGCCTACAAGCGAGAAGTCGATTTTCAGAAATGATTTTTGCGTTCAACTTTGAAAACAGAGAACATTTTAAGAATAAAAGGAACATACCTATTAACGTAGTCTACATATTGTACAGCTAACACAATATTGTTGGCTCATTTTCTGGACTCACAAAGCTCAGCAATTCAAAAGCATTGGACGCTTTTGAGAGATTGTTCACTTTTCATGGATCAAAATTATCATCGTCTTGTTTTGGTTGTTAGGATACTTTTCCCGCCCTCAAGTTTTCTGACTGCACAACTCCCAGATCCTGTTGCCTAGGTTGAAAAACAAGCAAAACAAGGACAGCCAAGTGTCATCAAATAAGTGGTGTAGAAATAGCTTTGAAGTGACGGTGGAACTGCAGATGTGATTGTGAAGTCTAGAGAAAGGACTCTTTGTGGTCACTGACAAAGAAAATGGCAGAGAGGAGAGATTTCGACATCATCAGAGAAAGGACGCGAAGCTCTGCAGAAGTGGCAGGGTGGGTGTGGAGTGGGTCATGACTTTCTGCTTTGAGTGATTTTGTTCAGAGTGAAAGAATTCAGTTCAAGAGCTCTGTAAATGGCCACACGATCACACTTTGCCATATATATGTATGTGTGTGTGTATATCTATCTATCTATCTATCTATCTATCTATCTATCTATCTATCTATCTATCTATCTATCTATCTATCTATCTATCCATCTATATAGATACCACCACAAGAGGTTGGTATCTGTATCAGAAAGCATGTAACTTCTCCTAGATTCCCATATTAAAACACCAGATGGTAGTGAGAACAATTTGTGTTTTTTTTTCTTTCATTTTTTTTATTCATAACAGCTGATGATGGACACATTTTTATATAACTTTATATAACTTTTATATAACATTTCAGACTGAGGCCCAAAATTCTTTTAGGCATGGCAGTTTGAGTGACAACCTCTATCGGTTTCAGTACCCAGGCTTCTATCAGCTCTTAACCTACCTTCTACCTCCACTTCTTTGTTCTTTTCTGGATTTTTCTAGAAATCAAGGAGTCAGGTGCTGCAAAGAAGTCAGTGTCCTGGTTTTGTAGTGAATTAATCTGAAAAAAAGTGTAAAAAGTGGAGGCAATGTTAATGGGTTGCTGTTACAGATAAGACAAACAGAAATCAGTTAAGAAATATATAACTGTATAAAAATTAATTAATCAACGCAACTTTACACCACAGACAGGAGTGACCGATAAAGAGAGGGAAAAATGGGGACGAGGAAAGAAATAAAAGGTCTTGATGTCACTAGCTCCAGCAGGACATTTTCTCCCTGTGAGGGAAAATCAGCAGCGTTCCTCCTCTCATCGTCTGCCAGATCCTCACAGGAGGGACAACTGACCACTCCTCCTCCTGCTCTTTATGTTTCTGTCCTCTTTTCTCCTTTCCCCTCCCATGTGGCCTGTCGGCCTGCACATTACCAAAGACACATCACAGTAGCTTTATGAAAATTAAAAGAGCAGCAACAGCAACTTTCAGCTAAAGTGGTAATCAGTGTGCTGACCCTGGCAGCTCGTCCCCTTTGAGAGCCTTGCAGGAAAAGGCATCAGCATCCGCCAGGCTGTTTCCTGCCATGCGGGGCAGCATGTGCAGAGAAAAGGCCGAGGTTCCTCCTGTTCCATTTGCTGTGCCAAGTTCAGTCTGTGCCAGAACCCGACAGAACACAACAGACACTCCCTGGATCCCTGAAGTGAAGCTCTGGTGTCTTATCGATGACGGCGGATGTTGCGTCTTCTGACCATTGTGATGAGCTCACCCCTAGCAAACAGACAGCTGCACAGGTCGCATGCACATGTAGTGCATATGCATATTTATTATTTGGTGATGACTCACCATGTTATTCATTAAAAATGAATAAATGAAATACCAGTCTTTTCCAGTGGATTGTTTGTCACTTTCCAAACCTGTTCTCTCTAAATGATTCACTTCTTGACACAAGCTTGCACCGAAGCCTGATGCCCGTTTAAAGACAAATCTACATTTTCATTAGCCATTTTGGGCTAAACAGAGGGGAAGCAACCAGCCGACCTCACCTACCCCAAAAGTTGAATAGTTAGAAAACGAGACCATCTCTCCATGTGTAGCTGTCCATCTGTTGTCAGATGCTGCTTGCTGTCAATCATTATAGCAATCCGTGCAGGATCAGATTACTTCTCTTTAATTCATCTCCCCTGCCACGGGCTGACTGGCTTTATGGCAGCAATGCACCTCCTTTGCCATTTGTGGAGAATATGTTCTCTGGTGCGGAATGGGATCCCCATGGATTATGGGGCCCTATGCACAACACATGTACAGTATGCATGTACAGTAAGGGCAGCTCTGACTGTATGTGTTCATCCATCTTTCTAGCATGGTAATGTGAATCGTACATTGTTATGTATAAATCACATTTATTACAAATAATTACTTTATTATATGACATTTTTGCAACAAGCAGACTCTGGCGAGGTGTACACAATTAGCTAAAACAAAACAGGAACAGCCCAAGACTGTAAACATGCCTTTTAATGCTAGGTTGTGGGCATAATATTTTAATCAGACGCCGATGTAGCAGTAACCGTCTCATGTGTTGGATTTTCAGTAGTTTTGACAGCTCTGTTAAGTGTTTGCGGTCCCATTGGGTAATTATGCAGCTTTTTTCTACCTGTGTTTTCATGTTTATAGCTCGGCAATCATGGCTAATGACCTGTCACCTGTCGATCAGCCCCCTAATTGCATTTTTAAACGGGAAACACATTAAAAACCTGTTTCATTCTAAATTTCACATTTTGGTTTGATAGCAATACGCCTGGATTGTGTTTGAGCTCTGCTAATTTAGCACTGGCCCTGATCTCAGCATTAGGAGGGAATGTTGTTGTGTCACAGGAATCCTCTCCCATGCAGATATGATCAGGTTTTTATTGCCCTGTTTTACCTCAGTCCTCTCCGGCAGAAGAACCCAGATGCCTATCGAGCCTCGCTGGCCGCGAGATAACTCAGACACAAATGAAGACTTTCCTCACTGTCAAAATAATCTGAAAGGGCTCCTAGAAAATCTCACAAAAAACAACATTGTGCCTTTAGGGGCAAGTGAAAACAGAAAAATCTGTGACAGGGGATGAAGGAGAAAGCGAGGGCTGTGACGCTGCTGTTTGCCAATGGATGCCACGTTCCCCTGGCTTTGTGCACTGTGATCTGTGATCTGAGCGCTACAGCAGAGTCCAGCTGGGTGTGATACGGTCGGGGCACAGGTCAGAACTTGCAGGTCTGAGGCCGTGGCTCTGTGCCGCTGGATTAGGCGTGTACCCAGCAGGGAGGGAGGACTGTGTCTGAAACCAGCAGTGGGGCTTGATACTTTCTGGTGATAACTTTCTGGTCATGACGAGAATTAAAAAATAAATAAATAAATAAATAAAAACATTATTGCCCCTCATTGAAGGCTTCAGTGGCATTAAAGTTGCTTTATTTTCTTGAGGTTTATAAGAGTACAGACAGCACTTTTGGTAAACTTTTGGAAACAGGTCTTAATGTTTTGGTTGCGCAGTTTGACAAAAGAAATTGTTGTGTTTTGTGGCGTTTTGCAGGAGGATTGATCATGCCTTTTAGAAAAGCTCACTGAAAATAATGGAGTAAAAAAAGTAATTAGTTTTGACTGCTGTAGTCTGCTTTCGACCCTCTGTTAACAGATTATGCACAATATCACTTAAAGTATTTGTTTCGCATGTGTTAAGCATTTGAGAAGCACAAATCAGGCAGTCGAGACCTTCAAGGCTTGTGTCAAGAGGAGCTCTATCATTTTCTTCTCTATTAGTTTTACCATTTGTCACACTTTAGTGGAAGTTCTTGTAATTGTGCTGCACAGCATAGGCTGTGTCAAAGGAAAGAATCAATCGATCTTTATTTCTGACCCTCAGCTGTCGTCAGAACCTTTGAGCAATGAAAGGAAATAACTGCAGATGAAGTCAGGGGAAATTATGTTCTCGGCAGGAATGTAAGCAGGGTACAGACAGCGTGTGGTTGCACTACACAACCACATGCTGAGCAGAGCTGCTGGGGCAAGACAGGTACCTGGAAGAGAGCTGAGGAATTAAACCTTGTTTTTCACACTGAAGGGTGGTGTAGTAAAAAGAGCCTGACATCACCTGACATCATTTCTCCTAATCCCGCAAGGATTAAGAGAGTGAGTCAGCAGTGACATTTGATGCAGATTCATAATCAGAATGCATCGCATCCAGCCGTTTCAGTCATTTTACGCACTAATCCTCTATTGTACAAAGGGGAATCAGAATAATTCTCGTATGTCAACTCAAGTTTATTTGTATTGCTCGGGATTATAGAAAATGCTTTGCTTGGTTTCACACAACGGTTACCATTCAGGCTGAGCTCTCGCAGAAAATGCGGCAACACAAAAAGCAATAAAGCAATACCTGTGCTCCTAAAGGCTATGGTGCTTATTATACCTTGTAATACAAAAGTCAGATAAAACAAACAACATGTCCTTTGCCCCATTCTGCGCTAAAAAAAACATGAAGTCTATCCTGCAGGTAGAGTTAGATAAGATGCCATACCATAACTCAAACCAAAATCGACTGATTACTAGACGCCTGTGAAATTTGGAATTTGGTCCATGTGAAGTGTCTTGAGATAATGCAGTTATGAAATGACACACAGGAAAGCGCAAAGGAGCGTCATTGTAGATTTCATGCTCAAGATTTCATGTCTGCGGTAATACTGAGGCGCTCAGCGGTGATAACAAGGCCCTTGTATTATCACGATATTACCCATACCGCTACATCCCTAGTGAATATGCAGTGTTTTACAAAACAACCTCTGTTTGAATGATCATGTTAGCATTTCACTTTACTTTTACGTCACCAAAAGATCAAATGTAAACAATGGATCAAATTGGCATTTTTCTTCATCTCCTTCCCTCATCACTTGATCATAATGTTTTTCACCTCAGATTGTACAAGAACTTCAAAGCCAGTACACACACTGACTTAACTTATCTACATAAGGTGTGCTGGTATGTGTTGTGTCACCTCTCCTGCACATGTGGGTCACCTCAGTCATTTAGACTGTTCACACTGGAGTCTGATGGGGGACATGTGACACAGGACTGTACAGACTTTGCATGCTTTCGGGATTTCCCCACATACTCTAATCCTGTGCAAAACTAAAGAATTAATATAAAACTCACTCTTTTATTTGCTTTCTTCAGCATGGCACACCCTAGCAAGTCAGGCTACATGGAAAGTCGAGGGTTAAATGACTGATACGGTCCATGTCACCTATCTCACCTTGTTCCCAGTTTGGCCCTGACACACATCCAGAAGATGGATGGATGTAAAGACAGATAGAAATGTCAGTGAAATTCTTGCACAGAGGGAAAAAAAGGGGGAAAAAATGTGTTCTGCAGTGTAACATGGTATTTTCCATGTTCACTAAAATATCCCTGGTGCATGGCTCCCCTCTGGAGGGCAATGGAACCTTTGACTTTGGGAGGGACATTCACATCTGCATGCACATCATTGGTAAAAGGAAAAAATGCCTTCACGGATCATCCTCTTTTTGTGCTGGGACAACAGCTGGCGACATACGACGCTGCAGCCGATCAAGATTTTGGAAATCAAAATAAGCCCAACACTCCTGGCAGAGTGGCAGCTTGGCCTGCTGTCTCAGCTCAGTCATTGTGGTGCGAGCAACAGAAGCAGACCTGTGGGTGAGCCAGTTATATATTGATCAGGAGCAAACGCAGCATGTTAAGTGCGTGCATCTGTGTAGTTGAGATCTGTTAGTACATCATTCCACGCCTCTTTCCATGTGAATGCAAAAACGCTTTGTGATTTGAATGGAAATGGAGTGGCCACAGAGTGCAGCTTCAGTTGCGCGATATAATAATGCAGACATATGTAGCGGTGTAAGTATGTGTGTGTGTTTGTGTTCAGCCTTCACAAGGTGGATATCTTAATAATAATAAACACCATCTGGCTGTGCAGGCATGAGGCGTCCCTTCCTCACACACATGCAAGTAACCTGCAGGGAGAGAGAGAGAGAGAGACAGAGAGAGAGAGAGAGAGAGAGAGAGAGAGAGAGAGAGAAAGCAGTGAAAGCAGGGATATTAATGTATGGAGAAAAGGAACGATAGGGGATAAAGAGGATAAAGTCAGAGTTGGAGAGAGTGCAACAATATGACAGAAGTATATGAAAAAAAAAAAAATCATTCAGGCTCCGGTAAATATTTCTATGTGAAATTATTCGCTCTCCGTTCTTCGTATCAGAATAAATAAAAGTCTGTCTATAAGAAATTGTGAATACATAGAAAACTTTCATTTGTCAGCTATACATTTCCTCTAAAGTTGACCTCTCTGCCATTGGTTCTTCACTCCGTTATATTTTCCATGGTGTTTCTTGTTTCATCCTCTGATTTTGAATATTGACCTTCGTTGGAGGATGAAAGGTCACAGGAACTAAGAGGACGGCAAGCAATAAACCAACCAATCCAAAACCTTTAAATTGCTGCCATTTTAAATGGACATCCTTTTTTGTTCAGCTGTGGACAGTTACAGAGTTGATTTTATAGATCTGACTGACACTTTGACTGACAGTGGGAGATAAAAGAAAACATGCAAATAACAAAGATAAGTGAGACAAGCCGGGGAGTGGTGATATCTGTCTGCTGCACAGCAAGCTGTTCTCAGCTTAGGATGTGATTGTTTCACTTATTAAAGTTGTTCTGTAGTTGATCCTTAACCTCTACCTGTACTGCAGCAGAAACGGGAGTCAAGGTTAAACCTGCGCTCAGACAATGCTGAGGTAGACCTTGAGACAGGTGGTGAGACAGACATTCAGGCAGACCACGCCACTGCTGTTGTTCAGGGCATCTCGGTTGATTTCTCCACTCAGTCTGAAAATAAGAGTCCATCAAAATGTCCTGCTGTGATGGATGAATTCATATGAAGAGAAAATAAATCTATTTTTCACCTCCTAGTTCTCTGTCTTATTTTTTGGTCCAATTGTAATTCAGTGAATCCATCAGGATGAGTTTATGTAAAACTCAACAGCGTTCTGTAAAATGTATGTTTGGAAACTGATACATTTTCATTGAGCCTCTACCTTCTTTAATGGTTAAACTCAGAGCAGTTTGATTCATCATTATCTGGCTTTGTTAGGAACCAGAGTACTTGTAAATGAGCTCTGACCTTTAACAGTTAAAAAGGGGATTATTTGTCACAGCATCCACCAGGACATCACTGCAATTCTTCAGCTCGTGCAGAGCAATGCCAAAATGCATCATTCCCACCAGCAGTCAAAATCAGAGCTGTAGAGTCTGACACATCATCTCAGAGATCACATCTGACAGCTGGACACGGACTGATTCATAAGCCGCAAACTGTAGTTATGACACCTGATGGAACAAACCTGTCTATCTGTCTCTCTTGTCTCCCCCTCCTCCAGCTGGTGATGAGGAGAAGGACTTTGACATCCAGAGAAACACAGGTACCATCTCCATCGCCCGCCGCCTTGATGCAGCCAGACGATCCAATTACAACATGACGGTGCGCGTCACCGATGGCCACCACAGCACAACCACACAGGTCAGACACAAAATGGATTTTCACTAAATAACATATCATGTTAATTCACCGGAGACATAGAAATTAGCCTGATAACCATTCAGATCTGAGGATTGAAACTATCACTTTATTTGATAATACTTTATACTATAGTCAGCAAAGTGTCACCCCATATTTTATATACTTTGTATTGTGTATCAATCTAGAGAGAAATAATTCTAGAACATATGACACATATGTTATGCTCTAGTCAAGACTGAAAAAGTTTAATCATTTTTGTCATATCAGAACACCCATCTTGTCGTGGTCATAACACGAATGTGTCTCCATTTCCATATCATTTTCCTTGAGACTAGGAAAATGACAGAGGAGTTTAAATATGACAAATCACGTGACAAATGCATATATAAATTGGCAGTGAGCAAGCTGCTACAAAGCCAAGCAATAAAACAATCTTTTTTCTTTTAACATGCCCTGAGAGATTCCTTTGACCTGCATGAATACCAGCTTTGTCTGTCCTTATTTGAGCGTAAAAAAAAAAAAATATATATATATATATACTATGGTACAGAATCTAATCTAATCTAATCTCTGTCTTGGAGACAGCAGCAGCACAGGTGCTGCATGCAAAACAGCTTTGACTCACT
The DNA here is from genome assembly GCA_029224185.1 of Karalla daura. Taxonomy (NCBI): domain Eukaryota; kingdom Metazoa; phylum Chordata; class Actinopteri; order Chaetodontiformes; family Leiognathidae; genus Karalla; species Karalla daura. The sequence goes on from CM055195.1 coordinate 20,107,854, forward strand.
GCCGCCCATATTTGATGCCATTCATGCTGTGCATCCATTTTCTCAAACCCTGTGTCTTCCATCTCCAAACCACAGGCCTACATTCGTGTGCTGGACATGAATGAGCATCGTCCCATCTTCCTAAAGCAGCTCTATGAGGTAAGAGAGCAGAGCACAGACAGTGTGTTTTCATTTGACAACATTTTAGAGCAGGGGAGCTCATAGATGAGTTATAGAAACACCCAAAAGCACATTCTTTACAGATAATTATGGTGTGTCAGAGACGCAACTGGATGTGAAAAGCTGCGCAATGGTGTCAGATCTTTTTGTTGTTTACGGTTGTTACCGTGTCAGACTACACAGTCACAGTGGCCTAAAATTGTGCCATGTATATCCGGAGACTGGCCACACTACATATATGCCCATGATAATTTATTGCTCATGACTCATCATATCCACAGATAATGAAGAACTGTCAGTCATGGCGATGGAAGCACTGTGTGCAATATGAAATTATTGTTGACAGAAAAACAATTGCAGGTGATAATTTTCGGTCAATGACCACAGCCTCTGAAGTAAGAGTACCAGCTGCGTTGTCAGTTGTCAGTGTCAAGGGTTGTAGAGTCACACCAAGCCTTAAATTAATTGTTAAAAACAATTATAATGCCTCTCTTTTCATTCATTTCATGGAGACGCAGATATAAAGTTGTTGTTTTTAAGTTATGACAAGAAACACCAACTCCAAAAGGGGTCCTACACTGGAAATTGCTTATGATGATAAACTCATGGCAAAACCGATCATGTGTTGTGCCCTAGGCATAATTCTTAAGCAAGGATTACAACTGTATTTGTCACAAGACACACGAGACAAAAAAGTCTTCTGATTTAAGAGCTTTAACAGCAATGTTGGAAGAGAAGTGTCCGTCTATACCAGAATGGATGTGGTGCTGGTTCCTGGCTTCTGCTACTGCTGGCACACTCACTAACCAGTTGAGAACCACTTTCACCACTCGAAGGCCACTGATTTATGTCACTATATACATCAGTTACGTTGCCGCACCTCTGTCTCAAAGGACCAAGTCCAGGATATCAGAATGTGGATTAGCCCCTGGCCACCAGTTGCTGTTTTGCCTATTGTCATCAGGTTCCTACAATATAGTAATACACAATATAAATTTGTAAATCCACAATATAGATATAGTATTTCTGTATCATACCATTTTATCACATCTATGAGGTCACATCTGCCTCTGATGCAGCTGGCTCTTACTCCTTGCCAAGAAAAAATCTGGTGCTACTCTGAAGCCAGTTTTTCAGCATGAGAGCCAGTTCTTTGATAGTAGAAATAGAAAGAATGGTTCCAAACTAAGCACTACACCAGTGGAAAGGCGTCAGTCGAAAATGGGCCTCTGTGGCGGATTGATCCATGAGTGAGTTGTGTCTTCCATACATATATCCATATGTCTTGGAATCTTTGTTTTTGCTGTGAAAAATATTCCACTTGGGCAATGATTATCCTATCTTACCTTAACAAAGCTGTGGTAGCTTATACTTTACATTGTTGTTGATTTCTTTTGTGACCAGGAAGCTGCTTAGAAATCAGTGACATTTGCCACTTACAATGCAAAAGTCGAAACATCTTATCAGAACAGACAACAGCAAATGCTGCATCACTTTTGTTTGCTAAATCACTGGAATCAACTCCGTCCTGACTCTAGAATTATTGCTCTTACAGAACAATTTCTCATCCTCACACTGTTTTCTCTGCTCTGGTTGAGTGACCTCTCTGAATATAAATTGTGTCTAAATTGAAATGTCAAACTCTTGTAATTCACTTTTTGTCTATCCATTTTTGCATTTTCTTTCTGAACCTGTTTCTGTTCCTCCATGTTAAAGGTGAGCGTTCCTGAGGACACATCCCCTTGGAAGGACATCCTGCAGATCAATGCAGAGGACGCCGACACCAACAGTAAACTGGTTTACTCCATCCACAGCAGCTTGCATCCAGACAGCATCAAGTTCTTCCATCTGGATCCCAAGAGTGGTGTCCTGGTGATGACAGAGGAACTTGACTTTGAGATGATCTCTGTGCATACACTCATTGTTATGGTAATAACTCACTTATGTCAGAAAATATGGTGATGGTAGACATTGATGACATAAAGTCAAATGCATTCCAGTTTGCTAAATCTTCAATTAAATATACAAAAAAGTTAACATTTATGGATGGATAATGTTAATATTGATAGCTTGTCAATAAAAATAGGATTATATCTGGCATTATGAACCAATGTTCAATCCAGAATGAATCAAAACAGCAGATGGATAGAAATGTCCATCCAGTCATCCCTCCATCTGAAAATTTTACACTGTTTCACTGTGGCTGCCTCTTTAAAGCCACAGAAACAAACACTTCCACATTCCTTTGCATCTCTGTAGGTGCGAGACCAGGAGATCCCGGTGAAGAGGAACTTTGTAAAGGTAGTGGTTCATGTGGAGGACTGTAATGACCACTCGCCGGCTTTCCTCAGCCCACGCTACGAAGCCATCATCTCTGACCAGGCCCCTGCAGGTTCCGAGGTTATAAGGGTCAAAGCCCTAGATAAAGACATGGGCAGCAATGCTGACATCAACTACTCTCTGCACTCAGGTGAGTGGCAAAGAGGCTACTTTTATCTCACTACACTTTCCTCCACTTTGTTTCACCTCAGAACCTCTGTGAAACACAAATACCCAAGAGATTAATTCTGCTCTGACTCATTTGTGCATCCAACATGCTTCAGTACTGTGAGATACAATCAGGGGATTTTGCTATCCACGAGTGATCAGAGCTGTGGAGCCCTGTCAATGTATTTCATAAAACCAAAGCATCCATCTTAATACTAACACTGCATCAAAACCAGACTCTTTCTTTCACCTCAAGAACCAAAAGAATCACAAAGTAGGGTGAAATAAATGGGACTTCAAAGCAGTGCCTGCTTAAAATAAATGCTTTCAAACAGTCCCAAAAAAAATACTGACTTTTACTCATTATTTGATGTAGAAAGTAGTTCAATACCCAACTCAACAGAATCTAACTAAAATGAGCCCCAACAAAACAAGCAATTACAACACTGGGTACAACACACTAAGGTTCATCAACCACCAAAAACTGAGGTGCACCAGCATCATCCTTCCCATAGAGACATTCTGACACTCAGTAACATAACATTTTGGTGACTCCTTTTCCATGAAAGGGACTCACATGGAGCATGCCACTCCCATTTGCCCCCCTAGCCATGGAGGTCAGACTGGTTGCAATTGTTACCCCCTCTTTGCGTTTGGTGGCTTGATGGTCGTACTGCTCCTAGGTTTCATTTTGATCGTGCGTGCTGTCTCTCCCTCTCTGCACAGCCCCAGCTGCACAGCAGGTGACCGCAATCAGCTGTGTGCCTCCATATGGAGCTGAAAAGTGGAAGAGAACAGCATAGCATGACAATTTTAGCTGCTGCACAGCAATGGCAAAGGCTGGGCAATTTTAGGCAATGTGGACACATGAAATTCAGAGACCTGCTGTACCACCACTATCAAGACTATTGTCTTGTGTTTTCCGTTTGAGGACATTTGGCATGGCACTGGACCTTTTTAAAAAGTTTGGGCAGATCTCTTATATGGAAATGTTGCACAAGCTGAGACTCAAGCCTGCAAGCTTCAACACCAAGAGCCATCCTCTACCTCGCAAAAATTGTGGGAGGAGAGTTTACAGCGGTACAGCGACAACGCACTGCTGGGTACAGCGCAGCCGGGCACAGTGCTGCTGCTGTGCCGCGCGGCAAGGCGCAATTAGAGCACAATCTTGTGAGAAGGTGTAGTTGTCAACGTTTCAAAGAAAAGTTCTGGTTTTAGTGTGAACAAGGAGGATGTGGGTGCATCCAGTTTTGATGAGAAGGCAGCAACTGGGGGAGTATAGGCTGGTCCGGGAGCAATATTTCAGTGTGCTATTTCTGGCGATAGTCCCCGATTAGGCTGCCCTGTCCCCGGTTAAAACTGTCCCCAAATATGTCCCCGATTTTGAATGGGAGAGAGGAGAGGTGCGTGGAGTGCAGAGAGGGGGCAAGAGACAGGGAGAGAGAGAGAGAGCAAAGCTCTGACCCTCAACTACCATATGATATATATTCATACCAACCACTTTGAGGGCCACTTTAGGCTAAGCAGGGAGTAGTTTGACAGTCTGTCCATTAAATATTATGTTCCGGAGCTCGGGAAACTTGATTAGCTGCTCCTTCATAGCGAGTTCTAAAGTCGTCTGGGACTCATGACCTGGTGACCTCTCTCCTATTGAATGCGCCGTGATATCTTCACAGTGCGGCATGGAAAAATTGAACATTTTGTAGTCCCTGCTGCGCCCTCTTGCCGCACCGCTGAGCGGCACGGCAAGGCTCTGTGCCCTTGCGCCGTGATTTCACATACACAATGAATGGTTTTGCCGCCTGCCGCTGCTGCTGTGCCACGGTCAGTGTGAAGTGAAAACACCTAACCCAACAGATCTGTTATGTCCTGTTGGAAGTGCTAATGTGTTTTTATAGCTGTAAGCAGTGGCCTCTAAACTGTCATCACAGTGTCCTCCATACTGTTCTTTTAGTTATATTTTAGTTATATAAGTTATATGTAACGTATAGGATTTCTATTTTACTGCTAAGCCAAGGGGTGGACTTAAGAAAGGGGTAGCAAAGTAACAGTATCAGTTCCGATATATGATGTTCCAGTAAAAAAAAAAAAAAAAAAATTACTGATAGTATGTTGGAATTAATCTTGTCCATTTTTTCTATTTCTTGCAGGGAATATAGACAACATCTTCTCCATAGATCCAAAGCTGGGCTCCATTTCAGTGTCCAAAGCTTTGCAACTTCAGCCTCAAGACCAGTTCCACCTGACGGTGAAGGCCACAGATCAGGGGTTTCCTCAACGGAGTGATCTCTGCTCTGTTCATGTTCTTATCCACATCTCTGATCAAACCCCACCTGCTTTTCACTTGGAAGAATACCTAACAGAGATCAGTGAGTTAAGCATCCCTGGAACACAAGTGGTCACCATCTCAGCCTCCAGCCCCGCCTCAGTGCATTATGGGATAGAAAACGGGGACCCTAATGGAACCTTTCACATCAACCCATACAGTGGCTTAATTTCAGTTCAAAAGCACCTTGACTTTGAGGAATGTGCCTCCTACAAGCTCAAAGTTACAGCTTCTACCACAACTGGAGCCGCATCCAAGATTCTGGTTTATGTCTATATAATTGATGAGAATGACAATGCTCCTGTTTTTCAAAAGAGGGAGTACCTGGGACAAATAAGTGAGTCAACAAATATCAACAGCTTGGTTATGGGAGAAAGGAACACACCTCTGGTTGTCCAGGCTTCAGATGCAGACACCAATGCAAATTCTCTGCTATTGTATCAGATCCTTGAACCAGAGGCCCGGAAAGTGTTTAAAATTGACTCAAATATGGGCACCATCTCCTTGATTTCACCCGTGGACTTTGAAGCCAAGGCGGAGTATCACTTTAGTGTGCAGGTAAAGGACTCTGGGGAGCCATCACTGTATGCAGCAGAGCCTGCCAAGATCACTGTCCGTGTCCTGGACTTGAATGACTGCCCCCCACAATTCACCTCCCTGGTGTACGAGTCATCCATCATGTTCCCCACTGTCAGAGATGCAGAGGTTGTGAGCGTCATGGCCCACGACGCTGATTCTGCAGTCTCATACAGCATCACCGAGGGGAATCTGCACAATGCTTTTTCAATTGACCCCAATTCTGGTGTCATCACTGTGAGCAACGTGTCTGAATTCAAGCCATTTTACCAGCTGACTGTCAAAGCCTCTGATGGCCTCTACAAAGACCTGGCGACTATCAAGGTCAACCTAACCAACATAACAGCGAGTGATCTAGAATTTGAGCAGACAGTATACTCAGCAAGCGTTATAGAAAACCTCAGGGTGGTCAAAACTTTGACAGCTCTCAAAGTCAAGGGATGCTTTTTAAATGAGCCGCTTTCATTTTCCTTGGTAAACTCGATGGGAAGATTTGCTATCTCTCAGACATCAGGCGTTCTTGAGACAATGGGGGTTTCTTTTGACCGAGAGGAACAAGATGTTTATGAGATAGTGGTGAAGGTACAGGACATGAGAACACCGCCAAGGACGGCGACAACCCAGGTCAAGGTTTTTATAGATGATGTCAATGACAACTCTCCACAGTTTCTAAACCTGCCTTTTTCAATGATCATTTCTGAAACTTCTGATCCAGGAGATGTTTTGTATCAAGCAACTGCCATGGACAGAGATCTGGGAGAGAATGGATCCATTATGTACTCACTGGAGGAGAACTATAATCTTTTCAGGATAGATCCTGACGTAGGTGACGTATCTCTTCAAAGACCTCTTGACTTTGAGGCTTTGAATAAGTATGTGTTGACTGTCTGGGCAACAGATGAGGGTGAGCCCACTCACAGCACAGCGGCACAACTCAGTATTCAAGTGCGGAATCAAACCCAGCCCATTTTCCAGACCCTTCTGTATCCTCTGAAAGTCCCAGAAAACGTACCACCTTTCACCACCATTTTGCACGTCCAGGCCAGGAATCCGGAGGGCTATCGACTCATCTACAACCTTGAAAAGGAAAATGCCTCAAAGCACTTTCACATTGATTTCAAAACTGGCGTGTTGACAGTTACTAACCCACTGGACTACGAAAGCCAAACTATGCATGTGCTGACAGTTCGTGCCACCGACTCTGTAACTGGAGCATTCTCAGAGGCCTCCATTGAAGTAGAAGTAGAGGATGTGAACGATAATGCACCAGTTTTCACGAGTTCAACATATTCTGTGACCATTGCTGAGGGGCTTCCTAGTGGCTCTTCAGTGATAAAACTGTCTGCCTTTGACAGAGACTCAGGGAGAAATAAAGATCTCACTTACCAGATATTAAAAACTGAGCAAAATGAGACCGACTTCTTTGAGATTGAAAGTCATAGTGGGCTCATTGTCACAAAACAAGTGCTTGACCATGAAAAAAACAAACACTTCAATTTGAAAATTAAAGCCACGGACAATGGCACTGTTCCTCTCAGTAGTGAAGCATCTGTCTTTTTAAATATTACTGATGTCAATGACAACCCACCAGACTTTGTTGTCTCTCAGTTTGATGCCAAACTTGATGAAATGGCAAAGTGTGGCCACATAGTCATCAAGATCCAAGCCTCAGATCCTGACGCCGGGGACATGAATAACCTCAAGTACAAAATCATTTCGGGTAACGAAGGCCGGTACTTTAACATTAACGAATCCTCAGGGATTATCTCCTTTTCTAACGTGTGTAAAAGGAATTTGGATCCATATTACAACTTGACTGTGGCAGTGTCGGATGGAGTATTTCAAAACTCCGCACCAGTCAACATTGACATGATGAACACCAACAGGCACAGTCCATACTTCAAACAAAGCATCTACGAAGCAGAGCTGGCTGAAAATGCAGAGCCTGGAACTCGTGTCATACGGTTGGCGGCCATCGACCCTGATGATGGACCATATGGGAGTATTGACTACACAATCATAAACAAACTTGCTGATGATAAATTTGCCATCAACAACAATGGGCAGATTGTTACGACACAACCACTAGACAGAGAGAACCCTTCCCAGAGAGTTATAGCTATCAAAGTGATGGCAAAAGATAAAGGGGGAAAAGTTGCATTTTGCACCGTCAAGATTATCCTCACGGATGAAAATGACAACGTCCCTCAGTTTAAAGCATCAGAATATCAGGTTTCTATTCAGTCGACTGTGAACAAGGGCTCTCCTGTCATTCAAATCATGGCTTATGACGCAGATGATGGCAAAAATGCAGATGTCACCTACACGGTAGATGAAGCTGAAGAGGTAACTGAAGACATCATCGAGATCAACCCTTTCACAGGAGTTGTCAGTGTTAAAGAGAGTCTAGTTGGCATGGAAAACAAGATCTTCAACTTCAAGGTCAAAGCACGTGATGGCAGCCTTCCCTTCCACAACACCACAGTCCCTGTTCAAGTCAAAGTGGTTCCAGCTGAGGTCCCTCTCCCTAAGTTCTCTGAGCCTCTCTATACCTTCTCTGCTGCGGAGGATGTTCCAATAGGGACAGAGATAGGCTCTGTGCGAGCAGATTCTGACATGCCCCTCATTTATAGCCTGGTGGATGGGAATACTGTGGAAAGCAACAAGGACAAAGTGTTTGCTTTGGACAGTGACAGTGGAACTTTGCTGCTGCAAAAAACCATTGATCATGAAAAGACAAAATGGTATCAGATAGATGTGATTGCTCAGGGGAGCCACAATGGTACTGATGTGGCATCACTGGTCTCAGTCAGTATCCAGGTCCAAGATGTGAACGACAACCAGCCTTTGTTTGACGCAAATCCATACAGGGCCTTCCTAGCTGAGAACATGCCTGTGGGAACTACTGTTATACAGGTGAGACAAAGACCATCTTGATTCTGTGATCTTTAAAAGAACTCTGTGGACAGATATGCATACTTTGGGTTTCACAACAAGTGTTCTTGAACATCTCACTCTCTCATCTTGGCTGCAGGTCACTGCCAATGACCCGGACACAGACACCAATGGTCTTGTGACCTACAGCCTGGAGTCTCTTCCTGATGACACTACAGATATCACTGAGGTTTTCTCCATCGATGGAGAGAGCGGCTGGATCACTACCATGCAGCAGACGGACTGTGAAGAGACTCGGCTCCTCAGGTTCAACGTTGTGGCCATGGATCACGGCGGTGATGTCCCGCTGTCCTCTAGTGTCTTGGTGGAGGTTACGGTGATGGATGAGAATGACAACCCACCAAAGTTCTCCAGTGATGTGTACCATGGCTCGGTAGTGGAGAACAGTAGCCCTGGTGAGGTCATTGTCTCCATGACGACAACAGACACTGATGTATCTCTGGAGAACCGCCTTGTGACATGTTACATCACAGGTGAGTGCATTTGAATGTGAGCTTTGGATCGGGAATGCAAATCTAGTTTTATGTGTGTGGACAGTGTAACGTGTGTCACTCACTCATTGCAAACATACTTTTTTCTAACTTGTTCTCTGTGTTTATCAAATATATTATTTTCCCACTGAAGATTTGCAACATTGTGGACTTTATCAAGACATTAATGAGGTGAAATGAAATCTCTGTTATTGCCCTCAGCTGAATCAAGATATTATGCCATTCAACGACAGATTAATCACAAATAGAAGCAGTTTGACAAGCCAACAAGACACGAATGCCAACTAGATGCCCTGCAGCTAAAAACAAAAACAACGCCGCATATTAATGCAAATCCTCAATTTTCCTCTAGACAGTAAAAGCCAGACCATTCTAAAGGAGTTTGTCACAGCATCGTTTTTGGAAAGTGTAACAGAGGGACCTTTTGCACTGGGCTTATTAATAAATGGTGGGGCTTCACTAAATCCTAACACTGGCTTATCAAAAAGAACAAACAAAAAAATGCTGGTGATGACTGACAGCATTTGAGCATTTTACTTCACTAAAAGTGTTGACAACGGAGCTGCTTCACAGGACAAGAGTCAAATTTCATCACTTTTTTTGTCAACCCTTTTATTAGGTATACTTCAAGGAGTTTTTGTAGTTTAGTAGAGTAAGCGATATATTTTGTATGAACCTTTTTTTGACAGTTCTGTATATTTATATATCAGTCTCACCTTTGAACTTGTACTTGACTGATGCAAACCTTTTCAGTGTGCAAAGTGAATGCGTTACAGAATGTTTACATCCCCTGTACATCTTCCCAATCTACTCCCCTTCATGTGCACCCAGTTGTAGCACCTTGCCCTCATAATGTTGCTGGCTGTTTGTGTACAGTAGCACTCGGGTAGCATTTTCAAGAAAACCACAGAGAACTTTCAAGAGCTGTGAAGAAATCAAGCTTCTGCAGAGATTCCATCAGCATGTGACGCCTATTGCGCAGGTGGCACGTCTTTGATGTAATTTCCTGTAACATGCAGTCTCCTGAATCAGAGTCAGCCGTTTATTTTTAATCTCAAATATAAAAGTTTGCGGGGAAGAGAGAAAAAACCCACACAGTGCTGTATCCAGGTGAGGCAGACTAATGTTGAAACATCCCTCCTGTGAGCAGAAAACAAGTTGGCAAACAGAAATATTTGAATTATTTATTAAGAGCAACATGCCATCAGAGCTCAATATCAAAGAGGCTGCTGTATTTAATAAGAAATGGGGGGGGTTGTTGTACACTGGAAGTAATAGAGAAACTAAACAGCCACACAACAAGGAGGATTCTGGCACACCTCATCATCTTCTCATGTGTATCACCTAACTGTTCAAGAAGGACACAAGAATCCTTTCATGCACTTAAACTTGAACTAAAGAAATGCTGATTTGATGTTTTAACGAGTTAGAAAATACTCACTTTCTCCCTTTTCATTACATGGTTCCTGTATGTTACATTGCAGTCTGGCTCATTATTAGGTCTGGTACTTATCAAGGTGCGCAGGTCACCACAGCATGACTGCTGTGATGTTGTTTTGTACAGGATATATAAAAAAAAAAAAAATCGATTGAGGTATCAGGGTCTTTCTGAAGACAAACTGTGTGTGTGCTATGATGCTACTGTTCATTTTCAGATGGAGACCCCTTGGGCCAGTTTGCCATCATCCAGGAAGACGAGGGAGAGTGGGGCTTGATAGCAAGGGAGGTCCTGGACAGAGAGACCAAGGACAGATACACTCTCAAAGTGTTGGCCACTGATGGGAAGTTTGAGGCTCAAGCTGTTGTGGACGTGCACATACTGGACATCAACGACAACAATCCTCTGTGTGAACAGGTGAGGAAGGACCTGGGCTATCACCCTTTTACTGTCCTAAGTCTACAATGTCATCAGCCCCAGAAATCCCATTTATAGTGCATAGTCGAGATGATTTACATCTATTAAGACCTCTCACTTACTTCCAGAAATGAATAACATTGTTACTTTACAGCTTCTTGGCCATGGAATCAGTCCTCATGGCTTTCTCATTGTTACAAATGAGCTTCTTGTAATCAAGCATGGGCTCTTGTCTGGGTTGATCTGCCCTGTCGCATAATTAAAACGCCTCACAGACTTCAGCATGACACTCAGTCACATGCATGCGCTAACCAGACTGACTGTTGTATGTCTTATTTTTCTGCTTACAATAAGGCTCACTGCCATAATGCATAGCACTTATTATGTCACAGGGCAGAGAGCAGAGATATGTCCTGTGATCAACATCCTCACAGTTCAATTCCTCACTTATAATAAACCCTTTGAGTATATGAATATTACTGAGGGATTTGCCAGTATAATAAACCAAATGTTTTCTTCTGAGGGTTGAGCAGCAACACAGTACTTGTAAACAATGTTAGAGGAGGCTCTGCCTCCCTTGTTGTCTCAGAGCAATCACCTCAGCAGCGCTCCAGTCAGATGTAGTATGCTAATGTATGTATAACTTTCTGAATGCAAAATTGCTTTATTTGACATTATAAAGTTATTATCTTGGCAGGACCAAACCATGTGATTGGCAAATAATGAGTTCTGAGATCAACATTCATATTCCCAATAACATACATTATAATCGGTGTGATCTCGAATCAAGGATTTAATGAAACCAAGCCTATTTGAATATCCATCCTCGTTTTGGTAATACTCAAAGTGTGTATGGACCTTACCTTGATGGCTACACCCCCTGGTATCCTACCTCTGAATCTACTCTACTCTCTATACCAAGGTTAGTTGTAAACGCCAGCCCCAACAAAGATAACGTTAAAAGTATTACATTTTTCCAACCCTGCTTTGCTAAAAAAAAGTGTCTTATACACATAAAATGTCACAGTTCTCCAAAAGTTCGTCAACAACTATACCCAACTATCCCCTGGGGTCTGTCCCATACGCAGGTCACAGCACTTTTAAGACAAGACTCAAATATGCATTTAAGCATAACTAGTGATCAGGCCAATGAATATTCTGCAACTGCAATGAGGTAACACAGGTGAAATTACAGAACACAGTGCCTCACATTTCATTCACATTTTATTATTCGGTACAGACCAGTTTCAGTTCACAAATACAGCAATGGGTGTTTCACTTAAGCACACATTTATAACTATGACGCGATTGAGTCAAATGGAGTTTTATCCAATGTCATGCCATGATTTATGTTCAAGTAGGTGTGTTACAACCTTCCTTTTGTCTTGTTGAAAAACATGACCTGTCTGACGACAGCCTTGCTGCAGCCTGACGACACAGACTGCTTTGTCAGAGTTGTTTTGCTGATGTTGTAACCCATCTGAATTCTAAAATTTTCCCATTTTTGAAAGTCCAATTGCTTCAAATGTAACTGTAGTAATACAATTCTGACTGGTGCCAAAATGTCAAAATGCCAAAAATCGCCGTTTTTCCCGTCAGTGCTGGAGCCCGGTCAATGTGCAGTTTTATCTATCATCACTCTGTTGCTTGACTGAGAAAAGTGACATGCAAATGTAGGCCTGATTATTGTTATTATCCACCAGCTGGTTTACACGGAGGCGGTGATGGAAAACTCGCCCTCTAGCATGTTTGTGCTGAAGGTTTCAGCGTCAGATCCAGACGTGGGAGCTAATGGCCAGATCTCCTACACCCTACACGGCCCTGACGCAGACAAGTTCCATCTCGACCACAGGACAGGTATGTTGGTGTATGTTTGGGGTCAAAACATGAGTGCTCACTCTTAGTGAGTGGTGCTGAGTGCTTTAGCTGGTGAGAGCGTCAGCACTGTGCAACGGGTGACTGTTCTCTGAGAAAAGAGAGCAAACCACTTTCAGTAGGTAATACCCCCACTGAAATCTATCACACTTTATTCCTGTCATAATACCTTCCTGTTATATCTTAAATGTCCGCCCCTCACATTTCCTATAAGATAACAGAGGTGTTTAGCTATGTCACAGAGAGGTCACAGATGCCATCTAGCCCTGTGCAAATGATCTGATCTCACGTTTCATTCGGACCGACTTTCTTGAAAGCATTCTATAGGTCTCTCCTTATTTTGGCTATGGATAAGATTGATTATCCATTTAGCTGTGTGCTATGCAATGACCTGAATTTGGAACTATTTAGCAGCATGTAACGTACAAATGCAGTCTTAAAGTAGATATTACCCATGTCTTGCTGGCTCCAGTGATGCCTCTGTCATTGTGCAGGTGAGCTGTTCACTCTGGCTGTTTTGGACCGGGAAAGGGAGATGGAGTACAGCATGGTGGCGAAGGCAACGGATGGCGGGGGGCGGTCTTGCCAGGCCGACATCCTGCTGATGATCCAGGACATGAATGACAACCCACCTCGCTTCTCCTCCAGCCACTATGAGGTCACAGTGTTTGACAATACAACTGTGCGAACTCCCATCGCCGTCATATATGCCAAAGACCCAGACACCGGTAGGATGGAAGTTTTTTCACTTACAAATGTAAAATTTTCTCACCTGTCTCTTAATCTGTCCCGGGGTGGAACATTGCACCATTGTACATGGAGAGTAGAAAACAATGAAGTATCTCAGGGCTGCACACAGTGAGGCATGTTTGAAATGTCATTCCTGGAGCTCTGATATAAGAAACAGTTACCACACAATCAGACCACAGACAGCATCATTCTGTTCCTCTCAGGTCAAGGCCTGTTGTGAGCCCTGCAGTCATCTTCAATGCTATTAAAGGCTAATGCACAGGCAGAGCAGCGCATGTGTGTCTGAACATGGGGCCACTAATCCTTATCATAATAAAAGACTAAGCTCTTCTCAACAGTGTTGCTCTCTGAAACGCCCACCTGATACTTCTCACTGTGTCACTCCTACCGACTTGCTGCTAAATTTCTGCACTGGGATTTTAACCCTGGATCCCTGCAGCATTAGTGTTTAGTTGTCCTCATTAGATCGCATAACATCTCATTTACAGTTCTGATGCTTTGGCAGTTAGATTGTAATGTTGTGCTCACTTGTGCTGGTCACTTGTTTCATCACTTTGTTCCAGGCTAACGCATTCAACTAATGACAATAAGAATAAGAATCACTGTCAGCCTCAGTTGTGTCAATATTCACAAACTGCAATGCACTACACGGATCTTTTAACACCAGAACTTGATAAGTTCTGTTAAATGCAACCTGGACAACATGGTAGCTCAGTGAATAGTGGTTTCCCCACAGTCCAATAAAAATATGTATGGTTAGAATGATTGGCTACTTAATTTGAGCGTGATAATGGCTGGGTGATAATAGATGGGTGCTTCACGGAATATCCTCGAAGAAAACTGAAGATGTAGCAGACATCGCAGTCATCATCAAATTGGCTTTAGCAGAACTTAAAGTACCAGTTTAAACCACACTGATATCCACGAAGAAAAAGAATCAATTTGCCCCGGTGTAACTTTGCTGATGTAAGGCTTGTGAGGTCAAATCGCAGTGAAGTTAAACAGACTCATTAGAAACCAGCTGCAGAGCTCAGTCATTGCCTCACACACACACACACACACACATACACAAACACACACACACACACACATTGATGCAGGTTTGGCAGGGAATCCGCTGCAACTCCTTTAGGTGCACAACAGCTTGTGCCCTCCCCACTACCCACACAACTTTCTCATAAAAGCATAGTACTTCAGGACACATTTGGGAAAGAAGGGAGCAGACTTGAAAACGGGGAAGGACAGAAGTGGCAGATGCTTTTAATTCAGTTAGCGATGTTTAACTAGCTCCTTAGACCTGTGATATGGCTTCACATCGGCTAGCGCAAGTGTCAGCAATTGTCTCTGCAAGTGTCTACAAATTGATTTTCGCTGATATTTCTCAGAGAGCAGCAGGAAGTGAAACCGTTCCTCCTTTGTATTGCAGTATCTGAAATGGCAAATTTAACTGTGGTACCATCCTTAGTTGGCTGAACTCTAAAAAGCAGCACAAAAAGACAACCTCCCTCCACACCACTGTCAGATGTTTAAAACAATTTAGAAATGTTGACCTTTAGTCACAACAAGCCTGTGTAATTATTTCCACAACAACAAACATTTTGGCCTGAGACCTTTCTACACGCAATATCTTGCTGGGACTGAACCTCACACATTATGTGTCTGAGCTGCTGGATATGTCAAGTAATTTTAATGAGAGACCAGGTGACAGTAAGAACAAGATCAAACCAGGTGAAGACTTCCACCCACACATCAACAGATGAAAGTATGTAAGGCATACTTCACTTTTCATTGTTCCAAATGCAGTGCAAAGCTGGAGCTTAATGTATACAGTTAATAAAGCATCAGATTTGCACTAAATAAAATGCTAGAACATGCAACAAGTCACATTTCTATTCTGCTAAATCTCTTGACAAAAATATAATGTAGTGTCACATTTGTGTAAGGAGTAGCATCCTTTCCTGACAAATTTTGTTCAGTGACACTTGAGAATGTGTTGTTTAAAGAGAGTGGCATCCCCCCACCAAAAGGTAGCAGGAGTTTGTGTATTGCAGGTATTTCTACTCAGGTACAGTTCATGTATATGCAGTTCCCGAATGCCGAAAAATGAAAGATAAATTGTTATGGCTGACATCCCTTGTGTGTCCGCTGCAGGTATAAACTCGGAGGTGAAATACTCCCTCCTGGCGGGTGACGGTGGCTACTTTTCCCTGGATGAGTTCTCAGGAATCCTACGTCTGGAGCGACCTCTTACCACCGACACCCCACCGTCCTTCGAGTTGAAGGTGAAGGCAACCGACCGAGGCCTGCCTCGTCACCTCTACTCCGTCGCCACAGTGACGGTGGACGTGATCTCTCTGGATGACTACCAGCCTCTCTTCCTGAACTCAGAGTACACCGCTCAGCTCCCAGAGTCCCTTGCGGTTGGGTCTGAGCTGTTAAGCGTCTCTGCCCTCAGCAGGGATGGAGGCGGGCCAGATCCTGTCTTCTACCGTATAGTGTCCGGCAACGACGATGGACATTTCCTGTTGGACTCACAGACAGGTGAGAGGCATAATCCCGCATTGTTGTCTCACTTTTAAAAGGTGCTCTCAAACCACTGTATTTAGTCCTTTTTTCATATTTGCTCTGTGAAAACCCATAGAATTAAGAAGCGTGAAGGATGCCTGTAAGTGAAATAAGGCAAATGAAGTAACCGGTCCGATAAGCTGACAATTGTAGGATAAAATATTTGTATAATAAACCAGTAAGCCCTAGAGTGAAGATGCTATAATTTTTTTTCTAATTCAACCTTGATCCATATAGGCATCCTCATTAAAAGCCAGGGTCTCATTTACAATAGAGACCCGTGAGAGACCCTTTATCATATATACATAATGTGAAGACAACAGCAGACAAGATAGGCCAGGAAAACAATGGAGAGAAAATAATGCTTTTATGCCTGTATCCCCTCAACTGACAGCCAGCAACCAAAGTAGCACTGATATTGTCATAGCTCCCACGTGACATTCAACCATCTGCTGACGTACATGGCTGATGTTACTGCTGAAGTCCTAATGGAGGTCAGCTACTTTGTGAATGCAAAGGAAACAAAAAACCCACATGGTTGTGTAGCAGCTCTCGAGACATGTATAGCTCTTCTAACTGTGTTCTTATGTGCGTACAGCGCTGCTTTTGTTAACACAGGTTTTCAGTGAAGTGATTCATGATGTTGCAGATGTCTTATTTGTGCTCCACTTGGCAGTCAAAAAACAGTGATCAAGCTCTGTCCTTTATTGAATGTGCGGTACCAAATTGGGACAATCTGGGGGCTCAACACGGAGCACTACAGTGAATTATCTGTCTGTCCCGTAGCATAGAAAAAATATGTGGCCACATGGGCCATGAATAGATAGCCTCATGTGCTGGGTTTACCGCAGCTTGCTTGCTGGTGATATGTTGTGCTGCAGGTTCAGTCATTGCTTTGTACCGCCAACAGTTTCATTCGATCTGTTTTGTACCGTGAGGCAAAAACACGGTGCTTTGGACATGTCCTCATCCCAACTCGTGGTGTTTGCTTCTCTGTAATAACTAATAATGGCTGAAAAAGCCCCAAAATATTTATATAAATTGCTTCAAAGACAGTGCTTCTCCTCAAACAGCAAACACAGCCAAAGCTTTGATGCTGTTATTTAATTTGACTCCAAGGCAGCGGCAAGCTGGCAGTCTCCCCGGTGGGTGTGTCACAGGCTTACAGTGATTAGTGATGACTTTCAATTAATAATAACTGTTACATTTCATGCCTATTAACACGCAACACCTTTAACATCCCTTGTGTTTTGTATATCAGTATCAGTTTATTTGTCCCTGTGCAACACGGAATTGACCTGTCCTCAGTTCCTCTTTTGTTTTAAGGGATAAAAGTTTTATTATTGCAGCTAAAAGTTGAAGTTAAAGCATTGTTTTGGAGCCAGCTACCAAAACTTGCAGAGTTTTTGAGCAAGCGGCAGCGAGTCCTCCAGACTGTGTTGGACATCTCACAGCTTGCAGCTAATAAATCGTTAAAGGCCAACTGGGTGGAGAGACCCCGCTCATTGATCACTGTCCACAGCTTTGGCTTTGATTATCTGCAGAGAGCAAGGACTTAAAAATTGTGACTAGCAAAGATGTAGTGACCAGACCCTGAGGCTGCTTTCTGTAGTGGGAGAAAATCTTGATGGGAATACATCAGACCAGGTGATCTTGTTGAAATTATGGCTCCTTAAATTCACCTTTATGTCATACGCTGAACTAGAAGAATTAACTGATGACAGAAAGTTGTGTAAAGTATACAGAGCCATGCAGAAGACAGAGAGCCAGCTCATGAAGCAGTCAGTTGAGAGTCAGTAGTTTCACTTGTGTTCTGAGCAGATTCCCCCTGAACCTGACAGCAGGCTCTGTCAGCTGTTAAGAGGATTTTGTTTTCACTAAAAGAAAAACAGGATCTTCTCCATGTTGCTGTGGAAGTTGTGCTGATCCCTCTCCATGGGAAGTCTGGCAACAGCTGAGGAGGACACTAACTTTGCAAGCTCCCACCGAGCTATTATTTGTGTTTTCCCTCAATAGATTCACACCTGATCAGTACGTCCGTCCGTCAGCCCCGTGCACGTCACCTAGAGTTAGCTCAAACAGGACGCACTCGTACAAAGAACTCAACCCCTGCTGAGCTGTGCAGCTGTTTAAATCCCTTACTTTGTTTCATTTACTTCTGTCTACCGTCACGCCACACACACATACGTTTGTGTGTGTGTGTCTATGTGTGTTTGCACTGTCTCTGTGTGGGGCAGCAACCAGTCGGGACTGCTGAGTCAGTGTTTGCATTGAGTTATGTGGGTGAAATCAATAAAAATTAGACAATCAGACAATTACCAAAAATCCCAACACAAGCCAATGCTTGGGAAATTGATTCATGACCCGACGTAGTTGCAGAACCAGTCGATCCTCGCCCCACAGTGCTCCACATTTAACCCGGGGACTATGACCTTGTTCAGAGATTTATTTTCGTATTTGGATCCGAACATCAGCGTTGAGCAGCTCAAACACAACATTCCTACTTACAAACAGCAGCATTTTCAGCGTTTGGAAATCAGTCTTTATGAAACAAATGCTGTTGAGTAAGTCATAACTTTAACCAATGACTAGCTGAATCTTCATTAATGTGCCAATTCCTGAAGAAACAGCATCATGTAACTGAGTCTTGAGAAGTGCTCAAAAACTGGATAGCAATATGTTTTTGTTTGCTAATTCGTAATTAAAAGTTTGCTTATTTTTATTTAACTTTTTGTAAACTGCAAAAGAAAATGACTCACCAGCTTTCTCAGACCACTGTCTATAATTTATTAGTTTTGCTTTTGATGAGCACTGAATGATTCAGATTTAAATTAATAAATTAGAGAAGTTCGGTGCCAAGGCTGTTGTGAAGGACACATAAAATCCTGCTTTCACACTTGCCCTGGATCAGAAGCTGCCTCTCCTTTGTTTGTTCCTTTTTTCTCCAAACCTCTGGTGTGCCGCAGTTTTTCATCTCTTACTGCAGGTGCCAGATGGACAATGATTTACCCAACGTGACAGTGTAATGTGCTGGTGAATCACAGGGAAGTGTTTGACAGTCCACATATCTTTGTCGTGGAAAGTAAAGTGTCTGCGAGCAGAATAAAGCATCAAAAAAAAAAAAAAACAGGCTGAATGACGGGGATTGTGTTGTCAGGGGATAAGTGACGGACCCACTTGTAATAAATAACAGGAAAGGCCATAAATCTGTCACTGTGCAGGGATGAAACCAGATGCAGGTTTATGGAAATATGTAGAAGTTGATATACACATGAATATTTCTGTGGTGTCAAGTTGATGTTGGTGTGTTAAGTAGAATTAAGAGATGTGTGTGGAGGCCCAGATTTACACGGACACGCAAAAGCGTAGCAAGCGGTAGCAGCTGTGACTCTGTCTGCCATTAGCGCTATCATCAGCCACAAACATGTTTATTTCGGCTGCGAAACAGGGCACCTAAAAGTGAGGGTACATGGGCACGTCGTGTTGGTGGTTAGCGACGTGGCCTCACAGCAAAAACAACCAACTTATATGTCGGATCGCGGGCTTCGCTGTGTAGAGCTTGTGCGTTCTCCTCTGTCTCCTGCATGAGTTATTTTAGATACTCATGTCTTAGGTCGATTGGTGACTGAATTATCCCTTGGTACTAGTATGTGTGTGAACGGTGTGTTTTTGTTCCCTGGACTGACGAGCTGCACAGGTTGTAATCCCTGCCTTTTCCCATGCGTATTGCGGTGCAATACCAGTTAGGAAGGCAGCAGGCAGTCTACAGCCATTAATTCACTTTGGAATGAGCCTCAAATGGCCATTCAATTGCAGTTCAGTGGCCACCTTCTATAACATTATGTTTAGTGATGTCCCGTATACTTCTATCCAAAGAGACTTACACAGGATGAGAAAAAGGATACGAGAAACCATTGGAATTTTTGTATGTGCTGGACTCTTGTATGAAGATCAGTTAGGTTTGACATGTAGAATTAGGACATGTTAGGAATAAGAGTAAGACTTGGTTTGAGGGTGGTTTAAAATATAGAGTAAATCCACTGTATGTGTGTATGTGCTTCTCACCGAGCCTCCTCACAAGTGATGGCGTTTTACATATTCTTGCAGCTTCAGATTATATATTGTATTAAATCTTTGGTTTGACTTCCTGAAAACTGCATTATTGTGTGTGCGTATACACAATAAGATGTGTGGGAAATAGAGTCATTTAGGCTGACAATGACAAATGACCTTCACCCAGTTTTTTCATACTGAGAAGTCGTATCACGCTGTGCAGAATGAGCTCAGAGTGCTTTGAGCAAAACACAAAACACAGATACAAGCCCTTATTGACAGAAAGCTGGCAGCTAGGAGCTGCAGTGCACAGAAACATATCTAGATTCATATTAAAGACACGATGAACAGGGTTTCTACAGCAATAAATTCCAACCATTAGCATATGTGCCTGTACAAACATGACTGTCAGGACAGGTTGTGGCTGCCTCTGCTTGTTTCTGCATTGTGTGACTCTGGGAGGAAATCTGCCACATTGTCGGGAATATTTGCTTGATTAGGACAAAAAGGCAGTTTTGTATCTCCCCGGACAAAGGGAGCTTTCTGAGGTTGCAGCAGTGGCAGGTGGGTGGAGGAGTTGATGGTGAATCTGTGCCAAGGCTTTTATATAGGGAGGGATAAAGGATGTTTCACCTTTCTGCTGAGGAGAAAAAGGTCTGCTTGTCTTTCTGTTCAAACTCATTAAAATGTATTAACACTCATGTGTGTTCAAAGTAAACTCAAGGACTTTTTGAACTTTTGCAAGATTTGTAAGTAAGGTTAATGGGAAGCATCTTTGCTTAAACCAATCTGAACCTTTTTTTAAGGCAGACAAAGACCCTGTTTACACCTGGCCTTAAAATGCAATCTGTATACAGAGACGTTATCTGTCTGAAGAAAAAACATGCATGTTGATGCATGTGCAAATGAGCTGTGATCGGCAGGTGTAAACACAATCTGCGCAACCTGCTGGCATCTGCCGGCTACACATACAAGCACAAAATGACTGATTCTCAGTATGAAACAAGTGAGTGTGTGTGTGTGTGTGTGTGCGTGTGTGTGTGTGTGTGTGTGTGTGTGTGTGTGTGTGTGTGTGTGTGTGTCTGTGTGTGTGTGTGTGGGAGAGGAACAGACGCTGCACTGATCCATGCAGCTGATCAAGGCTTCGATCTAGTCACATCCTATTTGCAGAAGAAGGGAGAACACCATGATGACATTTTACCAATTTAATAAAGCTGAAAAACAATGAAGAAATTTCCCTGTAGAAGTTCTCTCTACCCAACTCTCTTTTTACTATTATTTTTCATTTTATTTTATTTGTTCATTTTTTGAGTCCAGGCTGGTTTACAACTTCCTAATATGCCATATAAAAGGTTTTCCTCTGAAGAACAGAGACCCATTCAATTCAGTGATAACAGGGATTACTTGTTATCCAGATAACCAATATGAATACAAATCCAATTTTAATCCCAGGAGTAATAATGCTGAAAAGAGATAAGTCAGGAGTACATTACATTATAGCACAACAAAAGTGAGATGAATCACATCCTTTTACACATCAGTGTCTGAGTTACTACCGGTATTGGAGCAGGAACGATTGATGTCAGACCACAGTTTTCAGACAGGAAAAGATGTCTGAGTATTGCTTCAGAATACGTTTCTGGCGCCCATGTTGCTCTCATGTTGCAGCCTGCAGGTACCATTGTAATGACAAACATTTGCTTCAGCCAAAGCTAACAAACAGGCTCATCTCCATGGGTAACACAAACCAGACCTCACATTGCTTCCCAACCAGCTTGGCTTTCTCAGTTTACACACAACAACAGCCTGCAAGACAAACTGCTTCAAATTTCCACTTTGGAAAAGTATGAGTATAAGTTGCATGTGTGGCTATGTCGGTCAGTGATGTGTGGCAAAAAGCACCCAATAAATCTGTAGTGGGATTATGTGTTACATTTCTAGAAACTTTATTTCAAGATGTATGCCCATCACAGAATTGCGATGAATGCAAGATAATATGATAATAAGATAAGATAATGTGATTTATAAATATAGAAAAGCATCTTTTCTGTCTGTCATCCACCATCCAAACTTCCCTGAACGAGATCACGGCTCAGTGACTGAGCATGTGAAACAGCATGGCAGAGCGCCTCCATGAGGAGTGTACAGAGGCGTGTGAATGAGATGTGGATTGCCAATAGAAGCTGGACCTTGGCCAATTTTCTCTCTGTAGAAAAAGGTACAAGAAAGAAAACAGCTAAATAAATAATAGGGCTTAGATCATTTCGTCTGAGGCTGGTTGTACAAATCTCCCTGATCTCGGGAAAATCAATAAAGTGAGACGTATGTATGAGGTACAAATAATTTACTTGTTTAAACCTGGAGGTGTTTAGTCAGAGGAGAAAGGTTGATGTCTGTTGTTGTTGGATCACATTTTGTTTTATCTTCATGAAGTGTGTTTCAGCTGCCTGGCCTGCGGCTCCAGAAAATGAGTAGTTACATCTCTCCCCAAACTCTTTGTTGGGTAGTCAGCATTCATATCCCTGAAGCAGAAGAGCTGCGCCTTTTATTTATTTTTATTTTAGTTGCAAAAGTCAATGTGCATTATCATGCTTTAGGCATGAATAAATGCAACAAGGAGAAATATGCATGAAGCTCAGGGTTCACAACCTGCCTGCACCAGAACAAACTTTGCAAAAAGCTATACAGAGTTAGGAAATTACGTATGACTGTTATGTGATGTGTGACCTTTATTAAAGCAGATTATTTAGCATTTAGTAAGTAATTTGATAAAGTTAAGGAAGATGTTGTTTTTGGTGTTCAGAGGCAGCTGGTCTGAGCCATGTTGCTATAATGGTTGGTTTCATAATTTGGTTTCACAAAAGTGTTTGTTTGTTCCTGTTTGAATGAATTCACAAAGAACTGTCATGTTAAACCACAGAGCTGATATTCTGAACCTTAGACTTTGTTTGAACTTGTTAGAACAATGATTATATATGTACATGTAAATATACATATATACAGTATATATATATATATATATATATATATATATATATATATATATATATATAATCTTTCTGTTTCCATCTTTGTATTTCCAACCTACTGCTCAACCTGCTCAAACTATTTTAATTACCAGTCAGTACAAAAAGAAGCACCAACATTTTACTGGAACCAGTAATTAATATTCTGCAATTAAATCATTAATCTTTTTTTCTTCTTCTTGCATGATTGCCTCTATTCCGCTCTCCCCCTCTACAAAAATGAAAATCGCTCATCTTGCTTTGTTCTTGATGAGCTCTGTGAACGGCAATGCCGACACCCAACAGCAACATAGTGATGATGAAATGACTGCAGGACGAAGGAGCAGGGGGTGAAAAGGTGTTGAGCAGCTTCATGGCAGATCGGATAAATGAGGACTTGAAGCTGAACCCAAAGAAGGGGACAAAAAAAAAAGAAAACGGAGACAAGAGTGTAGGTCCTGACACCTCTTTTATCGCTGCCATAAATTAAGGTTAAACCTCATGTGTTGGTGATGGCTAACTCATGAAGACATCAGGCAGCTGCAGAGAGATTTATTGTTCCTGAAAGGTTAAACTCACAGCTTCACTGAGCTGACAACAGTGAGAGTTCACTGCATATGTCACATGACGCCACACACACACACACACGCGGACAGTCCATACATGACTTATAGTGGGTATTATCATCTAAAGCACTCCATGTGCACCACAGGAACATCCATTTTAAATGTATATTATGTCTGTCTCTGTTCATAATATACACTCTGTATTTCAATATGAGGTGCAGTGGGGTAGAGTGGCCTCTCACTCTTTCACATAGAGGGGAGATGAGGAGCGCAGTGAGATCTGACTAAGAATTGGGAGTCCCTCTTCTGGATCTGTGCTGACTTTTGGTGGCTGATTTAGTGTGGATCACTTAACTTTCACTTTGCAGCTTCATAAATGGTCACAATTTACATTTGTGAAAGTCCTGAGGTTGACAGTCCTCTTCAGGCTGTACAACAGCATAATGCATACAGAGTACAGTGGAACCCCAACTTACCAACGCCCTATTATACAAAAAATTCAGAATACAAGTTGGGCTTGAAAAAGATTAGAACTTATGAAAATGTGAAAATTCAAAGATACTAAAGCCCTTCAGGAACAAATTAATTTCACATCTCGAGGTTCCACTGTGTTCACCCATTTTTTCACTGCAATAACCTCATCATTAAACCTTAGTGGTAAGCATCATCGCACCCACTGTTTTGTTTTTGTGTTTGACAAAAGAAATAACATCATGATATTGATTGAACAAAAGTCATTTGCAACAGGACAGAAATTTGCACCAAGGTGCTATATGTAGGGACGCCAGATTACATTCTGTGACAGGCCAAATTCCAACCCCTCAGACATTGAGTTGCCATACTTGCTGGGTTAAATATGATTTCAGATGACTACTCGTGACCCCCATTCAGTCCATATATGAGGGAGTTGTTGGAGAGCTTTAAAATATAGACAAGAATTTAAAATCAAACCCTATGACTTTGAACAGTGTTCAAGCGTGCAGCATGTATTCGTAATGAGAGGCCCTGCGGTGAATCAGAATCATGCACCTGTGCTGAACAACATCAAGACGGTAGATTTTTGCTCTTAAGGTGAACTGTGCACCTTCATATAGTAGTGAAGTTTGTTTTTATGTTGTATACCAGATCAGACGTGTTTAAAAGTTGAGAATTTCGTCACCCGAACAACTCCACAAACATTACATCTGAACAATTGTGTTTAGCAGCTTTCTCAGTGATGTTTCGTACAAAACTAAACCAAACAGAATTCGAAAAGATCTTAACATCTGCCCAACGATTCTCACTCTCTCTCATAGCTAGGCTTTAATCTTATGAGGAATTGATCCTTTCACTTTTGTGGTTTACTTAGACTTGTATAGCCTGATCTAATCTATATTGCATCATTATGCATAATTCAAAGTTACTCAGTCTTCGACCTGTGCTCTTTCAGGCCTCCTAACCCTGGTTGCACCACTGGACTTTGAGGTTTCCCGGGAGTACTACCTTTCTGTGGAGGGAAGCCGTGGAAAGTCAGCCCTCAGTGACATCACCATGGTGATCATCAATGTGACAGACGTGAACGACAACACACCCACGTTTGCACGAGGCGACTACAGCACAGAGATCCCAGAGGATCTGACACCAGGACACCTGGTGATGAAGGTAAGAGCTCGGGATGCTAACAGCTATGTAAAATTCAGACCTTTAAAAATGAAAATAAAATGGAATGTGTTTAGGTGTTCAGATACATTACAGAGGAAGATAAAAGCTTGAATGCTAATCAGTGCAAACCCATTTATTTTTTAAACAAAATATGCAGAAAAGAAATGGAATATATACTACATGATAACAAGTCTGCAGACACACACTCACATGTGTCACTTTCATACATCTCAGACACAACATGAGAAATCTTCACTCAAATCACTGAATTGAATTTTGCTTTATAGCAATTGCAAGATTCAATCTTCCAATCCAAACACATTTCATAAAACAATCAATTCAAACACACAGTATGTGACAACACATACTGTATGCACGGATAACGTGCATCAGTGCACATGTACACACAGACACTTACCAATACCATGGATCAGGACTCACATCTGCAGTGCATATACAAATGTTTGTATGCGTTCATGCAAGTAAATGTGCTCAGGTTATCTCTGTTTACACACACACAGAATACACACTGATGTAAGTACTGTAATCTAATAGCATCTGATATCTGGCTGCATTCTTGCGAGACATACACATGCCGAAAGAGAAGATTATATGCAAACAGTCTATTGCTTCATTTTCAACTTCAATTTAATTCAAAGGGCCAGTTCTTAAAAACATTATCTCAAGACATTTAACATGACCACAACAACCAGCAACATATACAGAGCGGAGCCCAACAAAAGGGCCCCATGAGCATGCTGAAGTGATGGCGGTGAGGAAAACCACTCCCTTTAGGTCATCTGCCCACTACTGGTTGGGTTGCAATAGAAGTGTGTATACAGTATGTAGGACAGGCTAAACGTCCTGGGTTCAGTGAAGCCTGATGGAGCATGACCACAGTAGCAGCCATGGTGGGGGGTCCAGGATCCTGCACAGGATTCAAGCAGCTCCACATCCAGCAGAGCATTCGTGGGGCCTGGGAGGGCAGAAAGCACCAAGACTTCAAGGTTCAACTAACCTCAAGTTATTTCAAGAAGGAGGGTTTTAAGCCTACTCTTGAATGTAGAGAGAGTGTCTTCCTGCATGGATTTCCACAGGAGAGGGCCTTGAAGGGTCTTGGAACCATAAGCAGCCCTGCATTCAAAGAATGCAATATCCTAGCAGGGTAATATGGCTCTATCAGGAGGTGTCATACAATCAAGAACTTTGCACGTAATTTCATCATTGCTCCATAATGTGTCCCTGTACAGAATAGTCTGGGTTCAAAACCCAGAGTGTAAAGCAGGTTGAAATTACACTTTTGAATCATTCATTTAAAATGGAAGAAAATCCTTTATGACCACTTTTGCGAATTTGCTTTAATTGCAGTACCATCTCCTGTCCCAAAGGTCTCACATCATTTTATTTATTTAAATAAAATGGTAATGACGAGGAGGATTAGAGGATCTGTTAATGATGTACTGAGGGAACAAAACATGTAAGAACACACACATGCATGCACCAGGTCATGACACACAACATACCGAACAGATATAAGTAATTTAATTTAAACACACATACAGTAATTTAAACATACTGAAACAATACTGAAATAGAGAACACGGCACACAAACAAGTTCAGGGCAATCACAGGTATAATGTTTCCTCAAGCAGAACAGTCTGGGTTCACAACCCAGAGCATGAGGCACGTAGAGAAAGCTTGAGTTAAACTGTTTAACTATTTCCAAATTTAAAATGGGAGGAAACCATAACAGCCCTTACCCAGGCTCACTGAACTGATCTTGTGTTTCTACTTTCAAGTTTCAAGTAATGGGCTTTCCAGATTTGTGAATTGGGCCTTAAATTACAGCGCCATCACCTAGCCCAAGGGGCTCACATCATATCCAATTATGGGGCTAAAGTTTCATGCTCATTCCATCTCACTTGAACCATGATGATAAAAAATGATGACGATGATGATGATGGTGATGATGATGATGATGGTGAGGGTGTAACATGGAGGGATGAGGTGATCTGGCAGCTTTTCGATGATGTACATGTGTAACCAATGCATGCACACACACACACACACACACACACACACACACACACAGACACACGGCGCAGTTGCAGGAGGTGCCAGCCGTCATCTGTCAGGTCAGCCGCAGAGATAACACAGCAATAACACAGCTCAGTGGCTCACTGATGGTCGCACCATAGCTGGATGATGAGTCTGTAATCATATGGTTTCATATTTGACATTTTTCAGCTCTCACCCTCTGCTTCCACCTCTCTGTTTTTGCCTGCTGCATGGCAACTCGTCACTGCTTGAAAATGTTTCCACTACCAAAGTGTCATCTACTAGCAAAGAAAATAACAGGATTCAGTATTATGATGAGATTATGAGGAGGACAAGATTGGCTGAGCCTGTGATTTTATTGAAAGACATCTCCATCTGAATGAGTCATCATCACCCGGTATTCAGCCCCAAAGTCTCATTAAAGCTCTATGAACAATCTGTCAATATGGATAATTATGGTACATCCCATTTGTCTGGTGTTTTTGAATGTCTGGCTTAATACTTAATTCCTGTCCAAAGCAGTGCAAGGAAGAAAAACAGGTTAATTCTTAAAGCAATCCCAAAGAAATTATTTAAAGAAATCCTATATGCTGTATAAATTTGAGGCCAGAATATCTAATTGAGTTTAGCGTGAAGCACTTTGCAGTGACATGGTAGCTCTGAGTTTAGTGCTGTTACCTCACAGGAAGAAAGTCAGGAGTTTGGGTCCAGCTCCCTGCCATTTTTGTGTGGAGCATGCATGTTATGCACAAGGGTTTCCTGGAAACAGGCTCCAGTAGATCCCCATGACACCAACGGGTACAGAGCAGATAAAATACTGGTTAAATGGATTAGGCCCATGAGTGAAACCACTGTGATTATATCAGCAAAATCAGAATAATGGTGTCGATTGATAGACTGAAGAGGATAACATGGTCAAAATAACAATAAATAGGAACACCATTTTCATTTTACACACAGAAAATCAGTTGTATCTACTATGATGGTGAAGGTGTCAGTAAGACAAGAATCCACATTCAAAGCTAGCAACCAAAAAAACCTCAGCTCAGTATCAGTTTGTTTAATTTCTTGTCATGATCATTGGGCTATTTCTCCAAGGGAGCGTAAGATAAGGTGAAAAGTTCCGTCATCCGGGAGAAACCCAGATTGGAGCCACTGATCCTTGGTGTAGAAAGGAGCAGTCGAGGTGGTATAGGCAGCTATTCACCAGAGCAGCTTCCTAGGGAGGTCATCTTGAGGTGCATGATGTGCCCCCCATATAGAGAGCATCACAATAATCAAGCAGTGAGAAAGGCATTGGTTACAATCTTAAAGTCCTCCCCAAGAAAAAAATGTTGCATTTCACTGTACGGCCACTTTATTGTGAGCAAAAAGCAAACAAAGGGGGAAAAGTCTAAATAACAAAATTGGGAATAGAAAAAAAAGTGTCTTAAGAAAATATTTGAGTGACGGGGGTACTGTGTATTGGTGAAGAAGGTTGGGTAGATAGTGGGGGGCAAGGGCATGAAGGGATACTGCATGTGTAACTGTCTGCAGGTTGGTTGACATCCAACTTTGATGCAAAGAGGCAATTGCCCAGTATATGTATGTATGTATGTATGTATGTATGTATGTATGTATGTATGTATGTATGTATGTATGTATGTATGTATGTATGTATGTATGTATGACCTGGCTCAGCATCAGAATCCCTTATAACAATGACAGTCATTTCCCACCTCACCTTTTCTCCAGGTAACAGCCACTGATCTGGATGGTCCCATCAACAACCTGGTGCGTTACTCCATTGTGAGCGGAGACCCCCTGCAGCAGTTTTCCATCCATCCCCGCAGCGGCGAAATCACCGTCCGCACAGCTCTGGACAGAGAGGAGGTCAGTATGTTAAGTCAGTGCAAATGAAGATCAAGATGTTTGATTTTAACCCGAAATAATGGTGGAAAATGAATACTGAATTAGATTTTGATTTCCGTTCCGCAGACCCCTCACTACTCACTGACTGTGCAGGCGGCAGATGAAGGTGACCCTCCTCTGTCCTCCGCCGTCCTCATCACCGTCACTGTCACTGACATCAATGACAACCCGCCCGTTTTCTCAAAAGTCAACCACAGTCTGATGCTGCAGGTACGGAGCTGCAAAACTTTGCACAACATGGCAACACACACAGATCTGCTCATCAGCTTCTAGCAGCCGAAAGGTATAAACAGCGGTCACTTATATATAAAACCCGCTACTGCTATTAGCTCTTTCCAGCTGATTAAGTAGACACACTATAACTGATATAACCGATAGTTATGAAAAATAAATCCCCACCGATCGTCCGCTCTCCATTAATCAGTCTCGTCTCCCTGTATCATTTTCGGCCTCTTGCTCCGACACTGCAGTGAAAAATGTTGACCTGTAGGAGACCTGTAACTGCAGCAGCCCAAGCTCATTAAAACAGTTTGAGTTCAAGAGTGAAACTCTTCAGAGCCCAAACCAGAGCAAGACTTCTGAACTGTTGCCAGGATCAAAGAGGCAGGATGATCAGCTGTCGTGATTTGTTGGACTGGGCCTGTGTGTTTACAAGCCCTTCAACCACCAATTACACGGCAATGTCTGACGGTGTCGAAAAACCTGAAAACAGGCGGTTTACCCTTGCTTTCATTTGAAGTGCATCTGTGAAAACTTGATTCCCTGTGTGGGTGTAGCTGTCCGCATTTCTGTGAATACACACTAATGTATATTGCTGCCCCTGGCTACACTTGCACATCTCTGGCAGCTCTCAATCACCCTGTCTGCTGTAGTTCTGCCATCACCAATACTTGCATCCAGTCACAGGGAAAGTGGCTTCACCAGCCAAAACGTCTGTAGCACGCTGATGAATCCAGACCCTGACATCATCCCATCTGCTTTGGCCCACACCATCAGCTGAGCCTCCTACAGACAGTTCTGACTGCATTAAGCAGATGGGTGTTGCTCTGACTTGAAGTCAACTGCAGCACCTCCCTCTCTAATGTTGAACTTTTGTCCACTTTTACAAGTTGCACATCTGCCAGAGTGGCGTTTAAAACTTTGGCCACGGGCAGCAGATGGACAGTGATTCTGAGACTTTGTAAGAGGAAGCAACGCCTCAACATGTGGCAGCTCTGTTGATTTACTCCAAATTTACTGCAAGTCCCAACTGAAGTCTGCCTCTGCATGACATACTAGACAGGATTTAACTCAGCTGAAGAGTTCTGCTCTGCACCACATCTGTCCAACTTGTAGACACGCGACTGATTTTAGAATTGATTAACTGATTTGCAAGTCGAACCATGTCAACATGTCTTGGCCCCGTTCAAACTTATTTCTGTTAGCGCAGTCTTGTGTGTGGTTAATAGCTGTTTGATGTTGAAACACAACACTTCAAAGCTGCATCTTATAGAAAATCCACCTCTGGCAGCCTCGTGTTTCATTGTTCACCAGATGAGTGGCTTTAAATGCTGCTTTCATGCCGCGAACATGTCACTGGACATTGTGTTACTGCAACAAAATGCATTTACTCTTGTTTGTTTATGTTTGTGAGGCTATGACAGGCTTTTACCGACAGTAAAATGAAAGGTGGTATTTTTATTAGATTTGCTTGAACCCCTGACCTCCGCAAGGAATCAAAGTCGTTCATCCTCAGCTCGTTTATTCCTGTGTCAGGAAAGTGTGCCGTGTGCTCTAATTGAATTTTGACAGAACACACTGGAGCCACGGGACTGATCGGACAGATTGTTTTTAAAGTTTTTTGATTGATAACCCACCTTCCAGGGAGCCATTGTTTCTATTAATTTCAGTCTGGAATGAAAATCAACAGACAGAGTTGTTCAGAACTGCCATGTAAAGGTGAGGAAAGACTTAATTGTTTCCTGAACAGTTAGGGGCCTGTGGTGGTAAAGCTTCAGAAGGGACCACTTTGAAAACGTCTTCGTAATGCACACCAATTAGATAAACAATTTATATCAAATGGATATTCACTCCATGTTCACAGAAGCTCCTTATCGTAAGAGGGAGCCTCTGAAATTAGCTTGAGTTTCCAGTACAACTCCTTGATGTGCCTTGAATACCCATAGAGGGACAAATACAGTTAAGTTCATCATGAAGATTAAGGTTCCAGTTCTTGAAATAGAAAGAGGAGGAATCAGATATTAAGGAAGAAACAGAGCATTTACATAGAAAGAACCAGAGCATATACACAGAAATTTAAAAAAAATTACAGATATTCAGAAATTATTTCAGAGGTTGGGGAAATATGTTTCGCCACTCATTTTATTCATCTTATTCTGTCTGAGAATGGGTTGCTTTTTATAGCTCCTCTAAAAAAGCAGGTTTTTCGTCCAAGATCTCCCATGATGCTGTCTTCTGCAGGAGGGCGAGGCGGTGGGCAGCACTGTGCTCCAGCTGGTGGTGATGGACAGGGATATGCCCAGGAATGGCCCGCCCTTCTCCTTCCATATCGTCAGTGGCAACGAGGATCACCGTTTCCATGTGGACCAAGGAGGCCTGCTGTCACTCGCCGCTCCTCTCCGGAAGAAAAACAAGGCCCATCACCAGCTTAAAATTCAGGTAACAGAGAAGTGTGTGATTACAGGCAGTGATGTGCTGATCTTTGAGTGGATGGCAGTACCTTGTTTGCATGACATGAGGTTACTGAGCTGTCAAAAAGCAACCTGCAGAGGCAAAAAATTGTATTGCATATATACAATACACCCACATGCCCACATGCCACAAGACACTTTTATCAAATACCAGAGTTCACAAGAGTGGAAATAACTCATGACCTTGAAGGACAAAAGTGTGTGAATATCATCAGGAGGAACCTTTCCATCACATGTAGTGATGATGGAGAAGCAAATCAATTCAATTTTGTTTTCATTAAAGCATTAAATTAAAACTTTTTTGCAGTGGGAGGATATATATAAAACAAACTCACTCTTCTTCACCCTCCATCTTTCTCTGTGTTGTTCACATCTTATCCTCTTATATCAATGTTTGCCTCAATGGAATCATGGGATGGCAAACAACATCTTAAGTATTCATAGTGTGTGAGTGTGCTGTTTAGCGAATGTTATAGATCCAAGAAAGATGCGTAGGTTAAGAGAAAAAGGTGCAATTACAAATTGATCTGCTGCCACAAAGTGAGTGGATCCATCAATACACTGCCAGGTGGGTTAGCACTGATGCTTCAGTAGCAAGGTCAGGGCCAGAGAGTCCACACAAATGTCATAGAATGAATGATTCCCACAGGCTACACTAACATACTCAACTTAACACCTATCTTCTGCCAGAGATCTCACCTCCTGATTATAGGCCACAGCCTCCTCGCAGCTGGATTCACATCTCTCCTCCTGAATCCCTGTTGCTCATTCCACCGTGACATTTAAACTACCCTCACCCTGCGGGAGCATAGAAATCTGTCGTCATATCCATCAAATCTCACATTTCAACCTTGGGATTTGCATTCTTCATGTATTTGCCTTCATAGCCATCAAAAGAAGAGGTCTGACAAATTGTCAAAAGAGGCTGTACCATGTTTGCTGCGGCGATGGTTTAGTGATGAAATGATGATGTGCAGCAGAGTCCCTAGTGGCCTTCATCACCGTGTAGCTGACAGGAAGCAGGAGGAGGTGACAGAGCAATTATCATCATCTGTTACGGCTGAAATCATTAGTTGACCTAAAAAGTTATTGATTTGACTAAAAATTGCATTGTGTGATGTCACAATCCCTGTCTCCACGCAGCTGATGAATCCTTTGCTGATTTTCTGTAATTTTGAGTTGCTGATAGATATTTGATTCCTAATGACAATAAATTATTAGGAGTATTGAATGAATCAACGAATGACTGAATAGAAGTCTATTGTATTCCCTCAATGTATTGATCAGGTGACAGACAGCGGCCACCCCCCCCTCTCCTCCATCTGCGTGGTCAACATCAACGTCACTGAGCAGAGCAAGTACCCCCCGTCTGTCGTTCCTTTGGAGGTCTTCATCACCACTTCAGGTGGGCTCTTTGCCAACCGGCTCATAGGGAAGCTCCACGCCTCCGACCAGGACCCCCAGGATGTCCTCACCTACCAGCTGGTGTCAGAGAGTCCAGTAAAGGGCAGGTTCTCCGTCGACCTGACCGATGGCAAAATCTGGGCAGATGAGAACCTGGAGGAGGGCTCCTACTCGTTGAACATAAGTGTGACTGACGGCAAGTTCAGTGTGTTGACCGGAGTCAGGGTTCATGTGTGGGCAGCAGAGCAGCATGTGCTGGACTCAGGCCTGACACTGCAGCTGGCCAAGCTGTCTCCAGAGGAGTTCCTGGGCGACTATTGGAGAGGCCTCCAGCGCAGCCTGGGACAAGCTCTGGAGTTACCGCGGCAGGAGCTGCACCTGGCCAGCTTGCAGCAGCTGCTGGGAAATGTCCTAGAAGTGTTGCTGGTATGGAGACGTAAGGATGGAGCGGTGCAGCATCTGCCCACACACAGACTTGCAGGTAATCTTTGAACATACGTACTGACCTTTAAATGATTTGATCCAAGAATGTGTGTCATCATTTTAGTAGAAGATCACATGATTGTTAGGGTTAGGGTTTCCCTAACCCTAAGCAGATTCAAAAACCACCACAACTTGTTCCCCTGGATGTGAAGGAGCAGCGGCTCTACCTTGAGCCTCTCCTGTCTCTAAGGCCGACCCCAGCCACCTTGAAGATAAAATTTCATTTCAGCTTCTACTAGTAGTTTTATACCTTCAGTCATTGCCCAGAGACTCATCACCATAGGTGCAGGTTGGAACGTAGAGTTAATGGTAAATGGAGAGCTTCACCCTGTAGCTCTTTTCTCACTTTACCACCATGGACCAGTAGAGTGATCAAATCACTGTGGACGGTCCTACCCTTGACAATGTGAGTTATTGGGGCTACGGTTTGTAGATCACAAAGTACTCTGATGTCATTCCTTTTTCTTCCTGCTGCTGTTGAAGTCATTACTTTATTATGTCGATGTCACGGTTGATGATGTTGTCAATGTTGTCTCCACCAATGTGGCTGTTGTTGTTTATGTTGATTCCATTATTGTTGGTGCTGTTGTCATTGCTGTAATCATTGTTGTTGTCACTGTCCCTCTCTTGTCGAAACCGCTGGACCGGGCAGGTTTAAACAAGAACCAATGCATAGTGTAAAACTTGAGCCCTTTGCTGTAGGTGTAATATCGGACATTGAGGACTCGCTGGGCCTTAGCATCCTCCGGGTGAGCCATAACGGGTGTCTGGGCACTGGCTGTCCACCACGGGGCTGCAGGAATGCTGTCCAGCTGACGGGAGAGAGACTGAGCCATTTCACTACTGCCAGGGCCGCTTACATCACCCCACAGCACAGCTGGGAGAGTGTCTGCTCATGCAATGGTACGTCTGGATGCCTGTGTGTGTACATGTGTATAATTCATCTTGTGAGCGCATCAGTCATTTACACCTTGACAATGCGGGGACACATTTAACTTAACTTAAAAGCAAACTCCCCTGCTTTCAAGAGGGGGAAAAAAGAGTAGAGTAGGCACAGTAGGCATGTGGATTTGTATGATCACCTCACACTAGAAGGCGTATATTCGTTTGATAATACAACACTGAAAATTTGTGCAACGGGATGCAGCTCGTCATCCTCGTGTCCCCTGCACAAGCTAAATGAGCGAGACAGGATGCAGTGTCTCCCCTGCTGGTCTGACAAAAAAGGCATGTCTAAACTCCAGTGCTGAACGGGAAAAATTACTGTGTGGTTGTGAGCTCCAGCAGAGTTGTCTCACTCAAGCTCTGATCACATCTGCGCCGAGTAGACAGGTCGCTGAGAAGGGAGCTGCGCTACTTTAAAAGGAAAAACAACAAAAACATTTTCTGTCATAATGGAAAAGAATTTATGTTTTTTTAATTGCTAATTTCTTTATAAAAGTGCCCCAATTACAAAAGGCTGAAAGAAAAAGCACACGCGGCCTGTTAAGAGGCTCAAAGAAAGACAAATGATTATATTAATCGTTTTAAAAAAAGAATAGAGAAGCAATTAGTGGAGAAAATATTAGCAGAAATGGTTGAAAAAATGCATTTGTTTCTTATTCATTTCGCACAGAAACATTCTGGGCAAGTGATTACGCAACAGCTGCGGTTTCTGAGTAGCAGCCGAGCATGTCACGGGTGTTACCAGGCAATGATGTCAATCAAAAGACAAACACCTTGGTGTGAATGCACACCTCATCGTAAATCATGTCCAGTATGGATTTGCGGGTAACGGATTTTCTATAGATGGACCAACTGATGTGTGTTGTGATGCAACATCAAAATGAAAGATTATTCAATAAATCTTTGTTTGTTTGTTTTTTGTAAAAAAAATAAATAAATAGCGCCACACTACACTGTGCTACGGAAACACCAAACTGATTCGGATTCGATTTGACGATGAAAACAGTGGAACGAACAATCTATTAGCTGTAAACACCACAGCTCAAAGTGCCTCAAAGATACGTTTGTTTTGTCTCTTCTTTGTATTCACACTTGACCACAGAGCTGCCGATTTAGTCAAAATATGGAGGCGATACGACTACAAACGAGTTGATATATAGATATGAGGATGAAGGCACAGGATATTTTTGTAGAAAAATGAAATATATGTTGCATGGCCATGTCAACATTGTAAATTTATGTCTACTAATTTCTAAATTATTGCTATAGAGCAATGACTGTCAGCCTTGCCGGCTTTCCCATACCACTGCTGCTTTCTACACACCTGCCGCTTGGTTTGGATGGAGGTCTTTTGTGTGCTGGGGAGGAGGCACAGGCTTGTATGTTCAGCACACTTGACAGATTATCTACTGCTGCCTGAGATCAAAGAGTCGCCCTCTTCAGTGAGGTGAGGATGTAAATCCTGGTGTTAGTCTCCCAGGACATTGTGAATCCGGGTCCCCAGTCACTTCCCATTACAGATGACAGATTATTGGTATCAGGGTGCAGCGGCGCACCCTTGCCAAGACCTCTCTAACTTCTGTTGACATTCCTGTGAGGATTAGTGGTGTGAGGATGCAACAGAAATCCTGTGGGGGCATTCCAGGACATTTCTTCATTCTCACTGTCCGCTTGTTTGGAGTCATCTTCCCTGTAGATGTTCTTCTGAAGGAGTTATCACCCCTGTCTTTTAACTTTATCAGCTTCTTAGTGGTCCTGAGAGACTTCAAATGAATACAGTAGAGACAAAATAAGTATCTTGCACGCATTGTGAGCTCTGATATATACAATCGTGGCTAATTGTATTATTTTATGCCTCAGATCACCAAGATCATTGAAAAAACGAGGATTTGTTCTTCATATCAGCCAACTCAGAAAAATCAAGTTTATGACAACTTCTAAAATATACATTTGGATTATTCTGCACCAGCAAAAGTTTAACTGAAGTACTAATTAAAAGTTAAGAAACTTGCAATATTTTACCAAGTCACTGAGAAATTTTGCTTGCTTAATGGTTCAAAATGTGATTAGAAACTTTCCATCATTAAAACAAATTCGATTTTTTTTTTTTTTTAACTTTTTTGATTGACCACTGTTGTGTTTATGCAGTAACTCTGAGACTTGAAACCAAGTATCTGATGAACAGGATTCATTTGCCACAGTTTGAAGTCGCTCTGGGCTTCAAACAGGCATCCTCGAAACAAACTGTGGGTTTTTATATTCCCTTCAGAGAGTGGTCGAACCATGAGGTCAACATAAAAGTTACAAGACTAAAATCCCACATCAGGAAAAGTTGGTTTTCACAGAGAAAGAAAGTTGTTTTTATTTATGTTTTGTTTTGTTTTTAGCGCCAGACTTTGGGGATGTGTTGTTATTGAACATCTCCCCAGGCATCATTAAACTTTTATCTGAGGGCCGCTTAAAAGGCAGAAGGAGTTTTGTCTGTACACCAACACGCTCAGCTCTGCCGTTGGAGTAAGCATTGATCCATTCATTCATGAATTTTTCACACATGAGGCACTGCTTCGTCGTTGGTCTTTAAAACCGGAAAATTGAGAAAACTTGAGAAACCTTGAGACAAACAAAAATATATATATATATTCTTTTCAAGTCTGGCCTCTGGTCGAACTTTTTTTTGCACAATTTGACACAGTCAGAAAGGTAGAAAAACATCAATCCCTTGACAATGGAAATTGGTTAACATTGGTTTGTGGCCTTAAAGCTGCAGCATAGTGTGTAACTTCTGCCACCCCCCGAGAAGAATTCTACATTATCACAGCCGGCACTTCATGTGATGTATTCCCAAATATACTCCATCCGCCACTATGCACCCCACTCCCCACTGCTACCCCGCTACCACTGTGGTGTGCTGATTTCACATTTTCATCCAGTGTGGGGAGGAAAGTCAATCAGCTTAATCACGTCTCCTCTCTTAGTGGCCTGGGTGAAAGGACCCGAGTTACATCTGAGTGTGTGTGTCGTCATGTAACTATGATTGTTTGCTGACTTTGCTCATTAACTCCAACGAGATAAAGATTGTTGGACAGGATTAGGGAGACAGCCAAAGGAACCACAAAGCTAAACGCGATTTATATCAGAGATTCAGCTGCTCGTTAAACTTAAGCAGAGTGAAAGCATCCATCAGTGAGCATGTGGTCAGATCTCGGATTATCTGACCAGGGCCTCCAGAGCCCATTGATCAGTTTCCCATCATGAACTGAAGCTGGAGCCAATAAGTTAAACAAACAAAAACTCCAAAAATGCAACAGATGTACTGGGAACACACAGTAATTTAAAACTCTCTCACAGTCAGACAGATGTGTTTCAGGTCTTCACTGCTGAATTCTGTGTTGCAGCATCAGCACTGAGGTTCGACGGTAAATCCTACCTGAGGTTCTTGCATGGGATGGATGAGGACCAGCAGGACTTCAAGCTGTCACTGAGATTCAGGACTCTGCAGGAGCAAGGTCTGCTCGTGTCCACCCATAGCGTCAAACACTGGGGATCTCTGCAGGTATTTGTCTTCCGGATTTATTTACCCTCTGTGGCAGAATTTCTGCTCTTCATGAGCAGATGCAGCTTTTTCTGGTTTCTTGTGTGTGTTGCAGGATTTTGTTGTAACTCCAGCACTGTCCCACAGCAGCTGCTCTGAACTCTCCAGATCCACACTGGGGAAACACACATGTTTGACATACATGAGTCTTTCTGTTTGCCTCTACTTTATGGTCCAGCTTGTGTCTGGCTGCTCAAGCTCCCTTTACTTGAAAAAATAATAAGACGAGCTTATAAAACGTAATGACTTGTTAACAGACTCTTTCGATCATAGCTAGCCCATAACCCTAGCCCATATCTGAATAAACAGAGGTGAGAGGCTGATTTATAGAGTGAAGGGTTGAGAACTAAGGTTTCCACTTCACTTGCAAAACAGGAAATTTGAGTTAGGAGTGTATCACACACAGATGGGTTAAACACATGCATCAAATTCCATCCTCCACGGTGGCCCTGAAGGTCAAAACAAAACAGTTCAGAAAACACTACAACATTTCACAAAACACTTCAGCATTTCACAAAACAAAAAAAAAAATCACAAAGCAGAACGACATTACAAAAAAACACAACGACATTTCAGAAAGCACAACATTTCAGAAAACACAACAACATTTCAGATTACGGAAAGAAACATTTCAGGCTGACAGGCTGATGTTATTTGTTTGGTTTCCTTGTCAGTCATGAAATGACACTTTTCCTTCCTTTCTTTTCCCGCTGTGTCCGTGCATGAGTGTTAACCCACGTTGGAAGGAATGGAGGACGAGCTGGGCTCCTCAGTCCTAACTCCTTCAACCGTACTTTCAGGGTCCCAAGAGACATTTTGATATCGTGATGGGTTGAAAGCATATAAAGAATGGCATTAAACTAATCTACTTTTTCTAAATAGTCTTGTATTAACCCTGGGGTTGCCACCTGTGTCAGACCAAAGACCGGGACATTTCATGGTGTGTGTCTGTGTGTGTAGGGGGGGAGACCGTCACGGACCAGTCCCCCCCAACCCCCACCCAGATGCATCCTGCCATTGGTGCACGCCAGATTTAACAGCCAAATAAAGAACGAATCCGTATTTTCTAAATCACCCCAGCTCGTCCTCCATTCCTTCCAACGCGGGTAAACAGTCATGCACGGACACAGCGGAGAAGGAAAAGTGTCATTTCTTGACTGACAAGGAAGCCAACCAGGAACATCAGCCTGTCAGCCAGGAGCGTTGTCCCTACCCTTTCCGTAATCTCAAATGCCGTTGTGTCTTTTGTGAGGTTGTTTACAAAATTTACTCCCTTCAGTAGGAAGTGATAGTAATAATCCAATACCAAGAAATAAAACAAAACAACAGTTTATCGTTTTCTTTCCTCTCCCGCTGCTTTGTTTCATGCTGGTTTGCTGACTATTACATTATATGATCGTCAAAACAATCCCAGAAACACACTTATGACACTTCTGGAGTATAGGATGTCACTAGTGAAGCATAAACTAAATGTTGTGTCATAACTCCTCTGGTTTCGCTCTCCCGGTTTTATGTGCGTCATAACTGCGCTACAGCATCCATGGTGAGCTAGTTCAAGGACAAACATCAGAGAACTGACATGTGTATCAGCACTCGCTTTGCTCACATCTCAAGCATGAAGCAACAGTCATCGCAATGCATTTCAAGTGGTGGATATTCACAGCAGTGTGAATATTCTCCCCAGCTTACTTTGCTCCTTTAGTATTACTGCCACGGAGAGGTTAAACCTCCTCCTAATATCCAGGTGCTGTGAGCGTGATGCTGTTGTTTGACACTAATTTACGATCAGAATGATTAAAATCTGAGAGCGGCCAATTTGATCTTTTGGGGCTTTTGCTGGACCGAAAACCGTAGACCTCAGCTCAGACGTGGACTGTTCCGCTTCAGCTGTACCAGCTTTCACCTTGAATGCAAATGTTTTATTGTCTACCTTGGGCCAGCCATCACGTTATCAGCCCAGTTGTCACATTTTTTGGAAACATTTGATATGTGGTGGTGAACATCCTTCTTAATCTTGTTTGTCCTTTAAAGTATTTGCTATGAAGGCTGAGCCCCCACATTCGGCCATGTATCTGGGTCAACGTTGTCAGCGGCATGTCGAACCTGTTGACATCCCTGAAACTTGGCAAATTAAATCATCTTGATTTAAACTTGCTCCATTGT
Organism: Karalla daura; assembly: GCA_029224185.1. NCBI lineage: Eukaryota > Metazoa > Chordata > Actinopteri > Chaetodontiformes > Leiognathidae > Karalla > Karalla daura. The sequence continues at coordinate 20,148,405 of CM055195.1, forward strand.
GGCAACGCTGACATTTCAGACAGGTTGCCCTTCTCCACCGTGAAATACCAACTGTGCGCTGGGCCTTCTCACATCCGCATGGCTGGTTAGAAAAAAAGCCTGAGAGTGATGCTTGTTGAGTTTGTGATTTTTTTTTTAATGATGGAAACCTGCGAGTCCTGTCTCAGCCATATGCTCACATGTTGGAGCATATCAGACATCTCTCTCCTTTATCTCTGTGTGATTGTTCTATGGTTGTTTGCTAAATGCCTAATTGAATATCAGAGGTGACAGCTAACTCCTACCCCTCCCGCGTGTTTTAAAGTTCCTTATCAGATTACGAAGCCAGTGCTGCACGTCTGCACGGGGCTTTTATTATTCTGCACTTTTTCCCCACATAATCAGCTCATCGATGCCCTTTAAACTCGAGTTGTGACAACTGTTGGCTATGAACGCAGCACGTGAGCCACATGCCGTCCCTTTTCCTCAAACCACACACAGTGGGACGCCTGTAGGATGAGAAGCTGTGGGATGAAATAATGAAAAGCTGCCTTCAAGATTTATTGACATGCTTTTTAGGAATTGTCAAGGGGAAATGAAGATCCATCTTGGCACTAGAAGGCAAGGTCTACTGTACTATATTAAAGGGCCACATTGAAAGAGAATAATGAATTGGTGTATTCTTTGAGAGGCATGAATAATTCTCTAAACAGATAACCAAAATAATGCCTTCAATGGACTTAAAATGCAACGTGATACTTCCCCTCGTGGGTTCCTCTCATTTGTGTGACATCCGTGTGCACTCGGGCAGAATATTCAATCAGTTTGATTCTTTGCCAACTTCAAAAGCAGCATTCAGTCTTTCCCAAGGTTCTACCTCTTGGGTTTTGGTTCTCAGCTTGGAGAATGGGTCCCTGCTCGATTCATTGTGAGCACAAATGCCTTCAAAAGGAATTTCTGAACATGGTCATCTGAGGAGTCCCTCGCCCGGTTTTCGTGATGACTTCAGAGAAACTTCCAGGCGATACAAGACGCTATTTGAGCACTGCGCTACCCCACGGACGCAAGAGGCCACATGCGGCACCAGGTCTCATCAACGCAGAGCTGCATCCTTTGAATGAAAAGAAAAAAAAGTTCAGACTTATTTGCTGCTGCTAATTGTCTTTTATCTCTGCACGCATCTTTGGCTTTGCTCGCCACCTTTGAAATGGAAATTGCAGCAGCTGCTTGAATGAGAAGCCGTCAAGCAGGAGAAGTAAAGGTGAAGGTGACGGAAAATGCCGTCCTTGATGAGGAGTGACAGCACAGACCTGACAGCAGAGCTGTTAGTCTGCAGACTCTCGCTCAACAAGGATTTAGATCTGCGCCGCTTTGGAATCTGTGAATCAATGTCACTTAAAGTAGAATGAAAAGAAAGTTTTACCTCGGATAACAACCGTCTATTCGCAGCCAAGGATGTACAGCAGGTCTAACAATATCATCAGGTTTTCATTAATATGTTAATTTCAAAATTTGAAATGCAGCTTAAATCAGTATCTGATTCCTCCTCCGATTCTGGCTCAGACAGATAAGACTGCAATTACCACTGAGTTCAGGAAAATGTTGCGAGGCCGGATTGTTAAGCACGGAATGTAAAGACATTCAATCAATCATCTGAGTGCTGCGAAGAAGGCTTATATGCGGTTGCCAGATAAGCATGGAAGAGTGCCGAATCTCTTGTAGTGAGACAGAGACTCACGGAAACCGAAACGGACTTTAATGGCTAAAACGAGGCTTGTAAAGGGACTTGTAAAACAGCACCTGAGACATATCTGATGAAACCAGTGTTCAATAGTTCCTGAACAAACACTCGTGAGGATGAATAGATATTCTATTCACGCCCCTTGTAACTGTTTTCACTTTTTCATCTGTGGAAGTGGCTCAGTGTCCTCCTCAAGGACAAAGCCTATAGAATCAAACACGTGAGCTCTCACTCGGTGGACAAAGCCTTCCCCGTGGTGCTAGATTTCATTTCGTAACATATGCACGTGAGTTGCCTTTATCGCTGCAAAGCTACCTCCCGTGCCTCCTCAATAAAAATGCTTGCGTTTGTGTGAATGGGACGCATGCATGTCGGCCGGCAGCGTAGTGTGCAGCAGCACAGTGCTGAATATGGAGCTTTACGTGGCAGCATTAAAGGCTCCCCGCAGGACGCTCGCGGCATTTGCACTCCGGGTCTGTGATTTATGGAGTCACAAAGCACTGTTGCTGTGGAGCTTCAGTCCCCACGGATTCTGACTTGATACGGTGCCCGCGCTACATCGCCTGTGCTGATACTGTAAAATCCTGAGTACGTCAAATGGTGCTATCTCTCCTCCCCTCTCCACATATCTACCGTACAAATCACACTGGAAGTTGCAGCAAGTCATGTAAAATAGATTAAAAGACAAGCGTCAGGCGCCTCGGATGTCTTCAGTTTTTCACTTGTTCTCCTGCCAGTGCTTTCCGCAGCTGCTTGCGATGAAGCCAAGGCAGAGACTACTACCTCCACCCCACCCTACCCCACCCCACCTCACCGACATTGATCCATGTGAAGATTTTTGCAGGCCCATCCCTCTAAAATTAATCATTCCTGTTCATATTTTTCATTGTTCCAGCTACAAGGAATAAAAGGACAGGCTGCAGAGCCCGAATGCTGGGCAATCTATTGGCACCGTACCTCAGAGTATTTATAGAAAGCCGGAAAATAATATTCCCACCCCAGAAAGCGGATCGGAAAAACAGGTGGGGGGGGATACGATGTGGGAATCTCATCGTCCTGCAGCAATTAAAGACGCAGAAGCCGAGCTGTTTGGCATCACTAATGCAGCAGGGCTTTCAGTGTCCAGAGGAGTGATGCTTGGCAATTTGCAAAGTACACACTTCTTCTGTATATTTAATAGGGAAGATATGAGACGCCTCTGTAACATAAAGAAAACATGAAAAAAAAAAAAAAAGCTGCTGGGCTTGTTAGTTTCTGGGAACGCTGAGCGTGCAGAACCCCTAAGAGGCTCTGGCCGATGTTGATGAAATGCTGAATAAATGTGTGCGACTATTGCCCGCGCACTGCTGCACTAGGAGAACTTGAGAAGCTGATGCACGAAGCAGATTTTATTTGTACCACAAAAGAGTTGTCAACAAAAAAGCCCCCTGCTTATCTGCTCTCTCAAGTCTCCGTGGGCTCTGTGTATAACAACTCAGCTACTTTTTTTTTTATGTTTGCAATGCTTTGAGTTTGTCATTGTAGTTTTTCGGACCGATCACGGATTGGACAGTGGCTTGAAACACAGGTCACGACAGACTTTAGTGCTGTTTTAGATTCTCACAGCAGGGAGAGGGGGAGCATCAGCGTTGGCATTTACTGCCCACGGTTCATGAAGCGGATGAAATCTTGGCCCGACACTGGTCCAGTGTGCCGCGGTGCTCTTGGTTTGTGTGTTCTGGTGTTTGCAGATCTGGCTCTGATGGGGCAGTCTGATTGTACCTGTATGCTGTCCTGCATGTGAAAGAGAGACGATAAAGACAGCTATCTTTGGTTTTTGTTTTCACAAGTTTGGCACATAAAAGTGTGGGACAGAAGAACAGATGCACATTATTGCTGATTAAATCAGAGGAACTCGTAAATGCTGGCTCTGCCTCATTTAAATGATTGAAAGCTGTTTAAACAATCCATTTGAAAGCTGTTTAAATAATCATTTTATCTAGTAACCTTAATGTCCAATCCAATCCCCGACGCTGTCTGACCTTCAAGCGGCCCGATCGATGCTTCCGAAACACCAACAAAAATTGCCATAATTGCGCAAAGAAATCCATACAACAATCTAAAATGTTACGTGCTGCCTCTATACAAACAGAGTAGGTTGAACAAACAGCTGATGATGAAACAGTTGTGTGATCATCTGTATTCTGTTTGACTTAATTTCTAAATGAAAAGGTGTTGCCCCTTATTTAATGGCAGCCATAGCAGCCAAACAAAATTTAAAGGTGGCCAAGAATGAAAAAAACATCTTTGCATTAGTAAAGACAACACTCTATTCCCAGACAAAGATGTGCAGCAGATAATAAAAACATCATGAGGTCCTCATTCATGCATACGTTGCTGACGTCAAAATAGTAATTGTGTGTAGCAGAGTGTGACTTAAATCACTGAGCCCTTCATTTTGAAGTTATTGTCACTTTCCTTAACACCCCCTCACTCCCTCTCTCCTCCCTCAGGTGACTGACGGACAGCTGGTCTTCAGGTTCAGCTGTGGAGACGCGTCTCCTGGCCCCTTACTCTTCACCTCCCGCCCGGTGGCAGATGGCCAGTGGCACAGCGTCCTGCTCGAGGTCAACTCCAGCTCCCTACGACTGACCCTGGACCAGCAGCCCCCGACCCTCACCACCCTGGCCGAGCCCTGCAGGATGATGCGCTCCCATGGTGCTTTGCTCTTTGCGTCCGCCACTCCGGAAGTTGCCCGGCGTGCGCACAACTTCACCGGCTGTCTGGAGGGCATGGAGTTGAATGGGAAGCCAATCAGAGCGGGGGGCACAGCAGAGTGGGCAGGCCCGGGCCACAGGCGGGTGTTTGGGGTGTTCCAGTGCTGTGGCGGGATGCAAGCGTGCGACAGCAACCCCTGTCAGAATGGAGCCGTCTGTGAGGACGACGCCAGCGGAGGTGAGTGCGCCAAAACAGTGGAGTTTAAAGCCCGGAAACTCTCAGATCTTTTCCCGAGCGCATGTAAGATTCATAAGCAAAGTAGAGGTAAAAGGTTTTTTTATTCAGTTTTTAGTTATTTATTCCGTTTCATGAATTAGAAAAGTGACTCAAAGTCTGACCTGCGGTATCGGGATGGTGTGAGCATGGTTGGATAAGATTAGACGAGACTTCATCCATAAGCCGCCCTCTGTGGTTCTCAGCTTTCTTAGCTGCGCACCCCATTCCGAATCAACCTCCATCCAGTGTCACACACACATACACGCCTGAGACAAGCTTCATCTCACCTCCGTGTGGTGATTTTTCCCTTCGTTAATTGTCTCCCAACAGATTTTAGAAAATTACCGAGGTGCTTTTGATCTTTTCATTGGGTTTCTGGACAAATGTCCATAGAAAATTTAAGAAATATAGATTGTTGACACCTTCAAATCAGCATTTTGTTTTGTCTAATGACACATGGAAGTGGCCTTATACTACACTTTCCCAAATGAAATATTTGTGCAATTGTGGAACTTACTCACCGTCCGCCAGACTCTCAGACTCACATGTCATTGATGTTTTTACTTTGCAGCCGGTTTAAGGTGTCACTAATTGGCCAAATTCAGCTGTTATTAACCAAACACAAGAGGTAGAAAGTGGTGCCCGGGAGGCTTTTTTCTTCTTGCTTCGTTCCTCACTGGGAACAGCAGCTGAAAAGCATACCTGCAGTCTTACTGATAAAAGTCCATGAGCTTTAAAATAATAATTTTGAGTTTATATGAGTCCACGGCCCAGAGTAGAGCAATATGCTCTTTTTTCCAGGGAAGGGGGTTATGAAACCGTACATGTAGCTGCGCAGATAAATTCAGATCTGTGTGTGCCTTGGAAGACGAGTGTAAACAAACCGCGTGGCTGTTATCAGAACCTGCCACCTGTTGGTTTTTCTTCACTGTGACTTCACCTGTCGGGTCACTGATCTGAATCATTTTGTCCTATAAGGAAATATGGCTGTGGCAACATTGTGCGGTCGCAGTCAGGCGCTGGGACTCCATCGCCACGTCAAATCACATTTCACTCGAGCTCCAGGCACAAAGTCTGTGCTGTGATGCTGAACGAGAGAACATTATTTCCCGAAAGATCCTCCCAGGTCAAGGAAATGTAATCAGAGAGGAAGAAAAACAACAAAGGGAGATGATATGTCCTTGTTTTTACCGCAAAACATGGAATGCTTCCCTCAGTCCTGTTTATTTCCACATTAATTTAACATGTCCATCTTTTCCTTTTTTAAGGTCATGCACCAAATTATTTGCAGCTAATAACCGAAACCCAAAATGTCAAATAGATGATTAATACACCTAGAAGAACTGTGCACCCACACAACAGTTTGCTGTGAAATTGAACACAATATAATTCCTGCGTGGAAAAGAAAACATCCGACATCAATACGTAGCAAGTTACTATCATGATGTGACCAGAGCTCCATGTACTTAAGTTACGCCACTGGGTTGATTCATCCATTGAGCAAGATAGAACCAGTTGAATCAAGTGAGAGATAGAAGTGTTAATCACAGAGTCAGACGAAACCATGTGTCATAACATTCCTGGATGAGACACCGAACCACAGATTGCTTTAAAGTGCGTGTGTATGTTTATCAGGTAGACAAAGAGCGACTGAAAGATCCCACAGGCAACGGCCAGATGTAGAATGTGATAAAACAGTTAATAACTGTGTTCAACTACAAACAACCATCAGATTTTCCCTTTGGGTGACATGTTTGCTGCATTAACACACACACGCATAGATCGATGACACACCCCAAACAGTCTCAGAGCACAAATATTTGCATGGCTCAGCTCTTAGACATCTCTGTGCTTCGGTTAGTGACTTTAAATAAACAAAGGGGCAGGTTTTCAGCTGTAATTCTCGCATTTTCCTGTCATTCCTGACAATGCGGAGCAATATGTTGAGAGAGATTACGAGACAAGCAACTGGACATGGCCCGTGTCCTCGCTGCATTCAGGTCTGCCTCAAGCTCCTACAGTATGTGTGTCGAGGGGTCGAGGGGTAGGTGTAATGGTCAGGTGCCTCTCAGGCGATTTCTGTGCATGTGATGTCCACTGTTGTTTTCAATCCACGAAATATTCCATTCTGACTGATATTCTATTGTCTGGCTGATTCCAATTGACCTTTGCTGTGATTATTTACTGCCTGCAGGGGAAACTCGCTGCGGCTTTGATCGTGGCTCCTGTCTCAGACGAAGGGTTGTGTTTTATTTACTCTGCAGAGCCTCGCTGCAGGTGTGCAGGACTCTTCCACGGCGCCCGCTGCGAGCTGCCTGACAACCCGTGCGCCTCCCAGCCATGTGCCCACGGCAGGGTGTGTGTGCCCATGGCCCAAGGTTACATATGCAACTGCTCGCTGGACAACGCTGATGCAGGGTAAACACGTACATGTTTTATTCATGCATGTATTCAAACAGCAACGTGTGAGAAATGTGCAGAATTTCAGTTTCCGGATGCAGAGATCTAAAGTTATTATTCCGACCGGCCTCACGCTCAGCTGCAGTCGGATTGCAATTCTGCAACCTTGGTGATCCTGCTACGTGCATTTAGCCCTTTTTTTATGCGATAAACAATAGGAAGGATGAAAAAAACTGTCACTGTCACTGTTTTCCCGTTTTAAAAGCTTTTACAAAAACCCTGTTCAGAGCTTAAATGCATGTTTAATCAGATCAACGAACAGTGTTCCAACTATCTCTTGAAAGGGCCTCACTTCTCCAGTGACGGATGATGAGTTCAGCTTTGATTGCTGCCTCACCCACAACAACTCTGACAGCACTGGGGGGTTGTCCTGGCAGAGATTATGATCACTATCAACGTTAATATTGTAAGAACACAAGCACAGTGGCGCTTTAAGAAGGCCAGCCATTGTTTTTGCTCCGGTTCCTTGTGCCACACAATTTATGGCAGTTTGGATTGACAGTTTTTGAGCAGACTGACAAAATACTGCCGCGCCTTTAGCTAGACTGTAGAATTAAATCTGCGACTCCACACCACATATGAATGATCAAAGACGTGAAATAGTCATTCATGGTTTTGCGTCTGCTGTCTGTCCATTCTTTGCCACTGTCAAAAGACACAATTTCAGTGTATTATCCACTTGAGTGATGTCGGAGCTTCAAAGAGCAGTTTCCTCAGTAGTTTTGTCATGACTGATTTGAATCTTCAAAAAAGAAGGAAAAAAAATGTGTAATTAACACAGTTATCCTACAACATTTTATCGGCTAAATAATTCATCTAATAATCCAGAAGGAAAAATGAAGGAGTTCAGCAGGTAATTACCTCCAGCCGCAACGCTCCCGAATGAATTGGGGTCAGATTACAGCCACAGAAAAATAATTGCACGCACCGAGGTGTCGTCATGGTTCCAGCGAGGCCAATGAGCACGGAGCTCATCACTATGCAGCGTTCCCTGCACGCGCTCATTCATGACTGTGAATTTGCATGAGCGCATGACTGTAAATGCATTGCAGGCTACAACACGCACCATCTGATGCACGCAATCACGCACTTTGTTCATCAAGTGACTAGATAGTTGGTTGACAAACACAACGTTTCACGCCCAAATCAAATTACTGCACCATTTGCATACTCCGGTTTTCATTAAAGCCGTCTGTGGATTTCCGTCTGTCCTCGTGGGTATCATTGCAGGTCCGTTTTCCAGGTGGGGGTTTGATTAAGTCTTGGACAGAAAAATGACCACCTCTGCATCGTAATTGCAGGGAGTGGGTGTCTGTTTGCCATATGGGTGTGAAACAAAGACATGTTTTATCATTCTGTGAAGGTTTTTATTTGGTTTTGTTTAGATGCTGTATGTTAATTGTGCGCATCAGAGCGGCATCAGTATGTGTGGCACAATTGTGCAATTGTGACTGCAATTCACATAAACGCAATTAGCTATTCATACGACGTCCAAAACAAAGGGGGGAAAATAACAAATCAGAGAAATTTTTGTTTCTTTCCATCCAAGAAAGCATACTGAATGCAGGATTATAGTCTGCCCATGCCTGAGTATATGTTAAGTGCAGTACAGCAGGGGGACCCAGCACCCAGGTGATGAGTGGGTTAAGCTCCACAATAGGCAGTTTTGCGCACAGTGAAATGATAGGTTCTGTGGGTCTCAGTGGTGGCACTCGGACAATCAGAGTGCTGCCAGCGGGTCCACGGGGTCCCGTTTTGTGCCTGGGCCTGGAAGATGGAGGGCGTCAGCGAAGCCCTCGGTATCATCAGCCAAACGTAACCTTCACTCCAGTGCCAAGGTGGCAGCATTTGCACTCCACACTGGAGCACTCTCCACAGTGACGGTCCTCAGCGGCTTGGTTTCGAACAGCTCAGAGGCTGAAGCTGGAGCAAACTGGAAACTTGCAGTACAAAGTACACGTGATAGAAAAGCAGACAGTCGTATCATCCCAGCTGTGGAAAACGCTTGAAACCTTTAAAAGAGAACCTAGAGAGGTTGAATAGAGTATTTATCCTTGTTCTCTGGTGTTAACATGGAAGTTGTGGAACATCAATTTAATAGCAAATACCTCATACTGTTTTACAGCCCTCTTACCGTCTTAATCTTGGGTGTGAAATTCTTATGGGACATTTCTGCATTGATCTGGTGTTCTCTCATTCTTATTCAGCACAACCTTGTTCAGTACAACTCCACCATAGAATGCATCCACATATGTTTGAGCCAGAATCAGAGGAGGAATCAGATACTGGGGAAGAACCAGGAACAAAGACATTTACATTTCACTAAGAACTTCACCAAACCGCCACAGTTCATTAACTTCAGTAACTCACATACCCGACTTAATGAAGGTGTCTTCTCATATATTACATTGTCTGTTGAGATTTGCCTGTTTTTAAGCTACATGTAACGTTTTGAAATGTATGCATGAATAAGGATGTACAGATGATTCTGGACCTCCTGTACATCTCTGGCTTGGTGTAGACTGTTGTGATTCAAGTAAGACAAGGTCGAAAGGGTTTTTTGACCTTGGAGGGCCCTTTGAATCAGAAAATTATTTCACTTCTTTCTCCAGACATGTAATGATCGCCTTAATGATTTTCGACTGCATTCACACCAACTATTGTTTTTCATTAAACATCAAATCATCCCTGTCACCAAATGTCCTGAATCCCTCTCCTTTTATCCCAAAAGATGCCACAATCAGCTCGAGGTCTGTTCACCCAATCCTTGTGCTGGAGGCTACGATTGTAAAGTTACCGACGGCGTTCCTTACTGCAGCCCGCTGCCACAGGTAAGAAATAAAAAACAAAAACTTACTCAATTTGTTTTAGATTGTGTTTGTTACTTACAGTAGATACCCTGCTTCTTACTTAATCCATTTGTTGTGGTTGCCAGGTGTCTCCAATGCTGGGTTATATGGAAATCATGGAGATTAGTGCCAGTGTGCTCGGGCTGCTCCTCCTGGTTGCCATCTTTGTTTGTATCAGGAAGCGTTACGTTCAGCAGAAGAAGAAAAAGCCAGTGTGCGTTCAGGACTCCAATGGGTAAGAACTTCTTGGTTCAAAAGTCCAAAACATATCCCACAAGTCCAGGGTATGGTAACTATTCAAATGTTGTCTTCTTTTCATTACTGTCATGAAGTGTGAAAGGAACTCACACAGTTTGTACTACAACTTTTTTCCAACAGCACAAATGGATGGCAAAAACTTTTTTTTTATGCGTGCATCAAATGGAGGTCCCACAGGGAGGTAGCTGTTGAGGTTGAGGAACAGAGTTGAGGATAATTTGATTCCATCAGAAAAAGAATTTCTTCCATTCTTTAATTTGAAGTTGTACTTGACTTATCAAAAGAAACTCTTGAAAAGATGTCACTCTTTTTTTTTCCTTTTCCCCTCACCCAACATCAAAATTTTCAATTTCACTCACAAACTGCACAGACTGGTAGCGTTGTTTCCCGAAGCTGCCTAACAGTATTTTGTCCAAGTTGATACAACACAAAAGAGTAGGGACATGGATGCACAGGATGTATTTTGAGCATCTGTAAATACCCCATGAAGATACTGTAAATACTTATCTTAAACCAATGTTTCTTCTCAGTTACTTCCAGCCCAGTCTGGCAAAGAGCCTCAAAGCTGACAACCATGAAGGCAACCCCATAGAAATGAGTTCGATGGTCAGCCCCATCAACGACCTTGACAACACGCCGTTCAGATCGCTCCGTCCACGGAGTCAGATCAGCTCGTCGGGGGGCAGATCTTCCTCCCCCAAGACGCAAGGGCCCGTCGTGTGCAGCGTTGCTCCCAACCTCCCCGCCAGGCCCCCATCCAGCTCAGACAACGACTCCATCAGGAAGAGCCACTGGGATATGGACTATGAAGGTGGGTGTTGGTCTACAACTGTAAAGCCTCTTTTATATACCATTTTATGTAAATACCAGAGTACATTTTTCCAGGACTGTGAGTGATTTTAGCTATTTACACATGACCAAATGCAGAGAAAATCGCTGGGTAGCATCCATTCAGACCTGCAATAGACAGCTTGGTATCCATTCATCATCAATCTTCTCAGATTTTATCTGGGGACTAGGGATTGTTGTTATCTAGATGAAACTCTCTGGATAAGAAGACCTGGCTCATATTCACAAGTCTCTTTCCCTTGACCATCCTATGGCAGTGCTGGAAAAGCTTGTTATGCTGTTAGACTGTATCAGGTTAAATATGTTTTGTGCTTACTTTAGAACAGGGGTATTGAATTACTCAAAAACTCATAGAGGTCCAGATCAGAGCAAATTTCATCATGCGAAGCACCACAGCATCATCAAGTTGCAGATATGATTGAGAGCAGCAGGCTGCACTTCGACAGTATTCACATTTAATGGAAATAAGAGCAAGAACCAAGCTGTGCAAGTAAAATAAAAAGTGCAGCTTCAGTTTCCCCACTTCCCCCCACAGTCCCAATGTATACATACACAGGGATCAATTAAGAGGTAGAAGAAGCAGCAATTCTAAAAGTTTAGAAAATATAAGAAAACAAGCAACAACATCAGTACAACTTTAATTAAATTTGCAAACACTGAGCAGCTGGGAACTGCAACACAAGGATAACTGAAAGTTAGAGTCGCAATTAATTTCAAGTTAAAGGCAAAATAATACCAAGACGTTGTCTACTGCTCGGACAGGGAGCACAATATCCCCTGTGAATTATATTGTCTCATCACAACGGCACAGAAACACAAGAGGTCAGAACAGGCTGAAATATCCAGTCACTCAAGGTCACTATAAACAAGTATTTCATTGTCATGCGAAGCCGTGCATCATGGAAGGCATCAGGCAGCACAGTCATCTGTCAACACACAGCACTGATTAAACCCTGGAAGATGAAACATTCATAGATGAAGCGGATTGGATGCGATAACATCAGAAAAACAACAAAGTGATTTCTGTTTCATCTCTCAGCATGTCTTTATTCTCCACTTTGCTGTTGCGCCACCGATTCCTTCCACCCCGTCCTCTCTTTCGACCCTATATGACTCTGTCTCTACTCCATGTTGCTCATATTTTATATGCTGTAAATCCGTCTCTTATTCGTTGCTCTGCTTTTTTTCCACCTGTTTTTTTTTTGTCCCGTGTACTTGAGCTGTCATTCCTTCACATGTCCTTTATCAATCTTGCTCCACAGCCATTTTTCTAAATCCCTCGTTAGTCCCCTTTCAAGTCACATTCAAACAAGTTTGCAAACGAGGCATGCTTGAACTGAAGCTAATGCAGTCGGTGTAAGTTAAGAGCCAAAAAGCAATTGTGCAAAACTAATTAGTCAAAATGCACCTTTATTTGATATTTCACAAAATCCTTAACAAACTGTAATGCTTTGATCCTGTCAACTGCACAGTACAGTGTCGTTCAATCTACCGGGTGTGGGAGAGTGTGTGTTCAGCGGGCACGTTTTCACCACATGCGGTGCTATTTTTAATATATCTGGGTGAATGAGATCCTTGCATTAAATTCATGCTGATTTGTCGTTACATCAGGGCCAGGACATCGTGCCAGTCTTACATTTCCGTCATGTTTTAGTACAGCAGTATAACCAAAAGGAGACACAGGTCGCCATGAATATCAATGTGATGTATTAACGACCCAGTCTGCTGAACACTCACTTGTGAAGTTGACATTTATCGTTACAATTTCCAATAGGTTTCCAATAGGTTGGGCACAACTGGACGAGCAAGTGTCTGTTTTCTTCTCTCCCTGTCACAACCTCTGTCCCTTGTTCTACCGTTCCCCCTCCTCATCAAACCCCCATATCTCCACGCTCCATTTGTCTCTTTCTTTCGTCCGTCTCACTCACTCGATGTCTTCGTCCTCTTTTGTCTTCCTGTCACGCTCTCTCTCTCCCTGTCTCCTCCTTCCCTTCTCATTTTCTCTCTCTCTCTCTCTCTCTCCCTTTTGTGCACATTTTTATACAGATTTTTTTTTCCCATGTAAGAAATCAATACAGCTGAACTGTGACTCATACATCCACTGTTATGTTGTGGAGACAGATGAAGAGAGGCAGATCAGGCGTTTGTCATGCCACCGCTCCCCAGGCAATGCCTGCCTGGCAGGTCATTCATCTGCTTGACCTTATCCCAGAGAATAAAGGACACATTCCTGTACTTCCTCGCTTGTTATCCAGGCTTGTTGTTATAGGCGACACGCCAGAATCCGCAACACGTTTTGGTTCGCCTCGTAACCCCGCTGGCCCTGGAAATCTTCTCTCAGCAGATCATTAATGTTAATAAAACTGGAAATAGAAAAATGCATCTATTTGAGAATCACAGGAAGAAAACAGATTTTAATAGGATCTTCGCCTTCCATCACCATCATGATTATTGAATCAGTGATAAAGCATCCAATCACAGCGCCCCATCAAGCTGTCAGCCATGACAACATGAAACAATTTACAGCTCTCAAATGCCAAGATGGTGCATGAGGAGACCGGAACAGAAGAGAACAAATGTACGAGTACAAAACAAGGGCTGATTTTGAGAATACACCTGTACAACGCTTTACTTTTTATATCACAGCTGCCAATGACAGAATATTAATATCTCTATTATAATATCTAATATCTCGATCATCACAGAAGCACTGCTTATTCACCAGCCAGAGCATGTTGTTTTCACTTACGTGAAATCACACTTTTTCACACCTTTGACATGAAGACAGGGGAAGTACATGCTATATATGCGGACAGCACTTCACTCATTTGTGAGCCTTGATCCTCAGTATTTACTAGATTTACGAATTGTTATTAAGTAATGATTGTATTATTTTAATTCATATATTATACGGCTAATTAAAAGTCACTGGTGTGTGATTCAACAATCGGGACATGATGGCAATTTCAGCTCCCAGATTGCATTTTTGCCCATTAAAAGCCCCTCTTGAACTTTTGTGCTGCATCAACTGAATATGACTTTAATGTCCTCTCCAGGGTTGCTTCGTTTTCCTTGTTTTTGTGTAAGGAAAACGCTGCTTAATTTAAATGTATACTTAAATTAAGTTAAATTGTCCCCAGTTCTCAGATCTCTAAAGCTCACCAACCAACCAAAACTAATGCAAACCCCCCCCATCGATGACATAAATATGTACTGGGGTTGGGTTTGACACTAATTATGATTTTTATTTTCCCTTTTACGCACGAATTCTTTGATTAATGAAGAAAGAGGCCCAGAGGCTGCACACATTAATCACTTTACAGGTAAAATGCACAGACCTTAGCAAATGCAAATAGATGCATTTGCATACTGGATTTTTTTTTCTGCTCATGTTGCGATGCCTTCAAGAGGTTAAATACCTTTTCAGTTCAAATATTCCCATTTTGGGGTGAATTAAGCTAAGGGAATGGCTTAGTATGTAGTCAGAGGCATTGATGGTTGCAGTGAAAAGTCCAAAAAATCCAGAAGGCACGGGAGTACTGGGAAGTCTTGGAATCATAGGAGATAAAAAGTTGGCTCAGGGTCCAATAAAAAACTCAGAAGACAGAAGAGATTGAATCAACAAAGTGAGGAAAACAACAAGAATGAAAATCAGGGACACGTGGGGAAAAAGAATGGGAGACGCTGGAGACAAGAGAAGATGTAAGGTTCTGGTTGGTAATTACTTGTCATGAGAGACATGAGGTATGAAGTTGCAACAAGACCAGGGGAGACTGATTAGACTCAAACAAGATAGCTGGGGGAAACCAGAGGGAGGCTCAAACTCACCAACAGAAGGAAAAACAGGGAGTGATGACGAGTCGAAAAAAAAAAAACAGGAAGTTGGAAACATGAGGAACCCCCCAGTGGCCAGCTCCTGACGGTCCAAAAGACCATCACCCCAGGGAGATGGGAGGAAATAGGAGGGGCTGGATCGCAAAAGTTGAAACGAGAGACAGAACATGAGACGAGGTGGACCAGATCAGGAGGGGGTTCAGGGCAGGACTGGGGGTGGTCTGCGTGGTAGCGAAAGAGTCTTTGGGCGTGGCAGCAGCTGCTTTAAAAGCTCAAGGAGAAGCCCCTGCTCCTCGAGAACAGCTTCTGTACTTCAATATTACAAAAAACAAGCAAATAGCCATGCCCCTTCTCTATGGCATGGTACCAGTGCAGCACAGTTCGGTGTGCTGTGGCATAGCTGTTGTAGGAGCTTATCTACCGTCTCTTGTTCCTCTTTGATTTGGGTAGGGTGCCATAATGGTTCATACAGTATGCAAAAGACGGACAGAGACAACAATCACAATAGTCAGTGAATTGTTTATTAAAACCAAAAGAGCAGCAACCTGTTACTGTGTGGTGCTGGACATTGTTGTTGTCAGTGCTGAAGCTGCAGTCACTCCTCATTGTTGATGGTGGTGAAATGGATAAGGTGAAATAGCATAAATACATAAAGGTAAAAGGGTGCAAGAGGTGCACACAAAACTAAAACCGCCACAGCACGACACAGCATCATGGGAAAACAACATTAGTGCAAACCTGGTTTATCAGATTTACATGCTGTTCCAGGCGGGGCGCAGAGTTAGCTCTGACTGATAACTAGCTAGGTGGCTAGCTATGTCACTTTAAAAGTTGCCTCTAGCAATGTTTGACAAGAACTGTCTGGTGGAAAAGCCAGATTAAGTCACAAAAACCTTCATAGAACGAAAACTTGGTCCTCAATGCCACCCCCCACAGAAACTAGCTTGCATCAAACAAATCTTGGTGTCACCCCCGAGATACAAAAAAAAAGAGTTTGTTAGTGTCACACAGTCCTCTCGCAATGACAACGCTCTGATCAATCAGGGGCTTGGAGTCTGCTGATGTCACATTTTAGTACCAGTATGACTCACTTCTGCAATCTATCTCTCTTCCACACCTTGAATCTCTCGCTCCCGAAACTCATTCCCTGCTGCTTTTTCTCCTAAATCATTAATTTGTCATGATTTTCAAATGTTTGTCCCTTGCCTGTCAATTTTGTTGCCCTCAATCTTGATTCTGCCATCTGCCTTTCCTACTGAGTCCATCTCTTCTCCTGTCTTCTTTCTGCGCAACTCTTTCATGTCTTTTTCCACACGCTCCCTCCACTTGCTCCCGCTTTGTCTCTCGCTACACGAACCGATGGGAGGCTACTTCGTATTCTCAGTAACTCAGTGACAGCAGGAGAATTTTTTGTTTTGTTTCAAGAACAAAAGGATGAAGGACAGATAGGGTTAAGGCCCAGGTATACTTCCATGCAAAGCAGCATGTGCCACTACGCACACAGGTACACGCAGTGGCAGAATTTGGAGACCGTGTAACAAACATGAAACTAAAGTCATCATAGCAGTAAGTAGAGTAAAGTCAGAACAGAGGAGGAACTGTTTAGGGGGAAGAAAAAATGATTTTCTATGTAACACCTATAGCCAACATGTGTGGTAATCACATAAAAAAACAACAACAACAACAACAAATAAACAGTCTGAGAATCTGTTCCTCTCGCCATCCTCAGCATTTGAGCATTAAATGAGACGGTCCCGAGTCAAAACCAACTGTGCAATGTCCACTCATACAAGCCTGCTCCAATATTTTCCCAATCAAGAAGAAGTTTTCCGTTTTGGTTTTCAGATACTGACCTGGTAGGGGTCCCTGTTCACTTGAATAGGAAATACTGTATCAGTCAATGTAATTAAGGTATTTTCTTCTGTCTATGGGTCCATCAGCCAGTTCAAGTACAAATGCACGTTTACTTCTTTCCTCTGAGACTTGTTCCTCATGCTCAATTTGAATGTATGCAAATACGATCAAAGTGTCGGATGTACATATAACACTTTCCAGAGGGGGAGCATAATTTACTGCAACGTCATCAAAAAAGGTTTGTCCTCAACAGTCAGAGGGAAAAAAAAAAAGAAAAACCACCTCCTCACCTGCCACACACTTCTCGGCTTGTTAAACCTGGGGTAGGATATTTAAAAAGTTTGGTCCTTATTCAGGATTAGCACTTAAAAAGGACAAATTTCATCATTAAGTGTTTCAAGGTTGGCCAAACTACATAAGTGATAAAGTGTTGAGCACACACATCGCTGGGACATAGGAGCCGGGGCAGCTTATGATAAAATTGCCCTTGAAATGTCACCGTCGGTTGATTATAATTCCACTGATCCAAAATAAAGATTGTTCAGACTTTACAGCAAACAGACGCGGGGATCAATCGTTTGTCTGAAATGTTTAAGTAAATGTGGTGACTTCGGGACATGGGGCTTTCTTCAGACGTCCGCCCTCCCCCTGTTCCGTTAATCGCACCCACGCCACCTCAAATCCACACCGAAGGATTTAATATGCAAATAGTCAAATCTTCTTTAAATCCCCCCTGCTTTCTCGAATCTGTCCCGACGATTGATTGGAGTTGTTTGTTCCAGCAGCTGATGAGCTGCTGTTCAAGCAGCAGACTTTTATTGGAGAGAAATAGTCTTCATTCTGGATTTCAGCTTTCCTCCTTGTCTCACCTACTACAGCCAAAATGACCTAGGACACACAGTCTCTACAGTGCTCCTCCATTGTTATCAGGATAAATGTAGGTTCAATGAAACCTACATTTAGGTTCTAGGTTATAATGTATAAATGTAAGACATAGGTTAAAAAAGCATGTTTCCTGTCCATTATGTCCTCATTCATTTATACTTTTTGAATGTTGAAACGGCAACCAAAAACATGGCAAGTCTGAGCACAGAAAATGATATAAATACAAGTTTGATGCAAAGCATGCTCCCATTCTTGATGGAGCTTGGTGGAAAGTGTGATGAAATGTCAGTGTACGTTCTACGATCTATCTATCCTTCTCATTAACACCAGATCTAAGATAAATTCTCCGCTCAAGCTTTAATGATGCACGCCTCTCCCGTCTCCTCAGTCTACCCTGCAGACCCTGACTATTACGGCCGCCCTGCAGTTCAGGAGTTCCCCCAGTTCGACATCGTGGAGGACACCTATTCCACTTCCACCATGGAGTCAAGGAGGAACTCCCGTTTCGGTGGTTTCCCGTTCCCGCTGGAGCGCTGCGACCGCCGCGCCCCCCTGCCACCCTGCTACAGCAACCAGAACCTGGACGACTTCCTGGGTCCCGATGGGCTGCCGCTCCCCAGCTCCCAGTGTCCGAATGAGTACACCGCCATAAGCTACTACCCCACCCAGCACACCCGCAGCCTGGACAACGTCTCAGGAGGCTACAAGAGGCTCAGCATGCGCCTAAGCGTGGCTATGCCCTCATATGCAGAGCAGGCCAGCCCGCCCCCACCCGCGAACCCTGCCCAGCCGCAGATTAGACCCGCAGGGCAGAACCCACGCAGCTATGACGGTTCCAGCATGGTGGAGAGCGATTACGGGAGCTGCGAAGAGGTGATGTTTTAAGAGCAATCCAAAGCCCGTCCCTCTGTCGCAATTTGTGTCTTTTGTTTAGTTTCGTATGGGAACTCCAGTGTCAGCAGCGAGTCCGGCTTGGTGATCTACACCTCCATCCCATGGCAGCTTTAACGGGAGCCTTTGAAACCAGTGGACAGCAGTCCTGCAGTCTTTCACTCTGGGCCATGTATCCCCCTCATCGGACAGAGATGAAAGCAGCATGTTAAACAATATGTCAGATGTCTTCCATTTGTTTGAATTTTCAAAGTGGTGTCATCTTGCTGTGCCAGACCCGATTGGTAAATTTGGGACTCCCTCTGCATAAGAGGATCAGCAGAATTCATCCCTTTGTTGAAAAGAGAAGAGAGCACTAATTAACTTGCTATGGTTGTGAAATTGTGAACAGCACTACTGACTCTACACTGTCTCTGAGGCGAAATTCGAGACTTTCTCTCCCTCGGCGTGGGAGAGTCTGACTCTCAGAAGACAAAATCAAAAAAAAAAAAAACAGTTGTCTTTCTCCTGAGCACTCTAACAAGCCAACCACGTCAACATCGGTTTCAGCTCTGCCAAACACTAATAACGGTGTGTCTCCCATGCACCGCACAATGTGATTGAGCGTGCGTGACAGCAGACGCGAGGAAAACACGGTTTCCATGACAGGGCACTGTGACATTCAGACAACACTGCTCATTCAGAAACGCCTGTCTGATGAAATCCCGATAAGCCTCTTTGATGAGGCCTGCGACCTCGTACGAAAGGTAGTAGCCAATGGGCTTTTGTTGTACCCGCGCTCCTCTGTGCGTTTGGATAAACGTGAAACTCGTTTGGCTATCAAAATCGAAAGACCGTCTAAAAGGGTTAATAACGTGTCTTGCATCGGGCCTGCTATTTCAAATTCAGTCTGTATTAAGAAAAAAAGACATTTCATTTGAAAAAAAAAAAACATTTCATTGAACTCTTTAATCCAAGTACTGGTGCTGATGTTTATGGTTTCTGTCTGTCACAATGAAGGAGGCTGGATCCTCATGAATATGTAAACCATAAGCAAAAGGAGCAAGGTGATGTTATTCATACAGTAGATGTTTTAGTGTTAATAGCGTCAGTGTTTTTGACACGACTGTAAATTATGTAATTTTGACTCTTTCGAGTGTCTCTCGGCGGATGTGGACGAGTGCAAACTGGATTACGGTGTTTTGTTTGTCGGCGCTGGCGTTTGTGATGGAGGGAGCACTCAATGAGGAGAGGCTTTTGCAGCAGTCAAGGAATGTCCACGCAGCCATTTTAAATGGGGTAAATATGCAAGCCTCGTAGGGGAAACGTTTCTTTTGGTCAAGAAGTTGTGCAGAACACAGAAGTGAATGTGTTATACTGAACAGTGAGGTCAATGTTCGACAAAGAACCACAGTAAAATATCACGATCTCGTCAGAAAGTTAATTTAGAAACAAAAAAATGGAACAACTCGTCATTAATCTGTTAAACCACAATTATCCAGTATTTCCCAACCTCTCACTTAACTGTAACAATGGCTGCTAAATACATTTCTATTCTGCTATTAATCTGGTTGAGCTTTTGTCGCTATTTTTTTCTAAGAAATTCCAGACACAAAAAGTAGAAAATAATGGCAGCTACTACTTACTCCTGAATTCCCTCATAGCAAGTTTAAAATGTTTGTTGCATGTAAAGGGAGACAATACAATTTTGAGGCAGATTTATACATGATTTTCCAGGTATAGTATTTATTCAAAGACACTTAAAAAAAAGACAAGGACTGGGACTAGGACAAGGACATTGAGGGTATGAGTTTCTGGGAACATCAGAGCAAGTTAACCGCTGTTGCCTCTATGTAAATGTGCTCTGGATGCAGGTGACTCAAACAATGTCAAAACTGACATCTAGCAAACCCTTACAGATCTCTTTGAGGCAGGAGGAGATAAACATGTTACTGCCTGAACTCTAAAGAGACATTTGTTGTGTTCGTAGCTCTGTTAATGAACATTAGAAAGGAGTGGATAGACCCCTCTCCACTCTGATATTCATGTCCAATGCTCTAACTATTAAATCCCTCCCATCTGGCAGCATGATGGGGGAAATGAAAGTGCGCATTTGCTGACATTAAGACAAATTCAATGCAGCTGGTTTAACTGCAGAGCTGTCACTGAGCTTCGGCACCATTTCTTTTGAATGTTGAACCGATTCCCATCACTTATCTAAGACACAGGAGCCCAAATCTTGAAAACATGTCTCGTTGATAATAACGAGTAATAATTCAGTTAACACACCATGAGATGTTGGATAGGACGACCAGCACCGATTTCAGCGGATGTGTTCACTGAATTCCTCCTATCAGCGGCTACAGCTGCTATCAGCAGCTACAGCCTACAGCTCTTGCTTTGCTGCTTTAGAACATCATTACTTTACTCACCGTTTCCACCATTTTTCTTCATCATACTCCAGCTCAACACAAATAAGTCACCATTTAAGAGTTCAGGTATACAGTATCAAATAGTCAAGAGGGAATACATGACAATTAAACTGCACGATTGATTGAGTGTGTGTTACTGTTACTGTGTGAGACTATGATTCCTTCATTATTTGACACTTAGAAGAGCATTGTGAGGAACGTTGCATTGTGAGGAGGTCAATACTGTGGACTTGTAACAAGTCTTAATGCAGAATCAGACCATCGTAAATTTGATAACAATCCTGAAAGCTTCACTGTCACTTATGAGCGTGAGAGTTTGACAAAATCAGCGTTCCGATTCGCAATCGACTCATTTTTCAAAACGTTGTTTTATGAAATCTAAACATGTAATTCAATCCAGTGTTCTGCTCCGTCTATGTATCACTGGTGATTAATCGTGGCTATTTTGGCAAGAATGTGTTTGTGAAAACAGAAAAAAAGGGACAACCCTTGTAGTCTCCCGCCTTGTGTTGTACATCCAGTCTATATCTGTGTCACTATTGTGGGTTGTTATTCGTGTGAACTGTGACTCCTCTTGAATGTAAGTTATATTTGTTTTTGTTCATACATTATTTTTTTTTATCAATGTGGGCCTCCCCCATGTTTTGCTCTGTTGTTCCTCTGTGAGAGATTTTATTAAGATGTCGTCTTTTTGTTTTGTTTTTCGATATTGTAAAGAGAATACGAATAAAGATATTATCTTCTATGAACATTGATTGAAGGTGTCTTTGGCCTCTGTGTGAACAAACTAGTTTTCATCGCATGCCTTCTGCATGCAGGGGTAGTGCTGCTGAAAAAGTCACAGGTAATTTGAGTTTGCTTGTGCACGTCTGTGACATGAGGTAACGGAGATCATTTTCAAGGTTAATCTCAAACCCATCAAGTGAGAAATCAACAAGAATAGACTGCCTGAAACCTGGTTTTCTTCACTTCGTGGTGCTGATGTTTTGTAATAAAAGGCAAGGAGAAAACCTTCAATTTTTCACAGCATTTTTAGACCAAATTTAGTGATGGGAAACCATCACTTACTGTGTATACATGTCTTGGACTTACTATTTATACAACTGCTGCTTATTTCTATTATGTCTATTGATGCTCATCTCAGGTCAGGTGTCGGGAACGATGCAAGGAAAGAACAAAATAATGGCTTAATGTCACATTTCTTATGAATGGGCTTACGTGAGACTGAGGCAATAAATGTATGATAAAATTTTAATAAATGTCACAAAGGTGTAGTGCACCCAAATCGTGTCACCACATTTATGTGAATGAAATCTGAGTGAAAGTTTTGAAAGGGCCAAGTTATTATCACATCTTTTTTTTCTTCATATATCCTGTGAGATAGTGGAAAAAATATCCAAGTGGAACCTTTGCACCCTGACCTGTTGCAGTTTGAGTGGTCCTGGGTGTAGCCTTCTATGCACATCTCATGCAACCTGTACACAAGGGGCATTTCTGTACTGAAGTATGCACGTTCATACTTGCGAACTTGCCTGGACTTGGCAACATAAACAGTATCAATACAGAAAAAAGATGCAGTTGGACTCAGAACTCATCTGGATCATGGATTATCTAACTTGTAGACCACAGCGTGTCCACTTGAATAACTGCATCTCAAGAAAGTTCCTATGTAGCACAAGTTCTCCTCAAGGAACAGTCTTGGTAAACTGTCCATTGTGCCATTAGATGTTAAAACACATGAGTTGCCTTGATGTGATGTGAAGAACACCTTGACCAACATTTTGCAGTCCTCCGGGTCACAGTGATCCTTTTAAGAACTAGGGTGTAGAGGGGAGAGGTGAAAAAGATCATGATCAGATACCCCAAGTGGAGGTAGTGCAGTGGATATATATGCATCTATATGCATCTAACGCGTTAGCATATAAGAGATCCAGAGTCTTGTTTCCTCTTGTAGGACAATCCACAAAGTGTATGAAAGCATGCAGAGTACTGGAGAGAGAGATGTGATTGAAATCTCAAGAGAGGGGAATGAAAGAGTATGGGAATCTTGCTTGTAGTTTTGCAATAGTCAGGTGCATTACGTCACAGGCAGAATCGATGTGCAGAGTACAAAATGTAAACAACAAAGAGTCAACAGTGTCACAATAAAGTAGGAAGTAGGGCCCAGGAAGTAGGCATTAACTGGCAAGAGTTCAGTGTCCTTGTTAAAGATCCGCACCTGATTGTAGTACGCCTCTAGTTGCACCATAACAAGCAAAGCAACCCCTCCACCCTTCTTTTTACCACTTGCTTTGGTGTCTCTGTCTGCTCATATCATAAAGAAGCTGGTGATGTTGGTGTTACTCTCCAGGGTAGAGACCTGAATCCATATTTAAGATAAACACATAAGCCCTCTCTCCCTATAAACTTTCTGGCTTCTGACAAGCCTCTCAAGCTCCTCCATCTTGTTGTTCAAGAATCGTACATTACCCATGATGACATATGGGACAGCAGGTGTATAAATCTGTCTCCACGCTATTTCCCTCAGTCCCCTCCTCCCTACTGTACCCTGACGTGTCTTCTTCAGCAATTCTGCTGGGATATCAGATGTTTTATGATCAGAATATTCTATACATAGAAGTAATGACACTTTATAATCTGGGCCACTGGGCACATATAGATTTGGAACAAAATTGACCTAAGAATGGAGACTTGAAGGATCCAACATGTCATCTTTATCCTCTCAGATACAGAATTACATAACTGGAAAACATTGGGGAAATTGGTCAAGAAAGAGTGAAATTGTCGATAAACAACAAAGTTTGATATGATCCTTAGTTATTACTGAGGCAGCCGCTCTTTTTCTTTTAAGGGGTTTAATTGAGGTCTCATTGCTGCAGTTTTCTGGGCCTTGGGAACTGTACTGATAGAGCAGAAGTACTTTCTTAGGGTTTGTCGGTCTGGCAACAACAGTGAATAAGGTAGGGACATTTTTGATATAATTTTTAATCATCTCAGAGAAAAAAAAAAAGGATGTCCGTGCCTTTTGCAGACAACTATAAATGTCATCATGGGGTCCTCCCCAACCCCACTTTCAGCCTCCCTATATTATATTGCCTACCATATCATGCCTATAATTTTGACCTTTCAGCAGAGTGGTATTTCTCTATGTTGTTTTTTTCTTATTTACTTTTCTTATTAACTTTGGTTTTAGTGGGAACAATGACATCCACAACAGTCATTGGAGCTGACTACTAACAAGGTCACTGACAGGGACTGAAGGGGGTTTTGGTGATCAACATCAGTTACCACAACATCAGAAAAGTTTAGACCCATGGAAATAATTAAACCTAATGTAGGGCCCTTGGAGGCCCGTGTTGGAGCTATTACATGCTGTGAAAGTCCAAAGATATTCAGAATATTAAAGAGGTCTTTTTCACATCCATCTTTCAAATTATCAACATGAATGTTAAAATCACTCACTTGAAGAAGAGTTAGCAACCATTGTGTTATCAAGTGCCAGTTTGGATTTTTCTTGTCAATGAGTGTTGGGGTTAAATGTACGAAATATTAGTGCCAATGGAGCCTACTTATTGCCTGGTTTTTGTAGTTATATTATAGTTGTAGTAGTTATTGTAGGAGGCCTGGGTCCTGTACAACATTTGGATTTGGGCTTAGCAATAGTGCCCTGCATAGGTCTATCTGTCTATCTATGGTCTATGAGCCCCCTCCTGGCTCAAGTGGGTGAAGCCCTAGGCCTGGCCCTGGCCATCAGGTTTTAGAATTGTCAGGTCTAAACCCAAGTTAAGCCTGACTTTTTGTTTTTGTTTGTGGCTAGATGCGCCAGTGGGATCAGTATAATGTGATGTGAGTACAATTGAGGGAGGGAGGGGGCTGCTTTGTTCTAGTGTTCATGCTAATTGGCACTGTAAAAAAAAACAAACAAACAAAAAACAGAGCCTGACTCATGTCTGAGGTAATGATGCTGTCATTGACCCAAAGCCTGGTCATCGGCCTGTACAGTAAGGTCCCTCAGACCCAGGGTTCCTATGTAGGCCTCTTCTCAGAGAGCTAACTTCAGGGTTAACTCCGGGTTTTCCGTACTACAGTGGTGGTTCAGATCTGACCATGATACATCTTGCAATTTATTTGTTCCAGGGCAGATTATGTTCCTGATTAAGATCAGTGGGTATGAAATGACCAATATGTTCTATTGGAAGAATGGCATCACCATTTTGGTCATTTTTTATTATAGAGTAATTAATAATTAAGACAGAAAATTAACAATGCTATTTTTGAATGACGGGTTGTAACAAAACATACTATCCCACTGGAATTGGTTCCATTCTACAACTGACAAATCATCCACTTGGGCCAGCATTGGATTACAAATCTGACCACCCCACTGTCATCAAGACTCTACAGCACACCTGCAAGCAATGGTCAGTGAATAGAGGCAGTAGGCCTGTAAATGACACCACATTTTAATAGTCTGTGTTTACATTTTCCAAAGAGACATTTTTCACACTCCACAAAAACACAGGCACACAGCATGTAAAGTCAGTTCTTGTCTTTAGACCCCAGCTGTGGAGCTGACCATCTTCGCCAACTAGCTGTCAATCACTCTTTTCATCTCTGTCATTCACGCAAATGTGCACACGCACACACACACACACACACACACACACACACACACACAGAAAACACAGGAAATCACTGGTGTCTGACAGCAAGGGTGTTGGCGTGTTAGGTGATAAGCCCCCTGTGGAGGACAGAGAGCAGAGCCAACGTAATGTTTTGCCTGTTACATAGTCTGAACTGAGGTTTGTGACTCCAGCAGGACCCTCAGACTGGGGCAAACTGCAATAAATTAGTTACAAATTTTGGTATACTCTGGAGAGTAACACCAACACCACCTGCTTTCTGACAATACAAGCAGAAGGAAACTCCAAAGTGAGGAGACAAATGGAGCCTGGACACTGTAACCTGGAACCTGGATACTGTTGCAGGGAGGTGCATGCAGAGTGGGTGCAGAGTGTCCTGGACTGTAAAGATTGTCCCCTGCATTCTGGCTGGATTGAGAAGCAGCTACAGCCAAATTACATATAGTCCTTGGCCATATAAATATAGCCAAGACCAAAGCTTGTGTTCTGACTAAAACTAGAAAGAGAGATCATATCTCTCCTGTTCTGGTCTCCTTGCATTGGCTTCCTGTACCATTCAGGAGCCAGTTCAAATAAAGTTCTTCATGTCTATAAAGGTCTTCATGGTCTGGCACCCTCTTATATTTCAGACCCTATTGCCCCACTAGGACACTCCGTTCTGTGGAACCATCTACCAGTTTCAGTCCGGGAGGCAGACAAAATGTCGTTCAGGCAATGAGACGATAGGCAGGCTCACATGGGTATGGTGTCCAGTTCCACACTCAGGGAGGTGACCTACTGAGAAGAAAGTAGTTTGCTGTTCTCTAGACTTTATTCTAAGCCCTAACTGTGCCACATGGGACCGTGCACCCACCTGCAAATCGTCCAATGAGAATCCTCAATCCCAATGCCTGGAAGGGTGCAAAGATTGCAGCTAAACAAAAAGCTACGACCTCACTGGTGATAAATAATACCACTACGTGGCATAAGAACCACAGCCAAAAATGAGTAAACAAAAACACAATGCCAAAGGCTGACATGAGCATGAGCACTGCTGTCAACACACAGCTCTCCTTTACCATTTCTCCCATTAATTTTCCTCTTTTTTCTCTGTCTTCTTTCTTAATATTGAGCACAACCATCAGTGTGTCACAGCCCCTCAGAGGGAGACTGCATGTCTGCAGTTCCAATTACTAGGATCACAAGGCTGCCAATGACAACTGAAAAAAACTGTGGTGAAGCATAAAGAAGATGTAACCACATGTGCAGGCGAAAAGATGCAAAGGAGCAGGTCCTCTGGTGACACCGGAACTTGTTGTTTCTCAAGGTCACGCCAGCACTTAACCTGTGCATGTGCAAGACAGAGGAGTGCCCCTGGGGGTCAGGGGTCCTGACAACTGTGCATTATTGCTGAAAAGTGTCATGGACCTGCTGTTTGCAGAGCAGACCTTGCCCTGACCCTGCCCTGGCAAGGTTATAACTGGTTCTTTGAGTTGCTATGAGTTGCTGTGAGTTGCCGTCAACCTCTGGACGCCACCTTGCTAACTTCCATCACCCGCTTCCTACCCTTGCCAATCCTAAAACAAGTTCTCTTTTTGTTTGTCGTGTCTGTCTTTTGGGTCCAAAATTCTGAACTCTGAAATGGATCTTGCTGAAAACAAGGCCCATTTAAAAATAGATTGAGGAAAAACATGCGTTTAGACTGTAACCTATAAATATAGGGTGATCAAACATCATTACCCTCCAACACCTCATTAAATATTTAATGTGTTTGTGACAAATGATAATGAACTCTTTCACAGGACATATCCATAGATTTTGATGTAAAGATTTCCTCTTTTATAGTATAAGATCATTTGCACAATGTCAAGCACTTCATGAACAGCCAGCTGCTACTTGTGCACAGTGTCACATATTTCAGTAGCTCTAAAGGAAAATGTCTGAAATGTCTGACAACCAAAAGAAAGTCTTTAAAACATCAAAGCATGAGCAAACTTTATTCACAACCTTTTTTTTGCGAGGATCTTAGCTCTGTTTGGTGGCAATAATGTTTCAACTACACGAGAGCAGCTCATATTAGCTCAGTGTTGCACATTCAGTGCCTTGTTATGTTCATATCCGACACATCCACTAACATAAGTATTCATATGAAGAGGAATTATTGTCTTCTCCTAGATAAAAACACAGGACTTGCATGCTCATTTCCTGGCTGCCTTTGTCTCTTACTGCACTGTCAGCACACTTACCATAATCAAAATAACTATAAACAGATAATATGATCTTCTTATCATGAAAAGAAAATGTGTGCTTGTAATCACAAAGGACATGCTTCAGTGCAAGTTCAAAGTATTCTCATACTTTGAGGAAGATTAGTCATTCATTAGACCTTTTATTACCTAGTATTACATTCAGATAGCTGCAGTAGAGGCTGAGAGCAGAAGCTAAACACTGGAAGCAGGTTTTGGGAGACTATTTGCTCTGACCCCATTGTGTAAGAAAGTGATAGAGGATGGCTGGCAGCGGATGCCCTGAAGGCGGAGACAAACACCTGCGCCAGGATGAATATTATGATGTCTGTAAGTATCATGTGCTCAGAGAAAAAGAAGCAGGGACAATACAGATTTTTTGGGCATTTAGAACAAGATTCAAGGCTTCTTACTGTGATCATATCAGAAATATTCCTGATCAAGCATTGCACAACCATTTTCATCAACCTAATTTGGCTAGAATTGCAGGAAACTGTGTATTAGTCATAGCTTTCGCCTAATTACACGAATACTCTATTACATTCTGCAGTTTATGAGGACGGAATAACTGAGAAAAATGGAGATGATCATTGTGTCACGACTATGACACATAAAAGTGTAAGTGACCTCAGTGGACACGGAGCCAAATCGAGATCATCATTTCATGTCAGCAAAAGGCTTCAGGCTTCCAAAACAATTCGTCTACTAATTATCCGGTAAGATACTGCGCTCTAAAATTCGATGCCGCACCGAAGTGTCACAGATGTAGTGGTAACATGTTGTCTTCATGCACGCAACTCTGGACACTGCTGACCTCACTGGAGGAGGTGGTAGGACAATGAACCCCACCAATCCACCCTGTATTGCGGAGACAGAGCTGGAGGATGATGGGAGATCATCGCCATTTTTCCTGGGTGAGGCCACTGAACTAGTCAAACAGCTTCATAGTGGTCCGGACATGGACCAAGTGACAGTTCTGTCCGGACCCATGAGCCATGACCAATCTCTAATGAAGTGGAATCATTAGAGAATAGATGATTTTCATGGAGCATTTTATTTTTTGATGGTCACAACTATCGACGGCGGACACTGCTACTTTAGCCAAGGTTGAGACTTCTTTGAGCGGACTTCTTTGGATTGTTGTCTGTTTTCGCGAGGTCTCTGATTTTTCCCTGCCCCACTCTAACCAAGATTTGAATCACTGGCAGGGCAGTCACATGGCCAATTTTCTCATTAAGAGAAAAAGAATAATCAAGGGTGTTATCCAAGCTCTGTTTGTTATCGTTCTTCATTTTTTTCCTACAAAAGCAATTTCTTATTTATTGTTTTTTTAAGACGTTGACCAGTCAGTTCTTTAGGCTGTCACCTCATGAATTTAAAAGAAAAAATGGTTCTTAGGCTCTGTTTTATTTATTTCCTTCTGACGTTTCTGTTTTCTTTAATATGAAATGAAGGCCTTACATTTTATTTTCCTGGTTTATTTGCCTACTTTTATATATAGTAAAAGAGCTATATTACTATGCAAGTGTGCCCTGTTAAAGGTTTCCTGCATTTACAATAAATATCATTGAAACCATTTGAAAATGTGAACATATGGGTAGGTTAGACACAATAATAAGACATAAGCTGGTTCGAAACCTTTTCTTGGAGGAAATTCCAGTAAGTGGACCTTGGTAACTTTTGATTGAAAACCCCTGATCTAGGGTTTGACAAGATACCTCCACAAATGTTGAGGGGTTGTCATGTCTGACATGTTTACTCTAAGGTGCTCATCTTTAAATGCCCAAAGTTAGGATTTCAGTTTGCAGTCGTGATGAGGAGGGATTTAAGGTTGGTGACTGGAGGATTGCGTCCGCACTCTTTGCAGATGATGTGGTACTGACGGCACTGTCGGCCTAAGATCTACAATCATCATGCCCCATCAGGAAACGATAGGGCATGAGGTTGACCAGTGAAATGGCGCAGTGGTTGTGGCATTGCAGTCCCTATGCGCAGCTGTGAAATGGAAAACTGAGTCCGAAGGCAAAGCTCTCAAGCTACCGGTCAGTCTTTGCTCCTTCCCACATCTATGATCCTGAGGGATGTGTCATTAACATGAGAACAAAATCACGGATATCAGCGGCTGAGATGGGGATGGCTGGGGTCTCTCTTAGAGGTAGAGTGAGAAGCTCAGTCATCTGGGAGAGAGTTGGGGTAGAGTAGCCGAGATGGCTGAGATGTAGCCAATGTAGAGTGTGCAATTTCTGTTATTGCTTAGAAGTATTTGTGAATATGGTGGTGTGTTGTATGTGTATGCATACGTGTTGTCATGGTGGTTTTTGAGGCCTTTTTTTACTTTTTGTTTTCTTTTAGTTTTTTTTTTCTACTTTTGCACTTAAGCACTGTAAAGAAGTAAGCACCACTCTTCACCATATCGCTCTCTCTCTCTCAAACCCCTGCATCTTGACTTTGGATAGGTAGTTGACGTTGGATGGATGAATGGACTGCATACAAATATAATAATACATAATAATAACTAAATAATAAACAATCTGGGCTTACCTGTGGGTGTACAAAGGTGTGCAAAGAGTCAGATATGATTCTGAGATCTGTAGCTCGCCCAGCTAACTCTTTCCCTTCACAGGTGTAATTCTTTTCCTCTTTTATATCACAGAGATTGCTGTAGCTTGTGTGCTCTTACCTTGAGTTATAAGGGCACTGTTGTTACATCCCCGCTAGTTTATTAACCATTTGGTGGAATTCAGATGTCAAGTGTGTGTGTATATGTGTGTGGTGGATCTTTCTGAAATAAGTTTTCGCAGGTTGGAATATTCCCCAAAGGCCGCTTTGTCCTAGTTCTTCAAAATCAGTCTACACAGCAGAGCAACAGTTTTACACCATTTCAGGTCAGGTTATTAAATTTAGTGTGGCTGAATGATTTCAATATCTTGAACCCACATGTGTCCATTTTGAGCTGAGAATGCTTTTCAAAGTCCTGTCATTAAATGTATTTATTCAACAAGATCAGCAAGGTCTTTACTGAAAACATGTATCAATGCAACTTGGTTGACTACTATGAATGCGTATTTTAATAATTTTATTTTCTTTCAAGCAGACTGCATTTAGATTGCAAAGTCATGTGAAAAGTCAGTGTCGTTATGAAAAGTTTCAAGCTCGAACATGTGGACATGTAATGCATTATCTCCATGCTGCTCTATCCATGGACCTATACACAGAGGACAAAGATTGCTTACATAAATGAGTCATTTCTTTTTAGTCACTGTTGTATCATTATTCCTCCCACTGTACATTGCATATGTATCCTGTAACCTTCGAGTACCAGCAAATGCAGGCTGTAGGCATTGCAGTAGTGTTGCAGCTCTGTCGCATCTGGTTTCAAAGGTCCAAAATGGATTTTTAACAGGGGATGCCACAGCCTTCTTCTTGTTCTCCCAATGCAATCATCCCATCCCTTGCAGACACAAACATGAATGTGTCTTCAAGGTCTTATAAAATGGCCATATATTATCTGACAACATCATTAAGGTGCGCTTGTATGAGTGTGAGACACTTATGTGTATGTTTGGAATTCTTTGTCTCTACAGCTTACCGCGCAGACAGAAGAAATATGTGTGTCTGTGTGTGTGTGTGTAAGAAAGAAGGAGACTAAGCCAGCGTCTGTGTCAAAGGTGTGTGAATAGTATTTGACGAGACATCAAACAGCTTCAATTATTTCATCACCCCGGGTGTTGTCCTCATTATCCACTTAGAACAAGCAGTCTGTGTGTGTGTGTGTGTGTGTGTGTGTGTGTGTGTGTGTGTGTGTGTGTGTGTGTGTGTGCGTGTGTGTGTATGTGTGTGTTTTATGAGGGATGAGTTAACAATCCCTCTGCTTTTACACAGCAGGAGACAAGCAGCCCAGAGAGTTCTTTTTTAACTGATATGAGGCCTCCATCAAGTATTGACTGGATATGTTAAAGAAGAAAAAGTGTGTATTTATTGCTGCATAAAATCATTCCCCCACAGTAACATCTGTTGCCAGCATTTTCATGAAAGTCTATCAGTTGGCTAATCTTCTCTGAATTCTCCAGGACCTGCTGTAGCACTATTCTTCCAAAAAAATAGTGCTTCAATTGCCTGAGCTCTTCCAAAACATATTGCTTCAATAGCCCGAATCCTGTTGTCCTTGTGAAGCAGGGGGCTTTTCTCTTTTAAAATTGAGACAATTCATTCCCCTTGTTTATACAACACGTTCAGGCTCAGTGGTTACCGCTGGAGTCTTGTGCTACTGGAGCTGTTCTAGTGTGTATGCGTGGGCTTTCTGTGGGTGCTGAGGTTTCCTCCCACAGTCCAAAAACATGCATCAATGTCAACGGGAGAAATTTGCCCATACAGTAGGTGTGTGAGGGAATTGTGTATATGTGCCCTATGATGGAGTAGTGTCTGTCCAAGCCATTTTCTCTGCCTTTGATAAACGATATCCAAAAATCATTCCAATTAATGTTCTTTAAGAATGAGACGCTCTCTCACCATGTACACGGCAGTTTTGCATCGCAAGGCTAATGCCTCCCATGCCGTGGTCTGACAATGTGCGATAGAGGCGTAGATCTCTGCCGAGATCTGGCGACGGCCAGCACAAATAAAATTATTCACATCATCTTTCATACTCATTCAACCTCCAAGTCACCCCCTGAACAGGGCAGGAACATTTGCATTTGTTGGATTCTCTCGCTCGTTTATTTAGGGTTTTGCTAATTTGTCCCTGACAAGTAGACACGTGTCCGGTAGGCAGATGTGAGATTAAAACTCCAGGCACACCTTATGTGCAGTGCAGCGTATTCAATTCATAGATTATGTATGGTCCATAGGCTAAGGAATGTCCATAAATATGCAAATTTGGACATATGCAGTCACATCTACTTAGATCAATCAAGAGATATGCATGTGGGCCATTCTGCATGTATCATAGAAGCTTCAATGACCTTCTCACACACACACGTAAACCTGCCTTGTGCTGATTCCTGGAAACCAACAAAATCAAATACACTCGATGCATAGAGCTCCATGTTAGCCCACAAGGCTCTTCAGCATCCTGTGCAGGTCTCTGTGAAGCTGCACAGGATGCTGCCTGCACGTGCATGTCTGTGTGTGCGCTTCAGCTCCACTGTGCTACTTCAATAAATCTGTTCTGTGAAAATAGCAGAGCAATTCTATTGTGACTATGAACAGTAATGAGCACAGAGGACAGAGAGAGAGATCAAAGGTCACAGAAAACCTATTTCACATGCCACACGTGCCAGGCTGAAGATGTTTCTGGTAAACATGGCCTAAAATTGCCCCTCATTGTTTTGCACCTATAGGACTGTATACAGTGAAAACAACAGGTGATTTACTGCAGTAAAATGGTCACAAATAGCATGGATAAATGGAATCAATTGGAGAGGTTGCTAAAAGCACCACAGCATATTTAATATTTATTCATGGGAAATTGGGTTGGTTGCACTGAAACACCTTCTGCATTAGTTATTAGTGGGTCACAAGTAAGCACATGTAATGTAATGGCTGCATTTATATGTATTCATGTATTTTTCATTATTTCGCATTTTCTCTAGAAGGAATGTTGTGTCATACGTAACGTCTAGTTGGCAGCACGGTGTGCCAAAGAATCAGTTTATTGATTCTTCGATCTGGACAAAATCATGGCTCTAAATTGAAACACGTTATCACATTATACGTTGTTATGTTTCCCAACCATGTTCCTGGGTTAACACTGTCCTGCACGTTTTAGATCTCTCCTGTACCGGCACACCTGATTCAGACGAATGCCTCATTGCCAGGCACACCTTGATGATTGGTGGATCATTTCAATCAGTTATTTTGGTGTGTACTGGAGCAGGATACATGCAGGACAGTGTTCCCCAAGGAACGGAGTTGGGAAACGATGTATTATCATTCCGGTTTTGTACCTTAATGATGTTGTTGGGGTGTGCAGGAGCACACGGTGTGAAGGCAAGGAATACATAACTGGACACAGTCCATCGCTGTGCACATATTCACATTGCTCACTCTTTCACTATGGCCAGTTAAGGGTCTCTAGCTGCCCTTAACATGTATGCTTTTTTGACTGTGGGAGGAAACCAGAAAACGTGCCCGGAAAAAGCCTAGATAGATTGTGGGGGAACAAGGAAACTCCACTCAAAAGGCCCCTTGCTTCACCTGGGGCTCAAACCAGGGATCTCACCAAACTACTTTATTGCCCCTGAGGCCCTTATATTCCTGGACCAACTTGTAAAAAACATTCAAGGAGTATACAATCCATTTTCCTGAGTGATTTACATATTCCTTAATTTTACCACTATACCCTAGCTGCTGTGATTTCCAGGACAACAAACAACAGATGATGTCTCCTCAGAGAGATGAGAGTCAAAGAATGAGGAACGTTGAAGCTGAAGTATGTGCATGCATCTCGACTTGAGCTATTACATATTCACAACACATTTGCAGGCGTATTGCTCGCCTCGCCGCGTTTGGTCAAACATTTCAATAAAGCTCTGACGTATTTGCATATACTATGTGTGTCAAGTGTGTGTTTGTGGAGTCACATTATTCACAGAGGGTGCCTGGGTGTCTTAAGCAGCAACAAAGTGCATGTCAGATGAAAAAGTGCAGTATTTGCCCTATTTGGATGAGAATCCAAAGACTTGGCGAGTGTTCTGTTTGATGTGGAAATGAATGATTCAAATTCTCTGGGCACCATCTTGTCTTTTTATACCCTGGCTCCCACCTCCTTTCTCCCTCACTTACTGTTTGTTTTGGACTGGCACCGATGCTCTGCATCCACAGCTGTCTTAACTGCATCGTGCACTGTGTTCGGTTGTGTTGGGAGTACAAATAACAAACCGGTAGATGTAATGAAGTGTGATAGAGAAGAATCATCACCATTATTCAAAGAGGGGAGTTTGCAAAGGTAAAGTGTTTGTGTACAGAGAGCCACTGTCATTGGGCCAGATATAGTACCTTCACCAGGCCAACTAGTTTCTTATCCGAAAATATCTATGGATGCATTACCATTACCCATAAAAATGCACAAAACCTAAATATCACAATAAAAAACAGGAAACAGAAACACCTTTATTTTGGTGAAGTGCTTTATTTGCATTTACCCAACACCATTTGTTTCTGCAGCAGGGTCTGCATATGGGGCCATATGAGCAGCTCAGTTCAAACAAGACTGAAAAAGATGTGTCGACAGAGGAGGAAACTATCCAAAAACTATAAATATTGTGGAAACACAAAATGCTTTGGACGTCCATCTTCCTCAGCGTGGACTCAGGCAGGATGAGATTTGATAACAATTACAGGATGTTGCATGACTAGTCTTCACAAAAATTAGATCTCAAATGCAAAACACCCTTCAATGGAAACACCCACAAGCAGCAATTGTATTTTGTCATTAAATATTAAAGATTTCAATGAAACATTCGCAACTTATTCACAACACCTGTTGGTCCAGGAGAAATGTTTTACGGTTAAATGGGGTGAGGAAAAGGAAGAGAGGGTCCTCAAATAAAATCTTGCCTACAGCCCCTCCTAGTCAGAAGCGACAGCAAACTTGGTGACAAAATATAAAAATAATAAAACTAATAACTGTGAAGGGGATTTTTAAATCATAGTTTTGCCATTTTTATCAGCCATTAAGTGACTGGCTGGCATCCAGCAGCCAAACACCATCGCTGACATCATTATGTTATGCAGCTGCTGAGGGCGTCCAACCACTCTGCACTGACTTTGCTGTCTGCTGCCTCTGGCTGATTTATGTTGTTTTAAGTCTGATGTGATTCCACAAGCATTTAACATGAAAGGAGAGCCGCAGCGGGAGCCTAGAAAGCATACAGTGTGAAGCCGAAGGATGCTTTGTCCCTGCATCAGACCCAGGAGCATGGGCGACATTGGGGGACCATGAGTAAGCGGTGCCCTTCCTGAACGAGAAACTATTTATTCATAATTTATCGTATTTGGGTGTTGTTTTTCATTATTATTGTGGACATCTTACGATTATCCTCATCTCAACTCAATTTGACAATTCAACCAGCCCAACCTCCAAGCTATTACACGGGCCCATTTAGACTCATATTTTGAGGCGTGGGAATACTACGGTCCATCTCTGGAAACCACATGTTTGCACTGGCTTCTTGCCTGTCATTCACATGCATAATCATGATCTTTTTTTGTTAAATTGCAGAGCTTTGCATTTTTTTTCCTGAACCAAGTGATCACTGGAGAGATACAGCTGT
This sequence comes from Karalla daura, assembly GCA_029224185.1. Lineage (NCBI taxonomy): Eukaryota > Metazoa > Chordata > Actinopteri > Chaetodontiformes > Leiognathidae > Karalla > Karalla daura. Next base: position 20,184,530 of record CM055195.1, read on the forward strand.
GCTTCTCCTGCATGTGTGTGCCAGAATCGGGGGCTAATGGAGATGTGCAAGTTATATTAGAGGTGGTTGGTTTGTGTCACTCTCATATTTATATTTTTCGTCATTTTTTTATGTCTGCCATCTTTGACCGGTAATCGACATTCAACAGCCAAAGTAAAAGCGTTTTTTGTCCCCTTAAATTGATATATTTTTGGGAAATGAGGTAAAGAAGAGAACAGAAAGGTCAAGGTCGGTTCGGCCAGGTGACATAGGGTTGTGTTGCCTCCGGGATGGACCTTAGCGCTCCAACATCTGGAAGCGGTGATAAGAAACCGAGCAGGGGGAGCTTCAGTGTGGATCAACGGAGCGGTTTTACGCACAGGTGAAAACTGTGGGACACAGAATGAAAGAAGCAGAGAGGGAGAGAGAAGGAGGAGGAGGGGGGTGAGAGAGAGCATCATCGCTGCTGGATATGTGTGCGTGTGTGTGTGTGCGTGTGTGTTCACGGGATGTGTGTGTGAGAGAGAGAGAAAGAGAGAGGGAGAGAGACTGAAGCGCACACACATATGTACGCAAAACGGTAGAGAGAGGGTAGAGGAGAGTAAGGAAGAGAGAGGGGAGAGGAGGGGGCTGAGCGAGAAGTAGAGATAGCGCTCTCTCCCTGTTATAAGTCTCCGTCTTGAGCTTCGGATCCGTGATACCGGGAACAGCTGGAAGCGGAGCTCCGGCTGAATGGACCGGAGTGATCCCGCAGCGGATTTGTGAATGAGATGAAGCCTCTGGATCCTCGCAGACTGTGAACTGGAACCGGCGATCGCAGCCTTTCCACAGACTTCTATGATTTTTCAGCCCGTGCTCGCTTCACAAAGACGTTCATGAGATGACATTCCTGGACTCTGAACTGTGCGTAAAGGACGCGTCGCTCCGGTGCCGTTACGCGCCGATAGCCGCATGGAGGGAGGCTGAGGGTGTTGCAACAATACCTCAAAACTAGGCATTCACAACAAAAGAAGAAAAAGAAAAGACGAAGTTTACCGCTTTTGTTGCTCTTGACCGATCTGACCGATTAGATGCTGGACTCATAGCCTCTCTCCAGTCAAAATGAGGAGGAAGTTTTTAGAAATTAGCAGGAAGATTCTTCTTTTCCTCAGTAAATTTTGTATCTAAGGCAGAATCCATACCTACATGACACAAAGAGATCAATGTTTACGCTGATAACATTTTAACCCCACCTACTGCTTAGCATTCATGTTTCCTAAGATTTTTTTCAAGGTAAAGGCCATTTAGCTCTATCTAACGTCCTGACCTTGGTCACCCCTTCCATAACTGTTGTAATGTGCTAAATTCTAACTAGATGCAAATCTGTATTGCAAACTCTTGTACATAGTTGATCCTGACCTTTCGGATCGGTTATTTGCCATGCCCTCAGTTTATAGACTGGGTCTCCACCTGCCCCCTCGCTGACCCCCTGTTACCCCTGGACAGCTGTATGTAATGCTGAATGGACCGACCCTCAGAGACCACGACCCCATGCAACTCGTCGACCCAAGGCACCTCCCGCAACTGATGTCCCTGGAGGACCATGAGCCCACCATGGTGGAGGGGACACTGGGACCCCACAACGCCACACCGACTGGGGAGGCTTCGGGCCAGCAGCACCAATCCTTCCCCTGGGTGGTGACCGTGTTGGCAGGTGTCCTGATCACAACCATTGTGGTGGATGTTATAGGGAACCTGCTCGTCATCGTGTCTGTGTTCAGGAACAGGAAACTCAGGAAAGCAGGTAGGACTTTGTGGAAATGAGCGTGCGACAGCTGCGTCCTATGCTCGCCTGAGAAGAATGATGACGGACGAATATTCGTAGGTTATGTCACTGTGAACTTAATGTGATGTTTGCAGTGACCCAATACACCGTTTAACAGTACATTTAGATTCAGTAGATGTGTAAATACAGTTGAGTGTGATTGAAGAGGAGATAGCAGGAGAAGAACTAGGAAGTAGGAGTGAAGATGCTCCCACACACAACAATTTGTTTTACATCAGATTTACACAATGGGCCCGTAGTGGGGGAATTTGCATAAATACAATAGAAGTGGAAGAAGAAGAGAAACAGAAACCTTCGTGTAATGAATGAGGGAATACTACGCATTCTTCAAACAGAAGCGACATAGAGTCTCGGTGGTTAGTACTGTCGCCTCAAAGGTTTGAATCCACAGCCATTCATCCTTCACCCTCAATGTGTGCTTGACACTCGCAGACAACCCCCCACACAAACACATATATAGAAAAATAGAATACAAAGTGAATAATATGTTGAGTAGAGGATGTGAGTTTAATAGTTTACAGTAGTTAAGAGGAGACAGCAGGAGGAGCAGGAAGAAGTTGATTTTAATAAGCTTTCAGCAACAGCAATTAGTGGCTGTTTCAAGACGTTTAGGACTCCTTACAAGCTGTTAGTATGAATAAAAATTAATGAATTAAGACTAAATTACATTTCTTTATAACGTTACTACGTTATCTACTACAATCCTGGATGGTTCATTAACTGCAGAGTGGACCTCGGCACCTGATCCTCGCTGTTCAGACAACATTCTGCAAACACCGCGCAGTTTCTCATAATTATGAGATGATAATTAATAGGATGGAATCACACGGAGAAGCTGGCTCATTCCCGTGAGTTCACTCATGTAGCGTCTTCCTGGTGTTGCACGGCCTCAGCAGGTCACTGCCTGCCGTCTCTCAAGGACACTTTGAGAGACGGTTTGGCTGCTCCAGACGATCAGACACCAAACGCGTCGTGACGCGCTGTAGCGGCTTCGCAGAAATGCAGTGAAGACAGAATATTTGTCCCTGTCAGCAGCTGGAAGCAGCCACGGCCCGGACTTCTGGAGCAGCACAGGAGACGTAGGCCAGGAGATTTTGCTCTCTGGCATCTCTGTGAAGGACTTTTGGATGCATAGGAAGTTGTCAAGCTCCAGTTGGTGACTCAGTAAAATTGATATTTCAATCTGATAATGGCCACGGACCATGCCGTACTACGGGCATTAAAGAACGACGCGATGCATAAATAACCCAGGCACTTTGGACCCCTTCAATCACATGGAGGGAGGGAGGGAAAAAAATCCATCAGGCTTCTAATTGTTATCTCTCTCTCTCAGCTGCTTGCTGCGGGGCCATGTGAGGAGGCAAATACCGCGTTAAAAGCTCTCGGCGACAACAGACGGCCCCTTTGCTCTCGCGTGACAATGTGAATGTCGATGGCACTTCACAACCATCCTGTTTCAGGAATGGCGGAAGCTCAACTTCCTCTGAAGATTGAATATTCACCGTCCAGGTGGCAAAATCAGTTTTAAACTTTTTTTTTTTCTTTCTTCGTGTGATTTCTTTGTCGATGGACCCTGGGATGAACAGGAGGTTGTGCAAAGTGGCCGCCAGGATCTGGTAAATGTTTTTGGGAAAGCGCGTCAATGCTCAGTTTGCAGTTTCACATCACCTCCGTGGTGACTGGCTCGGTGGTCGGTGCCAAAAACAAAGCAGCAGCAGCAGCATAGAGATGTGTCACCGCTGTACAGTGGCAGCTGACTTATCACCACAGTCTGCGATGATGTGCGGTGCATGTGTGTGTGTGTGTGTGTGTGTGTGTGTGTGTGGGTGGGTGGGTGTGGGTTTTGATAACTGGTTTCACAGCTGAGCCACTGTGTCGGGCTGCATGCCGCCATGGAGCCAGGAGATGCCCTGTGGAAACGCGTCGTAAGACAAATTCCACAACGACGCTGTGAAAATTGCACTCAAAGCGGCGTACGAATCCACCGGGATTATCGACGTGGTCGCACTTGTTCAAAGTGTTTATGGTTGTTCCTGGACAGATGAGGCTGAGGAATGTGAAACACTGGCCACCACAAATAGAGCATAAAGCTGGAACTGTGAGGAGCAGCCATCACTAATTCAATGTCATCTAGCGCGTGTGTGTGTTTGTGTGAGTGAGTGAGTGAGTGTGCGGGGAGGGGGTTTTGACAGCTCTGAGGTAACATTGGCAACCATAGAATAACATCAATTACTCTTAATGAGAAAGATGTTTGCGCTTCTTTTCTGTTGATGTCAGGTTGTTTTGTCTTTGTTTGCGAAGCTCCTAGAAACCTTTTTTCCAGATTTCATTCATCAGGGGAGGTGAAAGCAAGCGCTTTGCGGCTTTAGTGTCACGTGACACTGACACAGTGTACACTGTGTGACACAGTGTACGAAACGGTGGTGTTTGAATACCAAAAAAGAAAAAAAATCTGTCCAGATTTTTTTTTTTTTTTGGAAATGTGCTTCATGATGTTTGACCCCCCTTAGACTTTACACATTTGCTGATGGGACATAAACTCACCATTTTAGTGACTGTGGCCTGTTGTCCGATCCAAGATTCACTGGGATTGTATGTGTGCTTTGAACAAATTCTAAGAATGAATTGCTGGAAGTGTAACTTTCCTGATTTAATGGCAGATGGCAGTCTAATGTATTTCCAGTGCATTGTTTATGTGAGCTGGAAGTCTGTAAAGTCATTTGTAATTTGAAGTTTAAGTTTAACTTAAGGCATTTAAAATGTCTTTATTGAAATGATTCTAAATAGTCAATATTTACTCGCTCTTTGGTTTGGAACACTTTGGTTATTGTATTACTGGTTTGTTGTTTTTTCAAAAGGAGTCTGAAGTTTACAATCTCATCATCTTTATCCGTCTCCAGGATCATTTTCTGTCACCTGAGAGTCTGAACTTGCAGCCTCTGACTGTCACAGTGTCACAGTGAGCTTCACATGTATCCGATGATAAATTAGCATGGGCAGAAGTCGATACATAAACAGCCTTATTCTGTCGCCACGCTCAGCTCATCAAAGCCGCCCCAAACGCATCCGTCAAAAAAGTCATTTGTTTCCTGCTTTTCCATCAATCTCTTAGATCCCAGGATTCCCTGAGTGAACATTTAACGATTGAAGGTGGAAAAGTGGATGAATTGTTCACCGCTCTCATTTGTCCTCCCTGCCACCTTCTCATTCATCTGATCTCCCCTCCTGTCCTCTCTTATCTCTTCCTCCACCCTCCCCCTCCCTCCCATGCCGTTACCCCATCTTCTCAGCTCTTGTCTTAATTCATCTCCTGCCTCTCTAATTCCCCTTCTCCCTGTGATCCTGCCTTTCTTGTCCTTTCCATTTGATTCATTCCTTTTAGGCTTCTCCTCACCTTTCCCCCACTCCCCTCATCGTCCTCTCTTTGCAGGCTCCCTCCTCTGTAATTACTCTCCTCTGTCCTCCTCTCCTGCCCTGTCAGTTGTCCCATTTCTCCCTGCATTCCTATCCTCCTCCGAATTTTCTCCTCTCCCACCAGTGAACTGTTCCCCTCTCTCTTTTGCATTTTCCCATCCTCCCCTCCGTCTATCATCTCCTCTCTCCATCTGCCCAGTGAGAGGCGCATTAGCTGATCATCAGCAAAGTCCTGTCACAGTTCATTAGGCAAACAGACCTACACAAAACTGCCAGATTAGCACCATTCACAAATTGCTGTGGTTCAGTACGTCTACCTGAGTTGCAAACAAAAAGAAAACCTTGTTGATACAAACGTGTAAATATTGCATTTACATAATTCTGGCGGAACAGGCCATTGTTTCCGACTGAAAAGGAAATTATCATGTCAATGCAGACCCAGGTTCAAACTTGTTCCACTGCTCTATGGAATTGCAGTATTGTGTTTTGTGCTGCCAGCTCTTGGCAGATTGCCTAGACTCACTGAATTCAGCTAATTTGTTGCCCCTGGAATTGCGAGAACTGAGTCCAGATGGAAATCAATTTCACAAAGCATGAATAAGCCAGACAGTTTCCATTGATCTGGAGGCTGGGAGATCAGCAGTCCTCAACCTTTTCAGAGTCAGATGACAATCCCACCTGGACGGCGTAATCCACAGCGGAGCGTGCAAGCGATAAACTCTAAATGTCACTCAGATCCAGTCATGAACTTGCCTTTTTAATCTGTGTGCTTTTCATTAGTGCTGCAGATTATTTGGCTTCATTGTGAAAGTTTAACTGTGTCCAGTGCAGTTAAAAAGAGCACAGAGCAAATTGTGAAAGACACCCATAATGACTCTGCAGTGTGGCTCATTGGTTACAAATCAGCTGTTTTACACATTTTCATCGTCTGAGCCAGAAAATGAGTTGTAGGTCATTTGTGCGTGAGACTTTTCCACCAAGAAAAAACATAGAAGTCCTTCATCCAACTTGATTTAGCAGAAAAACCTTCACACAGTTACAAATTCCTGTACATTATTCTATGTTTTCGTCCAGGTTTGCTGGAGTGGACTTTTTTTTTGCTGCTGCACTGCTTTCTCTGTAGTTGTCACTGCCCCCAACTGACAATAACTGGAAAGGCACAAGATGTAAGACACTCAGATATGCATATTAACAAAAACGCTAAGAATCTTGATGTCAGCAATGCCAGTTTTCTTTTGGTGAGATATCTTCTCGACTTGTCCCGCAGTTATTCTCACGGTGGCAATTCAAGCTTCGAAGAAAAGCAGAAAAATAAAACCATACAAAAAGCATAGCCTTATTCAAACTCCATATAAAGTTTATCATGTAGGCCCAAAAGTTCAAATTGCACCAAACAAGTCAGGACCGTCAGACCAAGACTGAGATGTCATTTTCGAGTCTGCAATTTATCAAATATCTCTATGTTGTCGTGTGATGGATATCATGCAGATTGAGTTTGGTCTGTTTTAAGTATAGGGTAGTGGGTGGTGTCACTCTGCATCAGGAAGAGGAAAGCTGAGCAGATGGCTGTTCTTGGGGTGCTTCGCTGAATCCCAAACCAACCCGTCTGACAGCTGGAAACCAGCAGGAAGGGGGTCCGCTCGGAAATAACACCCACTGAGACCATTTGCTCAGAAAATAAGCACGCGCTTCTTCGTTGACCTTCATTTTCATCTCCAGACTTTCCACAGCTCACTCTGAGGAAGCCAGCGAAGCCTGAAGCAACCAACTAATGGGAGTTATGCAAATGAGTGAACTCGCTGCAGAAGATCAAACTCTGCAGTTTCCTAAATTTGATGACGATCAAACTATAGGACAAACAGATGACGTAATTTGATTTATTTCCTCAAATCTGAAATTAGTAGCACATTTATCCATCAAACTAAAAAAATCCCCTTCAGCAGTTTTTAAGTGCTATGTGCGGTGGGTGGCACTAGCTTTCAGGACACTTGGTTTCCCTCTTGCCTCCCCCCCCCCCCCCCCCCCTCAGTGAGGCCCCTCACGGGTTTCTCTGTCAGAGACCCCTATTCTTTTCATTCTTCCTCTCTGAAGAAATCTTCCATTTGAACATACCTCCAACACTTTACAACTCAAATAAATCTTTTGATCGTCATTGCAGGCTTTATTTTTACGCCGTTTCATGGTCTGTGTAGAACAAGTGACCAAAACTCATCCTCATCCAGTAAGTTTGAGGACTGAGGAGAAAAAGAAGACAAGTCTGCCAAGTTTTTTTCTTGTCTTTATGTGAATAAATGCATTTGTAAAAATACAAATGGGTAGTTCACTGATGTTGTTTCTTACTACCACACATGCACACAAAACACAGCGCAAATGGGTAACATTGTATACTTACTCCCAGGTACTCAGATTTGGTGCCAAATATAGTGCATATTTGTGTATCTGAGCATGTGTGTGAGTGTGAGTGTGTGTGTGTGCGCATGCGCTGTTACTACATTATTAATAAAGGGATTTGACCGTTAAGTGGGTATGTATATATGCATGCATCCCTGTGTGTGGGTCTTTGTGTGTGTGCGTGTGTGAATACAGTGATCTCATTATTCTCGTTGTTATTTCCATGATTTGCTCTGATTTGCATGTTTCCTGATTACATTACAATGATTAAAATATAATTCAGGTGGCCCCTTGATCCTTTGAGATTGGAAGTGGTGTCGTAAATTGAGCTCTCATATATGTAATTTCTAACGGTGCACACACTGGGGCCATCATACTGTGGCCAAACATGTTTGCCTCCTAAGGTCCAGATTCTATGGTTTGTGTGAACGCAGCTGTACCGTACCTTGAAACATAACCATGATGGCAACAGCAACAATGGCAGCGGCAAAGGGTTGACTTTGCCAGAGCAAGAGGTGGAGTGCTTAGTAGAAATTTGGTTGATAACTCACTTAAATCACAAACAAGGTTTCACACATTTGGCCAGTTTGGAAATCATTGACACAAATTATCTTACAAAATATAACTGTTGTCACACATCTGACAACCCTGAAAGTTGCATCCAGGTTAAAGTACATGGGATTCTGCCCACACTCCCTGTAAAACAATATGATCCTCAGATCCTCAAAGAGCAAATGAGAAACAGCAGCAATAGGTTTTGGGAATTTCCACAGTCAAACAAACGTCTGTCCCGCTCTGTTGCGGCATGTGGCATTAAGTCACAACCTGCTGTTTCTCTGAGACATCACATGTCATACATCCAACCTGGTCACAGCTGCCTGCCCTACCCCAGCCTGTAGCTCTATACCTCAGGACTCAGCCGCAGCACAGAGCTGCCAGGGCAGAATGATTTATTTTATCTCATTTCCTTTAGCCGCTCAGACACTTCATCATTTAATATAATTCTGTCTGTTGGTGCCCACAGCCCTGGTGAGGATGTGGCTGGTGCTGGAGGCACAATCTCGCACCCTCGCATCCAGACTCTAGAGATACATTTGTTTCATAGAAGCTTGCTGTTATGATGGCGTTTTCAGTGTAGAGCACTGCTATATAACACCCCAAATTTATGCTTCAGCCATCACTCACTTCCTGTGGCCCTGAAGGGCTGTGGGTCATGGAGGCTGCTATCTGCTCAGATTCATGGCGGGTGCAATGGATTCCAGCAGTAACAGGTTTGCTGTGCTTTTTCCCTGTTTTTGGCTAAATGCACACCTTGATTGGTTGACATTTCTTGGACCCAATAGATAAAGAATAACAAAAATTCTGACACGCGCATGGCCTCTGATAGAGTGAATTACATTTCTAAAGCCTTGTTTATGTCAGAATACAGTCAGTATATTTCTATTTGAAGGTGTTTCATTCTTGCTCTCATTCTGATCTCTCAAGCTCCTTGCATACATGTAAATCTTTCAGTCAATAAAATTAATAAAATAATTATTCTCTTGAGTGTCAGAATATATAGCTACTTAAGCTATATCATCCGCAGGAGTCATATGGATGGATCACAGGGATGTTACAGATGTGGGAAGAATAGATGCTTAACTACTGACTACTAATACTTGGCACTGACCGTATAGTGACTGACAGTATAGTCTGTCTAAAACAACAACAAGATTTTGTTATTCTCTGAAGTTAGCAAAATCCAGTGATATGCGTTAAAGTGGGTGACGGAACATTGGTAGCTTCTCCATTTTGTAACACAGGGTAGATTAGGCCAGCAATGTACTGGGATGCAGGCGTAACTGAGCAAAATAACGAAAGTCAGTCAGGTTTCAGTTCACTGTGAGTGTTCGATACTCTTGACTCATTAGCCTTCCTACTTTACCTGCTTACCTCATTTGTTTTGTCGATGCCCTCTGTGCTCCGCAGCCCCTTTAACGGTCACTAATTACTGAAGCTTTCCATCGATTGCAGGTTAAGAGGCTTCAGTGGCTGCTTGCTCCCTGGAGCAGCAGTGGCGGCACAGATGTTCTACTAGGTGATAAACACAACAGTTTGTTTGACTTCAACTCATGAGCGCAGTATTTTTGAAATCCTGCCCCCAGAACCTGAATGTGACCCCGCAAATCCTCTTTTATAACCTCCCACTGTTGTGACTTTACAATATTTCAGTGTGATCCAGAAATGTCAGCTGTGGGTTGTGAAAAAGTGTCCTTTTTTTCCCTACAAACTGTGACTTCTTGTTGCACTGTCTGAGGTTGACACTCGAACAAACAGCAGCAGCAGCAGAAGCAGCAGTCAGTGTTGCTGTCAAAATCCGGTGGCTACAGAGCAGAACACAGACACACTGCTGAGAGCCACAAACATGGGACTGGAAGAGCCTGTCTGATCAGGGCGGCTCACTACATGCTGTGACTACATGTCACAGCAATGACTGATGTAAGGAACTTTGAAAAAAAATCCTTAGATCCGCTCATTCTACACTGATCTGATGATCTGATTAGAATGGGGCAAATCAATACAGAATTTGCATTTCAATGCAATGGAAATGCCCCAATGTCTTTGAAACTACAGTAACTTCTTGGTGCATTGAAGTTTACATCACACTGGCCGATATATTTGGCCGTCATTCATCTTCATGTGCAGGTCTTACATTAGTAACCTGTTCTCACTCAGCTTTTGTACAAAAAAATATGAAAACTAGTACACCATAATTTCATACTTTTTCCTACAAAATTTTATGTAATAGAGCCAGTGACCAGTGCGCTGAATGCTGGTAATTAGGGACCATCCAAACATCATCTACAATACATATTATCAGAGTTTTTATGTTACATTTTTTAGTGCTAGTTTTGTGGCGATTTCTATAGTCGTTACAAACAGGAAAACAGAAAACTTCTCCATGACAAATCTAGGTCATAGACACTCGCTGGAAGACGATAATGGAAATAAATGTTCATAGGGGACTGATCTGAGACCCAACACATGCATAAGGAGAATTTAATCTGTCAGAGCATGCATAGCAACTGGAGTGTGCATAGCAACCACCCTAGCACGGTAGAAAAATCTTCTTAACTATGAGCAAGCAAAATTTTAAGATTTAAGATTTCTGATCTTTCCACCGTTGTTAGAGTGGCTGCTGGGATGCTTCGGTTGCTATGAAAATTCTAACTTCTGGTTCCGTTGTGCTCTGTCCAACGGGAGGACAGAGTGCGCCGTCTGCTGGAGAGATGCTGTGATGTCACCCTTGGCCTATTTGGCAGTTGTCATTCAGTTGTTTGTGGCCACCTCAGACACTTCCAGAGGTAGTCGGAGACTGAAACTCTGCATACTCTTGACCTCCTGATGAACATAGTAAAATTTTAGTCTCTTAGCTCAAAGTGTCTATGAGTTATTCCAGAAAAAGCCCTTCACAGTCCCATCATTCCTGGAGGGGCCACTTCAGATAGTTCCAGAGGTAGTATGAGTCTGAAACTCAGCATGCTGGATGCTCTTGACCTCCTGATGAACATAATCAAATTCCAGCCTCTTAGCTCAAAGTGTTGAGGAGATATTTTTAAAATGACATTAAAGGGGCTGGTTCAGAAATCGGGGTGTAAAAGCAATAGCCAACTAGACCATCAGATTCTGGAAGCCATTCCAGAGCAGATCTCGAGCAAGGTGCAGTCATAGCAAGGTGCTATGTATGTTCCGGGTATGGAGCATATGGAGCATAGTGCACACATGCGGACTCTCTCACTGAAAATTCAGACACCCTCACTCGGGTGATGCGGTTGGGGGTGATCAGGCCCCGACTTGTGTCTCAGTAGCACACTAGGTTGTGCATCTCCCCTCCTTAACATGTGGATCATGTACTTCATTGCTCTTTGCCTGTGCCTCTTTGCCTATTCTATTCTATCCATACAAGTCTCCTGAGGGAAAACAGCACATTCCTCTATCATGAATCTATACATATACGGCATGAATGTCACTAATGAGGCAGGCACTTACCATCTTAATATCTTCTTCAATCACAAAATCACATAGGGACTCCAGCCTCCAAGCCCAGCAGCGCTTTTCCTCCTTTCTTATTAACATTTGACTTCGGCTTGCACTAGAAAAGGAATAATGTTAAGAATGGTTGCAAGCAAGTGGACTAATAAAGACAGAAGTTAGGACTAATACATATTGGCTTGTGGTTAACAAGTCCCCTGTCTTCAAGCCACATCCCCTCCCTCTTGCAGCGTGCTGGAGACATGAGCTGCTGTCCAGAATAATAACTATGAGGCCTCTTTGTAATGAAGATGGAGTCAGAGGGTGATAAATACTGAATGGTGCCGCACAGAGTAGCAGGTAGAACAAGGTGTTGTTAACTCTGCCAGAGTTAACGACCACACTTCCCCCTCTGGGTGTGAAGGTGTATGCAATGTGATGAAAGTGTCCACCAACATTTTTCAATTGCAGCCTGTGTGGATTGGCAGAAAAAAGTGTCCTATTTCAGTATAACTGTAGCACTTACTATAAATATACCTTATATATTTGGCTGAGAAAGTGTTCTTACGATGGAATATGATGTGGAGCGAAGTGATTGATACAGGAGATAATAATAAATAGGCAACAATAAGACTCAATTTTCACTTATATCTGAGATGGGATGGATTCCAACACACATAGGGTGAAGGTAGGGAATACACCCTGGTCATCAGTCCAGTGCAGGGTATCTGGATCTACTGACTGAATTCATTTCATTTTAGATACATGATTCTGTCCTAGAACAAATAAAATAACAGTGCGCATTATCAAGACAGAAAAAACATCTTTTTATTAAACCAAGACGAAAATGCAGTCATCACTTGCTGCTTTGTGGAAAAGTATTTTTTAACTTCAGTCAAATTTCAACTTCAGTGCTGAATAACATTGGCATGGCATTCCAAAGCACTTCAAACACTTCAATACAGTAAGAGCGATAAAAAGCCTGCATGACATACTTATGCTAGTGCATTCTATTGGAACAAACAGCAGAGTGTGAGGGCAACAGGTAAATGTTAAAGGCAAAAGGCAAGACAAGAGAAGTCAGGGCAGGGCAAGAAAAGGCAAGTTTATTTATAGAGCACCATTTTTATACAAGGCAATTCATACAATACTGTATATATATTTGTGTGTATGTTTAAATATATATATATATATATATATATATATATATATATAAAATCAGAAAACATTAAAATGACATTAAAATTTGTGTGCTCAGTGTTTGACCTCCATTATTTAGAAAAGAATCACATCACAGAGGTCCTCACCCAAAGGTGAAACACTCACTTGTGAAAAAAGTCACGGCTTTCTTATCTTTCCTGTAACTCTTTGACTGTCCCTTTTAACACAGAATAGATGAGTCAGTGTAAAATGAATTGACATTAAAAGGCAATTTCAGTAGTAACAGTAGTGGTTAAAATCGACACCATAACAAACCTGCACTAAACAATGCACTGTTCAGTGATGATTTAAATGAGCTGACCATTTGTTCAGGGAGTTTGTTCTACAGGTGAGGACCAGAGAAGCTAAATGCAGCCTCACCCTGCTTGGTTCTGACACGGTGAACACTGAATAGACCTGTCCCTGATGACCTGAGGGGTCTGGATGCTTCATTCCAAGCATCTCTGAGCATCTCTGACATGTATTTAGGCTCAAGACCATTTAGTGACATGTTGACAAAATTTTAAACTCCGTCCTTGAACAAACAGGGAACCAGCGCATTGACAGGTGTGATATGATTAATGTTCTTGCTATGAGTCAGGACTCCGGCAGCAGCATTCTGGGTGAGCTGCAGCGGCTTGATTGGCTTTTTAATGAGACCAGTAAAGACACCATTACAATGATCTAACCGAAGAATTAGAAAGTGCACGAACAAGGTCTTCCATGCCTTGTTTATACAGAAATCCTTTAATTTGAGCAATGTTTTTGAGAGGACAATGGGGCGATTTAGTGATGGTTTTTATGTCCTTCTGTGTAGACCATAACCTAGCTTGATATGTGTTTTTTAGTGTCATTGATTCCATTTGCTCACTGACCCGGCAGCGATAAAGATTCATCATCATCATGAACCTTTTCGGGAATAAGTGCAAGAAAGAGGAAGAGCTCCGGTTGTTAATACAGTTGTATTAATTTGCTTGTAATGCTGATGAAGACTTTTAAGCAGCAGTGACAAGGTTTGAAGAGCTTCATGATCCAAACGCTATTAAAGTTAAGTTGGAGGAGAATGCAATCTGAGTTTATTGTCACAGTTTTTCTCTGTCGATTTTCTTGGACTATTTTTGTTTGCTGCCTTCCTTCAGTACCATTCTGCTTTGAGTTCTGAGGCTCCATGTTCTCTGATTTTGCTTTTTCTCCTGCATCCTGCACTGTTCTGCAGTTTACACCACTCGTTCCTTTGCCGTCACATTATTTTTACAAATTTCAGGAGCGGATTTTATGTCTCTCTTTTCTGTCTCTAGTATGTAAAAGTAATTTAAATACAGCATCTACTTTAAAATTGGTGTTATCTTTTATCACCTTTAAAACCAGCAAGGGTCTGTTCATGACCACATTTATTAAATCACTATTATCATTATTAAAAATGTCTGTCACAAGTTCCTTGAATCCAAAGTGGCACCTTTAATGTTATTTTATTAGGAGGCCAAAATGCAAAATATTCACTTCACAGTGATACAAAACAGGGACAACACAAAATACATTTAAGAAGCTCAAACCACAGCCTGGTGTTTGTTATATAAATGACAGTCTATTAAGGCCACTCACAACTTTGTGTTCTCCAGATAATAATTGAGCTGATATTTGGTCACCCCTGAGGCTCAGGCTCTCAGTGTTTTTAGAGGAAGAGAGGGAGTGTAGAAAAGAGAGATAGTGACGGAGGTTGATTTCAGTGACCTTTCAGTCTTCAGGGTGTGAACACCAACTGACAGGGACAAAGTGGAAACTCCTGTGCTGGTGTCGTGCCAAGGTAGTTACCCGTACCAGAATGCATATTCGGGGGAGTTATATTGCAGTGCTTCAGTGGGCTATTTAAGAGATCATTTTATTGCCCTACTTTCTTCTATGAGGGTCTGCAAATCAGCACTTGTGTAACAACCGACCACACCTGCAGCTCCAACACCAACTCCAATCAGTCCTCCTTATCAGCCAGCACTCCACAACCCACCCTCGCCAGAGTCTCTTGTGCACCTAAACAAGGCAAGGCAAGGTTATTTGTATGGCACCATCCTTGCACAAGGCAATTCATAGTGCTTAACAGAGGCACGGAGTAGAAACAGTAGAAACAAGCCGATTTAAGATTAAGTGAATGAAATTTACACTAAAGGACAGCTGCGGTAAACAATAATGTTTTCGACCCTGATTTATATGAGCTGAACGTTTGTGCGCACCTCAGGTGTTCAGGGACCTCTGTGACGCACCAGCATCTTTTACCCCAGACACCTGCCTGATTCTGACCTCGCCTGTACCTCGACCCTGCATCCATCCGTCAACCCTGAATATGCTGTCTGGCCTTCTGGACCTCAACATTGTCTTGCCTGCCTCGGCCTAACCTTACCTGGCTTATGAGTTGGTTCGCTACCAGCGCTCCTTGTTTAACCTCTTTGACTGTTGCCAGGCAGCTAAAAGAAACTGTTATATTCCACCATGCCACAGTACAGTATTTGAACTCTGCTTTGAGTGCTGCTTCTGCATCTCTTCTGTCTCCCAATAGTTTTACATTGCAAGCCATTTGCTTATTTATTATAAGTAATGCATAAGAACAGGTAATTATGTTATTCGACCTTTTTTAGTAAATTTAGATATACAAATGCACATTCAGTAGTTGCATCAATGTAATGATTAATTATCTTAATGTATTTATAGGTTCAAAAACATGTTTCCTCTCTCCAAACTGAATTTACAAAGAGATTATTTCAGTCAATTTACCCCCGCTATATGTACATAACTATCAAAAACTGCATGTTGTTTTGCATGCATTTCAGAATAACTCTACAAACATTTGTGGATTTAGACAAGTTTCCCTTCTCCAAACTGAAGTAACATTTTCAGAGCCATGTGGATAAAAACATATGACAATAAAACAATTAACTTTTTACACTGCTTGGCCTAATTTTGGTCCAAATGTCTGGCCAAAACATAGACAAAATAATTTGGATGTTACTCTCCACCCCTGTGGAATACATGCAAATACTTGGTATCTATGTAAAGGTAACACTGAGGTTGTATAACTAGCTGTCAAATTTACTGTAAATATTGCTAGTATTTATTTATTGAAGCTGGAATTTTTTTCCGTGCATGGATTTAGTTTGTGTCCAGTTCAAATATGATTAAATAGGGGCTAAAATAAGAGTATGAATATGGATGTTCAGATGAGATTGGACTTTAGTGACCTTTAATATGCCTAGTTGTGACCCATCTGTTCTGTCTGTTTCTCACCCTGAACACAGGAAATGCCTTCGTGGTGAGTCTGGCACTGGCTGACCTGGTGGTCGCCATCTACCCCTACCCACTGGTCCTCACGGCCATCTTCCATGACGGCTGGATTGCTGGCTACATCCACTGTCAGATCAGTGGTTTCCTCATGGGCCTCAGCGTCATCGGCTCCATCTTCAACATCACGGGCATCGCCATCAACCGCTACTGCTACATCTGCCACAGTCTCAAGTACGACAAACTATTCTCCAACAGCAACACCATGTGCTATGTGGTGCTGGTCTGGGCACTCACCATCCTTGCCATTGTCCCAAATTGGTTTGTTGAGTCCCTGCAGTATGACCCCAGGGTGTACTCCTGCACTTTTGCGCAATCGGTGAGCTCACTCTACACCATCACTGTGGTGGTGGTGCACTTCATCTTGCCCATCGCCATTGTCACTTACTGCTACCTGCGGATCTGGATCCTCGTCATCCAGGTGAGGCGCAGGGTCAAGCCGGACTCACGGCCCAAGATCAAGCCACATGACCTGCGTAACTTCCTGACCATGTTTGTGGTGTTTGTGCTTTTCGCGGTGTGCTGGGCCCCGCTCAACTTGATCGGCCTGGCAGTGGCACTGGACTCCAGGCTGAGCCGGGCAATACCAGAGTGGCTGTTCACGGCCAGCTACTTCATGGCGTACTTCAACAGCTGCCTCAATGCTGTCGTCTACGGTGTCCTGAACCATAACTTCAGGAAGGAGTACAAGAGGATCGTCCTGATCATCTTCAAGTTCCACTGCTGAAACAAAGCGCCGAGGGGCGGGGTGGAGCATAAAGGGTACGGGTATTTTTCATCTCTGTGACCTTGAAAGATTATCAGAACGTAATGATGGAGAGGAGAAGAAAAGAAGCCGACTTTAATAAGATGAAACTGCTAATGAAAGAAAAAAAAACAATGATATGTATGATGTTGCGCTATGAATGTGGCACAAAAAGAAGAAAGAGCTGGAACTACGGGAAGAGAGGTGGAGGGTGGACACATAAGGGGGTAGGCTTGGAGAATGGAATTATGCTGCAAGTTTTAGTAATGCCTTCAGGGAAATAGAGAGACTTAGAAAATACTAATAAAGGGAGGGAGGTAAAGAGTGGAGCTCTGGGGTAAATCTTGTAACTTAGTAACGTTTTATCATGATGTTCTTTGGTACTAAAGACATGCATCACTCGAGTTGAAAAAAATGTGTTTTTACCAACTTCCTACTTCAACTTGATGTTGGATCATTTACAGCTGTGATCATATTTTTCCCCCTAATTCATTTTTCTGAAATCTGAAATCCACTATGAACTAGATTCACAAGAGAAAAACTCTAATACTGTGATTTTTTTATCCAACTGTGGACTCCATTGCTGTTTTTGTTTCCTGATTGCTCACAGAAGGGAAATCCATGAAAGCTGCCCACAACAGAAAAACTGAGAAATGTATGGAATTAATGCTTTTTGAGAAACGTGTGAAATACTTTGGAGATAGAACTGATGAAAGGTGCTACACACCTGACAGTCAGGCTGGCAGTCTTCAGGCTCTTGTCCTGTTTGTTTACAGTCATTATTTTGATATTTTCAAACTGACATTCAATTTTGGAGTAACAAGCCAAACGTGAACTTGAACAAAGACAGAAGAAGGTGAAACACAAATGACTTACAAATCTGAGGACGAAAGGTTCAACAGAATCAAAGCTTTGGTCTAAGTGACTTTTGCGACCAGGACTTCTGCTGTTCTGAATTTAAATGACAGCACTCCAGAGTCCGAAGACAAATCGTTCTGAGCGAACGACTTGTCGTGCTCCCGTTTCAGCACAGACGATCTGACAAAGAAACGCGGGGTCGAGTGAGTTCTTCGGGAAATATGGCGCCATTCAGCAAAGCCCTGCATTTCAGAAGTGCACACTCACAGTAAATGACCCTGCATCGTTATCGGTGCAGCATCTACCTCAGAATCATTAAGACTGTCTGATATCCTGTCCACTGTGCAAAAACATTTTTATCAGCAACCCAATCTGGACTTCTTTAATGGTCATTAATCACCTCACTGCGACCGATTCAGGAGTGTCTGACTGACAATGAAGGGGAACAGAGGGGTCACCCTGGAAAGCTAAGTTCCACACGACACACGTTGAATAACTCTGTTGTTCATAAAATATCCCCGACACAAGGGAAAGGACTAGACTTTGACTTTTAGCACCAATTCTTGGCACTGGGACTCCTGACTCTTTGTCCTCTGGGACTGTCTCACCTCTTCACTTCATCGGCTCCCTCTACTTACGACCAGGAACAGGTGGGACTGGGTCTCGATCTCTGTCACATCCTTCATTAATCCACTCAGATGACATGAGGAAGTCTGCTCATGCGTCTCTGTATTGGACAGTAACATTAATAACACTAGAGCTGGAAATAAAATATACAAAACACATTGTCTCTGCCATTCAGAAGCAATATTGTATGCATTTTCATTTCGAACACATAAATCCTGCCAATTTCAGTTTAATAAGAAGTCAGTTCTCACTCATCATGCACCCTCCTGGCAGTGAGTGTACAGCATTTACTTTACACTTTTAAATATGAAACATGAGAATGACAAAAAGAGATGTGAAAATAAATGATGAAGTTATTTGCTCTGAACAGTATTCTGACCACATCACTGTGTTTCACTCTCCTGGAAAGTGGAAGATGAATGTTGCATAACGTGTGCATGATTAAGCAGGGTGTTGCTGCTGTGCTAATCTGCCTGTGCTTCAGTGTTATTTTAATGAGTTCACTAATGTGTGTGTGTGTGTGTGTGTATGTGTGTGTGTGTGGGTGTGTGTGCGGTTGTGTGTGTCAGGCTGTTCTGGGCTAGGAAAGTTTATGTGTTCATACAGGTCTTTCATTTCTGTGCCAAAACGTTGCTGGTTTCAGGGGGTTCAGTACCTGGCAGACAGAGCTGCAGGCCAAACAATATTCAATTCAATGAGGAACCACAAAAGAACTAGTGCATGGAGAAGTGTAAAGGAAGACAAATTTTAAGCAAGCTGCAACCCCCAGTTAAAATCATTTGACCGAAGCTAACTAAGCTAAGCAATTCCTGGTCTTAGACCGGCCATTAGAGCAGTGTTTTCCATTGTTTCGCCCCCAGTTTACATACGCTAGGCTAAGCTTGGTTATGCTAAGTAGTTCTTAGGCTAGCTAATGCCTTTAATGTAGTTTCTACTGTGTAAACCATCTCTCTGTACAATATGACAAAACAACTTTCCTTGATCAGCCTGTCGGAAGAGTAAAGATGAATGTTGATTTACATCCATAGAAGCTGGACTTGGGGCATCCTACCCCAAAGTGTAAGCCAGTAAGAGCGACCCATAGCATGCAGCAGCAAATATAATTGGCCCACTGAGGTTTTAAAAGATAGCCAGCCGTTTATGTGTAGTGGTGTGAATCACAATATTCCTTTTCTTCTTCTTTTCAGTCATAAAATTAATGCAACGAACTAAGCTTGATGTTGTTTGTGCGTATGGACCAGTTCAAAGAAAAAATAAAAACTAAAACAAAGTGTGTCTGGCTGAAGGTCAGGTTGGTCACACTAGACAACTGTAAATGAGAATGTACCTGTTTTCCTTTCACATGCTGTTTTGCACATTGCCATGGAGAATGTTTCCTCTGAATGTTTGTAATGTTGATGAAACAAAAGAAACCAACCAAGCCCTGGAAAACATGTCTTAATAAAAGAACGTTCACTGTGAACTGCCACCTGTCTGTTGCTTGCTTTCCCGTCTGTTGCTTTGCTACATCACTGTTCATTTTCTCAAATGAATTCAGATCTTTTTTTTTCTTTGTTACACTTGGATTGGGTCCGAAACACAAATACACTGTAAGCCACTCTGGAACAGTCTTATATGTTCCAGAGTGGCTTGCATGGCCTCTCATACCATTGCTATGTGTATGACACGCAGCTCTACTTGTCCCTCCCACCAGACAAGCCCACGGTGTCTGGGTGGATCTCCGCTTGTCTCTGACAAACCAAAGTAGATGGTGGATCGCCATCTCCAACTCAGCTTCTTTAAGACTTAAGTGTTAGTGATGCCTGCTAACCAATCACTCCACCACAACATTGATATACAAAGAGGGCTCTTTCTGTGTGCCGTTAGAACCACTTGAGACCTGGGTGTCATGATCGATGACCAGCATTCCTGCACTGAGCACACTGCAGCGGTCTCCCAGGCATGTTGCTTTCCTCTCTGTAACATTTGAAAAACCAGGCCATACCTGACGGAGTATGCGACCCAGCTCGTTCAGGCAATTAGTCACCTCCCACCTTGATTACTACAATTCTCTCCTGATGGGCTTTTCCTTAAGCACCACAAAACCTCTACAGATGGAGCAGAATGCAGTAGCACATCTTATCTTCAACCGATAAAAAAGTCTGCATGCGATGCTACTTCTGACAGACCTCTACTAGTTACCGGTTGCCGCCCACTTAGCTGAATCCCGTCATTCAGGTTTATGCTCCCTCTCGAGCACTACAATCCTCCCAAGAACGTTGTCTGGCACTGCCATCCCTACGCAGAAGGCAATCACAATCCAGACTGTGTACGTTTGGACCCTTCTCTTCCAAAAGCGCCTCCTCTCATAAACATTGCTGTAACTCCTCTTAAAAAAAAAGAAAATAAAAAACCCTGTCTTTGTATCTTCCTATCTTACTTTATCTTATCTTTCCTACCTACCCCAACTGTGGCCTCTTGTTGCACTCTTAGCACTAACACTGTCCCTCGGCTGTAAGTTTCTTCGATAAAAGGGTCTGCCAAATGAATACGTGTAAATGTAATTGAAAGTAATACATGTAGTCCATTTATCAACAGGGTTGAGAGCACTTGAAGAATTAACATATTGATATCATGTCATGGTAGAAACCTCTCACAAGACGGACACCTGTCAGGTTTCTCTCTGTTACACAAATGCAAACATAGTTTGCATCCCTGTCTCTGTTGCTGCAGCAATAAGCAGCGATGTCATGGCTGTCAGTTGTCAGTTGAGAGGAGATGTCGCTGGGAGCAGCACCCAGCGCTGCCCAGCACTCAGCGCTGCCTCTCCAAACACCAAGAGCAGAGGAGCACAGCAATGAAAGAGAAGACATGGAGAGAGGAGGAGAGAAAGAGGGAGGAGAAAAAATATCAGTCGATTAAAAGGAGAGAAAGGAGCACCTAATCCCTAACTGATATGAAATTATCTGCGGTCATCTCATTACATTAATGAATCTGCAACAGCTGGTTCTTCAAGCATAAAGACGCAGTGCAAAAAATCCTTTCTTTCAAAGAAGTATTATTCATTCATTCTAATACTCATCTCCTCTGAATGTCCATGCATATGCAATCTGGACTTCATTTGTGTTATCAATAATTTCAATGTGATTAGCTACTTTTACCACTCAAGTTTGCTGTGCAGCAGCTGACGGATTTAATGTGTGTGTGTACTTGTGTTTGTGTTGTCCTGAAAACAAGATCTCAAGGACTGATCCTCGATGGATTCAAATAAAATAAAGGTAGGTGACAACAGACTAAAGCTGCAGAAAGGGAATGAGACGTCCTCCCGTCTACAGCACATTGTACACTTTTCTCAAAAATATGTTATAACATCAGAGAAGTGGAAGGATGTGGCAGCAGACCAAACACTGCACATTCACATCTCTGGCTCAGTGCAGCTGGAGGATGGTATAAATCCTTGCATGGCTTCGAGCTGTATTTGATGTGACGCTGCGCAGATACTGCTGCAGGCTGTGGTGGTGTGAGATGAAATAAGCAGCAAATATAACAATAAAGAGGAGCAGGTGGAGGATGAGTTGAGAGCAGAAGAGAGTAGTTCAAGGAGAGTAAAGGATTGAGGGGGATAAATGTAGGACTGGTGAGGATGAACAGGGGACAGGGGGGGTTGTGATATGAAGCGTAGATGAGATGAGGAAATTAATAAAAAGAAGAGGTGGAGATTATTAACTAGGCCTCTAATATAAAAGTCTAATATAATATATATACACACACACACACACACACACATAGAACTTTTGGTTTCTCAGCTACTATTAGATGTTATGCATTTGTTTGGGAAAATGCAAGGCTTGCTGGAATTATGTGCTGAGTGGAAGAATAGCACTTTCTTTTTTATCACCGCTCTCACCTACTGTATGTGCTTAAGCCTGGTGTTTTCACTGCGTCCTTGTTGTTCCCAACGAGACAAAGCCCCTGTCCTCCGGAAAAAAGAAAAAAAAAAGTGAGTGCGAGTCAGATGAAACTTTGTAAACTCGCCCAAATCGCTCAGAGGTCCCACATCAAGGTCTTCCTCCATGCAAAATATTGTTGCTTTGTCCCGTTGTGTTGCAGCAGCAGCAGCAGCAGGTGGGTGAGTCTGCGGGGAGATCGATGATCTCACCCCAGAAGGAAGCTAGAAAGTAAAGCTACTTTCACCTTGGGCTTTTGAAATAAAAGTATATGAAAACCGGCAGATCCAACAACAAGCAGCAAGCGATGTGGTTGCCAGGTAAGCATGACATGAGTCAGCCATGGTCTAGTGGTTGAGGACCTGGATTTGTAACCCGTGATTCCTTACTTACTGCTGACATGCCCCAGAGTAGGACACCACACCTCAATTGCTCACAGGCTGCTGTAGTGCCTTAAATTTCCCACTGTAGTACCATAAAGAAAATGTAAGATAGCAATCATTCATGTGAAAAAGAGGCAGACAAAGATGTGACAAGGCTGAAGAAGAATTGTTATTAATACATTATCAGCATATGTCATGAGTTACTGGTGCTCTGAAAATCGAGCTGTCTGTCACCTACAATCACAGAAGGGAAGAGGGGGTGAGAAGTGCTATCGCTCTTGTTGTTTATCTACATAGCCTGAGGGGGAAACGGAAAATCTGAGAAACAACAAGGTTTTTCTCCCACCTCTTCCTCTCGTGTTGGTCTACCCTCCTCTCTACAAATCATCCAAAAGCTGCTGTTTGGGGAGCTTGCTCACCCTTTCATGAGGCTAAAAAGCTGACAAAAGGCGTGATGAATTGATTCCACAGCTATGAAATGTCTTGCTATCTATTCAGGCGTGAGCTCAGCTCCCCGCTCAGCGGGCTGTGAGTTTGAATACAGATGTGGTCCGAGTAAATCAGGATGAGTGGGGCTGAGCATTAAACCTTGGACACTGCTGGGGTCAGAGCGCTAATAGACTCATGGGAGAGGGACGTCGATTTGGCTCCGCGCATGCAGCTGAAGAACCCTCGACGCTGGCACCTGAAGGACCTGAATATCAGATGTCCATGCTGCCACATGAACATGACCTGAAGTCATTGATAATGCTAAACCTGATGAGATACAGTTGCTATTGGAAATTCACGATTGTTCTGAAACGTATGCGGGAGGAGAAACTGAAAAGACTGAATGCTGCAAAATCACCTGTTTGTGCCGGTACCCAGGTCAAAAGGCTCACTGGGGATCGCAGCAGCCAGGACGTTTTAGGTGAGAAAGCAAAGAAGGGTACGGATGCGCAACACACCCTGACAAAAGGGCACACTGAGATACGAGGGGACAAGGGGGCGGGACCTCGAACGTGAGCTCTCCCTGTACTCGTGGCGCCAACACGTGCAGCTACTGCCCTGTCGACCTCAGGGGAGGAGTCCACGGACGTGCGGGTTTTCCGTTCCTACCTTACAGAGCTTTTACAGAGTGGATACAAGTAATTGCTCAACAGCTGAGCTTCTCTTTTTTTGCAAATTGTGCTGTGATTGGCCGATTCACTCATGGCAAGCTGCCCGTCATTTCTACAGAGACGGTCATCGTTTTTTTTAGCAGAAAATATGCATTATTCTGTGCACCGGCGGGATCTGTGGCTGCATTTCGAAATGGAAAACGAGCGCAGATTCCTGTGAAGCGCATTGTCCACAGGGAAGCTCTGCATATCTCTCCACTTTCAGTGAACTGAGTCAGCTGCTGGCTCTCCAAACTTCCAAACATTTTGGCTTCATCGAGAACAGTACCGCAACAGCTTTTTAATGGAGGAAACGGCAGCAGCTGAACTCGGTTCGCCAGATGAGATGCCACAGGTGGAAAGTCTTTATTTCAGCTTTAATTGTATTTCATAATGTCATCAAACCGGCCAGCAGTCACCGAAAGGTGTAACTAAAAATAAATGAATAGGTGGAGACTGGGCTTGTCGGTGAGTTGCATGTGTGATTGTGACACGTGAACATAGAGAGGAGCAGTTGCAGTAGAGACGCAGTCTGTTCTTTTTCTCCATAACCGTCCATGTCAGAGTGAATGAGACCACTGTGGCCTCTGAGGCAAATCAGTGAGCGTGATCTTTTGCCTTTTCATTTTCCAGTTTATTAACAACAGACAGTTTTGTCTTTTTTCTCCCCACAAAGCCTCTAAATTGATTTCTTGGAACATTCGTAGCACCTACCTGTCCCTACGAGGCAGCTGCATCAATGAGCTGAGGGTCCATCCCCTCAGGTTCGGGTTTATTGGCCTGTGGCTGAAACACAGCTGTTCGGCCAATCAGAGCGTCCCTTGTGGAGCCGCCGCAGTTTATGTTTTTTTTTAATCTCATGCTCAAAAACACGCCAAATGTAAAGCGAACAAAGTGAATTCTACACTGGGAAGGGTGCTATGATTACTCTCAACCTCTGGAAAGCACAGAAGCACTGACGCTGTTGGTAAAACCATGAATTTAAACAGTCTTTACAACAACTTTGCCATTATTGTTAAGAACATGCACACCCGCATGCATCTATCACACACATCCATCCACTGGTGGCAGAGGCCCCCATGCTGAAACTCACACACACACACACACTGATGCGTGAATCTACAGTGTAGAGGTAATTCTGAAGAATGCTGAATTTGGAGTGGTCATCATTTTGCCATTGCCCTATTTATGTTACCCTACATCAACACTCATGGGTTTTCATTCGGATTATCAGTGACTAGATTGAGCTCAAAGGTGTTGTTCAGGAGATCATAACCTCTAAAGTGTGGATTTCAATTGGTTCTCAAAGCTTTAAGCTCTTGATTGACAACTTATTTGATCGTCTGGGTGGTTCTGTATTTTCTCTGGAGCCAGTAATACCATTGGAAAAAGTGACGCTGACAGCTTCTTTCTCACCTTTGTCACTCTCCCACCCACTGGCTTTCATGTCTGTAGCCCTAACAGCCAGAACAGCATGTTGCCCATGAGATTACTTCTCCGATAAGGTATAATGAGGGAGCCGAGTGAAGAGGGGGTCCCTGAGGGGGTCTGCTCTTCCGCGTCTCTCCAGGCACCATACTTGGAAAATGAGTGCCAATTTGACCAACAGGGAAGCAGCCAACTTCAGAGCCACTCATCTCAGGGGACCACAAAAATCTGTGCGACTCCCTCACTACCTCGGTCTAAGATCTATAAAGCTCTGAGAGTCAACCTGAAACCACAGAGTTGCACCAAGTAGTAGAGAGTTTTCTGTTTTCTTGTCCATCACCGTTATTTGCAGTGACATTTTCTGACTGTGTATTCCAGCTTCAGTAAGTATTTACTAGTCATGGTTACAGTAAATATGAGTGCTAACTATGAAATTTCAGAGTCTTATCATTGCATAGATACCAAGCTTTTGTACTCTAACTGGTATAAAAACAACATCCAATTTAGTTTGTGTATGTTTAGGCCAGGCAGAATCTGCAGCAGCTCTGGCTGAATTTAGCACCCCAGTCACCAACAATCACCCTTCCAGTCTTTCACATGAACTTTCACCTTTGCTGTTTTCACCTGGATGCTGTCCAGGTATAGTATACGAATGTCACGCCTACCGATCGCAATGGCAATAGAAATGTGGGAAAGGTATTTCTTTGTTTCAGCGTTTCACGTTTAAAAAAATTTTTTTGTTTTGCCTTTTTCTCCGCCGTGTGAAATCTAAAACATGCCGGCCAGCGGTCCCAGAGGACCGGGGTAGGGGAAACATAGCTTCAAGCTGCCAATGCTACCTCTCACTACGATCACACTGGGGCAACTGACCTGCTGGTAATCACTCGCGCGCCAAGTCCGGTCCAGCGCTGCAACATAATTATACGAAGGGTGTTTGTTGCCTTCTGAGAGCAAGTCAAGTTCAGTTTACAGCAAATTAGCAGGAGCCGAATAAGTGTCCCCACAGTGTTTGCATGCCTCCGCGCGGAATGGTAATGAGCAAAAGGAAAAGTCCTCTCAGCAGAAAAAAAATAGATACAATCTATTGAGAAAAGTGGGCAACGGGACCCCGTGTGAGATGGAGGGAGGGTTCGACCAATGAAACAGCTCTGTCTCCCATCCTTAACCCCGCAGGCTGATGCGAATCTAAATGCATCAACAGGCTCCGCGGTAGTGAGCTCATATAAAATGCATGCAGCCGCTGTCGGAATACATTGGTCTGGATTAGAGACTCCCCTGCTCCCACACGGGTTAATGTAATTCCACCGCCAGCTGACCGTTAGTGCAGCATGGAGCTTTATGAGGGAAAATTAGCCCCAGCAGACCCCCTTTTTCTCTCCCACCCAATCCAATCGGCCTCCTTCTCATTTGTATCAATTAGGCGGCAAACAGGATTACTCTGACCGCGTCTGTGCCTCTGGGACGCGGGGGGGAGGGGGGGGTGGAGGATATGAGGCGAGTGTCAGAGCTCCAAGGTCTTTTATTTGGTCCGGATTTACAATCCGATAAAATACTGACGGCGAGAGCGGCTAACAATTTGTCCTTTCATTACTGACGGCGTCACACATATGAATATATACATAGATAACGGAGGCGTTGTCGCACCCCACGCGACCGCTCGGGTTTCGTCCGGCGCTTCGGTGACATTCGAGGCGCACGTTTACGAGCGGCCGGGCAACAGGTCCCCGGAAACGTGAACCTGCCCTCCTCCCTGTTGCTGGCAGGCTCCGCACAGGCCGGCGTTTGATTCGTCTCCGCCGGCCCCCTCTGCCGCCAATCGATGCCGCGAGAGGCTACGGGGCAAAGCAGAGCAGAGGTTCTCCTCCCGCGCACGTGGGGTGAGTGGGAGTGGAGCGCGTGGACGATCTCGGCCCCCGGCAGCACCGGGGGCGGGCCAGTAAATGGGTAAATGGAATCGTCGATCGCGGAGCGGAGGTAGGCTGGAGGAGCCGTCACTCAGAGTCGCTCTGCATCCGTTAAAGAGTTCTCTTAATTCAAACGCCAGTTGTCATTAGAGACTAGGACTGTTGGTGATGTACCTTTAAACGTTTTGTTCTGTACTGGCTTCGTTTCGGACATTGTTTACCATCGTTTTGAATGAAGTCGCTACCCCTGTGATGGTCTGGAGACCTGCGTTCTCCGCCTTTGCCCAATGTGTTAGTAAGATGATGGATGCATGGATAAAGTCACCATCCAATCTATCCATCTATACATCCATCTCCATTATCTCTAGAGATGTGTAAAACCTACATATCACAAACAAAACCGGTAATGGAAACACCTGTATTTTGAAAAACCCAGCAAACGTCACTTGAACATTTGCTCTGCAGTTATGCAGTGAATTCTCAGGCACGTCAAGTTTTTTTTCCCCCCCAATCGAATACAAATATACGTAAATGAAAAATAAGAAATACTGCATTGAAACCCAAAATGTCATGAACGCACGAGTTATGATGCTTATGCGATGTCCTCGGTTGCAGTTTTAAGCTGCAGGTGTAGCTACATGCAGCCTCATATTCTCTTCAAATTACCTGAATTGAGGGGTTAAAAAACCAAGACATAGAGTGTCCATCATAAAGCAGCTCATACACCACTGATGATCTGCATCCTGTGCAACGTTAAGCAGCACGGTTGCTTGTGTTTGAAGGCCACGTGGGGCCTTTTCCGGCTTCCCGAGACCCCGAAATGGACTCCCATACACCCAGACTTCTGTACGGAACACACAGAGTGATTGCTGATGGCTCGATTTCCCTCTGCCCTGTGGCCCAGCCTTTCCTTTAGGTGTCCTTGCACTTGCCAGTGGTGGGAACACTGACGGTTGGGGAAAGCTTTTGCCTCTCCGCGCAGGTTGAAATCCGATTTCTTGATATCCGGCTGATGTTCGAGGAGCAGAAGTAAAGCACACAACCCTCGTTCTTTTGAAATAAAAATCTCCTCCGTCACGTTTTTCCATACGAGGAACAACCAAAAGGAAAAAAGAAGACGCTCGACAGTAGACGGAGACAATTTGCGGCAACCCAAAAGAAAGACAGCGGAGCACACGGCGTACGTTCAGTGTTATTTATTCTGAGCACAGACATCGAGTCCAGAACGCCTGTCCGAAGAGAATATTCAGAGTTTTTGAGCCTGTTGAGAGACCAACAGTTAGAATCCGTGATTAAACAATCTATTCTTTAAAACGATACAGAGTCAGTGATGATTTGAGTCTCCATCGGCGGCTGCGCGCCATCGTTACCGTCCGTCTGCTAAAGTGTCCAGTGGGAAGAATCTCATTCAAGCCGCTTTTCGGCACAAAAATGTACATGTGCAACAAATGGGTGTATGTACAGGAGAGCAGTGGACCGTGATCCAGGGCGACGTCCGACGTAGCTTCGGGGTCTCCCCCCCCCGCCACGTCGACGTCTCCTACAGCTCGGAGCCAGAGGCTCCGTTCAATGTCGCGCACACACACACACACACACGCGCGGCTTACATTATAGCACTGTACATGCGGGGGAGGGGGGGGGCCGCCCAAAGCAGAAGTGTCCGAGGTTAGCGGGAAGCCTTAAAAACACGTGCCGTCGACTTAAAAACGAAGAGGAAAAAAAGAGACCACTCGGAAAACGCCGCTAGCCGTTAGTTTTGGTACGATACGTTAAGACACGAAGACGCGTACAAAAAGACGTTCCGGTCGGGTAAAAACAGACGCGTCGGGGACGAACAGGAAGTAAGGTGTCGGAAGGGAAGAGCTCGGACGCGCGGACGCGGCACGGGTCTCTCGCACCGGGCCGGGCCGATCCGATCCGCTCGACCCGCCTCCCCGAGCCGGATCCGAAACTTTCAAGAGTCTGAGCCGGGCCACGTCTTCCTCCGGGGCTGAGGGACGCGCCGTTATTAAACCAGGGGGTCGGGGTCGTTGGGAGGAGCCCAGTCAGAGCTAGGGGACACGGGGAGAGGGGGGTGGGGGGTGGGGGTGAAACGGGCTCAGACTCTTCCCCCCTTTTCTTTGACGGCCACGTCTAGTCCATACGACGCCTGCGCCACGCGCTGTCCCAGTCGGGGTGGCGCGCTCTTCCGCGGAGTAAGGCAAAATAAAATCAAAACCAGGTGAGATAAAAAACGGGGTCCTCTCTCGCCCCCCCCCCCCCTCGACGCGGCGGTTCGCGCTCCGACGCTCCGGCCGGCGGCTTCGCCTCAAGCGGGAAGCGTCGTGAACTTCCCGGGGTCAGACCGGCGCCGGTGCGCGAGGCGGGCTCGACTCTTTTTTTTTTTTGGACCGGAGCGTCGGAACGACGGGGCGGCGGACTCGTCGCCGGGCGGACCCTCGAGGAGGACGCTTGTCGCGTTCAAACCCCAGGAACGCTTTCACCTCCACCGCCTCGTCGGACCGGCACCGGATCGGCGGGACCGGATGGGAGGGGCCCGCGGCCCCCGTGTGGATGGATTCTAAAACGGCCACTGTGCCCAACAGCGGCGAATCAAAGAGAGTTAAAAAAAAAAAAGAACCAAAAAAAACAGTTAAATATGTGCCCCAGGACGCGGGGTCTCCCTCCACCCACCCGCCCGCCGGCAGTCCACCTTCCCGCGAACGTCACTGGAGCATGTAGGGGGAGAGCGCCTCCTGGTGCTTGAGCGCGTTGCGGGCCACGATCTGCTCCACGGCGATGTAGGTGCCCGTGATGAAGCCCACCAGGCCGATCAGGCTGATGACGGCGTTCTTGGCGGTGACCAGCGGCGACAGGCCCTCGCCGTGGAACGTCACGATCTGCAGCAGCGGCGGGAAGATCAGCGCCAGGAAGCTGCTGCTGACCGAGCCCACCAGCGAGATGACCAGGTCCAGCTCGGGGATGAGGATGGCCAGCAGGCCTGCGGGGGGGAGAGAGGGGGGGGGGGGGGGGGGGGGGGGGGGGAGATGGATACGTGAACACAGTCCTTTATTTTTGTTTATGTACTTTGTCGACCCCCAAAGGGACTAGCTGGGGACTACATATGATGGACTTCCTAACGTCTGGACACGAATCTCCAACTATCTATCCATCTTTCCATCCAACCTATCCAACAGAAGATACATGAGATGGAAAGCGGTGTTTTCTCGACTCCCCGCCGACACTTCTGCCCAGATCTGAAAGCGGTAGAAACGCAGTGGATACCAGGGCAAAGACGCCTCAGGCAAAACGGAGGGAGAGATATGGGTGAAGCCAGGAAGACCAACGCATGGAGGAGGAAAACGGCGTGTGCTGCACTTCCTGCTGACGCACCTAACTGTGGCGCCTGTGTCGTAAGACGGTCACCTGGCCTATGGGGGCACAGACGGACAGACCCCAGCACGTAGCACACTGTCACACGGAGCACGACCACGGAGACGAGCACAAATTGTAATTCCAGGTGGTTCTTGGCTCCGGCTGCCTCGTTGCGGTTAGTGAAACTATCCGAGGTGGGGGCGAGGGTGCAGACTCGAGGTCTCCGCCAAAGCTGCGTTCGACCCTCACACCACTAGTGTGACCGTTCGCACTGTGTGCCATCCAGGGAAGATGCAGGAGCGGCGAGGGAGGGGCGTGAGGCAAGCGGGCTGCAAACCGCTCATGATGTTGGCCAGACTCAGACAAGCAAAGACGCTAGTGCGCTGCCTGCATTTGCACCACAGCGGAGCGAGGGCCACGTTTTCAGAGCCACCCATTGCATCCAGATTCTTGGACAGTGAAACGCAGCTTTCCCCCGGTCTCCAAGCGTTGAACCGGAGATGGCCAGGCTCCGAGGGCACGTCTCAAGCTTGCCTCATCCCCCTTGCACCACCCCCCCCCCCCCCCCCCCCACCCCCCCCCCACCCCCCCCCAGACTCTCTGCTTTCTCTCCTCCTCGCGGTGCGTGCGATGAGAAGGCCCTTTGAACCGCAATCAGCTGCGGCTGCGTGTTCGCACGGGGGGGAATGAAACCAACCCACGGGCCGACGACAAGGTCGAGCGCGGCGGAGGGGGGCAGGGAGCACCTTAAGATGCCGGGCGAACAGAGCAAGAAGGTGAGGCTAAAAGCCTGACTTCCCCCCCCCCCACCCCCCCCTCGAGAGAGAGATGCAGCACGAGGATCGTCAGGCGGCTTCAAAGGGCCGGAGAGGCGACGCCGCGAGCACACTAATTCGGTTGCACAGCCTCGCGTGGAGGCTAACGGGGCTTCACAGAAGTTGCGTTTCAGTGACGCTCCTGGGCACATATGCAAACCAAACCTTGCGATGCTGAACGTGCCACACTCGGCTCTCGTTCCTTCGGGTAAGAAATGCCATTTCACAGAGGCAACAAGACGAGTTCTCGACGCGACCGACGGAGACGGCGTCTGGTGCTTTGAGAGGGCTGCAAGGCGCCACGGGAATCCCCCGGAAACACTGGGGATACTTCTCTCGGCGCTTTGATTATGAAAACAAGCAAACAGGAGGCAGAGCCGACCGAGAGGCAAAATGATCGCCTGTGCACATATACGTCCCCGTGGAGCCGCTGATAAGCACGCAGGTGGGGCGGCTGAGCCCCTTGCAGGTGATCTCTCAGTGGCAAACGACGTAATGCAAACACAAAGGACAAACCTAGCAGCACAGAGCAGAGTGACTCTACCCTCCAATGCATACGCGTGCGCTTCAGCTCGGCTGCCATCTACAGACAAACAAGGACAAACTGGCAAAGCTCGGACGCCGCGTCGATTCGCAGTTTCTCCGTTGCAGTCCCCATCGCGGCCAGGAAAATGTGCAAGTTCACCTCCGTTTTGTCTCCACCTTGGCATCAAACGCACCTCCCCGGCCGTTTTGTTTGAGCAACTGCTTACCCTCCACTCCTCTGTCCACATAACCTCTGGCTCACCTACGTCTGCCCCCGGACTTCGTCACTGCGTTGAGTCAGCACAGTAGCTTTCCCCTCCTGCTCTAGAGAACCAAGAGGGGCTGAGACACTGGGGGGGGGGCTGGGGCCGTCCCCCCCCCCCCCCCGATCAGAAGGACGGACCCCCACGTCGGGGCGGGTTTCCACCATTCGTCCCAGTGGGTGGGCCTTTCGAATTGTGGTTCCCCCGGAAACAAGCCTGTCATCCGCCGGGCTGGACGCGGAGAGAGCCAGGGAGCTGTGCCCACACCCGCGCCCTGCCTCTCACCCCGCGCAGCTCCAGCAAAACGCAGGGCCCAGTTCCCATGGAGCTGACTCCGAACCACAGCCATGCGGAGAGGTGAGCCGGGCCATATACAGTCGGAAGATGTTTGGATTTTCTGACCCTTTTCTAGGGTACAACAAAGCACGAAATGAATCACGAGTGGATACAAGCAAAAATCGTTTGGGGATGAAAACTTTTTCATTTTACTGACAAAGCCTATGTATGTGTGTGTGTGTGTGTGTGTGTGTGTGTGTGTGTGTGTGTATATATATATACATATATACACGGGCCTGGTGAAGGGTTTGTCCAGTGGGGATCGTAGGGAAAGTACAAACGTGTCCTCGCTCTGCAATTAGCTTTTGTTGTGAGGGTTGGTCGTCCTCGCTCAACTACTCCTCTAAGATAAATAAAAGGAGGAGAACTCCTTGGGAAATGAGATGCTCTCATAAAGCGCGCCAGCCCCCGGGATATACGGTAAGAGCGGCCAAAAAAGCGCGCGAAAGCGGGAGGCACACTTCCAAATTCGATTTAGCAGCGGTTTCCTGACACACGGAAGACGCAAGGTGGCCCAAGCCGTTACTGCAGCTCGTCCCTATGAGAGAAAGGGGCATTGTTTATTCAATTTCCATTTAACTTGGGAACTCAAAGTGACAAAGGGCAGGACAGGCGGCTGCATGTCAAAGCCGGGGACCTCGCAGGTAAAGCGTGCTTTTCCACGGCAGGGTTAGGACGGGTGGTCCGCACTGGAGGACACTTCAGGTGTAGTCCAGACTAACCCGTGGATCTGGGCCCGAATGCGACTGTGCCGATGGCACAGAGTTAGCGGAGACTCATCACCACCGCTGACCTCACGCGACTGATCGACCGGATGTTGGGAGAGCGAGGCTGTGCGTGCGCCTCGGCGTTCTCGTCTGGGCCGTCATGTGTAGGATGCAGAGCAACGGGCCTTGACCCCCCTGTTGTGAACATCTGTTGTGTCGGGTCGAGGACAAGAAAACCCCCCACAAACGATCACAATCTCATACAAGGTTCAACCAAAATGCGCAAACGGCGTCTCTATAACTTTGTGACCGTGACCCATTTTACTGCAAGGGGCAGCAGAGATGTCAAACGAAACCAAGGACACAAATCAAAAGGCCTGTGAAGGAGACAGGATATGAAAACACGCTGCTTAAGAACTTGTGAACATAGGTGGAATGACGGCAAGGCTTATTTTCTGACAAGTGTGAAAACCAACCGCTCCATATGGTGGGGCTGTGAGGAAAAGCGTGGTAAACCATGTTTCCTGTGCATGTCGCCTCAGGGCAGAAGCATGCCATCGATGTCTGCATGCCAATTTGCCAAAGAAAGCCAAGACTCTTCAACATTAAGCAACATTGTGGAAACTTTACTTTAGGTGGAACTTTCTGTGTCGGTTGCTACGGTACTCTCACCGAAACCCCTGGAATGATTATTATTCTCTCTCTCTCTCTCTCTCTCTCTCTCTCTCTCTCTCTCCCTCTCTCTCTGTCTCTGTGTGTGTGTGTGTGTGAAGTTTAACTTTGCTTCAGGCGGGAATTGTTTAACATCATCATGAGTCGTCAGATAAAACACACATTACGGACAGAACTTCGGATTTCAAAGCGTTTTCATGCCTCGAGTGTGTTCACTCGATTGATAGAAAACAGCTGAAGGTTGTGCCAACAAAGAGGACACGTAGCGAAGAGGGTCTCGCCGTCTTCTTTCGGCTTTGACAGGAAAAACTTCATCTGATAAAAGTAAAACGCCTTGTTTCTTTGAAAAGCAAACGCATTAATCCGCAAGCACCTCCGGGAGTCCTACAATGGAAATAATGACAAGGAGGCAACGGAGCTGCGGGCAAAGACGCTCCCGGTGGATACTCCACTGAACAAGGCTGCAGATAAACAAGCCGTGGGATCTGAGAGAGGCTGCTGTCCTTGCCCGGCTTAACACCACACTGGCCTGCCTCGATTTCCGGCGCTGGCCCAGGTTTTTGTGGGGGTCTGAAATACGGCCTGCAGAGATTTGTCAGTTGCGCTTTATGACTTTATGACTGGTTTATGGCAAATGTGCGAACTCCCCAAACTTTAAAGAACAAGCAATCCAATCAATGCACACATAGGACAGGGTATCTATGAAATGGAGGAAGCGATCATCATCTTCCCAGTTCCCTGTGCTTTCTTTTTTTTTTCCCATGCGGGACATTTTTCCCCACCGAGGGCCCAGATAGGTGTCAACTTGTTCGCATGGGTGGCTTCACAGTGCAGAAGAGGGACAAAAGATGAGCACATGGACCGGGGAGGAGAGCAACAGAGCGGGAGCTGGAGGGACGGTCTGAACAAGGTGGAAAACAATCGAGATTCCACTCGGGGATGCTTGATATGCAGGACGGAGCGGCATGAGATTCCAAGGCTTGTTAGAAATCATCAAAGGACAGTCTCTGGGGTGTGGGGGAGGGGAGCGTCTGACACTAATAAAGAGAGCAGCCTGTCAGTTAATGACAGGACCAACAAAGGCTCTGCCTCCATCTACACCTACACAGCTGAGGCGTATACCTCAGGATGTCCAGCTGACCCTTTGTTTTCCTGTTTGGATACCTGGTACGTCACTTTGGGGAATCATAGGGAAAGTTGTAGGAGTGATGGGAGCAGGCTGCCTGGGGGCTGTTGACACTTGGGGGTGTCCACCTGTCACTGAATCAACCAGGAAGGCTGTAAACAGGCGTAAACAGGGCGATAGGCAGGCAGCTGTCCTTCCTCACATTCTCACCCCCACCAAGAAGTGTAAAGGGGACTTACAATGGATGAATGCACTATGTGTCCTTCCTGGGTGTTAACAAAGAAGCCATGAATCACTGGTTCAAGCAACAATCCCACACAAGGACTGAAGATTTTCTTTTGATGAATGAAGATAATAATGAATCTTATAATTGTGGAAACGTTATAGGTGTAGAAATGTTATAAGACCCCTTAAAGCTCTTTACAGACTGCGTCACAAGTCATGTTCACACCCGTTCATGCACTGGTGGTCGAGGCTACCCTGCACGGTTGGTCTGCATTTCAAAATTCATATGAATGAATGGGGATGTGATGACGTCCTGGGCTTTCTGTACATCAGGGAAGAATGGACTATTATATTTCATTCTAGGTCCCCTTTAAAGTGGTAAGAGGAAGCAAAAGAGGAGAGGAGGAAAATCCACACTGGTACAGGAAGTTAGGCAACAGTGCTACAGATCACAACATCTCTCAACTACTAGAACAGAGCAGGTGAAAGCGCAAAGAGATGTGATGAATGTATTCACTGTTTGACA
This sequence comes from Karalla daura, assembly GCA_029224185.1. Classification (NCBI taxonomy): domain Eukaryota; kingdom Metazoa; phylum Chordata; class Actinopteri; order Chaetodontiformes; family Leiognathidae; genus Karalla; species Karalla daura. Next base: position 20,220,236 of record CM055195.1, read on the forward strand.
GGCCATGCCTCCAAGTAAGAGACCTAGATTTGCCTCTGGTACCATACGAATACTTAAGGAAATGGAAATTTGGTTCCATGCCCACATAGAGAGCAAGAGGGCTGACAGAGAGATGGCTGAGGAGGAGTGGAAAAGAGTTGGAGGGTGAGATTGACCTTCCCCATGCAGCAGGAGGTCTGTGCTAAAGACATAAATCCTCGGGCTGACCTGTCTGCTTGCAGTCCCGGCCACACGGGCTGTGCCGCTTTTAGCTCGGCTGACACCGAGCGAGCGGAGGCTGGGGTGTGCGGGGACGCGCGCCGTCGCAGACGAGGCCCGGGTTGAAAAACACGACTCGAGCGTCCACGCTCCGATTCGCTTCTCCGACGTGACCTTTGGGGCCGATTGTTTCTGCCCGTCATTTACGCGCGATCAGGCGAGACTCACACTTCTGAGGAGCACCGCTGTGTGCCACAACGGCTGATAATGACAACGGCTGGGGGGGGGGCTATGTGGCGTGCGACTCCTCTAATGAACCAGGCATGGATATACACCAACCTTCAGCCCTGTTTGCATACATCTTGTTCAAGACTCTGGGTCGATTCGGGTGCCTGTTTATCCGTGACTCAGGCACACACAAATAAGTGGTACTTGACTTACGACTTACACTAGCATTGTCGCATATCGACAGTCTGTGCCCAGCCTGCTGCGGTCCTGCACGTCAACTCTTCTCCGCTCTTCTCTTTGCGACTCCCGGGCTGCTTCTCGCTGCGGTTTCGCTGCTTCGGACCTCACCCGTCACCTGCCCCCCCCCGAGCTAACTTCGGCTAACGGGGGCGCACGGTAACTCAGCGGAGTCGAAGCGAGCGGCGAGAGCAAAGGGGCCGGACCGCGGAGGACCACCTTTGCGCCGCGGACCTCCGGGATGGAGCGCATTAGAAAAAAAAAAGAAGAGACAGAAGAAGAGGCAGAGGCTCACGCGACGTCCCCCCATGTCCCCTCTCGTTCTCATCAACGGCTCCGCGGCGCACGCTAGCTGCTCGGCCCGAGCCTGCGGCAAAGTGACTCAGAGGGACAAAGGGAGCGCTCCCGCACAATGGAACGACCGGCAGAGCAACGCGGCTCCCACACGGGCGGGGGAGGGAACGGGCCAGCGCCGCCTGCGTGCCCGAGGAGCCGGCACAAACTGGTTCCTCACTAGCACCGCTTTCCCGTGGAAAACCGCGCGCCTCCCGCACCGCCCGCACGCCATCGCGCCTGCGTC